>JAECYW010000002.1:2400000-3600000 GCA_023014335.1 Galerina marginata
CCTTCTTGTCCATACAGTTAGCCGGGAGACTATGTGTAAGCTGAGCAGGGAATTGACAATCGTCTGCGAGATAGACTCACTGCTCAATGAGTGACTGAACACCATCACCAAGGGCATCCTTCAGGAACTCACGGTCGAAAATGTTTTCCGAGGCATTAACCACGACATTGGGGGCAGAAGGGAGTTTTGCAACTGCCTCTTCCCTCCCTGGTGGTAGAGAGAAGGGTATTCCGGAAGTGTTTTCCTCAATCACAGACTTTTCGTCGATGCGAAGCGCGTTATCAACAAAGGTTTTCGTCCGCTCGGCGGGTTCAATATCCGAAATCCTGGACCGATTGATAGAACTGAAAGATAACTTTGAGGACTTGCGCGAGTCAGGCCGTAAAAAATTGGTTGAGATGGGATGCAGAACGCCCGAGGCAGAATGTCGTGCCTACCCAAGGAATCAGAATCCTGGGATTCACTAGAGAAACAATCGGCTTACGATTTCTTGAAGCTTGACGATGGAGGTCAATAGGACTTTAGAGTTGTCTTCGGCTTTCTGTAGCTTCCCGTGAGTTATGGCCAATTCATCGCGCAGGCGTTGGTTGTCCAATTCACGAGCCTCAAGTAATTGTTTAAGGCCGTCAATCTTCAACGAGGGAAAGCTCAGCACTGAGTAGACTTTGAGGTGGTTGTTTCAACGAACATACCTGTCGCTTGTAAAGCAATAACAACTTGTGGCTGGAGTATACCAGGCTGTTGAACAAAGTGCTTAGAACCAACCAACAAACACAGGAAATCGGATACGCAATGATACCTGTGTTGATTCACCACGTTCGTCGTCGATCCTCTAATAAAATTAAACGACGTCATGATTTGCACGTTGAGCATAACACGAACCTTCTCCAGAAGAGTACGCTTCGGCGGAGAGTTTTTGGGTGGATCTTTCTCTATTGCTTTTGAATGATACATTTCGTCGCGTAGTTTTGTCATTTGTTCCTTGTGATTTAACGACAGCTTTTCGTTCTCTAGCGTCAGCGCTTTGATCTGCTCCAAAGAGGAGGCAAGCTATTCATGTTGATAAGAAGAAAGAATGAAGGAGGGAGGGATAGACGAACCTCTTGTTGCAATCGCCGATATTCCTCTTTGGCTCTGCTTAAACCAACTTCCGGCATCCTGCAGCTCGTCTTGGATGGTCGAATTGATATCATCGTCTTCAGGAACCAAATGCGGGCTCTCCTCGCGGATTTGGTCAGACTGCCGCAAGTCTCTAACATCAGTTTCTGCGCAGATTATTTACTAGGCTGCGGTATAACGCACGCTGTACTTGCGATGAGTGGGGAGGACAGAACCAATGTGAGGCATCCTTACTTCTTCCTGGACCTTTGCTAGTTCCTTCTTGAGTGTGATCACGTTCTCGGACGCGTCAGACCAGCGCTTGACCACATTGGACCAGAAGACTTCATCCATCGAAGGGCATCCGTCGCGCAAGCACAAAGTTCGAACCTGAGAGTGAAAGGCCTTTACTGTATGCGGGCTGTCGGCCCTTGTCCACAGGCCCAGGGTCGGCCGTTGTCATCGTTTCAGGAAGGTTGATGTTCGCCCGCCAAAACTTGCTACCACATAACAAAATTTTTTCATGTTTCAATTTACCTCTCTGGAAACGGCGGTGCAGCACTCGACGCTCGTTGCAACATGGTGTGCCGTTTATGTATATGGAAAATCAACCGATATGCTCGAAGGGTGGTAAGTAAAAATCACATCTATTGAGAACGGGAGAGTGGTAGGTATTAAGGATGTTGGAGAGGTCAATAAAGTGTACATGACAGACAGGACATGATGTGAGTCTCGTCTTGACACGGTCGAAGTAGCTCTATAGTTGATGATTAATGTGCTAGCGCTTCACAGCATAAACGTCAAAGGGTTTTCGAGATATCCTTTGAAGGCAGCCAGCCATTTGGCGCCAACAGCACCATCGACAGTTCGGTGATCTGAGCTGAGGGTTACTTTCATAGACTGGATAACTTTGAAGCCGCGTTCCTCCTCTGCAGTGGGAATGACTTTAGCTTCTGTCGAACCAACGGCCAAGATGCAAGATTGAGGGGGGTTGATGATGGCGGTGAAGTGCTCAATTCCAAACATTCCGAGGTTAGAAATTGTGAAAGTACCACCCTGTAATCGAATACCAAAACCGTTGGTTTATCAATTTAGAATGATTGAAAACTTTCGAACCTGATATTCGGTAGGCTGGAGTTTTCCATCCCGAGCTTTCTTGGCCAGTGCCTTCGTCTCGGCAGAGATAGTCGCCAATCCTTTGGAACCAGCGTCTTTGACAATGGGAGTGATCAAGCCAGTGGGTGTGGCGACAGCGACGCAGATGTCGGCCTTTTTGTATCTGGAACAAGGGCATTTTAGTACTAATAGTATGGAGCAGAATACAAGTACTGACGTTCGAATAACTTCTCCTAGCCAGGCAGAGTTTGCTTCTGGAACATCGGCCAACGCACATGCAACAGCTTTCACGATGAAGTCGTTCACGCTTAATTTCTGGTCTTTCGCGGATAACGTCTTGTTGAAGACCTCGCGAAGTTTCAAGACCTTGTCCATGTTGATGTCCACAGTTAGGTAGTAATGCGGTATCTCCTGTTTAGATTGCGTGAGGCGAGCGCCAATCGTGCGACGCATGTTGGAGACGGGGGTGTCAACATAATCGCCCGGCGTTGCTTGAGCAGTGGTTGGAGCAGATGCAGGAACGGCGGCAGCAACGGGCTTGTACTTTTCGACGTCCTCTCGAATGATGCGACCTGAAGGCCCAGTTCCCTTGATTTTGGATAGAGGAATTCCTTGCTCAAGGGCAATTTTCTTTGCGATGGGTGAGGCAAAGATACGTTGACCAGGTTGAAGCTCCTTAGCTGCGTGACTAGGAGGAGGAGAGGATTTTTGAGATTCTGGGGGTGGTGGTGCGGTCGTTTTCTCTTCTTTGGGAGGTTGGGCATCGGCTTTTGCTTGCTGAGTTGTGGCTTTCTTGGCCACCTCGTCGGCACCTGCCAGGTCGTCACCCTCTTCACCGATGACACCGATGACAGAGCCAACAGCTACTCCTTTGCTTCCGTCATTTGCCTAGACATAGTCTATGTTACCAGGTCAAGATAAGAGGCACAAGGAAATATCTTACAATGATTTTAGCAAGGACACCATCGTCCTGAGCTTCGACGTCGATGGTGGCCTTGTCGGTTTCCTGACAAGGGACGTGTAAATCAGTGGAGCGAGAGCGAGAGAACATGCAACAGACAATCTCAAGAAGAACGTCGCCCGCAGAAAACGAGTCGCCCTCTTTCTTCTTCCATGACGCAATTCCACCTTCGGTCATGGTTGGACTCATAGCTGGCATGTTGAATGGCGTGAGGGCACGTCTACGCGAGGAAACGTGGAAACCTGTGCAGACGCTCAGTTTTCTCTGAGAGCAAATAAAAAGAGTGCATACCTCTTGCAAAAACACGAGCCAGAGTGGAAGCCATTGCGTTGAGGAGGTGGTTCAACAGAAAACACTCGACACGCGAAATTTGGGGAAAGTACATGATGCATTCCCCATTAGGTCGGGCCAAATAACTGCAAGCACGGCTTCACCTTGTCCTCCATGACTGTTTTACCTGGCCAACCCATCAACCTCCCAGCTAGAGGTCCAGCCCCGCAATTGGGCCCGGGCGTCTACGAAAGAGATGGTCACATACGTGCCAGTTTGTTAGGCGCCCCGCGTTTTCAGGGTTCTGTTCGTCTTCCTCTTCATCCTCCTTGACTTCTCCGGCCAAATGTCGTCTCCTTCACTCAGACTTTGACCGTTCCTCGGGTTCAACCTCATACCCCAATGCCAGGTTCTGTCGTGATCGGTTCTGTGACCCGTCTTTCACCCTTGCAAGCTATGATATCCATCACAGTCGTCGATGGTGTCCCTCTTCCTGCCGGTGAAGAGTTCACTGGGGTCATTCGAACACAGGATGTCCGTGCAACAGAGAAGGACCGGGTGAAGATCGGAGATTCCTTCCGAGGTGGGGATGTCGTGCGTACGCAAGTTGTGAGTTCTTGTTCTGGGGCCGCAGAATGTCGCTGTGTGGATTCATCACATGTCAGATATCCCTCGGCGACGCGCGCAGCTACTTTGTGACGACTGCTCGTAACGACCTAGGAGTAATATTTGCTACGAGCGAAGCTGGTAAATCAGGCGAACTGAATTACAATGGCTGTTGATGCATCTTTTCCGCAGGAGCGACATTGGAGCCTGTATCGTGGCAGGAAATGCGTTGCCCGAAAACTGGGAAGCTGGAGAAACGAAAATGTGCAAAACCGTTAGATATGCTGTAGTAGACTACCAAAATGCTTCCAAGTTGGATGTCACCAAAAAAGGCAATCGTGTGATGTCTGTAGTTGCAACTTTCTCCCAAACTGCCTCCACCGCTGCTGCGAGACCGGTCTCGCAAGCACTGGTCTCCAACATGACCGCCGTTCTCTCCCCCACTGACCTCCTTCGTAAGGATCGCCACATGTCCCTCGACGACAATGGCATTGGGTTCGCGTTCTGGTCCCCACCACCCTCATTTTCCACTGACCCGAACCTCGTTAGATTCTCTACGAACACGGATTGGCGCGAAAAGTACAATGAGGTAAACCAAGTCCCTAACCTCGATATTGTATATTCACCCCTCTGTTCAAGGTCCTTGATATGTTGGCAGAGACCCGTGCTGAGCTCGACGACTTCCACCAGGCGAGCAAGGAGCTGGAGGCAGAGTTGGAGAGTGAACTTCAACGGACGGAAAGGGCACAGCAGGACCTTCAGGCCAAAGTAATTAGGGGGGAGAATGAGCGCGAGGAGTGGAAGGTACGCGTTCCCGTTGTATCACATTTGCGCACTTTTACACTCTGGGCTTAGGGCAAGTTCATGTCTTTGCAAACGACGCACAACACTACGACAACCTCTCTGCAGCGAGAATTGGACCAACTTCGACAGGAGCATCAAAAAACCAAAGTACACCTACGAGAGCTGGAAATGGGAAATGACGATCTGGAACGCAATGAACGCGCAGTCTCCTCCAGCCTAGCCGATATGGAAACCAAATATTCAAAGGCGCTGGAAGAGAAGATACTTCTTGAACACGAGCTGTTGGAGAAAGCTGGCCTTGAGGAAGAAACACAGCGACTTAAAGATGAACTAAGAGGTGGGTTTTCAAATCTGTGGTTGAGGGCTACTCTGATTTTCAGTTTAGATGCCAATGTCGAAATTTCAATCCTCAAAGACCAGCTCAAAGCTCTCCATTCTCAACAAGATTCATCTTTCATTTTAGCCAGACCTCAGGGACCACAAACTTCAATTCCATCTACCGAAAACCTTTTGCAAACGGCACCTCCCCCAGATTTGGATTCGGCTGACGTTTCCCCGACTTCCGACTCGTCCCCACCGAACACAATGATGACTCCGAAGGCTTCCTTATCGCGGCCAGCTGTTCCATCGCCCTTTATGCCTCACAGCATATCTTACCAAGATAAACTTGCTCTTGAGAAACCCACTCCTTTGAAAAACTCATCCAATATTCTCCGGTCAAGCACCCTTCCAATGTTCTCTTCTCCGTCTACTTCTAGCCCTCGCAACTTTGTTAAACCCCCCGCCGTTCGTAACGTCTCTTCGACAAGCACGTCTACCACCGGATCTGTTGCTAAGAATAAGGGAGTCCAAATGGTATCAGAAATGCGTGCAAGGGTGCGTAATTTGGAGCAAAAGATTCACACCCGAGTTCCTCGACTGCGCATGGCAAGCATCACCGGCCGCCAAAGCTTTAATCCAAATTCTGGATCTATAACCCCGATCACAGGGACGAGCTCTCCTACGTCTGTAGCATCGAACGCCTCCACTGCCAAGACGAGCTGGGAATCTCATAGAAAGAGTATCGATTCTCGCCGTAGTAACGACAGCCCATCGGAGAATCATCCAAAGAAAGATGGTGATTCCTCAGGATGGGTTCTTATAATGGAAGACTCCCCTTCTCCCCAAAAGAATAAAGGAGCCAAACCTGTTAAAGAGAAGCGCAGACTTTCGAACTCCATTGCAACAGCACCGACAGCCTTCCGTCCAACCGCTTCTTCCATACATCGCCCGACTTCCCCGTCTCTCAGCACTGGATCCATGAATCCTCTGTCTCTCAGCACGGGCTTGCGCCGACCCCAGTCAAGGCTTTCTGGCGGCGGATCTTCGTCAGCCTCACCGATTGGCCGCCCACAAACCCCAACGTTTTTGCCAGTACCCTCCAATAGTCTTTATTCCTCATCCTCTAGCACCACGGTGGGCATGAAGCGCTCAACCGGACCTGGTGCATCAAACCCTTATAACCAACTCAAGCGATCGTCGCTAGGAAAGAGTCCGGCGGTTCCAGTTCCGCCGCTTCCCAAGAACGTTCGCGAAAGACCAACGACTATGCCTCCGGCAGGATACGCAAGACCTACCTCAGATCGTTTATCTCCTGTTGAATCGAAAACCCTCCCCGTTCTTCCAGACGACTTGCATTCCAATGTCACTATTCGACCTAGTACCAGGGTGCCATCCTCGACAAGCGGGACCTCTCTTCTCTCTAAGAGTCGAATTGGACGGCCGAGTGGTGGGGGAACTTCTGGTCGCAGAAGTGCCGGCGGGGTAGAATCCAGCAATGTTCTGGATATCACGGATCTTCAGCCTCGTTCTGGAAATTCTTCGACTAACTGAACTTTTTCCAATGTTTTTGATTGGATATGATACGGAAAGTTATATCACTTATTATCGTGTCACGTAGTCCACACATTCCTTGACCTTTTAACTATTTTCAGATGATTTATGTCAACCTTTTGCTTACCTTAATGTCCTAATGATCAGCGTTGTATGGTATCTGTATGAATATCTGCGCTTTCAGCGGCTTTGAGTCGACTAGAGGCTGATCACAATGGAAAGTCCCACGCCAATTATTGGCGTCGTTGACTCTTGCTGGCTTTTCTTGAACGCCTTCCCTCCCTCCCTCCATCCCTCTATGATGTCCTCGATGCAGGCAGACTCATCTTCTGCGCCTGAACGATCACTTAATCGTCAGGTTGTTCTTGAAGAGGAGGAGTACACCGAAGCTCTTTCGCGTATCATTGCCCGTGACTTCTTCCCATCATTGGTGCACCTTGACGCTACCAACGACTATCTCGATGCTCTGCAGACTCGGGACCCACACTTGATCAATGCTTCAGTACGACGTCTAGAAGAGGTCAGTTTTACTCCAGCCACCTCCAGAAGAGGATGGGGACCATCACAAACACCATCAAGGACGCCTTATGGACTGGCCTCTGAGACACCTATTAGAGGCGAGCCAGCACAGAAACGCGCAAGATATGAAGCGGACATGACTTTGGACGAATTTCAAGCGCGTTACACCTCCGAAGATAATTCCAGCTTCACCGAGATCCTCGACGAAGAGAATCGTGTTCGCAAAGAGAGGTGGGGTTGGGCTTGGAATGCGCAGGAACGGGTCGACAATCAGCAAGCGAAGATGATAGAGAGAAGAGAAACTATGCTTATTGAACCAGCCAAAGTCACTGGTGTCCGAGAGAAATTCTTAATTGAGGTTCCGAAGCCTGCCGGTCTGCTTACCGATGGCCATGAAGACACTAAAGGAGGAGAGGTCAAGACTGACCCTCAGAGAGAACGGGCTGTTGCTGTTGCCAATTTAGAAAGTTTAACCGAAGACATGCCACTCGACGTTATGGCCCCACAGAAGGATACTCGCCCGGCTGGTGTGGATGGATGGAAATTCAAGGTACTTACGCTCTATCCTCTAGATGTATCTACGTCTTACTCATCATGAATAGGCTCGGAATTCCTTGATGTTTCCACCAGATGCAGATGTTTCTCCATATCACCCTAAACGCATTCCTTCTGAAGCTGAAGCGAACCCCAAGGCCGTCAATTATGCCAGTACCAGATTGACTGAACGCGAGCACTTAGTGGGTGACTCCAAGTCGTTGTCAGCTCCTCCAAGCCCAACTCGGAGTCGTATCGACGCTGCAATTTCTGGAACACCCTGTAAGTACATCCCGCTTTTTGTCTTTATTATTATTGACTTGTTCTCAGATCGTCCTAGTTCGCCAAACGAAAGAGGGTTCTCCCTCGTTCCCAATCTTCCTTCGCCCACTCCAGCTGAGTTGGGCCCGACTGCACTGAGACAACTCATGACCTGGGGAACACTCAATTCAACCCCAAGGATCATTAGCCAGACCGGCGACCCTGCTGATCTGCGCACCCCTTTCCACATACCTGATATCTCGACAAGAGAAGCAATCTCTCATAAACTCTCTGACAATGCCTCCAAAAGTTTGCGAGCGAAGGCTGAAATGCTTGGTTCTTCCAGCCGAACCCCTCGGACAAAGTCGACTTTGTTACAGAAAAAGGGAAACATGGCCCCCCCTTCATGGACCCCCAGACGAACACAGGCTGCAGGCAACTTAACGCCCGCTGCTCGTCGGTTGCTGCAGAGGACAGCCATGGGAACAGCTGCTAGCAGAAGAGCTGATGCTATGGAACGGGAGGCTGGCTGGGATTTGGGTGCGAAAGGCCGAGAGAAAGACCTTGATCGTGTACGGTGGACACCAACACCTACACCTGTAAGCCGAAGATAAATAAACGGGTAAAGCCTTGTAGACTTAGGTTATGTATAATTGAAAGCCGGCATTTGCATGGTGCAACAATTTACATTCTTGTACCACGAGTGAATGTAATAGTGCTCATAGGTTGCTATGACCCATCCAACCTCCTCCGTTTAACATCAGGAGGTGCTTCATCGTCACCAGTGTTTTTTGTTGTCGATTTTGGCGGATTTTCAGCAGTGCTTGGAATGGCATGTTTAACTTTCTTCTTGACCACAACGCCTTTGAGACCTTTTTTCAGGTCCTTCTTGCTGGCGGGGGGTTTCGGCTTCGCAGCTGCTGAAGAAGTGGTTGAGCCAGATATGGCCGGTGGAGGGTTATTTACTGCACTCGTCCGAGCTGCTACTGCTCTGTACAGTGCAATGTCAAGGTTCAGCGCATTAGTGATGTAGGTGGAAGAGACGGACTCTTTGAAATTCCTGACTTCTTCTCCATCCTTTTCCTTCCGTTGCCGTTCCTCTTCTTCTTGACGCTCTCGGATAGAATCCAAGAACATGATCTCGTCTTCTTCGAGGGCACGAAACTGATTGGCTGGACGAGAAGCTGAGCAAGGCGTATAAATATATGGAGCCAAGATCTACCTAGTTTCGTCTTTTCTTCCCATTCTTCTTGCTTGGCTATCTGCAAGAACACTTGAGGGCGGAGGACATGCAAGAACGCACAAGACAAACCCTATTCGCGGCGAGTTTCTATGCGTTATATCGAAACCAACAGCAGGAAGTGAATACGGTATGCTGGAAAGAAACTACCGGCATACTCACTTCTGCGAGAGACCTGCCATCGTAAACCTCTTCTTGCTGTTGGGGAGGGGGTTCCTGACCGAGCCTGAGGTTTCGAGTGAGTTCCTAGAGTAACTTGTCGAAAATGCGAGGCCAACCTAGCATATGCAGCTTTCCACTGCTCCTCTCGCCTCACTTTTGCTGTGTCGACCTCATCTTGTGTTATAAAACGGGATCCGACGACGCCCGCCGAAAGGGAGGGTATGAGGGATTCCTCAGCCATGGTGGTCAGAATGAGAGGGGCGTGACTTCCTTTCCTGCTGAGCAGCTGATTTCAATGCCCGGATGACATCCTTCTCTGTTCCTAACGGCGTCCTCTGCGAATGTCCACATCCTCTCGCCACCGCCCTCCCTCGCTGCCCTCGACAACCAGCTTGAACCATGCGACAAGTCTCCGCAGCTTTCGAAGACCGCCACCGCCGGTGACCACTGTCGTTACCTCTCCCCGTGCGTCGCCTAGCTTATCGTTCCGGATCTTCGTCTAACTACGTTGTGTAGCCTGGGCGCGTGATGAACCACCTTCGCCAACAGAGCCACTTGCGTCCCCCCACGATGGGCCTCACGTCACCGAATCTCGCATCTCTGATGTCGCATCCTTTCAATCCAATCCTTCGGAAGGTACATCGAGATGGTGGACCTTCACTCTGCCACGCACAAGGCAAGACACCTTCAGTCTCACTCCTGCTACTCCAAAAACGGAGAAAAAGTCTTTTCGAGATATCTCCTTGTCCTGGATACCAGCCTCTGCGAGTCAACGACTCGGAGAAGGGTCTACTTTCATTCGCAAGGAAAAGGAGAAGGAGGCTGGTCACGATTTAACCCCTCACCTATCGATGCCGCTCCCCACTCAACACCCTGTTGAGTTCACTCTGGCGCACAATAATACTCCGGGCTGGGACACACCATGGACCCCGAGGCCTGCAGCTCAGGGCCCGTCGCGTGACTCTGGAGAGGAAGAAGAAGAATCCTACGGCTTTCGAGCAGATAGTCATTCAGATTCAAGTCAGAAAAATCTTTCCGGGTGGGCCCTACGTCGCAAGCAAATCCGTTCATTTATACTCGTAAACACCTATGTTCCATTAGTGCGTACTTGGTCCCCTGAGACATATCTGTCTTTTGACCCCTCTATAGCTTTTTAGATTCATTAACATCGCATTTACCACGGCGGCTCTCGGAATGGCCATTCGAATACGGAACGTAGAAATCAAGTATGGCGCAGCTGGTGCCGTTGGTAGCTCACCGTGAGTACTTTCCTTGTCGTAGCCTTCGATTTGTGCCCCTGACTAGATCTCGCGTCGATAGCACAGTGGTAATCGTATTTGCTCCCCTGACTTTGGTGCATGTAATGGTGGCCATATATGTATGTTATATTGATCAGTTTCCTGAATTAGGACTCACAGCCTTCCCAGTTAGAATATTTTGGCCGCCCATTAGGTTTATGGCGGACCTCGGCAAAACTGGCTCATACACTATCCGAAGTTCTCTTTATCTGCGCTTGGTCTGCCGCCCTCTCATTATGTTTTGACAACTTCTTTACCTCCCTCATACCCTGCGCCTCCGAATCCGCATCCTCGTGGTACAATAAACTTCCCCGTCCCGCTTACAACATCCCTAACTTTGAAGGCACCCTCGGTGATCAAATATGTGACGAGCAGCTATCCTTAATATGTCTTGTCGGCGTCGGTCTCATCGCATATTGCTCGAACCTCATCATCAGCCTTTATCGAGTGTTTGAAAAAGTAAAATATCACCCTGCCCACCCTAGCACAGCTGTGCGACGGACATAACCCAAAGATCAATCTCATTCTATATACCTTTGATAATCTCCTTTCCGGGTCTTGTACATCTACCAACATTCACCTAGCTCAGGCACCTTATAGGCCATTTGTATTTGTCGTGTACCTTACTGTGTATATGAATCTATAAGTCATTATGATCGACCAACAATTTGTACTGCAAGCCAAACAGGGCTGACCACCTCACAATAATTTTCACTTCTTCCACGTGTTTTCCACATTTCTCCCTCACAGATCTGATCGTAGTTGGTAAAAAGGTTCAGCTCTACAGAGAAATCAAAGCTTACTCGCTTATTAGTCGTCTGCGAGCCTGGATAATGGTCTGTCGTTGTCTTGTCACACATTTCAGTAGTGACCTGATCTTCTTTGTCCAGCCTAAAGTTGCGCGTGTGCGCCATGGAAAGCATCATTCGTCAGCCAAATTGCCTCAGGTATCGGGCATAAATATCGACGACGATCCTCAGTCGTCGAGTCTGCCGAACCTACAATCACCAAGTGCTTCCCATGGTGAACTCGGACCCGCGACGAGTTTCGAATCGCGTCTTCAACCGAGCAAAAAGGCGAAACAGCTTGAAAAGCGGGAGGCTTTTCTACAAAGTAAGCAGCAATACTAGTTGATCTTGCAGGGTCTTTTATTTCTCTTTCAGAACTAGAGCCCAGTACAAGGCAGATGTCCAAGTCGCACCAACGACGCCTGAAACGCAAGGCAAAAGAACAACTTACTGGAGGACTGGAAGATCTCCAATCCGCGCTTGTCTCTCTGGAGAAAGAAACGATTGGGGATGAAGCAATGTCAACAATCGCTGCTGTTTCCGAGTCGCGAGATGAAGCGAAGCCGAAATCACAGATCAAATCCGGAACGATAGGGAAAGGCGGCCCTTCAACCCTCTCGAAGGCTCAAAGGAAGCGCGTTCTGTATGTTTTATCGTTAGCTCCGTTGCTTTTCTTGAAATAGACTGTTCTCCCCTCTAGCGAGGTCGAGCGTCTACGGCACCCTCACATCCTCACTAACTCTGAATTCTCCTCGAATCCTTTCCAGACCATACGGACACACGCACAGAACACCCTGCTGAGTCAGGTAGCTCGAAAGTAAGATTGAGGAACTATTGTTTACAAGGGTAGACCTGTCACTGTTAAGAACAATTTGAAGGGATACTGAGAAGTCAAACCTACTACACGCGACAACTAGACACTTCCCTAATCGCTGACGCTTTATACAAGGGTATAATATTAATTCATCTAGACAGTTTCATCCCGCGGACGTATGTAATAATATATAATCTGTCCCATGATACAGACGGTGATTCAATAAATCCGTTGTTAGAAAAAGCAAAATGCATGACACATATCAGTCATCACCATTACCACTCATTCCAGCACTCCATACGGTGCTTCCACTGCTACCCCCAGCGCTTTTTCTACCTCTTCTGCTCGTCCTTGGTCCAATCTCCGTGAAACCTCCACCTGAGCCTTTCGCAATCTCCGCACTGAGATCGCGTTCACGAGCATCAAGGGCTGCAAGTGAATTTTCTGCTTCAGCATGTTCCAAGGCTTCTTCGGTCAAACCTAAGGGACTCCGGTTAAACTGATTGAGAGAAGATGACGCTGAGTGAGTGGATGATGCATCGGAACTTTCAACTACTGTCTTTGAACCAAAGAGTGAGAAGCGCCGGTTGCTCTTTGCAGTGGGAATTGACGGTGCACTGGAAGCCCGCTCAACGGGAGGAGGGACTGGAGAGTTCAATGGCGATGGAGACCGAGGACGAGGTTGAATTCCCATTAATTTCATGGTGGCATGCAACCTCTCTCTTTCTTTCCTGTCTTCTTCATCTTCAAAGGTATCGAGCTTTCGCGCTCCAGTTACAGGTGAAGCCCCTGGCTTCAAGGTCAGCTGGCGGAGGTTTGGAGAAGGTTCCGGTTTCTTGTCCGAATTGAAGAGAGAAAAGGAGGTCCAATCAAAAGATAGGGAGCGCCGCTTAGCTTTCGGATCTGGCCTAGATAGATTTGGCGTAGTTTGCTTTGCCTCAACGGTCGGGTTCGACGAAGAGCGTCCAACCATGACAGATTGTGGTCTCGTCTTTGGTTGACTGAATGACAACGACTTCGATGCGTTGGGATATGGGACAGCAGTCGACGGAGTTTGGGGATCCTTTTCTTTATCGTAGTCAACAGCAAGTACATGTTCAAAACCTTCTTGAGCGATGATACGGTCTATGATCTTCGATGCATACAACGAAAGCGCTTTATTTGCGTCTTTGAGCGATTTGACTTCGGTGCGCAGAGCGTCGAGATCTGCATTTGAGGCGGTAGAGTCCATGCCGTTGCTTTCAGACTGGGAAATCCTTGTTCCATCCGGATTTTTCTTGCCTTTCTTGCCTTTCCCAGAAGGAACCGAACGGTCACGGTCGTCGATGGAATTGCCTGCAAGTAAATCCTTATTTTCAGCTCGTCCAAGTTCTGCCGCCAGATCTAATCCGGGTCCAGTTATGGGAAGATCAGCCAGCGATTCTCCGCGACCACCGTGACCAGAAGATGTGCGTTTACGTTCCGGTCTGCCATGATGGCGAGCGCCACGCATGGGCTGAGGCCCGTCATCGTCAGAAATATTTCCAGGCATTTCCGAGTTCAGAAGTTCAGACTCTTCTTCAACTCTGTCCAAGGTACTTCGCCCAGTACTACGCATGCTGCTAACATCCGTGCTTTCTGGCCCCTCGTTGTCAGATGTATCTTCGTCATCGGTACTTGCTGCACCTCCGACCTGCCTCATCAGGTCAAACTGGCCACTGAGCGTCTTCTCCCTAAGAAGAATCATGTAACTTTCGTTCTCCTCTTGAAGCTCTTGATTGACTCTTTTCAGATCAACCAATTGTGTTTGCATCAAGATGAGGGTACTCTGCAGGGACGCATATGAGGTGGAAAGGGTTGATAGTTCAAGTCTGAGAGAGGTCATTTCCGCAGGCTCATTCTCGGGGTCACTGAGGTCTTGCTGGGTTGTGCTATCAACAGCAATGGCAGTCCGGGGCGACGAGGGTTGGTCATCATCCATTCCTTCCTCTTCTGCTTCATCCTCAACTGGGGCTGTGAAGAACTCAGTGCGCTTGCGAACCTGGGTAAGAGACTGGATACGCGATTTTAGGTGTTGTTCATTGTCGTAGAAAGCTTGCCGCTCGGCCTCGAATGTTGCTGCCTATCGAACGTTATAATCAATGCCGACAAGTCAAGAGATGACACCCACCTGTTCAATGTATCTCCGTTGCAGATCTCGTTTCTCCCTCTCAAGTTCGCGAACCTGTTCACGCAACTTCTCCGATATGTCAATACGCTGCGCTAAGTCCATTTCCCATCTTGCCTGTTCGGCGTAGAGCTCGTGAAGTCTGGTTTCTGCACCAGAAAGAGCCGAAGTAAGGTTGGTATTTTCTGTAACATAGCCTGATATTAATTGCTCCTTTTCCTGAATCTGGACGAGAAGCTAACAGGAGGCCATCAGTTATTTCCCAGAAAGCACCTAATCAGCTACACACCAGTTCTTTTTGATCGGTTTCCTGTTTAAGGGATGCCGCAAGAGCCTCGTGTATGTCTCCGTTGGCACTAATGTTCACCACAGGGGTCGGGGAAGCGCTTTTCGCGACAGGACGACGAGGTGCGGCAGAGTTGAGAGTCGAAAGACGGGGAGACGCTGCTGAGCGTGCAGTGGCACCCCTAGCCAAAGTGGGAGATATCGTCGGGGACGGTGAAGAAGGTAAGCGCCTGGATGGGGAATTCGTTTTGGACGAGGTGGTCGCCATGCCGTGTCAGCGTGTGATGGACGTAAGTGTGCAAGTGAAAAGTCGTAAATGGGACCGGCGCAAGCCACAGATCCTTATAAAAGTCTAGGGGGAATACTTAAACAAAGGAGGGTAAGCTTTCAAAAAGAATTCAAAAGGTGTTGTACAAGGTATTGGCGGTTCCAAGAAAGGTCGTGATCGTTTCGGTTTAGGAGGTACAAATAACCGTCCGCGTTCCTTGGCCATGCTCCAATTGCACAATGGAAAGCCCAACGTCCATGATCTCAGCAGACCAGATGCTTCGTGAAATTCAGGTCGGAATCTCTACCGCAGGTGACAGACTATCCTGAGCGCAAAAAAACACACCTGATGACCTTCCCTGCAAGCAGTTGCTGGCTTCAGTTCAATACAAAAGTAAGCGACCTCGGCTCACAATATCTTGATCTCATCCTCTTCAAACAGCAAAACCTCCTGGATCGACTTCTATCAAGCCTCTTGATTTATATCTGTCTCCGTCTACAGGTGCACCCAATGTCTCCTCTTTGAAATCCGGGGATGCCATATATGTACAAGGCCACCCAGGATCTGGGAAAACCCACATCCTTTACTTTCTTGTGGCAACATGTGTGATGCCTATGGACCACTTTTCTGTTTTCATTGGTGGATGGAACAAGGTCGCTTTTGTCATCGACATGGACGGTCACTTCCAGATTTCACGATTTCGTGACATTCTAGTCAGCCGATTGCAGTTGTTCCTGCCTCCTCAGTCTATTACACCGGTGGTCGAACATAGTCTTAAATGTGTGCATATCTTTCGTCCAACGTCATCGGACCAACTTTCTGCAACGCTCGCTCATTTTCCCAAGTACCACGCAAAGCATTTCCCTAATGTCGAGCTAGGCATGATAGCTGTGCACTCAATCGACGCGCTTTACTGGCTAGATCGGTTCAAAGCGGAGCAGTTGCGGTCATCCTCGAGAGTCGTTGCATCTCAGAGCATCACATCTACTCTAGAAAGCCTTCGGTCGTCCTACGGCCTGATTACGGTGTTGACAAATTGGGGCCTCCCACAGCAACTTCAATTCACTCTAGAACCCAATCGAGATCAGCAGTCAATCGCCCACAGTCCTAATCCTACAGCTGCTGCTGCTGTCAATATGTCAGCTGGCTCAACCGCTATCTGTCTCACTCCTCGGAAATCGCCCACCAGTGTTCTGACTGAAGATGACCCCAGTTCCGGAGACATTCAATGGCTTGCTCAGGCGTCTGGCAACCCGCAATCTTGCGCTTTCACTTGTCAGATCAGGGGTGCCGGGATGGTCATACAATGACGGAGTTTTGCTAGCATATTGGAATGTAGCTATCATATGATTCATAAGCATCCATTGGCAAAAGTCTAAGTAGGAAATCGTGGTCCATCTACCTATCTAACACCCCTTGATATATACAACTGTACAGCAATAGTACTACTGCAGTGTGGGTACTTAGTATCTAATCTCCAAACCCTAAATATAGAGGAAGTATTTACGGAGCTTCATCCACACTTGAGACCGGTATAGCTTCTTGCTCCTTGGAGTCCTCAAACCCAACAGCCACGAAGCTACATAAGACCAATAGCGCCCCTGCAATGACTTGGATGTGCGTTGGCCTATGGCGTGCGAAGTCCCCCAGAACAGCCACAGGTATGGTGAGGCTAAGGCCGATAGTAACAACCAGAGGGGTAGTTTTAAGCATAGCAATAACATAAAGATAATCACTAGATAGAGTGATGGCCATCTAACGAGAAAGTGAATAAATTGCCTTTGAAGTAGTTTCAGGACCCACGTTTATCAAAACTGCAGATAAAGCTTTCCTGGTGGGGGGTAACTCAAAAACCTCCGCGCCTGTAAGATGAAGAACAACACCAATGGGCCAGCACACAAGTATGTTCAAGAGCCCCACAAATCCAAAGAATAGTTGCACGTCGATTCGGGATTCCGATTTGATACGGACCTTGAGAAGGATGACATACATCGCATAGCATAGAGCTGATATAAGAGCTAACACATCTCCAATTGTTGCTCGCGAATCAACAGTCGTCTGAATTATTGGATGCGATGCTGGGCCAGCTGGTCGATTTGTTTCAGAGTCCGATATCGAAACGAGGAGCACGCCAACGAAACTGAAACATCATAAGAATGATTTTCATTTGCAGATTTTAGTTAGCATCTTACCTTGTGCAAACGGCACCGATTTTAAGAAGGGTAAGTGTTTCGACACGGAATAGGCGGCCAATTGCAAGAGTGAAAAATCCTGCCGTTCCTTTTTATGACGAGTAGCAGACTAAAACTGCAAGGCCACATACCACTCATACTGGAAAGAACTGTTGCGCTGGCTACACTTGTGTAACCAAGAGAGGCATTGACAGACCAATTCGCGATAAACCAAATCAGACAGAAGGTGAAAGCAAGATGGGCCGTTTGTCGGTCAGTCAGGGGAGCTAAAGCAGGTTCTTGAACAATATGGTTTGTGACAGAGAGTTCGGATGGCAGGGTTGCGTGTAAAGAAGACTGGATGGGTGTCGGAATCAACCCCCGTAAATCGAGGAGAGATACATACCTCTAAGTGCTCGTCCTCAGCAGCCAGAGGTTGGTACTCATTTGATGACCTGGTCGGTCCAATAAATGTGACGCACCAAAATCAAACTACAGAGGCACTTACCCTTCAACGATGAAAGGTTTCGTGCTTGGCTCGCGTCGTGCCCACCACCTCCGAATAAAGTATGGAATCAAATAGAGAGAAAAGGCGCTTGTGTTCATATAAGTGACCCTGCGTGGTCAAACCTTGCTTCAGGAATGCGGAAAGTTTATGCATGATCCCGCTCACAGAAATGGTTTATCGTACCCGCCTTCATACAGGTCCTTGACAAACAAATGAACAGGAGAATGTAGACTCAAAGGTATATCGCGCACTTGTGTAACGAAGTTGGATGAAGTCCATAGGATAACAACAAGCATAAGGAGTCCAATCCCAATAAAATAGTCCTTTCTGTGGGGACTGGACTGTTGGCCGCCTACAGTTAGCGCATTTCTGTCAATAGATGAGAGACTATCCATTTCAATAGATTCCAGGGTATGATATTCCGCGGCTTCAGAACTAGACATTCATCCTAGATGGTAGCGGAACTTGGAGAACTCATGGAGAATGCACCTCGAGCCTTGTTCACGGACGAGCCAAACAGCGTGGGAATCCATGTTCGCTGTGTAAAAACCTGAACCATACTTATTACTCGCAGTGTTAGATTTGTGGGTAGCGGAACCCAGCGCGAGCACTTCCATGGTGCCTATACCATAGACAATTGTTGTTTAATTGCACAAGGTGCGAGTTATTTCAATGTTTTATTGGCCCACAATCCTCATGTATGCTTCCAGTTCGTAGTCGAACGTGCCGGTTATCTGGACGGTTCTCCAGTTGTCCATGCTCCAGAGGTCTTTCTTTGCTCAGAAGCGACATCTGGAATCGACCTTTGCAAGATGCAAACATTTACCACGCAATCCGATGTTCAATTCTGGGCGAGTTCCGTTCACCCAACATTCTGGAGGACCTGCCATTCCCTCCGTTCCCTCCGTTCCCTCGAGTCCTCTCACAGACGTCTTGTCTCGTGCCGAATACCCAAACTCAAGAAAATACATTCTCCTTTCCCCCAGTCCCCCAGAGTTTGCTCGCGTCATGGACATGCTATCATCCAACCTCAGCCAAGAAAAGATTTTGCAATCCATTAATTGCTCCCCCTCACTGCTGTCTTTCTTCTCCGATCGAAAAAAGATACGGGAAATAGCCAAGGAGTTAGCGCGGTCCCCAGACCCCCATCACTCCCTCCAAATTTTCAATCTCGCCAACCACCTTGGACATACTTTGAACGCCAGTGCATACGAATCTGTATCTTTCCATCTCTCCCAATCCCAGAATTGGAGCATTGTACTTGCGGTAGTTGCTTCTGCGAAGCAGCACATTGGCCATACCACCCTGAGACTTCTTAATTGGCGCGCGCTGGCGTTGATGGAAACCCAGCGGTACTCTCTCCTTCAACAAATGCTGAAGGAATTTGAAGGGGCTAAATTATCTCCGACCCGAAGGACATATCATATCATGCTGTCGGGTTGTATGCGAAACTATGACTTGGAGGGGGCTAAACGTTGCCTCCAGGATATGAGTGAAGCTGGATTTCAAATGGACGCCGTCACTCATGCTTTAGTGGGCAATCTATACCGCAAATTTGGCGCAGATCCTCAAGTCCGTCAAAATGCTTTGGAAAGTTTAGCTGGCCTGCATCCCGAAGCAAGAACGACCGTTATTAACCGACTTATCCAATCATCTTTGGATTCGCATGATTTATCAAGCACTGTTCAATTCCTGTCATTATTCGATACCGAAAACATCCAAAGTTTGGTATCTGTCATCGCAATCGATTGCGCCTCTCCCAGGGGTTCACCGATACCTTTTGACCTCCCAACATTGTCTGCACCTGGCTTGAAACCCAATTCAGATACATTTGCCACCTTTATGAACTACCTAATTCGGAAATCGTCTTTTGAGGATGCGATTCGCCTCGGGGAAAGTACGACTTCGATGAGGATATCTGCCACGCCAAACCTGATAACCTCCCTCATTCATGCGTACTTCCTAGGAGGGCACGGGAACGTCGCGATTCGGTTAATTTCGGCCTTGTCTGTCAACTCCGTTCCTGAAACATTCGAATCCCTAATGGCTGGCTTCGATCGTGAAGAACGGCCCTCCCCCTTATCTCTGGCCCGAATACCACTGACAACTAGGATGTGTAACGCCCTGTTAAGAGGAATATTAAACCGACAGGGGCTGGCCAGTGTACCTACTGTCTTTGCAATCATGCATGCGAATAGCATCTGCCCAAATAGTCGAACGTCGGAGGTACTACTCTCGTACCTGAACAAAGTCAATGTACCCCGCCCTCGAACCCTTTTTCGAATATTGCGGGGCCTATCCTCTCCAACAATTCGTCCGTCACTAAAACACATCCACCATATCCTTGCCCGCATTTTTCGAGACGAAAAACGCATGTTCTTTCATAGCGCATGGAACACGGGTTTGACAAGCAGGAAGCCCCTTCGAAACAGAATCCGTCTGTTAGGTATCGGAGAACCTTTTGATCCAACGAGTGGAATTATTCTGGACAAATATTTATCATATCGTGCCGCTGCAAGGCCCATCGTCCAATCTCTAGGCGCACGCGGAGTAAAAAGCGACACCGCCATGATCTACCTCCGCATTCGACGGCATTCCGTCCTCCATCTAGACGTGGAAACTGCTCATCGCGTTCTTCGGACGTTAATGGCTCGTGGAATGCATCCAAATGAATACCATTTCGGCGCACTTGTGGAAGGATATGCATTGTCCGGAAATTTCAATGGAGCACTTGAAGTCATGAGGACGGCTGAGCGATCCGGCGTAAAGCCCAATGTGGTGATGTACACCAATATCATCTCCGCCTACGCTCGCCTCCATGATGCACAGTCGGCTATGCGGACGTTCAAGGAGATGGTTGGGGCCGGTGTTGTTCCTGACGTCCCATCGATTGACGCCGTGGTTAGTGCATTTTATGCCGAAGGCGCTCATACCGTTGCCCGCAATTTGTTGATGACATTGTGGACCTATGTTCAACCATTCCCAGCCACCTTGGAGAAGGTGGATCTGGCAACTATGCTTTTACACTTCCGTTCTTTGAGCTCTGCCTCACCACTGAGAATAAAATCGACGACACCGAGACGGAAGGCTATGTACCAACAACTAAAGCTGATATTAGAGGCATACCAGCGGTATTTTGGCCCTCGTGGAAAGTCCCGATGAGATCGGTTCCCTAAATGACAAGGTGTTGATAGGCCGTGGTATTAAAGTTCTTGTCAGTAACATTGGAGGGTTATATGAGCATTTGCAATTTTGCATATTGATTGGTTTTTTGGGCCATACCAACCGTTTGAGTGCAATCCTATTTACGAGAATTTCGCATCCAGGATACGAAGGGCTTCTCTTACCCCATCAGTATGGACATGCCTTAGCCTCCGCCTCCCACATTCCAACAAAACCTCTTGGGGAACTAACCTTGGCGGAGGCGAGTGACCTCCGCGTCTTGGTGCATCCAAAATGTGGTCAATTGCGCTAGGTGAATCCCGGTGAGGTTGCAATGCCGGGGATGTCACCAATTGTGGGCCAGAACATTTAGAACGGCTAGAAACAACTTCTGCGAGAAGTGAAAGATCTGCGAATTCCACATTCGGGTGAGATTTTAATTTCCGCCAGGCAGCGTTTGTTGGCATAAACCCCGTTGTCTCGAACGAAGGGGTAACGGCTGGTGGATCGGAAGACGGACAAACCGTGCAACGTGGCCTACCACAGCATTTACTGCGAGGAGCAGAGGAATCGGTGTCCAGCTTAGAGCAGGTGTCGCAAACTGACTGTTGCATTGATGCGGAATTTTCAATCGCTGCACAGAAAGCCTTGCCGAAAGCATCGTCACCGCACGCTAAACAATTCGAGGGATCTCCCGAACAATTGGCATCTGATATGAGACTTGGGTTGGATGTCGTTTTGACTGGGAACACCGAATTAACCAGTGTTCCTCCAGTCCGCTTACGAAGGGCAACAGGGGGTTGATATGCTGGTAGGTTATCTAAAATTGAAATGCATCCTGCTTCTGTAGACGACTGTTGTTGTGCCTTTATAGTGTCCTGAGTGGCGAGTAACCGAGTACCACCGAAATCGTCGGATTTGAATTCGTTGGTATCAGTGACATGTTGGACTGCGATTTCATGGCAAACGCAAATGGTTCCTTCGTCGCAGAATCCACATCCGAAAGACGGAAATGGTGCCAAGGTCTCCTCAGCATCCTTTACCGAAAGATCACTGAAACGACTGAATGCGCTAGAATCCAATTCATTTTGATCGTTGTAGCAGATTGGCGAAAAACGAGAGTCTGCCATGTCGTTGGATTCTGGTGTTGAAACCATAGTAGACGAAGGCGACGGGAAATAGATAGCTGACGAATTTACATGTCGCGGAGAATCAGGACCAGAATTTTTGCGCGGTCTCTTCAGCGCAGGCGCTTGTGTTGACACAGAGGTAGACGGAGATTCATCCCTCCATCGCTTTTTCTCAGTTGCCTGAGAAGAATTCAGGTGACCAGGCAGAGATAATTTCGAAGGTGGCTCCATTTGTGAGATTTTTGATTTTAATTCTTGGTTTTCTTGTCGCAAGCATTCATTTTCTTCCTTAAGCCGTTTTGCGACATTTTGCAAGGCAATGTTTTTCTCTATTTCACCCTGTTCGTATGCCTGTATCCGGGCTTGGAGTTCCGAGAGCTGGGATTGCTTTCGTTCTCGAAAGGCCCTCTGAGCGGCTCTGATTAGGAAAGGTGGATTAATATAGAAGAGGTAGAAAATCGAATTTCCTAACCTATTTTGGATCCGTCGGCCCTTTGGGTCTGGCTGCTGAGAAATACGCGTTCAGAGGTGGTAAACGCTCAAAGAACAGAAAGAAAAATACCTCGATATCTGCCTTTGCAGAGGGTATTGGGTCCTTGGGCTTCCGACCAGGTTTTGGTTTAGGCTGAATGACCCATTCCTTTGACGCTGTCAAATCACCCTTTCGTAAGTGGCTGATCTACGACACTGGACAAGGGTACGTACCCGTAGCCCATAAATTTGTTGATGAAGAAGATGAGGCGTTTGTCGAAGCCATCTGAAAGGTAAACTAAATGACTGGACGGGGACAGAAGAAGTAGGTGTGGTAGGCGGGAGGGAAAGTAAGAATGAATGCCTATCTGATAAGATACCTCTCTCAGTAAATGACAAATTTGTCACTCGGGATTAATCGGTGACCTCGTGCCGATTCGGCAGTTGTTATAAAGTAAGTAGTACCCGGTGGCGGGAAGATTCGTGAAGCATGTCACACCCTGCTACATTCCAAAACTTCAGAGGGCGCGACTCAAGAATGGACAATTCAGGAATAAAGCTACTAGATAAACCGAACGGGTATCCTCCCAAAAGATTCAAACGGAAGGACACTTGTTTACTCTATAATCACTTCTTCCGTCTGCTCAACAACTTCGTCAACCCAGACTTCGATCTCTTCCTTGGCCTCATCGGTCCCTGAGGATTTTTGGCTGCGTTCCTCCCCAAGCTCTTTCTTGCGAAGAAGGCGCCATGCGTTCCATTCGTCGACCAGTCTCTTACGTAATGCGGTAAGTTCAGCACTGACATTACTTTCCTCGGCGGCATCTTCTTCATCGAAGGCGCGACTGTATTCACGAAGGTTCTTCCTAATCAGCTTTTGTTTCTCCTTCGGCAAGAGTGTGGGGGGGCGTGGACGCCAAATGAACTGTTTGAATCGGTCTTGAATCTGCTTGACGATTTCTTGGCCGCGGAAATCCCAGATTGCAAAGCCATTTTCGAGCTAAGTAGGAGGGAAACCGGTAAGCCTTATTGCCACAATAAGGACAGAACCCTCACTGTATGAGTCCAAGCGCTCGCGCTGGTGGCAAGGTATCTGCCACTGGGATCCCATTCTACATCTGTCACGCCATAATGATCCGCCGTGCCGAGGAGCTGTATACCGCTACCCCACTCTGCCTGGCCTTCTTTCCGGTGAGCATCGTCGGAATTGAAGTCAAGATCCCAAAACTCTAGTTCAGACTTGCTGGAGGATCCGACAGTGGCAAGGACTACGTGACGGCCTCTTGGAGACCACCTAATGGCATTGCTAGTTCGTGCAGAGAGTGTACCTGTATTGAGTTAAGCAATCCGAGAGTTTCGACCTTCAATATGTAATACTCACGCAGCAACCTGAAATCATTTTTCCCATGGTCAAGTTGATAGAAGCTAACGTCAGTCTTGATGGTCACTCCGGGTCCAGGATTACCCAAATTTGTATCGCTGCTGGAAACAATTGCAAAGCGTTCGCCTTTTGGTTCCCAAGAGAAGTCCATGACAGTATCTGCCCAGAAGTGTTTGCTCAGCTGACTGAGACAAATAGAATGATTATGTACCTTTAAGCTCAACAACTTCCACCGGATAATCCTTTTCACGCAAGCGGAATATTTCCAGATTACAGAAAATTGACTTCTTGGTTTTGGTGTGACGATCAACTTTGACGCAAAGGAAGTCGCCTTGGTTTTGCCAGTATAATTTGCACTACAGATGAACAAAAAAAATATCAGCCCACTTCAATGTATAAAATCCGTAGCAATTACCTCAGTAACATTGAACAAATTTTTTTGTCGTAAAATAGCACGGCTTGGGAAGGCAAGCAATGTAACACGCGCGGGTTGGTTCGCAACCTCCGGAGTCCAGTAAACAAGCATGTTTTCTCGAGCCTTTTTCGCAGGTTTCCCATTTGCGGCTCCAGCTTCCTCCTTGTCTTTATCGCCCAGAGGACACCATTCAAAATCGACAACGCCCTCAATCTTCAGGCTTTTTTTCCCTTGTAGATACATGCTAGGAAGTTCATGGACGCTGATCATTTGGCCAGGCGTGATTCGCGCAACGAACTTATCATCAGGACTCCACTTGAGAGTAGGCCACTGCATCTGTTTTTTAGTAGTGGGAACGTCGCCTTCATTGTAAGAGAACGTTCGCAAAAGATCACCAGATTTGATGTCCCAAACGGCAATATTGTTGCCTTCGTCATCTGGGGAGAAGTACTGTGGCCCTTGCACAGCCCCTTCAGGTACGACGATTGGTTCATTCGACCATGTGACTAAATAACGTTCACAGGGCGAAAAGTCGATCAATTTTACCAAGGGATGCGCGAACCGTTGCTGAGGCTTCCAAGATGAACCACCCCACAGTCGGACGCCTTGTCGATGGAGGGTTGCAACGAACGTCCCCAAAGGCGACCAGGCCACATAGAGAAAATCTTTCCAATCCTGCCACACCTTGAATAAATGTGCAACGAAGAACCACAAGAATGGAGTAGCTTACCGGCTTGTAGGCCACCTCGGATTGTGAAGGTTTTCCATGCCAATTGATTAAAACTTCGTCACCTCTGTAAGTAACATATTGGTCACGACCTTGTGGGTCTGCCAGCCATGCTCGCAAATGTTCCTGTAGAAATGCTCATGCTCAATATACCAACTCCAGGGGGCGAAACGTACTCTGGGCATGTAATCCTCGAGCTCAGGTTCAACGTAGGTTTCGTCCAGCTCCGCGTACCTCTCAATATCAGTGAACCTGTTAAGTTTGAATGTATGTTTCGCATCGAATGGATGGTTATGAAGAGTTGCAAGGGCAAGGTTGGCATCGTCTACATTGCGAAATTCGACGAACATAAACCTTGATATACGCAGATTAGATTATGTGCCCAGCATTGACGCGTTGATTTACTAACCCTTTGCTTTTGCCTGAGGCATTATCCCAAGGCATATACATGTCGTCCACTTTCACAGAAACACCTTTCTTCGAGAATTCCTTCACCACTTTAGTCAGAAGCCTTTCCAACTTGGACTTGTCGATTATCGGTATGCCATCGACAACCAAAAGGTTGTCAAATCCGTCATCGTATTGGACTTGATACCTGCAATTGAGTCAGAAATTTCATCGAGATATCTAAGAACCTCATATCACTTGTTTTCGATGTCTGTGTAGTCAATGTCGTCGTCATGTGGGGAGGTTTCAGGCATTTTGAGAAAAAGGACAGGAGCTTAATGTAGGCTTGATACTCTGAGATTTTTTTGGCGAAAGATCGGAGTTTCATTTCTTTATTTGTGTCTATCCTTTCACGATGCCGATAGCCTCGCTCAGAAAACCGAAAATAGACCTTTCTTCCTTTCCAATCTACATCGACATCGATAATTATAAGCTAACAGGCTCAATTCTCTTGTAACAGAATCTAATCGTATATTGGAATTTCCAACCAAATTTGAACCTGGTTCGTTCATTACAAATCCTGTGGAAAATCAATTAATACTCCACAATTTTTAACCGGCAATGGCGAACCGCAAGTTCCGCAACCCTCCGAAGTTATGAATATTGGTCGAGAATCGGGATTGAAAAATTGCTTTCCCATTGCCCTCTCCAACCCTGTTCAATATGTGGCTTAGAAAACTTTACTGGCGGCCGTGTGGTTGCCGACTCTGGCATGCAGAAACCATTCCGCGATGCGCCTCATGCTATATTGCTCTATTTTAAGCTCTCTCCTCGAGAGCTTCGATAGTCAGGCGTACTCTCACCATGCTCAAATTTACTGACGCACGTGTGTTGCTCTCAGAAGCTCGACTACTTAAAGGCTGATGTAGGGTGTTTGAACCTTGCTTCACAGTGGTCTAACGATGGGCGACAACTCCCACAACAAGTCCTTCTCTGCAGAGAAACACGTAGATGAGCCGGAGTCCGATCTCGTTTCATATGGCTCAGAGAAGAAGACTTTGACGAGGAAGCAACAACTGAGCCCCTACTTCACTATCGCAGCTGCAGCGTTCGGGTTGATTAGTGATGGATGTGGGTTGAGACTCATAACTGGTCTTTATCACTCCTTACATATAAGTCTTTGCAGATCAGAATAATCTTATGACGATGGCCAATGTAAAAATTCTTATCTTCTTATTTCTGCAATATGAAGTACTGATGCTTGACCCAGGTCGTTTTCAGAAAACTGTATCCTAAGGACTACACTGCCGACGTTTCAACCCGAGTATCCAACTCCCTCCTCGTCGGTAATATCCCATTGCGCTGCCTTGTTTTTTTAAGAACTTAAAAAAGCCTCAGGGGCCATCATCGGCCAAGTTGTTGTAGGCCTTATCTGCGACAGGATAGGGAGAAAGGCGGCACTTGTTATTACAACGGCCTTAATTGTGATCGGAGCAACTCTCGCGACTGCTGCTCACGGGGCACATGGAAGCGCTGCTGGGCTGTTCTGGTTCTTAACGTTCGCTAGGCAGGTTGTCCTTCTTTATTTCTTTCATACTGCGTCTGATAAAGGCAAAGGGGGCTGACCGGCATTGTAAGTCGTGGTTGGGAAATTATGCGGTTCAGGTACCTTACTCTTTTGGACTTAGGGTGTTGGAGGGGAATATCCAGCATCATCTACCAGTGCATCCGAGTCGGCCAACGAGAAGATGATAAAACACCGGGGTCCAGGTTTTATATTCTTTCATTGTCCACTACATTCAACGCATATTAACTTTCCTTCTTAGTATTCATTATGGCCACTAATTTTGTTCTCAGCGTAAGCCCTTTGTTAATGATGGGCAACCCTTTAGGCTGAATGGTTGACAACAGTTCGGAGGACCGCTCGCAGTCTCCGTGTTCCTTATTGTCTTGTCAGCCGCTGGAGAAGCACGCCTTCAGACAGTATGGAGAGTTTGTTTCGGAATTGGCATAGCACTGCCACTGACCGTTTTCTACTTCCGTCTGAGGATGCTAACATCAAAATTATATCAGAAAGGCGCTATCAAGCGTGAGCACGTTGATCATGGTATATTTGGTTGAAATTCAAAGGACGTTGTTCAACTATACAGGACAAGTTCCATATGGCCTTGTCGTGAAGCGCTATTGGAAATCTCTCATAGGGACTTGCGGCGCCTGGTATATTTCCCTGTTATTATGGGTGAATCAAGTCCTCAGCTTCGTTTACCTTTCCAGGTTCTTGTATGACTTCATTACCTTTCCTAACGGTGTATTCTCCGGAACGATCATCTCAAGCATAATCCACGATGGAAATATCAAGCAAACTGCTGAATGGCAACTCCTTCTGGGTGCTATCGCTTTACCCGGTGTTTTCGTTGGGGCTTATCTTTGTAACCCATTTGGACGCCGAAACACTGTGAGTCCAATAGGTCCTGGTATATAAACCCGCTAATTTTTGCTATCTGTATGTAGATGATGCTGGGGTTCAGTGGTTATCTGGTCTTCGGTAATGTCTTTGATCACCCGTCAAAATATTTATCACGGTCTGACCGAGATATTCAGGTCTTATAATCGGTATCGCCTACGACAGAATCACGAAGATCATACCACTTTTCGTCATCTTGTGAATCGAATTTTGTTTTAATGGAAAACAAGTCAACTGATTCACAACCCTAACCGCAAGTTATGGCCTCATGCAGTCGTTTGGAAACCTGGTATGCAAATGCTGTTATCTTCATAATTTGGTTCATAACTTTCACATCCTTGAAGGGGCCGGGAGACATGCTTGGTCTCGTGAGCGCAGAGTAAGTTGCTGTTCAGGTTGCCCCTTCGTATAACATGAAGATTTATACAACCACCTCTATTGTATAGGTCATATCCTACGCCTGTCAGGTATGATAAACGCTTTTCAGAGTGCTTAACCTTGGCCTTCAAACTGAGGTAAATCGGCAGAGGCACCTGTTACGGAATATCTGCAGCTATCGGTAAAGCTGGAGCTGCGATAGGAACGCAAGCTTTCACTCCGATACAGGTACACCTTGGGAAAAAGTGCGTTAAATTTCCCATTTCCGAGTGCTCCTTTTCTGATTTGTATCCTGTTTGCAAGATGGACATTCATTATTGCAGGTAAATTCGCCGTGTGACTCACGGAAAAATATGCTGACTTTCATATAGCCATCTGTGGGACGACGGGAATTCTCGTCACGTATTTTTTTGTGCCAGATATGACTGGTGTTGATCTTGCCGACGAAGATAGAAAATTTATGCAATATTTGTTGGATAGTGGATGGACAGGTCAGGTCGGTGAGGACGAGGATGCATCCAGTGTCGAAGGAGAGGGAGAAAAACAGTCTTCTTAATCTTTGGGTGCTCCGATCCAGTTGACAATTGTTTGAGTGAGGCTCTCACCGCTAAGCATACGAAGGCCACAATTTGTGATATATAATATACAACAGAATAGGGATTCAACGGACTTCATGGTGCTACTTCATGGTGTACGTAAGCACGATCAAGAACTTTGTTTGTAAATTTGTAAATTAAACTTGAAGCTCAAAGTTCCATCGTTCACTGTCCCTCCATGTTTCCTGCGTTTCGACGCTGGATAACTCGGAGATGTTTTCACTCTATTTCTCCGCTTGCATCACGTACCCACCTGAGGGCCGTTGTGAACCCAACAAGCACGACTGAAAGGGATGGCTCCTTGGCCGAGGGTTTACTTAAAGGGATGGGATTAACTGCAAAGAAGACGCGGGAGCGGGAAAAACGGCGTAAAGTCGTGCACTCCGTGACCAGAAACACCATAGACGACTATCTTGGCGAACTCCAGTCTGCCAATCGCGGTGTATCGCTACAGGATGTTGAACGCTATAAGCCGGAACATAAACCAAATCCGCGGTCCTCTGGTTATGAAACGAGTTATAATGAAATTGTCGACACCTTGATGAGATCTTTTTCTCAACCCCAACTCCTGCAATTCGTGCACTCATATGGCTTGAAGGTGCCTCGTCAACGTAACAAACGCGCCTTTGCTGTGAGCATAATAGAGGGGAAATGGGGATGGCCATCCATTGAAAAGGTCGCACAAGATAGGGTTGATTGGTCGGAAGTCGCGGAAACCCGTGAGGGTCCATGCTTCCTGCGTATCTAGTCCACTTCTGAAAGCATTTGTCGCAGAATTCCCTTTGAATCACGGACAATCATTTCTTCTCATGGGGAAAGGTTAGCGAGTTTCTAATTCAACGGCACAACCCCTGTAACGGTGCTCGCAGATGGTACCAATCTCCTTAGTTTGTCGAAACGGTACAACGTCTATTTGGCCTTCACTGCGAACCCAATGTCACTCAGGGTCAAAGGCTTGAAAGGGTCTTTGAAACTGATTGAAGGATATCTAAACACTCTCAAGAAAGTATGTCGTCAATTATTATATCTTAAATCATTAACGATAATATGGTTAGGACATAGACCTTGAGAAATTTGTTTTGCCCTGGAAAATGAGAATAACGCCGGAGTTGGAGCAGTCCATCTCTCGATTATCAGGCGCATATATCAAAATGACGCACGATCTTGAGGTTCGCTTGATTTCCGTGACATTCGCTCTGCAGTATCTCATTTTTCTTAGACTTCGATATCATTTCTCAAGAGCCAGCCGCAGACACTACAAATCGCGAAGCGACTCATAATCCAGGCGGCTACAAAAGTAGGTTACGATCTTAAATGATAAAACGCGCCTTTCCTTATAACGGCGACGCAGTATATGTGTTCTTCGACTCAAGCCGTCTGCTTCCCACAACCGCTGGATCCAAAAAGCGAATCATTGCCTTCTCCATACGCTCTCTTCCCCTTTTCACCCACACAGCCCATTTCATGGCAAACACAAACAATTTCGACATTTCGTTATCGGCGAGTCGGAAATTGGATGGACGCTGCTCATCATGCCAATGCTGAAAGACTTGATGGCCTGGCTGACGGTTTTGGCACGGCGCTGGTATCTAAAAGGTGGGATCAGAAATTGTTTTTGTCAGGAGCAATATCTCATTTGGATAATAAGCTCCAACGTCGACATAAAGGATTACTTGTTGGATCGAATATCAAATTCAGGAGGCCATGCGCCTCTGCCAACCATTGCTGCCTTGTGTGTGACCATCCATTTACCCTGTGAATATGTTATTAATCCGTTTAGTGTCGGACATGTCCTCTTCTTACCCCAACCCACTCAACGAGCAACACTTGTACCACCTATTGCCGGGCCTCTCGATGTTACTGCGGTTCTTGGCTGGGCAAAGGAACGGCCTGATCGCGTCACGTTCAATCCATGGTCGTCAATTTGATACCGATAAACCGTTTATTTTTGATTGACGAAGTTAAACAGTGTGCCAAAGAACATATTGTCGGCGTCATGTCATAAGCAGCACCATATTCGAAGACTGGTTTACCTGGCAAAAAGTTCGCTACGAGACAACGACCCTAATCACGCCTTAAAATCTCATCAAATGTCGACCTTGACTGTCGAAATACCCGACCGACAAGCGTCACAACCTTATGTATCAGGCAGTGAGATGAACGAATTACCTTTTCACCTGGACGAGGTTTCCTGTTTTAGAAGCATGGAAACAAACATCGATCTCTTAGTCCCTACTCGGTCAGTACTAGAGTACTTTCGTAGCCTAATGATTGACTCCACACTGGAATTTTTAGCCAAACCGACCTCCGCCTATCCGGTACCAGCACTGACACAATGGCTGCATATGACTGGCCTGAAGAACTGCAAGTCTTTACTCAGAAAGCGCAGTGTGTTATTTCTTTGCTGCTTTCGGTCGTAGTGCTAAGCCAGGCCATCAGGACAATGGAGCCACAGTCAGATGTACCGTTGACTTTCACCTACCGCGGCAATGCATACGTTTTGCATTCCAACTGTCTTATTCATCAGCAATTTAAAAAAATAATCATAGACGAGGCAGAAGCAGACTTCATTACGGAGTCTATCCTCGATCCTGAAAGCGGGCAAAGTAGTCTGGTATGCAAGGTAATTCATTATCTTTATTTTCTGCCGTGTATGTGCTAAGCAGAGAAAAAAAAGTTCATCTGCGAGGATCACAGTTCAGTTTCGGGGTGGGAACACTTCCTTCGTACATGCGACTGGGTCACCGTCCCGCACGAAAAAGAAGTATTGAAACATTCCTTTGAAACATTCTCTCCATTCGAATCGTGAAATGGAACTTCCATGTTTAATGTACTATGGTTGATATATATTACTTACTGTCCAATAGCCAACAGTTGATAATGGTCATCTCTTGCGCGAAGCCTTCTCTTTGCGTTTCTTAGCGCGCACCTAAGACTTGTCAGGTATAATCAGAGAATACCACCAGGCCGATTACTTACCTCTTTTTTCATCCGTGAATCAACCATTGTGTATCTACCTTTTACACCTTTTGGCCTGCCCTTCAGGCCTTTGTGCGCACCTTTTGCCACGACAACCTTAATTTCTTTCTTGGCTTTCTTGACAGCTGATGCGCCTTTCCGCATTAGCTTTTCGATCTGTTGAGCCTTCTCTCGCTCTGACATGTCCGCAGTAGCGTTGACACCTTCGGCTTTCTTCATGGCTTTGTCGAGTCGCTGGGCAGCCTTGAATTTCTTACGAGCCTTTGCCTCAGCTACTTTTTTGATAGGTCTGGCGTCTAAGGCTCGTTGCTTCGCCCTGAGAGCAGCCATTGCCTCTTTGGTCACTGGAATATTGAGTTTATAATTCTTTGCTTCATCATCAAGGAACCAGGAGGGCAGGCCCTCTTTGGAGTTGAGGGAATAGCGATTGAAGCCTTCATTAATGAGTTGTGTCTTGGACTTCTCGCGGTTCACCAGTTGCTGGGCAAGTGTTACTGCTTCAGCTGACGTCAAACCGTATTCTACGAATGTGAGTGGCTTAACTAAGGCGAAATAATAAAGCAAACGAGCGACAAACTTTGAATTCCGGCTTTAACTATCTGTTCCCGGTCTTCATTGTCCTCTTCCCACAGGTCATTATCATTATCCTCTTCTTGTGGAGCAACTTCGAAGGCACTCGAGTTCTGCGGATGGACAAGCATGTCAGTTGGATACAGTGCGCAGGAAAACTTGCATTCTAAGGCGCACCTGGTCTTCTGATATTTCTGGCGATCGCTCCATGTCTTCGTCGACATTGGTGCCCTCTCCGAAATCATCCAGGTCGCTGAACTTGTCGAGGCCATCAATACCTGAGAAAATATTTTGCGAGAACCAGACTTGGGCAGCACCGGTAGATGATTTGGGTTTTGGAATTTCGAGATTAGATACAAGGCGCTGGCGCTTTGTTTGCTTGGGAAGTAATTCTAGTCCAGGACCGTTCTCGCTTGCGTGTTAGATCGACTGGGGTATCCTCTGCCTCGGAGTTGTCTGACGAGTCTCCAGATGAGCTCCCGCTATCATCGAGCTTGGCTTCTTGGATCCTGTCCCAACCACCATCCTCTTCATCCGAGTTTTCATCGTCGCTGCCCTTGACTTTGATCCCATTCCACTCCTCACGTTCTGCATTTTTTCTTCTTGCTTCTTTGACTCTAAACTTCGCATCACGCTCGCGCAACCGTTCTCGGTAGGCGTCGTAAAGGCCGTCGAGCTCAACTTCCAGGCCAGACACTTTCTTTTCTCTCTCATCGTCCGAGCCGGGAGCCATGTCAAGGTTATCCGGGCCGTCAACTTCGTTTTCGTCCTCGTCGCTCCCGTCCATAATTGCGTCGCCTTGATCGTCCATAGTAAATGTCGTGCTGCGACTTTTGCGAATGTTTTCCTCAGCTCTGCCCAAATCAAACATGTCGTCTTGACCTCCTAATGTAGCATCATGTTGTTCGAGTCCGATATCCAGAGGGGCAGTCATCTGCAGCTGCATGCGCTGTATTGTCCGTGTTTTAATTTCGTTTGCTCGACGTCTCGCGCGCTTGGCACGAGCTGCAGCGTCAGCGTTCAGCCTTTCTAACTGGTGATTTTTTAGATGACACAGAGGCAGACAGAAATATATAGAACACACCTCCTCGGAAATTTCTTGCTCCTCGTCAATCACTTCTACTACCTCAACATGCTCAGTTGCATCTTCGGTGTCCTTCGTTTTTACATCTAGACCAAGCTGCAGGAGGGCTGTCAGTATGATCAAAGTGGGGCCGGCGAAGTGACATCGAACCTCTTCCCGGAGAGATATACGCCATTTGATCAAGGCTTTAAAGTCGCCCTTGCCTAATACCTTCAAATCGTCACAATTTGACTTGATTTCGTCCGTAGTGATATCGAGTATCAACCACCTAACGTAATTTGAGTAAGTATAAGGAAAGTGAATTCCTTAAATGACTTTACCGGTTTTCTTCGTCTGTTACGAAAACGATCTTGTTTCCGCCGCCGAGGGCGGCAATTGGATCATCCTCAAGAACAAAGGTAGATGCTGATATGGTCTTGAACAGAGTGTAATCGCCGTCTGCGTAACCGTCACGGTGTCTCCTCTTTTTCTCGGGATGGAAGACGTTTGATTGGGCGTTGCCTGCAGTAATTGTCTCCCCAGAAGCTACCGTAGATGCAAGGTCTTTGAAAACATGTTTTGGATCCAAGAACTTTGGATCAATGTGTTTCGGTGCCAAAAAATCTCGGCAGACAACGAAGATTTCGGCAGAAACATTTCTGTGGATACACAGGAGTCTTCAAATGTGCGAAACTTGAATAGACAGAATCAGGCTGACCTAGAAGATGGCGGTTTCGTCGCTTCGACTTTGGCAAACAATTGGTTAAAAACCCAGATGAGATTGTTGTAGTCCACGCTTCGAAAGACTTTTGTAACGAAGGTTCCACCCTTGGTCAGAAATTCAACAGCAAGTTTTAGGCTCATTAGGACGAGTTCAGACTGGCTGTACGCGTCCTGAATCCAGGCCGTTCCGACGTTCGGTGCACCATCGTGAAGAACAACATCTGCCTTCCAGTCCTTTAGTTCCCCACGAATAAGGTTTCGACATTGCGGGGTTGTAATATCGGCAGCGAATGTAACCACTCTGGGGATCGGTTTGATAGGTACAAGATCAACACCTTCACAGGAATAGTTAATTCATCAGAAGACCATAAACATGGCAGGTAACGCACCAACAATGATACTATTTGCTGGCATGTATTTGCTCGCAACCTGCAGCCAACCTCCAGGAGCAGCACATAAGTCGATCGTACATCGCGCAGACTCAAGAATCGAATATTTTTTGTTCAGCTGAATGAGCTTGAATGCTGAACGAGCTCGGTATCCCTGCTCTCTAGACAAGCCAATGAGTGGCTGATAATGCATAGGAATCAAAAAGCATACTTTGCAAGCTTGTAATACTTATCCAGTCGACCCTTTCCAGTCTTTTTCTGTGCTTTACCCATCGTCTAATGTGGTGGATCGTGAATTTCATGAAGTCAAGCCGCTCAATATTTTCGTCTGCAGCACGTGAGTGGAGGGAATTGACATTCCATTACATAAGCAAACCCAAAGCACTCTAGAGCAACTCTGGAGTCTGGACTCGGACTCTCACTCAGACTCACTGCAGTGCTTCGAGTGCTTTGCGAGGTTTCTGAACCCATTCTCATTGAAGATGTCAACGGTGGATTGAAATTTGCTCATATATACTGGCCGATACTGAAATCTAAACTGGATAATGGCAGGCATACTTTAATTTGTGGAAAGCAGGGGCGGCATTTGGTAGGCTAGTATGTCGTCGCAATTGCTGATCATGAAGAGCTGACCCACCTTGAACAGTGTCCACGGGTATGATAACAGGGGCATTCGGATGTGGGTTCTAAAATAAATGGGAAATATACATTCTGACTGTTCTAAACCACAAAGCCCATGGCCTTCGACAGAAACAAGGCATTACGCCAGAGAACATACATGCCTGGGAGACGGCATCGAGCTATGCTGTATGTATTCTATTTAGTCTTGGGGGTAAACAGGGAGGATAAGACACGACATTGCAGGTTTACAATGGCCTTGCGATGATGCTCCTGTCTCTTCACCCGAGATTCTCCGCTCATAAGTTTGCCGGACCCGCAATTGCATGTGGGGGGTTGATCTTCTCTGGAAGTATATGGTGCCTTGTTATCGGACGAGAAAAGTAAGCAGCCGTGCAATGCATGGTGGGTGGGGCTCACGCTGGAATAGGTTGAAAATGTTAGGGCCAGCGACACCGGTGGGAGGAATGGCAATGATAGCAGGGTAAGCGTGTGTTGTTGTTGGAAGGAGAATAACTGACCAGCGTGCAGATACATATCGCTGCTGTTTTAAGTAGTACAAGTAGAATTAGATTTGATAAGAAAAGACGCGTCCACGTGACCCACGCGTTTCGTGTCAACTCCGCTGGTCAACAAATGGCTGAGCTGAGCCAGCTTTGCTCTTTGCCGTCATGTCTGCCAAAACTACACATCTCGCTTTTTTCGCCTCCGCTGCCTCGTCCTTTCAGCCGGCCCCTTACACCCCTGCTTCTCAGTCTTCCAGCGCTCGTTCTCATCCCCATGCTACAAGAACCAACCGCTCACATGAATCTCTAGCGATACCTCCCCCAGGCATGGATCCACAGCCCACAGACCCAGATGTTCTTTTCATTCATCCTCCTTTTACTACTTTTCCAAGCTCTCATCTCCATTCCGATGGGCTCACCTATTCACTCATGGCCGACAATCCTGAATGGTTTCTTGTCGCCCATGACTTCATTTCGCAGCCCAATTCAAATATCAATGCGATTCCCTATCCTCCTCATCTAGAGCCTCCCCGTGGCTGGTGTCCTGCAAAAAAGAAGGACCTCAAAGACCGTGGTGGCGAGGGTTGGCCAGAGGGAGAGGAACCTCGTCTTCGCTGCACCTTCTGCAGGAGGACCTATGCCGGCGTTAACGCCAAGAGTATGTGGAGAAGACACGTTTTTGAAAAACACAAGATTGCGATGTCCAATCGCAGGGACGGCAATGTCGACCGCCCGCGAGGGCGTGGATCCGGAAGTTCGTTTTCCTTTCCTCGCTTTCGATCCTTGATTGACTTTGTTTTCAGAGGAAAACAGAAATCATGCATCAACTAGGCTCCGCGATGAAGCTCATGACAGCCTTGTTAGCATGGTCGTTGCTCCTCAAACAGCTCCTGAGATCTTATCATCCAAGTCCCGTTTCCGTACCGCAAAACCTGCTGAGATCTCCAGACGCCGCCGTGACCGTGAGACGAAGAATGATGAGGAGGGTTGTCTTCTACCATCGACGGCGGCATCCTCTAGACCACTTCAAAAAGCTTTCACCGATCACATCGAAGATGACAGTGACGCCGACTCGCCTGCCAGGGCAGTTAGCCCCCCGCTGACTCCTCATCTAGATGGTTCTTCCGATCCCCCTTACATTTATAGCTCGAACTCGGATGAGACCCTCGTAAAGTCTCCTGTACCTCGTCCAATTATCCCTGAATCGCCATACAATCCCCTCCAAACCCCTTCTTTCCGACATTCACCTCCTCGCCTTCCTTCTGACCAGCCATGGCGTTTCCCCAGTCCGAGCCACCCGCTCTCTACCATACGTGATATATCGCTTACTATGCTTGCACCGAGCCCCGTCAAAGGAGGTCCACTTGGAGGACCTATGGCTATACTTGCCATGCATTCCTCTCCTGTGTCCAGTCCGGCCGCCCTTCTATCAGATTCCAGTGCTTTCGAGACGCCGGCTCGCTCAAAGGTTTTATTTTCCAAATCAATCAATCGACCGTTTTTCCTGAAGGATTCGATGTCTTCACCGTTGAGCTCTGTAAAGCAGTACCGCAAGCATCCGCAAGGATCGCCTATTAATCGGAGGCCCTTGGCGATATCCCATACAAGACAACGGTCCGATCTTTCAGAAGTTTGGTATTCAGAGGATTCTCTTCGTCGTTCTCCGAGCGGCGGCAACAGTGATCCGTTCTCTGTGTATGACTCATGGCCAAGTATCGGTGACGAAACCCAAATCTCTCCAGTTCGTCTGGTCAAGGCCCCATTGGAGCCTGAAAGCCCTGTACTCCGCAGTGGCGCTTTGCCAACGGCCGTCGCCTTAGGCATTGGTCTTCTGGAACCATTCGTTTTTCCAAAAGAAGAGCGATTGAAACCGGACTTGACCGACATTACGCTATCTCCAAGACTAGGAGCGAATCCTCGTCTTGAAGGAAAACGACCGGCTGTACTAACAAATGAAGCTGGTAGTCCGGCCGAAGTCGATTGCCCTCCATTGAAGAAAAGGAGAACGTCGCCTGAAACTACCGACACATAGCTATCTCGTTTACCATCAGCCTCGTTCAGTCGCTTTCGCCATCTGCTATCTTATATTGCTATGTCAAATCCCAAAGTATCGTATGTCCTTTTAACCCGCCGCATTTCTTGATGTCTATTCTCGCCTGTTGCAGGCATTTTGTTTTATTTTTTGTCGGATTGTTTTTGTGATGCAGGAAAAAAAGTTGACGGGTTGGCCTTACCTCGTTTTTTCTTTGTACATCTACTGTTTGATCTTTGGTCTGTTGTCGTACGAGTTCTGCGTCAGGCCCTGTAGGAATAGTCGTTCAATATGCATATGGAATACGAGTCATCTATATTCGGACTGGCTCTACTATATTTCCTCCGTACTTACCTCGCTCAGCTATTTATTTCTCGTTGGCCATCTATGTAACAATATACGTTTTTTAAGCTGAACGTCGTTCTGACGAGCCCTTTTGGCAGTGCGGGAGTGTCAAAATTATGGTTACCACTATCATTTTCTTATCTGTTGGAGGATAATGTGTACGGCTGTTGTTGTGAAAACCTGATGCCCACGCCAAACAGTGATCATAACCGTTTCAACATCATTTCTTGTCACCAGCACGCTACTTCTCTCTGGATTCGATTTCTCTTCGTGTATCACTCTTCCGACGACACGACCTCCGCTTTATATCAGCGCAACGCATAACTTCACGGACTCTCGTACAATATCATGCAGGCCATCAAATGTTTGACCTTCTTCCCATGGATTGGGCTAGGCTGATCAGCTGGTATTTCACAGGTGTTGTTGTAGGAGACGGTGCTGTTGGGAAGGTGCGCCCTGCTCCAAGAATTATTCATCACCTAATATTCATTCATTTTTCTCCTTCTAGACGTGTCTCCTCATATCTTATACGACCAATGCATTCCCCGTATGTTGTTACCGTCTCCTTAAACACGTCCATGATCCTGACTATTATGCGAAAGGGAGAGTATATACCAACTGGTTCGTTTCTCAAGCCCGCCGCCCTGTAGCGAGCTTATGTTAAACGACACGGCCTTCTGTAGTATTTGACAATTACTCGGCGAATGTAATGGTCGATGGCAAGACGATCTCCCTTGGTTTATGGGATACAGCCGGACAGGAAGATTACGACCGTCTCCGCCCTCTATCATACCCGCAGACGGACGTTTTCCTGATTTGCTTCTCCCTCGTCAGCCCCCCGAGCTACGAGAACGTTAGGACGAAGGTGTGTTGTCTGTCTATCAGCAAAATATCGTCTTTTTGACAATCTTTCAGTGGTATCCGGAAATATCCCATCACGCACCGTCGACTTCCATCGTTTTAGTCGGCACCAAGCTTGACTTGCGTGAAGATCCGACGACAATTGAGAAACTTAGAGATCGGTAAGTACGAGACAGTAAATTTATCCTACGAAATTTTCACGATCTGTGCTTGCAGTCGTATGGCGCCTATACAATACTCCCAAGGAGTAGCGATGTGCAAAGACATCAAAGCTGTGAAATATCTCGAATGCTCGGCACTCACCCAGAAGGGACTGAAAACCGTGTTCGACGAGGCCATCCGAGCCGTTCGTAAGTGACTATTTTCGATATAAAAGAACTTGTTCTAATCGTATTAAAAGTGAACCCTCCCCCACAAGTCAAGAAGGGCAACAAGAGGTCATGCGTCATTGCATGAAGGTGCAACACGGATCCTCTAGCATCTGTTCGGCATTTGGATATTTGCCCTCTTTACCATATCACGCCATTTATGTTTCTGCTCAGCCTTTTACGACTTGTACTTATGTTTTTTCTACTCCAATTTTGGGTCCGTGCTTCAACAACTTGGATACCAAACTCTATTCGCTCTACTATCCATTCTGTCTACCTTTATCATTGAACTAGATTCTTGAACCTACAACGAACTGTTATTCCCTATCGAACACTTCGAAGTTCTCAGTTAACGATCACATATACAGTAGGCTGACCTGTTTTCCGTGACCAGCTTAGCATACACCGATATGATCATCCGTTTGTTCTGTTCCCCTCACACGAATCCCAATAAGCGGCTGTCTCTATTGTGAGAAGCCATCGCGTGGAACTTGCACTGGGCAGGAGATGACCACGGTGTGAGAGTTCCGGTCATATGCCCTCAGGAACAGATTGATGCAGCCCGCTTTGTATATCTGTTTTCAGGCCCAGGTCTTGTGGCTGCTCGTTCCTTCCTTGTTACGTTCCCCTGCGCTCTGCTCTCCAGCGCGTTCGCTTACTGACTGAGCTGTTGAAGGACTCACAGGGGGCATGCAGATTGCCCGTCCTCAATCTCTGGACGGTTCCCGCCAACAGCCAATCAGCCCTCCTCGACAGTATCAGTCATAACCACATAGTTCCTTTTCATCCCCCAAGAGTTTATGTCGGATAACACACCGAGAGCTCGGTACGACCCTCAAGGCCGTCGGCACACCTCTAGGGTATCTTTGGATACTAATGCATCAGGCATCGCTGAGAGCACCATCAGCCTTGGGTTATCCAGGTTTCCAGAACCCCCCTCTTCCATCCCGTCTACACCATTACTTTCCAATTTCGACTCCCCTTCAACGAATAGGACTTTCGTTCAACCTTCCCAGCCTCCTATCGCCCCATTGCGCAGATTCGCCCCACAGGAGAGACCTTCCAATCCCCCAACAAGCTACACTCGTTTTGCCAATCCTAACCCTTCCTTCCAACCCCTAAACCGACCCCCAACACAGCCCGGAGATCCTTCACAGCTACCGTCAAGCCGTGTATCGCCTTTTGACTGGCACGATGGTGCATCCAGCATCGACGTTGATGCCGCCGAAGACCGCCTGCTGCCGACATCCTTCATTACCTCTCTATTGCAGGAGAACAAGGACCTCCGGAAGAACAATCGAACGTCGTATGCTAGTGACGCTTTCAGTGGCATTTCAGAGATGACATACCCTCCACTTACGAACCAGTCCAGAACATGGCCAACTCAAAGACTGCCGGATACCCGGGCCCCACCTAGTTCTTTTCCTCAACCTGTCCAGTCTTCAAACCGTATGTCCGGCGACTCTGAGACGTTGGCTTCTTTTCAAGGCTATCCGTCTGTCATTGGAACTGCCAGCGTATCTCGGGGAGTTCGTGTCCCAGGAGTTTCTGTGGTTGGCGTTGCCCCCGCTACATTACGTAGTATGTCTGCTTCGAGTCAGATCTCGTCGACTCTGGATTCGGATACCCTTCGCAGCAACGACAAAAGCGGGTACGATTACCAGAAGAAGCTGTCCACGGCTTATGAAACCGGGGACGAACAGTCGGTGGAATATAAGACGTTTAACCCTGCGTATAGTCCTGCATTGCCCTCCACCGCTGGAACGCAAAGACGCTTCCTCAGAGACAGCTCTCCCAAAGATATTCAGTCTCGCAATTCGGTACACTCAAGTAAGAGCGTTTCGCCGTCCTTTATTTCTCGAATATCATCTCTGCGGCGGGTTTTGCCTTGGAGGACACCAAAACCATTACCCCCTGTCCCGACCATCCCCAACATCTCCTTGGCGGTTGAAAATGCCCACAAAAAAGCAGAAGAAACCACACCTCTGCCCGATCTTGTGAGCCGTGCAGGCGCCCTTCATGATCTATTAGACAAGGGCCACCATCCTCATCAGAGCTTCACCACTTATCACGAATCACCCGACTCATCTGGGATGCCATTATACGAGAATTACGAGGCTGAAGCAAGAAAGCTTGGATATCCCGATTCTCGCTCTCAGGCCATGACATTTCATTCGGCTCAACTACACACTACTGCTCAACCACCGAACAGAGTTCGTGTCGTAGCACGCGGCATGGGCTTGACACGCAAGAAGTGGATGTGCATGTTATTCTCCATCATTTTAATTTTGGGATTGGTGGCCATTGGCGCTGGTGTGGGTGTCACGGTTGGACGAAAGAAGCAGCCTCAGTTGAATTGCCCGGGCAACTTCACTGGTGCAGGATGCAGTCTCGGTGAGCTCTCTGTCAACTTCTATTCTCAACCTTCCTTTCTAACCTGCCTTATAGACGCCACGTGTGTGTGCACATCGACATTGCGATGCAATGGCCTGGCTCAGGCTATTATTAGCCTTCTTCCTATCGTCAATCAGCAATTCGAAGCCAATATCTCCACTGTTTCTGCATACACTGATATATGGGCGATGCAAGGCAGTCCGACGACAAGCAATTGCGCTTCCCAAGCACTCCTAGTCGACATTGGTAGTGGAATTGACCAGACAACATATTCAAACCGAACGAAATGGGCGCAAGCTGCCCTACTGTGGAATGCTGTACAAACACAGGACACAATTTCTTCTCAGAAAATGAAAAAGTTTGTGCAGTCGCTTCCGTGGCAAAGCTTTGAACGGCGCGGATGGCCCCGTCACAAACTCTCAGGGCACATTTACAACAATAATATCGGGTTACAGTTATAATTTTGCCTCTCAAACTGTGACCCAACCTCCAATGTCATTCGTGACACTGGGCCAACCGACTGTCGCACAGATATCCAGAGTCAGCACCCTGGCTCAGTCTGCTTTGGATAGGATGTATACGTTTGCCCAAGGTTTGCATTTTTCCATCCCTTGGGAGTTCAAAGGTCACTTACAGATATCACGCAGCGTCCGCCACACAACAATCAACTGCTCTCCAGAAATACTGGGTCTCTGTTCTGCTCCAGAGTCCGGCTAACCTTGCTGTTTTTAAGACTGCTCTCAGTGTTTCACCCATCATGCTACCATTTAATGCTTCTTCCATTTCCATAAGAAACCTCTACACCTCTTTTCCTTCTTCGCCCTTCCCGCCCCCCCTCTCGTGTTATCCTGGGCTCAGCAGTGCTGTCCTACAACAAATTAATTCGGTTGAAACCACCGTTTTTGGTTTGCAAGCGGCCGTAAGCGCCACTCAATTTAATACCGCCTGTTATCGGGACCGACCCATCTATGGAATCCTGGATGTTCTTCGGCTTCGGCTGCCATTCCTCGATACTCGTACGGGAGTTGTGAGACAGGCCGCTCTCCTAACCGCGGCCGCGACTCCGAGAGTGGTGTTATACAACGGAGAACTCATGAGCAGTATGCTGAACGGCACAGCGACGAGAACGACCGTCACGCCCTCGCAATTGGATTCACGGCAGTACGGCACCATGAGCCTCTCGGATCATGTCATTTTACAATATCTTTCGTCTATATCGGACGTCAGCGTTGCCACTGCGCTCGTCCAATTTGTTCTCAGTACAGTGACACAGGTTGCCGTTCCTCCAAGTAGTTCTTCTATCCTCCTCCAGTCTCTACAATCGCTGCCGGTGTTGGAAGTCGCGCTTTTTGGTGATGTTGAACCATCTGATTTGACATCGATAGTGGCACCTTTCACTAATCCCTCCGGTTCCTTCTTTTTCGGCTCTGACGACGCTGCTGCCATGCGAAATTGGACTATCAATACCTTAGGTGGTTCTGTTGTTTGGACAGAAAACGCAACTTCACCACGCATCGTTCGAGACAAATCCCTTGGGCCCACAACTATAACTCAAACTTGGAACGCCATTTCGCTAGCTATTTCAAGCAACGTTCCGGGAATCGGGCTTCCAAACATTACATCCACGTTTCAGAAAACAGGTGACTTCTCCAATACATAATATTATGCTTAGGTTCTGCCTCTTCGTTCTATCCGTTTCTGGTCGTTCTGTTTATCGGTTCCAGCTTTCGACTGTATCCATTGATAGTTATGTTTATATATGTTCCCTGTGTTTTGTTGCTCTTCTATCGGAGCTGAAGGATTTGATTGAGAGCGGGCTGCCTCAGGTATAGAAGACTGATGAATCACGAAAGATGAAAGATGTCCCCAACGTCCAGAGAGATCGCGTGGAACTCGCCTATTGACTTTTGCCACAGTCGCTATTGAAAGGCGTATATCTATTCCTTCGAGGTGTATCAGTTTATCTTGCTCTTTTATCCAACTGTTATCGCAGTGGTTAGCTAAGTGCTAAATGCGGCATCTGTAGACTACTGCACGTGCTACTTTCTGGGAGTCCTAGGCGCGCATTGAGAGCTGACATAACTGATCCCACCTTGCGCCTGACACCGCTGCAAGGACGCCCTAATTGTGCTCAGCTATCGCGCCGGTCGGTGTTCTCAATACCTTTGCTCTACATCAAAAATGCCGCGAGTCGCTCAGCAGCCCACTAATCGCACTTCATCGAATCCCCTCCTCGCCGCAGCTCTCAGCTCTCATCCCAACGTTTTGAAAAGAAACCAGGCAAGTCCTTCTATCCTCCACTTTACATTCGAAGCCCTGAATTGCTATCTGATGCTTGTTATCAGGCTTGTCATCAAGTGAGTCCTTTGCGAATACTCATATATCGTTCAGCGTTATAACCCTGGCTAAATCCGCTCAAGTGCCGCCGAAGGAAACTGGTGAGTTCAGCCACATCCTTCAGATATATAATGAGTTTCATCAAATTTTAGAAATGGTATTTGTCTATCCACTCCCCAAAACTTGTCTAGAGTTGAACACAACTTTCCAGCGACGCCAAACGACCATGTTCAACATGTCGGCGGTCTCATGCACACGCAATGTCCCATGCACCCCCAGGAGTAACCATGCCATCAGAGCCAGAATGCACATTCGACGATGGTAGGCTGCTAGCTAGAAATTTCCGAGGAGGTTCTTAAAGCCATTTCTTAGTTGCAGAGGTCAACACGACAGTTACCGAGGGCCCAAAGAATAGGTACGAGAGATTAGAAAACAGGATAAGTTCGTCTTTGCTGCTTTACCCAACGTTTCTTTCCATCTGATCGAGCATTGCAGACGAACTCGAAAACCTCTTGCGACAGAAAGAGAATGGCACCATAAATAGGCAACTCCACCCTTTACTACCCTGAAAACAGATCGAGTAGCCACATATCAGGTTTCAATTCCTCGAGAATTTTGTGTCCCTCTGCTCTCTAATGTGCTCTTCCTTAAGGTTCTCCGCCCTCCATCCCCCCTCATCACACTCAGAACAATGATTCGGACGGCACATCTTCAACAAGTCATCTTTCACACTCTCCACCCCAGCATGCAAGTGCCACACCATCGTCCATCGGCGAAACTACCATTAGCTCAATGGGTTCGGATATTATGTGGCCCAATTGGCCACCATCTCTTCCTGGCCCAGATATATTGAGGCATTTGTAAGTAATCCAAAACCCTCGTGCAATCGTTTACTCAAGAAACCACAGAGTTGATGTATTTTTTGTGTTTCATCCCCATGCAAACCGTCTATTTCATGCCCCATCTTTCATGAATTCACTTTCTCTACCTCCAAGTCACCCAAAGTTCCCATCGGCTCCTGTTCTTCACGCCATATGTGCAATCGGCAGCCTGTATACAGCCGCAGTGACATCTCCTCCTCTTCCAAACTACGAAGAAATGTCTCCTGGTATGGAAACTATTGATCCTTTTGTTGTAATTAACCTGTCCTTTCACTATAGATGAAATATTCCTCGAAAGGTATCGAATAAAAGAACACCGACCAGATTCATTCGCTGAGCAACAGGCTAAACTGGCAAAAGAGACCGCAGAACGTCTAAATTCTCTGGGCGAGGATCTCTTCCAAGTATTGCAAGGTTAGTAGCCGAAAGTCGTCCGTTTCCGTCCTCATATTCCTTGCCGTTCAGCCAACATCATCCTCACTTGGTTTTACTGGTCTCACGGAAGGTGGGTGGTACTGGACCTTTTCGTAATCGTAGATAATTGACTACATTTGCATCAAGATGGGTCGATGTGCGTCTTTTCTTGATAGGCATCGTTGATTGATCCGAACAAATCTTCCAGATTTTTCTGTCCTCAGCTCATTCAATGCGGCTATCTGTTCCTCTTGGACTTAATATGTGCCCTCCTTTCCATTCGATAACTAAATCCGAGAGACCCCCGTCGATACTACCTCCTGCTAGGACTGTTATTGAAGATGAGACAAGAAGAAATTCTTTCTGGCTGGCTTATGCCACTGAACGTCAGCACGGTTGTGGGAACGGTTGGGCCCTCAGTCTCGATAATCAAGATGTGTCTCAGCTTTTACCAGTGAGAGGAGACCAGTTCCTGCAAGGGGTATGTCATCTGTGTATTCTCGTAGCAACTTGATTAACGTTCTCGCAGACACTTGTTCAGCCAGTCGATCGACAATGGGCTCAATCCCGTGATCTCCTTCTAGTACATCCAGACAGCCAGACGGACTCCTTCATCCTCTATATAAAAGGCACCATACTGATATGTGAGTGTCTTAAGCTCCAAGTGAATATAAATTGACTTCAGTGGAATAGCTCAAGTCAAAGCGTTCAATCTGCGGTTTAGGTCCAAGCATTTTGCAGGTGACCCATCAGTGGCTACTGTATACAGCGATGACCCACTGTCGAGCGACGAACCAGTGGACCCTCGAGGATCCGCTGCGTTTATTGAACTCGATCACATCGTTTCCTCGTTCCGTGCATCATTTCCCAGTCATCTCAGGAATCCTATAAATGACAACGTCGTGGATAACCATCTATATACAACGTGTCTTATGCCACATGTGTAAGCCAATTCTTTATCAAGGATCTATAAAATAGCTGATGATTTTTTTCTCTTGGAAGTGCAACTGTCGTGCTTCATGACCCGCACGCTGAAGTTCGGCAATCTGGATGCATATCTGCTCTTAAAATTCTTACAGCTGCCAGGGCCATTTTGGATTTGATTTATAGTGTATGGTCCACTAGTTATGATATCACTCTTCTGGACTCATTCTGCACTGTGAGAAAATTCTCTCTCTGCCTCTGACCATGGTTGATGACATCCATATAGTTCTGTTGGTTTGTTGGTGGACGCGTTCTCGTCCGATTTTTACAGGCCGCCTTGGACGCGAACAGTATTGACCAAATTTCTACATTGCGGGCTGAAATCGATTTTGTTCAGTAAGTTTCCCATCTCCGTCTTCTGGCATTGCAACTTAGGGCCGTTGATAGCTCGGCGATTGCTAAAGTCGGCCAACGCATTCCTCTCGCTCACCGATTCGCCAAAATGCTAGAAGACTTGATTGTGAAGCACTGTGGGTCTGCCCCAAGGATTCCTGTTCAAATTACATTTCCCCGCCCGCTGGAGCCTCACGTACTGCATACTTTGTTCGAAGAGAGCATTCATTCCGACAGACACATCAGCTTGCACGAAAGCCTTCATGAGCCGGGATCATTTTTATCCCTGGCATAACTAGCAGTGGATCTTACTGTCACTTATCTATTGGTTTTATCCCCTCCTTACTATGCTTTCTCCCTAGCCTTTTGTATTAATTATTAATTGTAAATGTCTTGTATTCCTTTCAAACAATTGGATTGATGTTGTTGAGTGTTTGCCTCCCAAGACCAGGGTGTGGTACCTACATAGATGGGAAAGCGACCGCCGAGTCTTGATACTCGAACATCGTGATAACATGGGCAATAAGAAGTTGAAGATCGCTGTGCTTGGTCCCTTGGGGACATATACACACGAGGCAAGTCCGTCCTCTTGGAATCCTGGAAACCGGACTGAACCATTCTAAGGCCGCTTTCCAAAAATTTGGCCAAGAAACGGAATACAACGAACGAAACTCAATTGCCGGTGAGACTGTCCAATCTAAAAATGGTCCCACAACTGTGTATTTACTATTATTCGTTGTCGACGAACGAAGATGTCTTTCGGGCCCTTTCTCCAGAGGTCCCTCTTGGGGTTGTCCCTCAAGAAAATTCCATCTTTGGAATAGTAATTGAAACATATGATATCTTGAGATCACCAACCGCGAATTTCATTCGAGGTGAAATTACTCTTAAAGTCGAGCACTGTCTCTTGGTCAGAAAAGGGGTAAAACTCAGCCAGATCCAAAGAGTCATGAGCCACGAGCAGGTGAGAAAGCGTAAACATTACTGGTGATAGCTCATCGAGAAATTGAGCAGGCGTTGGGCCAATGTCGAGACTTCATTGCAGAGAAATTGCCATCAGCATCTGCAGTGAAGACTCCTTCTACGGCGGCAGCTGCAAAGGCACTATTGGATAGCCCCCCGGACTGTGCAGCCATCTGTTCGAGTATTTGCGCCACCCTATTCGAGGGATTGGAGGTTCTATTCATAGGCATTCAGAATGACCAATGTAAGAATTGATTTAGCTTCCACGATATCCTCTGTTGAGCGCCTAATCCGTAACAGCCAATTTTACGCGATTTTTCATCGTGTCACACTCTCAACACACACCTTTACCGCCCATAATCGAAGCGAGTCGGCAAATGAAGGCCCTCATCCTCATGCCCACTCCTCCCGTCCTTGTGCCAGATCCGAACAAATCTCCAGGCATTATAGAACACCTCGGATTGTTGGGCCTTTTCGCGACACGTATAGACCGTCGGCCTTCTTTGAATGCAACTTCTTTTGGTAGCGTGTATTTCGTAGAGGTTCAAAAGTATAGCACACAAGGGGTGCTTGGAAACGATGTTGAATCATGGACTAGAGAACTAGAAAATTCGGTGTCAAAAGTAAATTATGCTGGGGGAGTAGCGATTTTGGTTGGGATATGGTAGTCCCACCTTTACCACGGCTTTAATATCAACTAGATTTTGTGATCGTCGTCGTTGGGAGGATCATTGTCGTGACTCGAATCACTGGACAGTGAGGGCTTGCAGTTACTAAGCAAGAACGCCGTGATCATGTGTGTAACTGCGAACAAGACAGTGCAGGTCTTGTTCTTAACCACAACATCGTCTCCCCGAAGCATTTCGTCTTTGTAGATGGTCTCAGCTAACCCGCTAGCTGGTCCCTCGGCTCTTAGGGATGTTATCAACCCCCAATTTCATCAAAACAACTTCCCAGCGGAAGCGCATATCAAGACAGAACTCGGCTTGAAACTTGATAAAGGTTGGTTGGTAAAGCGGAGTTCTTTTGCCTTTATCCTCATAAACTCTCTAGATGATCAAATATGCAGGTTAGCCTTGACACCTGCAGGTTGTCCACTTGGACCATTACATTGCCCTCTACGCCATACAACACCTTCTGTCCAAAATTTCCAACCTCCACGGCAATTACCAACCCACCCGCGCGAGAGGGAACGTCTTTCAACTGTTTGCAAGCATTGGCTGCGCGGACTCTGCAAAAAAGGCGATGCATGCGAGTTTTTACACGAGTACAACTTACGAAGGATGCCAGAATGTTGGTGGTTCGCCAAGTATGGTTATTGTTCCGCAGGTGACGAATGCTTATACGCTCACCCCAAGGAGCGTCGGGTGGAATGCCCTGATTACAATCGTGGGTTTTGCAAGCTAGGTCAGCTATATTCTATGCCCTTATTTTTCAACGCTGTCTAACGCTCACAGGCCCTGCTTGCCCACGAAAGCACATACGAAAAGTAGCATGTCAGTCGTACTTAACAGGGTTTTGCCCTCTGGGTCCGGATTGCCCTAGAGGACAGTAAGTGTTATACATTGCCTGGAAATTTCGTCTGGGTTGAATATTTACCTTTTGCCAGTCCTAAGCCGAACTTACCCCCACCGAAAGCCTATGAACCGCCGTCGCCGCCCTCTGCAAAGGACTTGGGTCCTCCTCCGCCAGGTTATGGGCGCTATGCAGATTTTGATCGAGGGGCTGGTGGATCGGCTCCTGGTGGACCTGGTAGTGCAATGACTGGCCCGCCCAGACGTAATCTGGACGAGGTATTGTGTTTTAAAGTATGTTGGCATTTCTTTCCCGTCGTCTTCTCGACGCTAAATATCCCATAGTGCGGCGAAAAAGGACATTATGCCAACCATTGTAGAAATCGTAACGTTCCCGGGAATAGAGGTGGCAGTGAAAGGATAAAAAGATACGGTGAATAGAAGACAAAGGATACGGTCCATTGTCCGCTTGCATTGTTGGGATCATTACAGACCTTTTTTGCTATCCATTTGCCTTTCTTCATATAATGAGAAGTACTGTATCAGAAGTTAATGAACGCAAAGCTTGCGGTATTCACTACATATATGTATTAATAAGTAAGTTATGACCGAAGCGTCATCTCGCGGATAAATTTGGAAGCTTGACAAACAGTACTAGTGGCGGCCCAGACTCCAACCCAGTCACGGGACGCTTATCTTATCTTATCAGTTGATCCGAAGTTTCTACGAAACTAGCCAACTTGTTAACGCGTCCCGACGACTGGCAACAAATGTAAATTTGGCTATGTTTGTCATTGCCTCCCGCTCACGGCAAGCATACCGCCGCAGGTAATATGAGTTTGCCACACCGCACATATCGTAGAGTAGAGCTTGCAATGTCATCTGGTAGCTTAACCACTCTTCTGGGGAGTATTCTACAGCATATGAGTGGAAAAAGGCAACATTTGGCAGTTTATTCATGGTTCCCCATAATGATACCATCCAATTGGCCACGGCATGAAAATCTGCTCGACATACATTACTAGAAGCCGCATTGCCTTGGATATTTGACACAATAGAATGAAAGCAACCAAGGACAATTAGCTCACGCAACAATGTCATGGATTCCAGTTTAATAATAAAAAAAGCAGCGGTAAATTTTCTCGAAGGATCATTCATGCAAGAAGACGCCGAAAAAATGACACAAGAGGTTTGGAAAATAATAAATGGCTCACTTAATGCAAAACTGGAGGGCGATAGTTCTTGTGTAGTTCAATGTCGAGCTATAGAATAGCAATGTGGTCCGGAAAGCATGCTTGCCGTGAGCGGGAGGCAATGCCAAACATAGCCAAATTTACATTTGTTGCCAGTCGTCGGGACGCGTTAACAAGTTGGCTAGTTTCGTAGAAACTTCGGATCAACTGATAAGATAAGATAAGCGTCCCGTGACTGGGTTGGAGTCTGGTGGCGGCCTAGTTCTCAAACTTCGCTTCCTCTTAACTTCCTCTTAGGATTCGTTACTCGATCTATCATGGGTTGGCAAAGCACTTTTACCTTATCAAAAAGGGCCAAGGGATGTCATTTGATTACAGATGAAATACTTGGTCAAATCCGTTCTGGTCTAGAAGGCGTAACGGTGGGCCTATCTTCTTCCAATGCGAAGTCGTCCGAGTCAACCGACGCTTTACACCTTTCTACTTAGGTCGGCATGCTATACCTTTTCATGTGGGTCTGCATTGTGGTATAAAGAACTTTCAGACAACGTTGGCCAAAGTCAGCACACCTCTGCAGCTCTGACCGTGAACGAAAACTATGATCAAGGTCCATTCATTTAATTGCTTGACCTAGTCACCTATGAACAGGACCACACTAACTTTCCGCACCGTGACTTCAGATGTACGAAGAGGTGAGCATTTTGACTTTTATCGTGTTGCTAGCCTTAATAGAAAGTCGTAGACATGGATATGGCGTTGGATAGCATTGTGCCTGAGAGCCTGAATTGGCGTCATACAGACGAAGGCCCTGAGTGAGGATAGCAGATCTCGCCCTGTATTATGTCAACCTAATTCTTGCTCTTATCAGTGATTCGTGAGAGAGGGCCTTTGAATCTATGGAGATTTTTTTTTTGATACCATCCTTAGAGTTTCGCATACTAAAGCGACGCTTGTCGGCTCCTCAGTCATAGTTCCCATCACGGATGGTCGTCTCAATCTTGGAACATGGCAAGGTGGGATATTCTTCCAACCTTAACCAATTTCAAGTATTAAACTTTTACTAGGCATCTACCTCACCGAATTTAGACATCACCCACACACTCGGCGAGTTGTGGCGACTATTCTGTGTGTGCATTTGCTTCCAGCTTCTTCCACAATTGTCAATAATTTGCTTTTCTTAGATCTTGAGGCCAACTTGAGGCTGCTTCCATCGGACATTGACGAAGCAAGAAAACCCAGGGAAAGCAAGTCTTCGCAATTGGTCAGAATGCAAATTACGTTTGTGTGTTTGTGGACATAGGCTGGTTGACCAGGCTCTCGATAATAATGAACCTTCAATGTCGGAATGACAACTACCATGGTCATTTCTTCCAGAGTTTCCAAGCTCACGGAGCACGTGAAAGCAACGTGAAAGACAGCCGTTGTCAGTCCAGTGCCTTCACTCACGAGTCACAATCTACTACCACTTTATAGCCCGTTGCCGGTGCAACGCGTGCCAAAGTTGTGGTCGGAACACAATCTTTCCAAGATCTTTTGAACATACATAGGTTTTGCATCAACGCCGGAAAGTGTTTGACCGCAGTGATTCATGGTACTATTTACGTACCGATGATACCACAATTAAGTTTACCAGGCTGATGAGCCATGAGGTATGGTAAATGTTGGGATCTTGTTCTAAATAATGAAGTAACTCCGACCAACCCAGCGTGACAGATCCCTCTTAACTTGCTATCTTCTCTCAGACTCGTATTCTTGTCTGCTTTATCATATTCTGCCTAGATCCCGTAAATTTTTCCATTTCAATCTCATCAGCCCGGGCCAGTTCAGCGCTCCCTGATCAGACTTGGCCTTGTTTGTTGCATATCAAGAAGGTGCACGCAACTAATTTCTCAACAACGAATACTGGACATTGATCTCTGTTCCTTCTACCAACACTAAGCTATGCCGAAAGCACCAAGTACGAACTCTACGCGACCAGCTCTTCGTAGGAATCAGGTATTCTTCAGCATGTGTGGGGTATCATCCATGTGGACTGACCATATCTGCATTATTAAGGCTTGCCGGTCATGCCGGAAAAGAAAGCTCGTAGGTGCCAGGCATTATACAGCAATTTGCGCGTTTCTTATGCACAGTCTTGGTCTGCATAGAAATGTGATGCTGCCCGGCCCCATTGCGGTACTTGCGTCAAGTGAGTGCGTTACTTTTGACGCCTTGGAGACCGACTCAATTCCTTGAGAAAAGGCAATGGCAGGCAATTGTCAGTGTTCCAGCACCAGTTGGCTATGCGTAAGCTCTCTGTTCAAATGGCATCTGGCTTGAAACAAGCGGTATTCCAGTCATCCTACGGAACCTCAATGCTCGTACGACCCGGTAGAGGGCCTCAGATTAGCCCCAGATACAGACCCGGTTGAGAAAATAAAAGACCTGGAGGAACAGATAGGCGAGTAATTTGACCATTAGAATAACATATTCATTGACCAGACCCATAGCTGACCTAAAAAGCAAGTTGTATGATAAACAGTCGATGTCGGGCTCTCCGAGCCTCTCTCGTTTAACCCCTCCTACCGCGCTGAGTGCTTCCAGTGGACATCAACAGTCTGATGCTGGGGGTATTGCCTTGCCTTCACTCACATTGATGAACCTCATTGCTCCTGAAAGCCCGGAGTCCAGATTTCGCAGCACAAGTGGAAGTCCTGAGCTTCAGAATGTCAGCATAAAGTCGAGCTCTGATCCATTCATGGACCTATTGTTTTCTGGTTGGAACCCAGACCTCCCAGACCCAGCAACTTTGAATCATTAGTATGCCTTTGGTTATTATTTAATGTTCTTGAACCTGATTGCATTTGCCATTAGCATCGACGTTTTCTTTAGGTGTGATCCCTGTGGATCTCGCATACTTCACAAACCCTCGTTTTTGGCTTCTATGCATCTATCTCCCCGAGATCCAGGTTTCCCTCATTCGGCTATACTTCATGCTATCGTTGGGTGCCATCTCTTTTTATTATTGACAGCCTATTAATCTAGATTATAGTGTGCAGCGGGTTCAAGGTGGTCACCGCAAACTATTGTAACCCTGCCAGACGGTACTCGTCGTGATCAATTCGCAGAGTTTCATGCAAGCAAAACTCGTCAGTACATCGATAAAACAATGGCCAGCGGTGAAGATATATTCTCTGTGATGCAAGCCTGCATTCTTCTTTCTTGGTATTTCTACCAGGAAGGTCGATGGGTCGAAGTTTGGATTTTTGCTGCGTTTCAGACCCGAGTCGCAGTGCCGCTGCGCCTGAATTACCCGGGTACATTTTCAACTCATGGGAACAGCTCTCCCGGTGCATATTTAGCACCTCCCAAGGACTTGCGAGACCTGGAGTCGAGACGGCGAACTTGGTGGATGACTATCATATTCGACCGTATTGCATCGGTCGGCGGTTGGATCCATGCAGTCGACGAACGAGATCTCGGGACCGAGTTACCCTTGAGGACCGAAGATTTTGAATCCGAGGTATGTCAGTCCCACAGCCAGGTACAGCTAATCTCACCTATAATGTACCTTCCAGTCTCCGATTCCGAGCAACCCACAAGACCTCTCTTCTGCCGATGTCTTCACTCGTCATCCCCCACAGTACACCGACTCCTTTCTTCTTCTCATAAAAGCTTTGATGTTATTTGGCAAAGTAACTGACTTCAATGTCAGAGGCAACCTCAGAGCCCCAACAGCCCCGAGCAAGAATCAGAACCCTTTCTTCCTTCCAGGCTTCGAAGAACTCGACAAATTGGTGTGTTCCGATTTCCTCGAAAGTCTGCCACAGATTTTCAGAAACAACACCGGGGTGACCGATGCACCCGAAGGGAGTTCGTTGGACACAGATTTGTATATGGTTCACATCATCCCACACGCGTACGCCCATTCTATTTTTCACGCTTTCAGAATTCTAAAATGAGAACAGTGCCACCATTACACTGCACAATCCGTATATCGACTTTACGGACCCACAAAACGTATCCACTTTACGATGCGTCCATTCAGCGAGGTGTATCCTTGGTGCATATTATGTGCTATCCGCCACATCTCTGGACATCACGAGACTCCACCCCTTCGTGACAGTGCGTGTGCTAAATATTCACCTAACTTTCTCCACCTGAAAATTTTCTTGCAGATATGCTGGTATCTTGCTGCCGTTGTCCAAGTCCAGCTTTGTAAATATTTCATCGAGATCAACGATTCCGAAAGAGAATCCACAGTGTGGGGCGAGATTAATGTTCTACGGTATAGTCGACATATTTCCATCTTCGTTCGTTTTCTGATCTGTGGTTCCGTGACTAGCTTTGCGATGATGGAATACGGTCAACGCTCTCCCATCGGAAGTACGTTCACCATCTCTGCCCACGATCTGTCCGATGTCTGACAAGCCGATGACAGCTCGACAAGAGAGGCTGTTACAGGGCCTTATGCGAGAGATCGTCCGAATGACGGCGCAAAAACAACCGCTCGAGGTCGGCGTACCCCTCTATCCATTTTCACACACGACGCTTTGGAGGAAAGATGAAGCACCTCAAGTAGTAGGTGACGAAAGTTCTGGTGTGGCACCGTTGCCAGTCAGCCCCGCTTACGAGCAACAGTCGCTACCAAGTCGTGTTTCCTCAACCCATCCAATGTCTCCTAATGGGAGCATTCCCGGACCGACCTGGCCCAGACGCGACGCCTCGGGCTCCCCGGCTACCAATAATTATGGACTGTAATGCTTTTTTTTCTTGGATCGTTTCTATTTTGCGCTTTGCCCTTGGGGACAATATTTCCATCCTGCTCCGTGTGTAGTTTTTTCATATTCGTTCAGATAACCAAGGTTTCTCGATATACCTGCCTTTGCTCTATCGGACTTTTGGTGTGTAAATGTATAACGTACAAGGTTCCGTGATCAAGGTCTTTTCCTTTTTGAATATAAACCGGACTGTGCTGAGCTCTCATTTAGTTTCATGGAATGGGTTACTGCTGCGTCCGAGGAGTGTCTACGTCACTGGTAGCTGAGTCGTCCCAGAACAATTCAGGTCCGTCATTATTTTTTGAAGATTTTACGGTGTCTCTTTCGTGTCTTTGGCGAATTGTGTCCCAGGATGAATTGTGGGCCGTTTGATTGTTTATCTTCCTGATTTGATCCCATCTGCCAAGAGTAGGTTGTGCAGAAGTTTGGTCCGTGTTCGTTGCTGCTGAATCCGAAGGCGTCGGAAGTATAATACGAGATTCTGAACACGGTCAAGCAGAATGCTCCAGTAGGTAAAGAAGGAAATAGAATACCATTGTCAGGAATTTGATTTAGATCATCCGGGGAAGGTTCGTAGGCGCGTTCGATTATGAAGCTCGGCGGAACGAGACCACCCAACTTAGCCTGCACGTTTTCCATAGCCTCTCCAAATCCGGCTGGGTTTTCCAGGGATCGAACATAATTGTAGTGCGCGTTGAGCATGGATACTTTTCCCAGAGTGTAACCAGTGAATCCGTAGGTGAAGGTAGCGATCGTGGACCTGGTGTTGCTCTTTGGTCTACGGAGGAGTAACAGCCCAGTAGCGGCTATACAGCCCAGAATCTAGCCGTGTTAGAGCGTGAGCGCGGTTTACAAAGGGGATTAGGCTGGATTAACGGACTGGATAGTAACGGTGATAGTCTGGGAGAAACTGGAGGGAGACGTCATAGTCGTGTTGAGTGAGAGTGCCTGCATCGCGCTCTGGCGAAAGAAGGGTCTCCGCGGTTGCCCTTGACCTAAAGACACGGTCCATCCATGCGACATTGTAGGCAAGAGTATTGGGCTTCATTGGTGTAAAGGAACGGATAAATCGAGAGAGCTCGGGCGTGCAAGTGGTCACGTGGTGAGAACTGATGGTGAGTTGGTGGCCTGTCACAAAATTCGACAATGAGCTCGTCTTTGCAGACAACCATGGACCGTCCCCCGTCTCCCCCGCCTAAGCCTCCTCTCTCCGCCTCCGCCTCTCCTCCTCCTCAATCCCTTGTCCTCCCTCCCTCCAACTCGGCTGGCGGTAAACTCGACATCTCCCCTCCTCTGCTATCATCCTGATCCCTTCTATTTTAGGTCTGAACGCGCCTCTCACCCCAACCACCCCAACCAGTCCTTATCCTCCAGAGGGCAAGCCGAAGCGGGCCAATCCTCTCACAGATCTGGTCGATACAGAGAAGGCATTCGTCGATCAGCTCACAGGAATCATACGGGCAAATACATCTCTGCTCTTGGTTCTCAGGATGCTCACGTCTTGGTTCTAGAAAGTGGCCGCTGCTTGGTCGCGCTCCAATCTACCCCCTCCTGAACTCGACTCCATGTTCAGGAGCATCGAAGGCATTTACAAGGCAAATCGTGGGTTACATGCTGTACGTTTCGACTCATTCAGGATCATTCGAATGATACTTACGTAAATTCCAGAAACTGAAAGATATCAGCGCCGATCCCAAGTCCGCCGGGGAACTGGGTGGCCTGCTCATCAAATGGGTGCGCGGTTATGTGACCGTCTCATTTCCCGTCGTATTAAATTATATCAGGTCGAAGATCTCAAGAAATCCTATGAGACTTACTGTTCCAAATACTGCACTGGCTTCGATACATGGCAACCTGTCCAGTCAAATCCACGGCTAGGCCCTATTCTTGTTCAGTTCTCATCGACAAACCCTGCCTCTTCGAATTCGGGTATATGGACGTTGGATTCACTTTTCCTCCTTCCTAAGACTCGAATCAAGTACTACCTCAAGTTGTACAACCGCCTCCTGAAGAATACGGACAATCGGCTTCTTGTCAGTGCTGTGGAAACCCTTAACCACCTCTTGGACATTCTGGAGAGTAGAAACTCGATCCAAGTCGGAGACCCACCGCCTGAATCGTCGGTGGTACCCCCTGTGGAAACTGAGGACGAAATTGTCATCGATATGCGAGCTCAGACGCTTAGTCCACCACCCCCGGCCACGGCCTCACGCCCAAACGAAAGCGAGGCCAAAACAGGCAGCGAGACGAGTTCGAATCAAGATAGCGTGTCAGCAGGGTATGTTGACCCTCCGATCTTTGCTTGCCCAAGTACTTAGATGCATGTTCAGTGAACGTTCGTCACGCGAATCACAGTCCACGTCGCTTAGTCGTGCTTCAACACAAACTCTTTCTATGCCCATTTCAGATCTAGAGCGTAGACTGTCTACAGAGCGTACTCTCGATATATTCACTATGGCACCGAAGGTCCGTCTCTCTGTCCTGTACGAAGACTCTGACTTATATTGTTCTAGGCCGTCAAGTTGCAAATGGCTCCACCTACACTAACTTTCACTCGTGAATTGCGCACGTCGGTTGATGTAGTGATCCGGTTTACGCCACGGGCAACAGGCGTCGAGGTCATTCATCGACAAGGGCATATCTTCCTTCTCTCTGATTTATTTTTGATCTGCGAGAGGATATTACCGGAAGACCGAGACCAGCGTCCATCCGACGGTGCTGATATGTGGCTTTGCTACCCACCTCTCGCCGGGAAAGTACTCAGGGTGTCTGAAATCGCTGGTCAAGGTCAGGATATCTCATCCTAAAACAGGAACAAATTCATATCTTTCCCTGTTATATAGAGAACGCTCTTCAGGTGGCTATCATGAGAAAGGAGTTCCTTACTCTAGAAACGGACTCAATGGAGGGAAGAAATCGTCTGATCATGCATTTCAAGGATTGTATTGAATTTTCTGGTACATGTGCGTAAAGAAATGTCAATTTGTCCTTTTCGATGGCTTAGTTGTTGTATACAGTACCACCCCCGTCTAAGCAGGCACTTCCGCCCCCCCTTCCGACGTTTAATGGAGGATTTCCTGGGTCTGGACCTGCCTCACCACTACAGTCGCAGCTCGGAGACAGACGAAGTGGTAGTGCCAGCCCTAGTCCACTTGGGCAGCGACCTTCGTCGCTTTCTGCATCAGACCAACCGGGAATCTCTTCAGAACCTCCACCTCCTGCCTATCAATCTGACAATAGATCCCTCCCTCCAGACGGCAACCAACGCTCCGAACCTCCTCTGCCCTCTACGCCAGGGCCCCCTCACCTTCGACCCTCAGCCTCTGCACAGCCGTTCCCTAGACGCCCTTCGTTTGGTCCAGGGATGATAATTCCTCCTGCAAGAAGCACTGGCTATCTTCCAGGTACTAACGGCGACTCACCGGCTGGGCCAAGTTTTCCTCCATCGAACGGACCCTACGGACCAGGACCTTTCCCCGGAAACAACCAAAACCCGCCATTCCAGCAACAAATGTATCCGCTTAACCCATCCGCTCGTTCTCAGACTCCCCAGCATCCTCAGAATCAATACTCGCCAGGATTCTTTCCTCCACCAAGACCGCCTTCCGAACCAACAGTGGGACCCAGCAATGTCCACAAAGCTCCTTCGGTTCGTTCCCTTGGTTCTCAGTATTCCCAACACGATATGCCACCCGGTCATGCTCCACCTTTACCCCCTTTCCATCCTGGACAACATCCCCAGAACATGAATGCAATGCCTAGGAATAATTCTTTTGCTGGGGGGTTGCATGCCCCACAGGCTCGTCCTATGCTACCTTCAGCCGCTCAACGCGCAGTCTCGATGGCAGAGATTCCCTTCAATGAACCAAGTCCACCTAATTCGCCCATACAGGAGCCGCAGAACCTCGGCCCCGTCATTTCCACTATTTCGGCGCAGATGAAGTGCAAAGTATTTTTACAGCAGCATCATGCGCAATGGAAGTCTCTCGGATCTGCCAAACTCAAGCTGTATCGCCAAGAGCCAACGAACGTCAAGCAGCTTGTCGTTGAAGCTGACAACAAGGACAAGTCTGTGCTGATTTCCACCATTGTCCTCACGGACGGAGTAGAAAGGGTCGGGAAGACTGGCGTTGCGATTGAATTGAGCGATAAGGGTTCCCGGACAGGGATTGTGTATATGATTCAGTTGCGGAACGAGACTTCAGCAGGTGGTCTGTTTGATAGTCTTTTGGCAGGCTCTGACAGGTCAACGCGAGGTTGAGTCTTGACGTGTCCTCTTTGGTTTACTAGATGTACTCTTGCACCGTTAATAATTCATAGCAGACTTTTTACTCTACATATCGCTCTATTTCCATTTTGTTGCTCGTCCACATTCACTTGTCGCAATCGATTTATTTTTTTCAACTCTCTGCCAGCCCTACCACGTCAATTCAGCCACGAGGCACATATGATCACTCCCGGATACACGTTTTTGGGGAAGTCCGGGTGCAAGGTCTGGGGATTTGAGCGGGGTTAATAACCCAACAACACTTATGGGTCTTTCTGCTGAATCAAGGAAGAAAATATAATCTAGGAAGTATCTTCAGCCAAAATATAAACTAGGGTAACATAGAACACACCTAGGACTGATTGCCAAAAATGTGTGTAGCTCGTGTATTCCGGTTCATCCGAACCTCGTCTCCCAGGTGTCAAAGCAACCCTGGTTCCGTAGGTTGGTAGATTGTTGTCATGTTTCCTTGCTTCGTGTAGTCCGTCGTTATACGCGCTCCGGGGCGTCGGAAGTTTGGAGAACCAATCGACAAGCTCAGGGATAGTGAGAAGGTCATCATCTATTGTTGCGGGCCTAGCGTTTGTGATAACGCGGTCTGGGTCATCTTCGGATTCATCTTCAGCAGCCGGCGGGGTCGGGGCATTTTTCATGACGGTAGGGTCGAGTGACGCATGAACGACTAGGGAAGGCGATATTGTGTCTTCTTGTGAGGGAAGGAGGCTATCACCGGTTAAAAGGGAATATGCTGGGTCAATGGGTGAAAAATTGAAATCTGTGCAGCTGGTTAATTGTTGTATGTAAGGTTGATTTCGTAAATCACCTCCTGCCATTATACAAGGCCACCGATCAACAGAGAGGTCTCGACGGAAAGCAGTGACTTCTCTCAACAACATGCCTGCTTGCCTTATCCTCTCATAAGTGTATCTATACCATTCTTCAGTTGGTGAAGAACACAAGGCACAAAAAAGGGGCTTGACCTTGGATGCCAGAAAAGGTGCGTCGTAGCTACCACGGCGCCTTCGGTTTCGTCTACCTTGCTTCTCAGAGCAATCATATACCCGATGTTTCTCGTTTTAAAGGAGGAGGCAAATCTGGTGCTCTTGGGAATGTCCACACTCAGATCATCATAGAATATCACTTTCTCGGCGATCATTGAATACCGATCTTTCTTGAAGGCGATCATGCATCCATGGAGTTTACCACGCCCTGAAGCATAATGGGGAGAGTAACCAGCCTTTTCAAGCATTGGGAGCAGTTTTTCCAACCGGTCAACTTCCTAGAAGAACAAATTGAATCGTCGCGCAAATTTAAAGTCAAATTGATTACTTGAAGGCAGAGAATATCAGCATTTTGTCTGCAAATCTCTTCATGGATGAGGGATTCCCTTTGGCCAGCTTTCAAACAATCGCTTGTTGGGAATAATTCTCGTCCTGTCTTCGCGTCAGAAAAGTCCTCAAGACCAAATCCAGAAATTCCTACGAATTAAACATTGGGCGAGGAGCTTGACAAGGACGGTTCAGTTCTTTCGGCAGGAGGCAGGCAAGACAAGGCCCCACGGACATTCCACGTAAATACTTTGGCTCGGTGGTTGCATATTTTCGGATTTTCCACTGGTAGGCCTAACCAAGGTCGAGATAAAAGTTCAGTGGAATGTAATGTCGCCAAAGCTTCTGCCGCCAGTCTTTCTTTCTTCTCTTTCCGAGATTTTGCGAGGGCCAACTGCGCTGGAGTCAGCTCGTATTTTTTGTGGCTTTCCATATTTATGAACTGGTGCAAAGCGAGCGGAGCGAGTGTGACTAACATTGTGTGACTCAACCCTTGAATTGACCAGGCCGATTCATCTCGTTCTTATAATTTGTTGTTGGACGGTTGCAGGTATAATTTTATGCAGCGCCTCTCCAGTATTTTGAGACGTTTTCCAACCCGAGGCACTCTTTCACCTCTCCGACCAAATTCTCAACCCCGCTTAAAACACATTACTTCCCGCCATTTCCTCTTCCGGGCAGCACACGCAACATCTCTAGACCTCCGGACTTCACCTTCTATTCCTCCAATGTCTATGACTGAGCCAGTAGAAAGTTTTGGGAATTATGACTTGGTTAAACGGGTTAAACTAGACTTCACCGATGTTGTTGTCTCTAAATGGAAAAGTAGAGAAACTGGACTGACCATCATTCATCTTGATTATGAGGGTATGTGATCAGCTTTGCAGACCGAGAATGACTTCTAATAGTTGTGTACAGCACCAATCGTGAATGGCTACTTTGTCGTGGCAACTGAGAGTAAGCCCTCATCCACAGATCAATTACGACATGCTTACAGTCTTCACCAGTTTTCGACGACTCCGGATGCCCACATACACTGGAACAGTACGCCACATTACAATCTTATTCTCATGTCGCTTACTATACTTCTAATAGTTTGGTATTTATGGGATCAGAAAAATATCCTTTCAAAGGTATCCTTGATCTTCTTGCTAATCGCGGATTTTCGAATGGTACAAATGCCTGGACGGATACCGATCATACTGCATATACTGTGTCAACAGCCGGAGAGCAAGGATTTCTTCAGCTTCTGCCCATATATATCGATCATATCTTGTATCCCACCATCACGAAGGCTGGGTATGTGTCTTGAACTTATCCGTCGCGTTATTCTGACATTGTAATCAAGTTTTGTAACAGAGGTTAATGTCTAACGGCCTATACAGTTTACTGCTATTAACGTGGATGGATCTTTTGATAGGTTCACCATCTTGATTCCAAGGGGCATGACTCAGGCGTTGTTTACAGCGAAATGCAAGGAAGGGAGAACACCTCAGGTGACCTTATGGCTCTTCGGTCTGTTCTTTCATTCATAAGTTATCATGTCAATATTCAAACAACCTGGACCAGACTGCAGAGGTTGTTGGATCCGCCTGGTAGTGGGTACCGCAGTGAAACTGGGGGGCTGATGGAGGCTCTGCGAGTATTATCCCCAGAACAAAGTAACAAATTCCTATTTAACTTAAATCATTACTGAATCCGTCCCTAGTTCGCCAATACCATAGTAATTACTACGTACCTCATAATCTTGCACTCATCGTCGCAGGAAAACTGTCAAGCGGAACATCGTCCTTGCTACATGTTGTACAAGACAAAATCGAACCCAGTCTCATTCTACACAAGCAAAACCAAGGAGCACGACCACCAGGCTGGAAACGTCCGTTCCTAGAGACGGCCAGTGCTCTGCGCAAACCTATACCTCAGACCACAAAAGATACAGTTGAATTCCCAGAACAAGACGAGAGTATGTAATTTGCCTTTTCTTGGTGTCTAGTCTAATATCTCATAGGTATGGGTGAATTGATTATCAACTTTATGGGCCCTGCTCCAAACGAATTCCTTGAGAGGAAAGCTTTGGATATTCTTGGGACCTATCTTACATCGTCTGCCGTTGCCCCTCTTAATAAAGAGTTTGTTGAAATAGAATCCCCACTTTGGTGAGTCCTCTCAGAAGAGGTCGCCTTGGTAATCGTTTCTGACTTTATGATACATAGTTCGTACATATACTTCAGTGAAGATGCCCGTGCGACTTGTGTGGATATCCCTATTTACATTGGGTCGATCCCAACCGAACACCTCTCTACTTTCAATGAAAAGCTGAGATCAAGTTTGCAAAAAATAGTGAAGGACGGTATAGATATGCAACGGATGACCATGGCACTGAGTAGGGACGAACGGCAGGTAAGGTCTTGTTTCAAAATCACGATTAGCTTTGCATTTAAGATAACTCACGCTTATTCTAGCTACGTAGCAAACTAGAATCGGCTAAAGGCGACACTTTTTCTGGCACCATTATTACAGACTTTTTATATGGTGCTGAAGATGGATCCGAAATACAACGGTCTATGGACGAGATCAACTACTATCTGCAGTTGAAGTCCTGGACAAGCGAGCAATGGACAAGCCTGCTCTCCAAGTAAGTAATACAGTCATACCACTTTATGGGAATCCTGATGAATACAATATCATTAGGTATTATATCGAACCGTCTTCTGTAGTAATTATTGGAAAGCCTTCCGCGAGTATGGCAGAGAAATTAGAAAAGGCTGAGAAGGAGAGGATTGCCGGCCAGGTAGAGCAGCTCGGTCCTGAGGGTCTCAAGAAGGCAGAAGCCGAGTTGGAAGCGGCCAAGGCAGAGCATGACAAACCAATCCCCCCTGAACTACTGACGTCCTTTCCTGTACCAGATGTGAAAAGCATATCGTGGATCCCAGTCCAGAGCGTGCAGGAGCCTGGAAAAGGTCGGAAGGTGGCTTATCCAGCCTTTGCCAATGATCCGTTATTTAAACACATTCAATCTGACGGAGAACCACTGCCATTTTTTGTGGAGTACGACCACGTCCAGGTTTGCTTCTAATTTTATTTTCTGCGATCCGCAAGAAGTAAACTCTTACATTGCTTCACTAGTCGGACTTTGTGTCCATCCACGCCCTCTTCACGCTCGCTAACTTGCCAGATCGATTTCGACCGTAAGCCAAGTTCGTACTCGTATGATCCACAGCATCCTAAACAGATTTTAGATATATGAGCGCCTATATTAGTTCTTTCTTCTCTCTGCCAGTGAGAAGGCAAAGCGGAGTGAGATTATCTCATGAAGAGGTCATCAATCAATTAGATAATGAAACGGTGTCCTACGAAGTCGGACTGGGCATGTCGGGTGCCTTCACAGATACTCTCAGAGTTAGCATCAAAGTCGAAACTTCGCTATATGACAATGCGGTTGCTTGGTTGAAGGATTTGGTATACGGATCAGAATTTGACAAAGAACGGTAAGCCTGATCGTCCCACTCCATGATCGTACTTTATACTAAGAGGTCGATAAAGCATACAAGTTGTTTTGGCCAAAATACAACAATCGTTGCCGGAGATGAAGAGGGATGGAAGCAACGTCCTTTCTTCGCTTTGGGCCACGCTGTTATATGCCGAAAACTCAACCTCTAGGTCTGGAGGTGTTCTTCCACAAGCAGAATTCATTCCGAGACTCGCAAAGTCATTACAAGAATCCCCCGACCAAGTCATAACTGACTTCGAAGAAATCCGGAAATATAGTGTGTATACATTTTCCTAAGCGCAAAACCCATACAGCAAATATAACCTTTCTCAAAAGTGACGGTTCCGACTGGTATAAGGTTCTCAGTCACCGGAAATGTTCTAAGCCTGAAGGAACCAAGAAGTATCTGGGGGAAACATTTCTCATCTGTCATCCCAGTCAGTTTTTTTTAATTCATGCCGGAAACCCTTATATGATTTCTAATCGAAGTTACAAGTCTGTACCTTTGTCCCCAGTCCCTCTTGCTTCAGAAACACTCAGCGACGTTGGAAGGAATCTTTCTCGAAAGGTTAAAAATACTTTTCCATTCACTTCACCTTTTTGACGACTTTGTCTTGCCTAGGCAATTGTCATGAGTCTTCCAACTATTGAAAGCTCCTTTGTCACCCATACTGCCAAGGGTATTCAAGGGTTTGATCACCCTGAATATCCTGCCATCCGTGTAGCTCTTGAGGTCCTTAACGCGACTGAAAGTTATCTTTGGGTGAGTAATTCTATCTAACAACTTTGTATCGGTTCTGAAACACGTCTAGCGTTATATTCGGGGCTCGGGGCTGGCCTATGGTGCATATGCATCATTGGATGTGGAAGCTGGATTCCTTACATTTTCTCTATACCGAGTAAGTGAATAATAATCCAATGGCGTTATCTGATGTTACCTTGCAGAGTTCAAACAGCATGAAAGCCTTTGAAGAGGCTGCCAAAGTAATTAGAGGCTTAGTAGATGGCTCGGTATGATGCACGTGTTTCATGATTTCTAGAAGACGTCTGATTCCGATTGACTAGATTGCATTCGATGAAACTATCCTCGATGCCGCGAAGAGTACTATAGTATATGGAGTTGCGAAGAATGTCTCCACCGCTGGAAGAGCTGTAGGTTCGAATCTCTTGCTGGATAAAACCTATGCTCAAAAAATTTTTAGGCCATGGTATCCTTTACAAACCAGGCCCTGAAAGGTGTCCCAAGGACTCATCAAGTTGACCTATTAGAAAAATACCAGCTCATTAGTAAAGAGGATGTCCTCGCAGCTCTTCAAAAGCATTTCTTGTCCCTGTTCGATCCTTCGGCTTCCGTTGCTGTTGTGGTCACAGCACCTGGAAAAGCCGACGACATTGGGGATGGGTTGAAAGACATTGGTTTTGAAGTGACAAAGAAGGTTATGGAGGTTGACCCGAGTGAAATGGAAGATAGTGACGGCAGTGATAGTGAGGCTTCCAGTGATACTCGGTGATTGTAATTGTCAAATGTTACTAGTCACTCAAAGGGCTCAGCTATTCCATCCCTTTCTGTGTTCTCTAAAGCAACAACTTGGATCTTCTTACCCTCAGCAACCTGTCCAGGCCTCAGTTCTACATCGTGGAGAAAGTCATTGTCCACCAAAAACCGGATAGCTTGAGAGAGGTTAGACACTGTTACCCGTATTTCAGGAAACAGTAACTTGCACACTAATCAGCAATTTGTTGACGGAGACTATCATCAAAACCAACTCACATTGCGCAAAAGGGTAGGGCGAGAAGCAAACGGGTTGTTTGGTGGAATCTTGGGCTGGGGCCGAGCAGTCTTACAGCCCCTAGCGTCTCTTGATGTAGGCCTAGCCGCTTGGTTAATCGTCACATCTGGAGGTAGATTATCGGAAGGCAGTTGTTCTGCAGGTACAATTTTCGAAGAGACCGCCTCAGGTTCGTCCCCATCATCACCGGAATCAGACTCAGAGTCAGATGCAACAGAAGGAGGTGGCATTATCTTGTGGACCTCCGGAAGGACTCATTTTTTTTTGCCTTTCCAGGCCATCCAGAGTCTTGTTCTCTTTGCTGTCCATCGTCTGTTCTACGTTTTTTTCCATGGTTATTCCTAAACTTGTTGTTTTTTCGGTGGTCGGTGTTGGATGAAGCAGAAATTTCGATATTCCGACGTTTACTAGGCCGACCGATCTCGGTGAGGTCAAGTTGGCCGCGCGCAGCTGCTTCTTCTAATTTACGTTTTTTATCATCAATGCGCTCGGCCGTTGGAAAACGCCTTTTTCGTTCTGCTATCCATGCCTCTAGGACTTCGGGAGAATCTAAAATGATGTTTGTTCCTTGAATGGGAACGAGTTTTCTGATATTAGAACAGACAGTCAACTCGGAAATTTATTGTCAAGGCTGAGGTGAATAGCGTACCCTTTCAAGCTAGGGTCGGCGTCCCATTCATTTTTGTTCTTGCGCTTTCCCCAGCCAGGAGGGTATATGAGGTGACGATCCATCATATGTATCTCCACAGTTTTGTGGGATCCAGTAAATGTGCAGCCAGGATGAGAACAGCGATTATTACCAGCCTGGTACCAGATTGGTTGCGTGTTGTTATTCCATACCCCTAAACTAGAACTTTCTTGCATGGTATAGTTCGCATTGCGATTTTGACCGCCGTGGGTGGGTAAATGGGATGCAACGGAGGGTGGTGTTTGCTGGTAAGCCTGGACATAGTGAGAGTTATAATACGCCGGGTATGACGGACCAGGTTGAGGGTATAAGGTATTCAAGGACGAGGCTGGCTGGGGAGGAAGAGAAGGATGGGCTGGAGGCAGTGACGACTTGTACATGGCACACTGAAGCAGTGAAGCTTGAGTTGCAAAAAACAGGGGAAATAGTGCTGAAGCCGTCACATGACCATTATAAAATAAGAACGCGTCGTGACGTAGTCCAAGATTTTTGGCGCTCAAAATGGAAAAAGATCTATACAATATATATTTTCTTCTAGACGAATAATGCTCAGCAAAGGGCATTTCATGGCATTTTGAATGACTGATCTATGATACGCAGCAAGTATACGACGAAAGCAGTATCATAAAAGGGTCAGCGAGTACGTAGTCAGGACAGTTGTACAGGGGGAAGAGCATTAACGGGTGGAAATGGGGGTCATGAATGTTCGGCGGTTTTGGCGGAAGGAATTTCGGATCAAGAAAGGGACGACTTCAAGGTGCTAGGAGGAATATGAGGACGGAAGGGAGAGGCACAACGAGCGAACAAGAATACTGAAAGGATTCGGGCGAGAAATGTGAATGACAATGGTCGGGATCTTCGAGCTCGACCCGATCCCATTGGGATCATCCTGCCACGATTCATCCGGAGACGAGGGATGTCGAGCCTCTGGCCGTCTCGACCAGCCTGAGATTAATCCTGGGTTTCAGCTTGCTGCTGAGCTTCCCTTCCAACTCGCCTCTCCTTCTCGCTCTCCAACTGGTTGTACAACAAAAATAGGGCCTTCTCGTTGGCCTCGGGAGTGCCCACAATGGTGAACATCCTTTCACCAGTCTCATCGTGCGGGGCCTTCGCGATGGAAATCTTGGATCCGGACAAACGGCGGATTTCGGTGATTTTAGTCCCACTCCGTCCGATGATGCAGCCAACCATGTCAGATGGAATGGAGATATTTTGGGTGCGCAGGTTCGCCGCGGGCGGACTCGAGATAGGTGAATGAGGGTTTGAGGGTGATCCCGGCGGCGACGCGCGGCCTCGAGGGTTAGCATCGCCATTGCCTCGACGAGTTCCGGCATATGAGGATGAATAGCTGTGGCCACGACGGTTGCCTCCACGCTCGTCATTTGGTCCTGGGTGGAAGAGAACAGTACCCTAGACCTCGCTCCCAGTCTTCCAGTAAGCATTTACCAATCTCCTCTACTGCACGCCCTATGGCCTCGGGTGAACCCTGCACCTCGACAATGCGCTCAGTTGATTGAGGTAGCATTTCCTTTGAGGCCACCATACGCGCACCGGAGCCATCCTGGATGGCTTTTATTTTGAGGCCATTGCGACCAATGATGGTGCCCATCAAGTTGTGCGAGATCAAAAGTCGGATGGAGGTGTGAAGAGAAGGGGACGAAGTTGAAACTGGAGAGGAAGGGGCGGACGCAACGAGTTGGGAGATGATGAGATTGTAGGCCTAAGAGACATAAGATAAACATGATAAAAAGAATGGGAAAATCGACGAACTTTAGAGACGGCCTCGACAGAACCAGTCACTGTGAGAACACGTTCATGGACACCTGGGATGACTTTGCTGACACCAGCTTTCACCCCAGTCTGATCTCTCAAATCGGCAACGTTTTTTCCAGCCTTTCCAATGATGACGCCGGCGTCCTTTGTGCTGACGAGTGCACGCAAAGTTAAAGTGTCGTGAGGAGACGGAGACGGCGAGCGGGATGGAGCTGGAGAGGCTGGAAAAAAAAATACGGTGAGTCAGGGCTAATATAATAGCAACAGAAGAATAACCATTTTCGTGTCTGGGGGAGTCGGAGGGCATGGTGGGAGAGGAGGAGGAAGGAGATGAGATATGGCAGGTAAGAGTCAAGGATAAAATCCAAATATCCCTCGGAAAGAAAACTCTTTTCCTCTCGGACTTGGCCGAACCGCTGATGGTCCCGTTCCCTATAGCGCTCTTGACTCATTTCTCAGATCTTACTCATTCATCATGGCAGTATGTAATGGCATGTCATATCATCAACGCGCGCAGCAGCACGTCTGGTCGACCTAGTGTAGTACATATGGTGCATAACGCGAAAAGGCTCTCGAATTAGCAAAAAACTACTCTAGTATCCCAGTTGGGTGAGCTGTTCAAACGACGGTGCGACATCTGCAACGGCCTTTTGACGCAATTTGATGGCGGTCAACTGATAGTTTTGCGTGTAAGTTTAAATCTACTATCATCCGATATTACACACCTTGCGCTCGTGGAACGCCTGGGCCTTAATCTTTCTCTTTTCTTCAAGGCGATCCACAACATCTTTGTATCCCCAGCCAACCTCGTGTGAGAGACGCTGGGCACCGTGTAAACAAAATCATAGGGTGGAACAGGGTCTGTAACATACCTTCACCGTGCAGTATTTGCGACCGGGTTTCAGCCTCAATACCCGCAACGCCTCAGGAACAACCATGCGCTTCTTCTTGTCGTATGGTGGGGGAACACCCTCGAAGAGCTTAAGCCTCTCAAGAGCAGCAGCACCCCGTGCGCTCTTATGAGGGGTCATGCCCCGGATAGCTCGGTAAAGAATCTTGGACGGGGCACGGTGATGGAATGGGCCAGACTTTTTGGGGATTAACGATGTGGCGCTTGTGGAGGAAGTTATGATAGCGAAGCTGAGGACAATGCTATTAAGGACTGCATCTGGAGTCATAATCAAGCAGCAGCGTACTTTGTTTCGGAAGAAGCTACCGGAAATGTTGATTTCCTCGCATCTGACCACTACAATTTTCTGTCCAGAGAGAATCTGCTTCGAGATAATTGAAGCCAGTCGACCAAGGAGGTGACCCTTGCCATCAATGACGATGGGTGTCGACGAGAAAGTGGCCATTGTCGTGATCTACGCGTCCGAACGATTAATTTTTTTTGGCAAGTTACAAGGAGAAGACTGGGGCAGACCTATGGGGAGTAGAAGAGGGTATAATTTAGCAGGAGAACTGAAGAACGTCTAGGCGAATCTCACCTTGAGGAGTTGAGCGTTTACGGCGACTTGCAGTAGCCAATGTGGCTTAACCGTCCTCAAACCTTATCTGCTACTGCACAGTTCCAACCGGCTATTTCCGAATCTCATATTCAGACCAGTTTTTTCAGCCTCTGTCCTGACAATAACACTTCTAATCATGCCCAGTCCCATTCAATTCTACACAAGGACTTATTCCCAGTCATATAGCTCGTTTCTGGTCGGGCTTGCCATGTACGACATTTTGTTACCCATTTCTTTCTTTATTAAGACTCAGCTATTGACTATGTTTATTTATAGGCATGATAAGTATTTATTACCTAATCCTTCGGGGAACGCCGGGATCAGGTAGTTGACATTTAGGTCACGGTTGTCATTTTCCTTCCGCGTCGTTTTTGGATTCGTTGAACTCGTTGCAACGAAGCAAAACAAAATGTCTCTCTCTCGTCTTCTGCCAGGCGTTGCTGCCTTCTCTCGCATTACCCGGACCACACAGAATCTCCACCGGAGATGGGTTCCCCGCGCTATGTATTCGGAAGGTAGCCCAATATCTAAGGACAGCATTACATCTCGTGTTCTCGAGACGTTGAAAGGCTACGAGAAAATCGACCCAGCTAAGGTTAATATTTCGCAGCTGTCATACACTTCATTGACCTTTTGACGCGTTTTCAGCTCCATGCCAATGCATCCTTCAGAAAAGACCTTGGGTTGGACAGTTTGGACGCTGTTGAGGTTATGATGGCTGTTGAAGAGGTATGTGTTGTTCTTCCCTGTCTGAAGTAATTGACCGCCCAATATTGCAGGAGTTCTCTATTGAAATCCCTGATGCGGAGGCGGATGAGATCCAGACCGTCCAACAAGGTACATTTCTCCTCATGCTGCGACCCGGGAATACCCATTTACCCTCTTTGCAGCCATTGACTACATCGCGAAAACCCCTGAAGGTTTGACCTCTTGCATCGCCACGTTTCTTTTTCCGGCTAACCCATTGTGTTTTCACCCTCGCAGCGCACTAATACGTCGGAGAAGAATAATTCGGCGGCTCGGGATCATCCGTACTGTACATTGCTCCCACCAATCCTGACATTCTCTAATAACTATTCTGGAATCTCTTGACCTGAGAGATGTTTGATGTGATGGTAAGATCAATAGAGATGTGACCTATCCTGGAATTTTTGCAAGAAGGAAGCTGAAGACCGAGTGCCGTCAAACATCTGCGTTACCTGTTCACTATTCGGCGACTTCCGATTTGGGATTTATTGACCCGCATCGGAATTTCATTCAGAAGTCTTCTCTCCGCGTCCTTCTCATATAAGAAGACAGTATACAATCCATGCCATGAATTGATCCCTCCTTGCTGAAAACACTGGAAATTTCCACTATGACATTGACAGCAGACCGAATCATCGTTATTGAACAGCCCTGGCTCAAAGTTGGTTGCGTTCTTGGAGAGGGTGCGTCCTACGTTCTGTGACAGTGTTCGTTTTGAAATGGAGACATAATAGGCCCGCTGTACGATCCATTAACATCCCTCTTACACTTTGTCGATATTTCGGAGAAGAAGGTAATATCTGTTTCACGAACTTCGTGTGATCGCCTTACATCGCTCTTGTCACATAGGTTTTTCATATTAACATTCAAAACTTCGAACTATCAGTGGAAGAGTTCGAAGTACCAATATCTTGCTTGGCCTTACGGCGCAATGCTCCGGGAGTAAGTCTTAATAACGGACCACCTGCACAGAATTTCACCTCACAACTATCTAGTTAGCGGGCACTACGGCACAGGGCTTCGCACTGTTGAGCGGGAATTCAACCATCTCTTACCTCTGCAAACCTCTTTCTCCACAAGACTTACCTTTTACGCGTTTCAACGACGGTGCTTGTGACAGCAAAGGTCGTTTCTTTGCCGGTACAATTTATAATCCGGAGAAGGGTATTCCGGGAAAACTTTATAGATACGACCCCGAAACAAGGACTTGCGACGTGGTTGATGAAGGTCCCTTTACAGTATGTTGTTTGTGAAGTTTGTTACAACAATCCTCGTACCTTTTTTTGTTCCAGGATTCCAATGGTCTCGGCTGGAGTCCTGACGAAAAAACATTGTGAATTTGCCGTTTCTTGCATTGAACTAAATTGACCAGTTTTCGTTTAGTTATTTCACAGATTCTTTGGTTAATAAAATATACGCGTATGACTACGACGACGGCCACCTTCGTAACAGGCGACTTTTTGTCGATGCCATCGAAAAGGGATTTATGGAAAATACGTTCTGTGACGGTCTGTGCATCGACGATGCAGGCGGTATATGGAGTGCGCGGTAGGATATGAACCAACTTTGATGTTTCCATTGCTTATGAATTGTAGATGGGGGGCATCCAGCATTGTACGTTTCAGCAAGGAAGGCGACCCAGACTTCCAGATTCGCATTCCTACTGCCTTGAATGTAACGTCCTGCTGCTTCGGAGGCGCGTTTCTAGCCAGCAAGTTGTATCCCATTTATTGACCCGACTCTCCAGGGGATAATAACGACCAAATGTTTATTACCACCGCGCATTGCGGAGCTAATGGTGGGGACGGAAGCCGACAAAAGAGCTACCCCGATTCCGGTCATATTTTCCGGGCTGATTTATCTGGCCTCTTCAGAGGTTCGGAACGAAGTAAATTTGGGGCGTAGAAACAGGTTGAAGATCTTCTGATTTTTTAAATTGTGGAATAGTGTAGTAATTATGATGTCGAAACCATGTTTTCGTACTCTGTGTTATGCATAGCCAGTCGAGCACTGCGGTTGAATCGTTCAACGTTCAATAACCAAAGGTCAAAGCTTATTTTAGGTCGTCATTGATCACGTAAGCAATCGCATCATTATTCTTGAGCTGCACCTGTCGCCCATTCTACTTGTACATCTTTAGATTCCCTACACTTGCGGCTATGAAGCATGGAATTGCGTTCCGCAAGTTTTCAAGGACTTCCTCTCATAGAATGCTTATGTTACGGTTCGTTTTTCAACTAAATGCATACTTCACATCTGACTGGTTCGCAGGAATCTTGTAACTTCGCTATTTGAACATGAACAAATTAAAACCACACTTCCTAAAGCGCGAGACACTGCTAGACTCGCAGAGAAGGTTAATACCCCTTGAAGTGCATTGTTTTGGGTCTGTTCTCATAGGTCCCGCAGATAATCACTATGGGCAAAAAAGGCGACAATGGCGCGCACGAACGCGCCTCTGCGTTCCTCCTGAAGCCTACTGCCCTAACAAAACTCTTTTCAACATTTGCGAAACGATACGCTGAACGTCCGGGGGGGTATACTCGTATACACAAGTTTGGAAATCGACAGGGTGACAATGCTCCACACGCTGTTCTTGAACTCGTCGACAATCCCAGAGACTTGCGTTGGGAGATGACCTCAAGGGCCGTCGGGTGGGAAGTACTGAGAGACAGGCTACGGACAAAGCGTCCAGAGCTTCTGTTGGACAACGGGGCCGACAGAGCCGTGGGTGTTCTGAAGGCGGAACGGAGTATGGACTTGGAGGAGAAGGGTGTATTGCGATCAAAAACACGTTGGAATGTGCAGAAAGTTCTGCGTTACAGAGGTCAAAACGCAGTTCACGAACTTGGTAAAATGGCCGCAAACTATGCAGTACGTTTTCGGTCCCTCTCTGCCGATTCTTGGTTTTTCTCATGCAAACAACGTAGGACGAATTGCTTGCAACTCCCATGGCTTTCAAATCTGTTCACGAGGATTTACAGGCTAACGATCCACGCACTCGTCTTCCTCGCCGCCACGCAGGTCACAAACGAATCGGCGAAACTCGACCTGCGATTGTCATAGCGCAAGGTGCTCTCGCGGCTGGCACACCCCAGCAAGTACCCCGAAGGAAAGGGCCCGTGTACAGCTTGGAGAACGCATTGACAGAAGGTTTTAAGTATTCTTAAATCTGTCGCGTCCGGCTGCGATCGCTTCTAGTCAAGTAATTAAGTACTCTATTGCATCCTAATTCTGTTTTTATACCCCGATGGCGATCTTGACCTTCGATTGTGCAAGCATCAGGTGGTTTACATCTGGCGGGCCAAAAAACAATCCCATAAATTAGGCTAATCCTTGGTTATCATAATAATATTTTACAGTAAGGTAAGAAATTGTCTCTTCTTCATGCTATCGCGTCGTTGGGCTGCAATGCTCATATGGGTGGGAATATGTATGGAGGGTTGAAGGAAGGACTAACCGTGAGGCAGACATCTAGCGCTCGTTATGTTTCGTTCCATACGCTGTATCTTTGGTCTCTCCAGAGACGATCCACGCTCACTCCGTTTGCAGCAGGGGAGACACTTGAGGACAGTGATTCCGTAGAATTTCCCGTAAATAACTGGGAAATTGAACAATTTATGTCCCTCCACGACCTTGCGCTGGGGGCACCGCGTCAGAGAAGTATACAGGCTTAGTGAATTGACGAACTCACGTCACATTAGCAACCTTGGTGCGCGATTTGACAGCGTACTGGTAAGAGGACCCAGATTCGAGGATGAGAGTGAGACTTTCTGTGGGCAGCAGCAGGACAACACGACTTGTCTGTCTACCATAGTCTCTAAGTAGTTGGATAGAAACAGGGTCGTGCATATCGTTCGTAAGATCGAGAAGAATGTCGTAGCTTTGCAGAGCTGGCATGAGGGGTATTCAGAGGTGACGCTGAGGGAAATGGCTGGCGTTCCGGACGCGGCTATGAAGAAAGATAAAATAAAATAAAAATACAGCTCAGCTGGAGAAGAAAACCGGGGGAAGAACCAGTTTATGCTCGCGCGCTCTTGTTTATTTAAAGCCAGATGGATCTCGATCTTGAGAGACGGAGGACGACTATATACAATTGAAATCTCGAGAAAAATCGATACAATAGTATCGGTTAGACCTCGACAATAGTCGGCGAGAGAAATGGATCCCCAGAGAAGTCAGACAGGGATTTTTTAATAAGGAAGAATTGAGATACGAGTGGGGATTGCCACGGTTCAGTTTATTGTCTTGACCTGAGTGAGAAGATGATCTCTGTCACAGGGACCCAAGGGGTGATCGCGGCAATGAACTAACGCAACGCGGACTGTCCAGAAGGGTAGCCATGTCCATGCAGGTACAATGAGGCTGCGTGTATTTCTGCAGGAAGGCGGAGACGGCATAGGCTAGAGTTAGAGGAATCTGGGGAAAATCCTTCTTCATGATCAAGAAACGCCTGCCTCATGTATGATCTGTCATCGCGGTCCGATTCTCGCCATCCCATCACATGGCAATGGATGCTCAACAGTATGAGTGAATGATTATACCAGCTACTAGTCTAATGTACAAATGTCCGAGGCCTTCCTGTGGATATTTATATGTCCGTGAATGTAATCCAAATCGTAAATCTCAAGTCAAGAGCCGTATCAGATAAACATGTGCGTGATCGCGGGTCACCTAAGTCGTGGAGTTTTCCGCCTAAAAGAACCTTCCGCTGTCAAGCGAGTTAGCACGATGCACATCAGGCGAGGATAATTAAACAGACCAGCTTGGTACCAAGCTCTGGCTGCCTTCAGACATCTCGCGACTCACCTGGATGAGGTTGAGTTTGCATCGGTTGTTCGATCAACGAGTCGTTTCGATCACTGTAGTATTTTTGGGTAGGCGTCGGGACGGCTTCTTGGGTGTAGGCATACGAAGGATATGCTACATTTCGTGTATCCGATGGGTACGCAGAATATTCGTAGTTGGCCGTGGAGAAACCATCTTTTGCCTCTTGGTGTGCTTGATTGAAGACATCAGAGGTGCTAACCGAACTTCTTTGTCGAACATGCTTGTAATTACTGTTTTGGCGACCATTCAGGCTGTTATAATTATAGTCCCCTGATGGCCTGGAGTCCCAGGGATCATTTTGCTCGTCAAGAGGAATATTTTCAGCAGTGAGAGGTTGCGTTGGATCGTAAACCTGGTCATACTGGACATGGTCACGGCGCTGAGATGTTCCATAGGAAGAAATCACAACAAAGAGGTAAATCTATGGTAGACATTAGCTTGTCGGAATGGCCAGATTTATCAACCTCAGTACGTGAAATGCGGCAAGGATAACCCACAGCGCGCCCATAATACCGACATCCACCCAGGGGAAAATATCACAGAGAGTATCTCCTTCAGTGGCACTTGAATCTGCAGCACTGAAGAAATCTTTAAGACATTTAGCCTGAGCAGTGGGATGCCTTGAAGCTGAAGTAATTATCCAAGCAGCGGCTACCGAAAAGGCCGCAGAAGAAAACAGGCCATGAAGGGTAACATATCGTCTATACAGTGTAGGTTTCTCCTGGAAATTTGAACATGATTCAGTGCGCAGAAGAAATGGGTCACCACATTGAGGTCTTACTTTGGAAACCCCAATGAAGCCAAATAGTTGCACGCCAGCGGCAGCATAAGCTATGATTCCCAAGATCCACTTCGCGAAAGAGGGGGTAGAAGCGCCGACGACTAGATTCAATGGTCAACACGGCACAGAGCGTGGTTATCAAAATCCTTACTAGAGGGTGTCCCAATTGAGAGTGTTCCTACCAGAATGCCCAAAGCTGTTTGCTCTATCAATGTGGCGTATATACCAGCATTAACCATAGGAATGGCACAACAGCAATACTCTCGGGATTTTGATTTTGAGGACTTCATGGTATAGAGGGAAGATGTTATGGTGGACGATGGACAAACGAAACCGTCGTGGACCTGACAGTGTAAGGGCGGTGCTGTTACGTAATTAACGAGCTTTATGTACGTCAGGATGTGACTGTGTGTGACCCCTTATACGTCCACGAGGAGTGAATTGGAACCTGAATCAAACCACATCGTACTATGCGTCCATTCTTCCTCCTCGCAGCTGCCTTTGGCATAGCAGTACCCTCTATGGCGCTAAGCGTCCCTGACCAACAGCCAATACAAGGCGTTGACAGTCCTGTCCACACAAATGATGGCTGGTCCTACGTAGATTGCGGTTCGTAGCTCACACCATTGCAACTTTGTAGTCTTCTGAAAAAGATGCTAGGTTTACCTACCGACGCCGTGGAAATCAAGTCCATCTCGGTTTCACCAGATCCCCCTCAGCCTGGTCAGGATTTAACCGTCACAGTCGAAGGCACCGCGAAACAGGAAATAGTTGTAAGTTATTTTAAGTATTTCTGTGTCCCGACTTCAAACTAAGTTCAGACGTGTAGGCCGGCGCATATGCAGACGTTGTGGTGAAGCTTGGTGTAGTGAAGATTCTCACGAAGAGGTTTGACGTTTGTGAAGAGGCGTACGTCATGTTTCTACTCCATTGTGATGCTTTCACCGAGATTCCTTTCAGCCGCGGCGCCAATGCATCTGTTCAGTGCCCTGTCCAACAGGGAACATATACAGTTTCGCAAACCGTTGCTCTTCCGAAAGAAATACCCAAAGGTGACCAACAACACCCCCGTACCGCCTTATCTCATTTAATGATTTTATTTCTACAGCCAAATTTGTTGTTGCCGTGACAGGCTTCACTGCCGATGATGAAGATATGTTATGCCTCCAAATAAAGGTTGATTTCATGAAACGACCTTTCCCTCGTTTTTGGTGAAGCCCGACTCCCGGAGTGCATTTGTCAAGCATTCCTGACTTGATATTTCTTGCGTCTGTATTCTATGGAGATATTCCTTTCTTGTGTTTACTTGCACCAAATTATCGTTCAATAATATCATCCGATGCCAGAGCATAACCGAAGTGTGGTCCCCTATGAGTCCACGAACTGAAATCGCTTGCTCGTCAAGGATTGCTAATTTCTCCGCTGCGACTGGACTCAGTTGGAGCCATATCCTATCAACAGGTGATGTGAGTATTTACTTCTGATTTGACATTCCCGAGTCCAGACTTGGAAGGAGAACGGTTTCCCGCGTTTTCCACGAGGCAGTTGGAGACAATAGTCAGATCCGCCTGATTAGAGCAAAACAATAAAACGAGGATGCTTAGAAGCTGTATTACGGTGGGTAATCGAAGTCGAGGGTGGTACCAGTTTTTCAAAGGTGTACATATAACTTACCTCTGCGGGTCTTATGCATATGCGCTGTTCTAGCACCTATTACTAACCTCGAATGCCTACCTGCACCCTCCCTTTCGAAATCTTATTGGAGTTTTTCAACGACATGGCGGAGCCCACGACTTTGCAGCTGACCCAAGCAAGAGATGACAATCTTACCACTGGTGCTACGATATTACTTCAACCGGAAGACAGTATCTCCTTGGTCCTGAATGCAGGGTCTACTTATCACTATCTATTCAAGCAGCATATTCGGAAAGCACATATTTCGTGAGTGTCAAGGAAATCAATTGTATTTACGACAGTCGGGGTTGTTAACGCCTAAATTTAATGGGGCTGTTGCAGTGTGAGAGTGTGGAAGGATATCCGAATTTCGGCGACAGATGTTTTTGTAAGGAAGAAATATGCGCCGCCTTCCCAATATCAAGCGGTGGAATCGCAGGGCATTATTGTCGTCTGCTATACTTGCTAATTATAAGGATGCATGGTTGAAATAGTTCTCCTTCTCTACCCTGGTGTTTGCTGATGACATCTGTTTTTAGGGAAATGACATCGGACCCCGACGAGAATGTAGAGTGTAGATATACAATTCAATTTTTTTTGGAAGTACCGAGGAAATGGTTATCATCTTCGTGATATCGAGTAAGCATCTTGTCCTATATTCTTTAACCTGCCGCCTAGCACATTTAGTTCGATCGGCTGGCTTGAACTTTCGCAGCATTTCTGTAATGCAATTAATTTGCAGATCTTTTATAAAGGATAGATAGACCTACGCGAAGATATTCCACACGGACGTTTGATTCTTATAGTAAGCAAAGCCTGTTTTTGTGCCTTCAGTTTCATATACTATTAATGAGGTTAGTCTTACCGTCGTCAGGAGATGCCTAGAAGCATTTCAGTCAACCATGGACAACCCTAGAACTCGGAAAGAAGACTTACGCCGTCGATAAGGGCATCAGCATATTTAATAAGACGATTACCACCATTTTCTTTCAAGCCCAGCATACCAAATTGCCAGGGCAGAATCCTTGAATATAGCAATGAATACCCGTAATCCGTGTATGTGCACCATGACCGTGAACTTACCCACTACAAAAAAATTCAGCCCTGGACCGGAGAGATGGATGAAATCGTGCCCTTACGCATGTTTTGTTTCCAGTGCTAAGTTGATCCATTCTGGGTAAATCACAGTCTTATTCTCTGGACGTGTCATTGTCATTTTCATTATCAGCACCGGATGTTTAAAAGACATAAAACGACGCACGAATTCCAAATACTCCGAATTCTTCCAGGATAAGAGGTTTGTTGGCCTTCTTAGCAGCTGAAAAAAAAAACACAGATGTGCAGGTCAACAAATATCCGAGTGCCAAGAATAACAGGATTACACTCAGCATGCATCTGTATCCAGAGCAGTCCCCAGTTTTTGATAGTGAAGTTGGAACCTGGTGTATCCTATTGGGAAAGGTTAACACTCGGCTGTGCAGGCAGCGAAGTCTCACTCACCAATTGCGGGTACCTGCATGCCATAGATCAGAAGAGAATGATGTCTCTCTCGGGCCTAACGCTCACCAGAATTGAGGGTATAAATGCTGTTTTAGAGAATATCAGAAATCGGGTTGGAGAAGGGAAAAATGAACCAACATAAGTGCCAAAATCAATGTTCTTAAGTTGCAAATCCTCGTCGAAATCTTCACCAGCTGAAGATAGAAGGCGTGAATAACCCGCAGAGAGTTGAAACAGAAAAATGACGTCCACCTTGGCCGTTGAAATTGTAATCAGAAACAAAGACACCATTGAACCAGAATCCAATATTCTGGTCCTTTTTAAAGAAGTGACCTTCCCCTCCAGTGGTGATCATGTGGAAGGGGTCGCTATAGGAGGGGTTAGTATTGAACATTTTTTCCGTTGAAATGTACATACAGTGATCGAACGAAATCGGCTTGCTGCCCATACCACTTGCTCAACAGCTCGGAGCCGGGGACGCAGTTCGGACCTCCAGGAAGATCGCCTAAACAACGTGCTTCGTTCATCAATTCCCAGGCAAAAACATTGGGGGAATTCTTGTATCGGTTCACGATAGTTTTGACATAGCGTTCTGCCAGCAAGGTTAGTTATCGAAGACAAATTAGAGATATCCAATTGACGAACGATAGGAGGCGATAATCCGAGGGTCGGTATAGAAAACATCGTGTGTATTCCCTGCGCCGGCAATCCAGTTAATGTAGAGTTCAGATCCCTATGCGAGGGTCAAATATTAGACACATTATATCGGCCAAAAAAATAACTTACACCGTAACCCACCCTGGGAGGTTAGAATATATGAGAAACCAGTGACTCAGCGCTACTCTAGCGGCCTACCAGTTGTTGGTAAAGGTGAGGATGACCTTTATGCCGTATTGTGAAGCTGTGTTGACGACAAAGTCCAGCTTTTGAAGGCCTTGCGGGCCATCATTAAGAACCCATTCACTAGAATTCCACACCTGCAGAGATTTGGCGTTATTAATCTTGCTATGACAGTGACAGAGTAGTGCTGAATACTTGATAGAAAGTCAGGCCTGATTTAAGGGCTCCTGGTACTTCGGAGCTATTTAAGGCGTTAAAACCCTGAACCAGAAAATTGTCAGACAGTTCAAGTCTCTAGAAACTCATAAGGAATGAGGTTACCCATGTACGAAGGACCTTGATACCGGCGCCTTGCATTTCTTTGAAGGTAGCGTGGACATCAGCCGGGCTAGTCAGCAAGGGCATCCACTATATGCAGGTCAAATCAACATCGAACAAACGCCTCGATTGACAATGAGCTCACATAAGAATTCGCTCCGACGAATGCCTAGGATGTGGTCAGTAATCCGTCGAGAACAGTGTCATACAAGTAGCAATTACGAATGGTTTTCCGTCCACTAGAAACTGGCCATTTTTTTGAGTCGCAAATCCCTTTGGCAGCGAGGGTTTGTGGCTTGACGACGCTCCGGTGAGGTTGAGGAGTGCACAGAACAAAAATACTAGCATAGAACGCATGGCGATTGAAATTTCACAAGCAACGGCTTTCCATGATTTTATAGAGTTTTTCTTAAATCCGTCTCGTATGAGAAATTTCTTCGGGATAATGTCGGTTCGCCCCCAAAGCTTTGCTTGGAGAGAGAAAAATACCGAGAAAGATACAACACAGTATGGGGCGATCATCTGATTCAGGTGCGCGTTGCGGAAAGAGCGTGTAAATTCTAAAAGCATGAAACCCACCCATGCCAGCGTCGATCGTGCAAGTACAGCCCGTACAGGCAAGTCCACAGACAGTGGCTTTAGAGAAGCAGCGCTTAAACCGCCCTTCCTACGTTTTGTCCAAACTTCTTGGCCATCGCTGGTTCAAGCGGACGCAAACGGATGGATCAACAATGTAATTTGAATGCAACGATCAACGGACCGTGGCAGGTTCGAATTCTGCCAGAGCGAGATTTCGAAATAATCGCAAGAAAGTGGTATGGTGCGCCTTACATTCCAGGTAAGGGCATACATTTCGTCGACACCTGGGGCAATCGCGAATAGAACGAGTGGGTGTCATTGAAGGTCATCCATCGTCGTGGTTAGAGGGCGATTGAAGAGGGCGAATGAGGTAATTGAATTTGAAAGCGGAGGGACCAAGGAGGGACGCTGACTTGGAAGTTGATTATAAGCGGATCCTCCGGGCCGGTGAGATGCGCTGAATTTTCACAGTATTCAGCTGTTTCTCGATCCCCCGGACATTCTCTAGAAAACTGGCATAAAACCATGCCAAAAAGCTCCAAAAAGAAAAAAGACAAGGTTGCAGACTTCTCGGTTTGTCCCCTCAGTATTTTAAATAGCCATTCTTTTGATATCTGCTCTACGGACAGAAAGCAAAACTCAAGCTCGGGAAAGGGAAAGCACCTGCAACAAATGCTATAGATACCTCGTTCAAAGCACGATGTAAGTCATATTCTTTCAGGCTATAAAGAGCTGCTACTAATACAACAAATCAGCAATTGCTTTGCCCTCACAGAGCATCGCATTTGAGAAAGACACTTCGGAGCCGATTACAAGGAGGCAGTTGACGTTCGGAGACCTCATATCTCACCTCAAACATTACAATGTCGGCACACGGAAGGGTATGTTCCCTCTATATCTTCATTTTCAGTTAGTGACACATTCTGCAGATGCCTTACTTGGTTTGCGAGAGTTGCTTGACGCGAATTGGGGACTTTTGGATTCATGCCTTGCTCCCCTTGTGAATGCCTTGGTACGGCTAATAGGCGACGAGGTAAGTTAACGGACCAGCAATCATGATGAGTTCGCTCATGACAGTCCAGGATGCCAGTGTCCGCAAACAACTGCTATCATTTCTGGCGTGGATACTACCTCGAATTCCCTTTGTACGCTTTCGCTTCACTGAAAAAAGTGCACTTTTTGACCAAGTACTTGGATCTACAGGAGGATCTTATTCCTCACTCCCCTCTACTGCTCCTATTCACTACCTCCGCACAAACGCACATTTTCCCGGAGATCAGGATTGACGCCGTACGGTTCCTTGACGTTTTACTGGAGTGCATCCCGGAGAGCGTGATTGCAGGATGGTGCGAAATGACAGACGGACATGGGAGTCGGGTTTTGGGAGGTTACCTTGGTATCCTCAATGCTGGAACCAAGTACGGAGAAACTGAAGGTACTTCTCCTGTTTTTCCTCCTTGGCATTTGAAATCCACAGGACTGCCTTGCAGGGCCTCTGAAGGCGACATCAACAGCCAGTGTCGTATTGACACCTGCAGTAGGTGTTTGTCAGGGAATCATGTGTCCTTGACAATAACTCTTTCTTTCTTAGTCTAAGCTTGTCGTCCTGCGGTCCCTTTCAACCTTCCTCCGCACGGCTCTATCTCCCGTCGGACAGCATTCCAAAGAAAGGAAGGTTGCCTCCTAATACGAATACGCCACTGGATGCGATTTTTATGAAAAATGCATTCCCATCATCGCATGCGTACTTGTCCTTCGAGTCCCTCTTCAAAACCTCTGACCAGACGGGTAATGGAAATATAGTCTCTCGGAACTGGCAACCCGAAATGTCAGCAGATGATGAATTGGGAGATATCTTCATTCAGGATTTCCCTTTGCTTAAGTTCCTTCGGCGATGCTTGGACATTGCACGACCTGGCGACTTCACAAAGTTTTTCAGGAGCAAAGACAACCATTCACAACTCCTCACTGGCCAACGTCGATTTTGTGGCGGTAAATATTAGTCACCCTACTTCCATTATCATAATGCTGACTCGGCACCACGTAGCATCTTGCCGGGACACTACATTCGACGATCATCGAAACCTATCTCGACTGCGCGCCTTCTGTGTTCTCGCCCGGTTCAAGTCCGCCAGAAACAGAAGTCCAACTCATCTTGACTATCGCGCAGCTTGCTCAGGGTTTATATCACGTTATCCTTGAGTCACCGGAAAATGTGGGTTTATAAAGTAAATTCTTTGCCGCTCACGAGTTCATCGAAATGTAGATCGACAATGAACACGTCGAACACTTGGAAAGTATCGTGAACTATATGTCACCATATTTTCCCGCGTCTACAAGAGACGGCAAGGTATCTCCCGGCCCTCTTACACGTCAGGACATTCGCTGATCACTAATGGTACACAGCTTGAGCAAGCCTACGAGGAGTTCAACCTCATTTTCTGCGAGCTAACTTCCCTAGCGGTGAATGCTTCTCAAAGCGGCTCTTCACGCTCCCATCAAAAGCGGAAGGCCCGGGGTCGCACCACCGCTACTCAGCTGAGCGGCTCCAGGGCGAAAGCATCAATCCAGACTGAACGAGTGACACAATACATCACCCGTCGACTTCGCGGTGAGGCAGCTTCTTCGGACCACATCGGCGTTGCGATCAACCCCACGGCCTACCGCGCTCTGTTGCCCACCATCTGGGCGCTGATCAGCAGTGGTGGCGCCAAAGCGGAGGAAGCAAACGAGGTGATTTATGCGACGCTCGACCACGCGCTGAAGGTGTCGTCCAAGTCCGCGTGCAAGCGGCTGACGGTCGAGTTTGTTGGTCGACTCGTGTTGGTACGTCGCGGTAGCATTACAGGTGTAAAAAATAATAGGCATGCTGATTACGTTCTGTTCGCGTCTAGTTGGGTCTGGAGCCGCATTATCTTGGTGGTGTATTGGACTTGGACAAAAACCCTGCCGTGAAGGCGAAATTTGATGCATGGGTATTGCATTTGCCTCAAGTGGTCTGGGAGCTTGGCAGTGCCAACTTGCCTAGCACCGAAGTGAGTGTGTCCACGCCTATAACCGAATATCCGCTAATGCGCAACATTCCCCAGACTATTCTAAGGGTCGTTCTCCGCGTCCTCCAACGACAGTCGAAAACAGCACGATCAGAGGTATGTGCCACAGGTAATCGTCATCGTAAAGCCACCCTTCTGACACGAGCACATGGAGACTGCGGCTTCGTTTCAATCAAGGCTCGTTCCATATTTCTATATCGACCATCCAAACCGCGGACCTCTGTCTGGGCCTTACAAAAAGCTGCCCCCTTCTTCAGGATCAAAAATACGTATCCTCGTACTGGATGTGGCTGCCACAGTTTTGGATTTGGGGAGACAAGACGGGCTGGAGTTTGAGAGCCTCTCTCGAGCAGTCGGATTAGCAGTCGCCGGAGAAGATGAGGAGAGCTATTGGTCGCATGTATCCACCAGTCCGTTTCATTAATAAACTATAAACTTTTTGCAGTAGGCGACGAGAATGCCAACTCTGTGCCCTTTGGGCCTGAAACTGACATGATCTTTCATGAAACACGAGAAGCGGGGAAGACATCGAGATTTGCTTCATTTCATCGAAAATAATGACCTTGACCGACTTGCGGAGCAAGGGTGCAAAAACTATGTAAAAAAGCATACGGATACATGACCAAAGCAAGTACTGTAGGTGACGAGCAAGCTCGATTCTGATGATATCAAGTTAAGTATAAAAAAGGATATAATGAGACAAGCAGCGATGGATGCAAACAACCTTGTTTCCAGCCTTTTCGGTGTCGGATTGGCTTGCAAGGAGACGGAAAAGGGGATGAGAGACGCCGCAGGCGCCGCATATCGCCGACCGGATATAGCGAAATATAGTCATAAAAAAAGAGGGACCCAGTCAAATTGATTCACTGGATCAAATGGAAGGAGGGTGAGGTGTGGAGTGGGGAACGGGGTTACTAGTCCCACGTCCAGGTCATGCCTGAAATACGTCCAAGGGCAGGGTCTGCGATTTTGTTGAAGGCAGCTGGGGAGAAGTCGAGATCCGTGATGGCGCAAGCTGCACAACGGTCAGTGAGAGCGACTTGGACACTCTTGCCCTGGTCTACAACAGAGTAAATTGCTATAAATAGGAGCAAAATGACATCAAAGGCGCGACGTACATGTCGCTGTAACAGTCCTGCCACAGATGGGGTTGTTGTTAGGATTTCCACCTGCGTAACCGCTAAGATGAGGCGGTGCCAAAAAAAAAGGTAAACATTTGATGGCTGGGCAAAGGTTACGACCTACGGGAAGCTGTCGAAAAGAAGATGAGACACGGCGGCGATGTGCTGGCCGTCGTTGTTCGTGATGCCGCAGGCTCCCAGACCAGCTAGAAAATATGAGGCGGGGCAATTGGAAAAAGTACAAGGAGTAACGAACTTCCGTAGAAAGTGCCTTGACCGGTTTGGGTACCAACCATGAAGCTGGGCAGGTTGGCTCCACCAGCTGGCGAAGAGCCCGATGACTTCTTGGTAGTCGGAACGGGAGGGGGTGGGGCAACATGGGTGGTTGCGGGGGCCCGGGCCGGGGTCGGGGTCGCTTTTTTCGTAGTCGGGTGGGGTGTTGAATGGACTACGGAAGAAGAGGTCGGGCCCTGGACGGACGAGGAGCGCTGTTTGCAGCGCTTCGAGTTCTGACGCTTCCTGAGGGCTAAAACGGGGACGTCTAGGGGAGCGGGAGCGGCTACGCGGGCAGCAATGGCGTGGTGGTGGTGGGCATGCCTGGCGGCGAGGGGGGTTGCGAGGGCGGTGGCAGAGGCGACGAGGGAGAGGAGAAGAACGAGAGATTTTGCAAAGGACATGACGAAGCCAAAGGAATGAAAGCAAACTCGAGCCTTATAAAATAGAAAGAGCCAGGGGAACGAGGAGGGAAGGACGCAAACCAAATCTCCGTTGTTGGGGTCTGTTTGGTCGCCACGTGCATCTCATAATATATTCGCATTTCTATCATATATCATGGGCAGCGTACATCTTCACCAGCCCCGTGCTCGCCACTCCCGCAAGACTCTTTCCATACGCGTCAATCTGCCCCAGCAGCAGCAGGCTCTCAAGGCGACTCGGCTCAGCTGGGATCTTGAACAGCCGCGACACATCCTCCTCGGGCAGCGGCGCAAGCCCTTGTGCAACCCTTGTCTGGTTCTCCTCCTTTCGTTTCGCGATGTAGTTCTCCGCCTTGGCTCGTTCGCGCGCGATTTGTCTGCTTAGATACGACAGATTACCTTCTTCTGTTCTATAGTTGTCCACAGCTTCGACGATTTGCTCCAAATTCCGTGTCACCCCTCCTGTTCCGAGATCAAGCACCGAGAACGACGGGCCTATTCCTGTCCCTCCAGTGCTGCCTTCAGCGGCGCTTGAAAGGCGTCCGTTGCTCGAGTCTGTCATTGTTCCGAGGAACGCACTCAGCAGCGCGTTCGTTCGGATTTTGAGTGGCACTTCTTCGAGGATCGATGAAAACGTTAGACGATGGCTCATCAGACTGGTTCGAGTCAATTAGCCCCGTGCCACAGTATCACTAAACCTTCCTCACCTCGATGTGCTAAAGTTTGATTTTTTGTACGCATCCAGAAACGCGGCCGTCAATCGGTACGCTCGGAACGATGCATTTCCTCGTGCTGTTTGTGATAGATCTGCAGATGGTGAAATTTTTAGCCTCGACCCCATGTGCCAAGGTGGAACGTGCCAACCATGAACAATGACGATACCCCCGTGTCGAAGCTTATCTTGATGAATAGCCTGTGTATCCACCAATGTTTGGTTGAAAAATGCGCCCAGAGTTGTGGCTTGATAGAAACCAATAACGCTGTCATCTGCCTGCACCTCCTTCAAAGAACGGAGCATAGCGGCCTGGTGTCGTGCTACAACTTGGTTAGCATCTTGCCAGATGAAAAGATTCCATATATACCACTAGACTTTGCAGACTTGTCATCCTCGTCGCCAGCATGGTGGGGTAAGGGGAAAGAGTTGGAGACTTCGAGGATCCCATCGAGATCGAGACCTAACAATAACCCATGGGCAGTTGAGGATGGAGCCTCCCGTGCGTGTTTAATGATTTTAGTTACGACCTGCGGAGCCATTTCGGAATGTCAGAATGCCAAAGCCATCTACACGCCATATGCGAAACATACCAATCCATCGAGTTGGACGCAATTAAGTGGAATGTCGGCTTCAATGTCGATAACTTTGGCCATAGATGCCGGAATGGCCTCGTAGGTAGGTGCTGGAGCCGCGGACACAGAGGGAGCAGCTGGAAGCGATGCCGCAAGGGCAGCGGCCATGGATGTTGCAGCCATTTTGTGGATAGGTTGAGGACAAGAGAGCTTCCCTATGATCACCCAGGACAAAAACGACAAGCCCTTGCAAAATAGAGGCAAATAAAATGAAGCACCCGATTTTATTATCGACGCGATTTCGCTCTCACTGCTCAGGCTTATATTTGTTATTTGGAATAAAAGAGACGCCTGAGTATGCAGCTCAGAAACAAAATGTCGCAATACGTGCACTTGACTTGAGTCACGGAAAAAAACAAGGAGTGCTTATAAATCAGACGACCTCCAAGGACCGAAAGTGGCATACCCTCTGTCAGTTGCGTCCCTCTTCTCCGTCCACCATGGCAATGTCGCGCTCTGCACGAATAACCCTTCTGCTGGTCATTGATCTCGCCTTCTTTTTCGTCGAACTTATTGTCGGTAAGCATATATCATCTCGCTCTTCCATCACTGCGCCAACCACACCCATCCTCTCCGAACCGTCGATCTCATGCATTTCCCCAGGTTACGCGGTCGGCTCCCTCGCTCTCATCGCTGACAGCTTTCATATGCTCAAGTACGTGGTTGTCGTCCTCCTCGACCCGGGTCACTCGCTTACCTCCCCTTCAACACCTGCCGGTGCACAGTGATGTCATGAGCTTGATCGTGGCTCTATACGCAATCAAGGTATGTCTCCCGTTCATTGGGTTCATAGTCTTTCTGACCCCATTTTGAATAGCTTACAAAAGGAACTTCTTCTTCTGACTCACGATATTCATATGGGTGGCACAGGGCAGAAATTCCTCGCGGCACTCGTCAACGGCGTCTTCCTTCTTGCCCTCTGTTTCTCCATATCGTTAGAAGCGATAGGTCGATTCTTTACGACACCGGGTAAGTAGCTTAATTTTCGCCGGAACGACACATTCATTGACGGGCCCCTTACAGACATATCAAACCCTAAACTTGTTGTCATCGTTGGCTCTTTTGGACTGGCCTCCAATATCGTTGGATTGTTCTTATTTCATGGTATGCCTGCCAAGTCGCTGAAATGGAGTTAGTTTAATTTTAATTCGTCTTCCCTTAGAACATGGTCACGATCACCCGCCTGCACCCAAGCCTTCGCATTCCTCTTCTAGTTCTAGCGTTATCGCCTCTGGGAGCGTCGACAATTTAGATGCTGGACAAGTAACTCCAAGACAGAAACAATCTATTCCTGGCCGGGGCCGATCCAACTCTCAGTCGCATGTGTCCAACGTCGCATACTCTCCCTCGGATTCCTTCTCGTCTCTTTATGGTCATCCCGCCGCAACACGCGCATCCCTTGTGCAAACAGCATACGATATAGCAGCCCGATCGCCTTCGCCGACACGGCGTGACAGTGTTGGCCACCGCCCCACATTTGATGGCACCACTCCAGCTTCTCTTTCCGCTCAGCCTGTACCAAATACCCCAAGCGTCATCGCAGAGTCTCCAGATGAATATTTGGGTGAAGAGACGCCCCTTCTTCAGAACAACGTTGCCAAAAGCGAAAATGGTCATGGCCACCACGGACATGCTCACGGGTCAATGAACATGCACGCTCTCCTGCTTCACGTATTTGGTGATGCCCTAGGAAATGTTGGCGTCATCGCTACAGGCCTTATCATCTGGCTGACGACTTGGAAGTACAAGTATTATTGTGATCCAGTAATCAGTTTGGTGATCACCGTGATCATCTTCTCTAGCGCTTTGCCTCTAGGTACGTGAACTGGATCAGGATCGAGCTATTTCTGACCTCGTGTGTTTAAAGTTCGAAGCACGTCTTTCATTCTTCTGCAAGGAGTTCCTCCGACAATTGACTTGGATGAGGTAAAAGACGCCATCCTCAGCGTCGATGGTGTGCTTTCTCTGCACGAATTGCATGTCTGGCAACTGTCAGAGAGTAAGATAGTCGCCTCTGTCCATGTTCTTGCTTCTCGGAATCACGATTTCATGCCCATCGCTGTGAAAATACGGGAAGTGCTCCATCACTTTGGAATTCATTCTTGTACTATCCAGCCTGAGTATTATCATCCGAGCACCGCAATTCCTGACGAACACCTCAAGGTAGTCTCCCATTTTTATTAGTCTGAACCTGCGCGCTCATTACCATCTTATTAGACAACTGGAGATACGTCATGCCTTATTTTATGTCCAGCAGATAAATCCTGTGATCCTTCCGAAAATTCTTGTTGCCGTAAGTAATCTACAATCTCATTATTCATTCACGTCTAATTATCTTTGACATTCAGCACCGCCATCAGTTGACGTCTGATGTCCAAATTATGTCGGAAAAAATATCTTCTGTATCTACCATTCCAATCAATCGCATGTATTTACAATTCTATTTAATTACGTTCCCAATTCACCTTTGAATGCCGGGAAACTGGCGACGAAGGATTGCGAGAATGCAAGACGTTGCAGAATCATACCACTAACATGACTAGCGCGATTCCGGCGCAAGTCCTGAGCCAGGCGGCGAGCCATAGCGGCGCTGGATTGACCCAATACCGGACAGTCATCGCCAGAAACAGTGGCAGATCTCATCGCCCATTCCAAGTGAACAGCTGCATTGAGAACCGAGGAAATGATTGCAACTAGAAGTTCCATGGTCATGGTTTGTTCAGGAGGTTGTTGTAGGTCGGCGGCGACAATGAGGGAAGGCAGAACAATGTGCAAGAAAATGGGGAGAATCGGGGGTGTGTTTGAGTCTTGAGGTATCGTAAGGACAAAGGTCGCAATCCGCCGACATGCCTCCAGCTCTGCCAAGCTCGCAGAAGCCACTAGCTCTGTCCAAAAAAGCTGCAAAAACTTGATCGGTGACAGGGTCTTTAGGCATCTTCTGACATCCAAAAATGGAGGTTTGTGTGATCGAGCCATGCTGAAGGCTCTTTGAATGGCTTGTTGGACTTCCTGGTACCATATCTGTCCGACCGGCAAACTGGTGGCAATGGAATCTGAGGTAATCGCAATCAGAAACGATAATAGGGATCATCAAGGCACCAAGTTCTGGACGTGTAGCAGGCCAACTTACCACCGCCACCTTTAATGCCGATTGCATCTACGAGTGCCTGCCGTACAGCGGGGATGTTGAATGAATTGGAAGGCGCAGCTGGTGGTGATCGTTTCCTTTCGGAAATCAACACCGTGATTTGAGGGCTGCACAGTGCTAGGACAGATTTTGGACACGACGGAGACAAAATAAGCGACTGAACAATCTCGTAATAGATGGGTGCAGCGAATCTAATAGGCTTTCAGTAACGTTTCGTCGGGGTGTAGTCACCAAAATGTGTCTTACTGCCTCTGTTGCTGATTCTGAATTTCCCTGATAAGGGCTTTGATAACACCAACCAAAGTCCAGTTTAGCAGTGGTCCTGTAAAGTACGAGACGCCGTTTATCAAGGTCTCTTTGTTGATTTTGTTATTCAAAGAGACCGAGATGGCCTGCGTAAATAAGACAGGCGCGATTCGAAGGAGTACTTTCGGTTTTGTTGACCTCAAGCAAAAATAAATATATTCTGCTGTCGTGACACTTACGGAGAAAAAAAAACTCACCGGAGAATATTGTCCTCGATGCCTTCAATGCTGGTGTCAAAAAGTGCCTTAAACCAAGCATTCAATGATACGAAATCCTCCTGGGTTCTGTCCACTAAACGAAGCATCACATCTGTATTCATGAGATAGCTCGGAGACAACGTCCTGTTGTTCTTTGTAATTTCCTTATTTTCAAACTAAGAATAGACGGCTGGAATGTTACGACGGAAGACAAAATGATTATAAATTGAGTTGACCTTGAACCTTGTAATGGTGTATTGCAGGAATAGGAAAACATCGCCAAGGTGGCTGACAGCCGTCTGCGGATCACCTAAACTATTCTGAGTCCTAGGAGCGCGAAAAGAGACGGCGTTCAAACTCGTACCGACAGTCTCGCAATCGTAATCCTCCAGGAAGACCAGAGAGTAGAATATGAGGTCCTTGATTGGCTCGTGAAGTGACACGATATCCAACGCATGTTCATGGGTATGCAAAAATTTACACAACTGACCAAAGGCATCAACATCCAGGGTGGTAGCTAGACCCGAAAAACGCTAACGGAGAAGAATAAGTGATAGGTAGAGACAAGGATAGCATGGAGTTCCTCACCTTGAGAACGAAACTTGCAAATATGTTATGACTGCCAGGGTCCTTCCAGATCCGGTCATTCCAGATTTGAGCTTCACCGTCGCTCACAATGTCTTGGGGTAATTTCAACTCCATGAAGGCCTTCCGAGATCATTGATATTAATGGTATTAGTAGTCAGTAGCAAAGCATTCTTACAGCCAGATCAAGTCCATTATCAGTAGCTTCTACATGCCACTTTGGTGGGCCTTCGTTGGAGACCATGGGATCAAGCTGCGAGGCAATCTGTTGGGACAAAAGATTGTGCTTCACCAGTTGCTGCAAAAATTCACGAGAAAATGAACGGGAACTGCTTCTCACTGTTAAATCGTAGATCGAACCAATTATTTTCAGATGTACCCACATTTCTTCCTCTGGTGGAGTGTCAGACGCGGCGTCTCGTGCAATCGCCTGGTCACCTTGGACAATAATGTCAGGACGTCGGTAAACGGCTGACAGACCTCCTTGGAGTGCACCACTCTACTCGTACAGTGAGCTGACTAGCATCAAGTAGAAAAAATGGCTGGAAATACATACAAGGTCTGCCTTCGTTGAGTTATCAGCATTGACCACCTCCGCAAACGACGTAAGAAGAGTAGGAAGCTATGAAGCAGCCTGAGCTCAACTCAAAATAGTTAATTACTCAAGGGAAAACTCACGCGACCAACTATGAAAGCCTTCCATAACCTCGACCTGTGGCCACTTTGAGACAGACATGTGAAAGCAGACAATAACAGCTGGGTATAATAAACGGTTGGCGACCAGGAAGACCAGCGGAAGCCTGCAACGAGCAGCGCCACCGTATTCTTGATGTCGCCCGCGCCAAATTCATGTGCCCTGTACGTAAGCTCCATGCGGGACAAGTCAGTCAAAATGAAATTATCTTCCAGCGGGAGAAGTCTGTTACCATAAAGTTCAGTAAGAGTCCCAAAGTTATTACATCTGTGTCAGAACTAGGGCCCAATATATCACCCTTGCCCAATGTAAACTGTATGGTGTGCATCATCTGTGCCTCCCGGGCAGCTTTCACGTCGTCTCCGATTAGAAGGGAGAGGGACAGAACGAAGGTATCTAGGACATGTCGGACGTCCGATCTCAGGGAGTAATTTGTCAAAAGGTCGTTCACGTCGCTAAAATGCAGCATTGCCTGTGAAGTTGAGACTTGCGACAAATCAGAGACACAGGAGAGAAGAAGGATAACTAGTTCCGACACGGATCGCGTGAGTTGATGGAACTGTGAGCTGGGGAGAGTGAGCGATGTCCGGAGCAGTGCGAGCGCGTCGTGCACTGTTCCTAAAACCACGGTTGGAGACTCATTAAATGGAACTACGGAACCAATGGGTGGTTGTCCAGACGGGTAGTGTGCATCGAGAGCAAGTCGACAAAGGGTATCCAGTGTCGCTGGTATATGTAGGTCTGATGAACGAGCGGCTTGCAGGAAAGTTGAAACGAACGTTGAAACAGGCAATATCCCGTCCTGGATTGCGGCTTTCAGATAGTCTTGTAACCCTGGATCTCCTGGGTATGAGCGATAAAGCACGAGGACGGAGTCTGCCAGGAAAAAGAAGAGCATGAATACAATAATAAGAATCCGACGAAATTGGATCGAGCACACACTACTGAGACTGCTTGCAACTTCACCCGTCCCTTCCAGCTGGATTGTTGGTAGTTTTGCTATCAGAAGCTTGCATAACCCAAGCCACTGAAATTTTTCTCCGAGTTGAGTTGGATGCGAATGGTGAGTAATGCGTCATAAATCACCTTCGTTGCGGAGATGCCACTTTGAAAAGAATTCCGCGTTAAATCCTTCAGATCCATCTTCGATGTAACACAGAAACAGCCGGCCTCGTCAGAGATTCAGAGAGTACTAATTGAGGGTAAGAAGCAAAAAAGATGGCAACCTGCAGGAAATACGTACAAACGCACTGGGTCGGAAGGCGTTTCAGGTTGCCGACGCGATATTCAAGTATCTCCAACGACGCAATTTTGAAATTGTATTCGTGAGTTATCGTTACAGAGAGGCAAGGATCTGTCCTCGCGGTGGAAGGAAGGTTTCCGGCGTGTTTTGAAGTTCAAACGTTCGAAAGTCGTAATCCAGTCGAATCTGAACGTTCAAGTTGAAGGCCTTCCCAATTTAGCCACCCGCCCTGATTACGTACGCAGCGCGTCTATTTTTAAATCTTATAGGAGTCCATCCACTTGTCATGTCAATCTGAAAGAACCCAAAAAATGGCAGTGGGCGACTTGTGTGTGGCTTTAAAAATGAAAAACAGTGCTACTTATACGTATCTCCCATTTTCAGCAATGCACCATAAACTGGGCAATGCAGATAGTACCTGGAGACAAAATCTATCGACTCTACCAGCTCGGAGATTCGAAAAGCTGCTGAAAATTTCTAGCTAGTTCAAGAATAGGTTCGTATTCCAAACACTACACGCACGCGAGTTTGGTTTTGAGGTCATCAACATGCGCTACTCTGGCCTCTGTCTACTGTTTATTTCATCGCGCAACTTCACGAACTGGTAATATGCCTGAATTTCAGCCGGAGTCGCAGAAACAAGACGCAAGTACATACCTTCTGCTCTTCTGCAAGAGTACGGAGATTGAGTCTCCTCGTGTTGTTTTCCATGTGGACCAGCAGCGTCTGAAGTCAAGATTAGAACGGCTGGGTGGACGGAAATGAATGACAAGTGCTAACTCGGATTGACTTGCTGGTGAGGCCGCGGTATGATCCAACGCGTTCAAGGTTCGCTGGCGTGGCCCCAATTAGGTCAAACTGCTCACGCAAGTAAGTAATATATTGTTCTAGACATTCAAGGTAATGCCGTTTTTTTTCGTGCGACGATATTGTGTCCCTGGTCACTAGAGTCAACATAAGGCATGTGGTCATGTAGGGTCAAGCGCTTACGGGTCGGTCGGGATGAAGCCGATACTCTTGGCCATGGCACGCCGACGAGCCTTACTAGCAGACTCTGAGCGGACATCGGAGCCAAATTCGTCGCTCGTTGCAGGCAAACCTTTAGCCGCCAATTCAGCAAGCAGTTCACTTGGAGTGGGGAAGGTTGGTTGCAGGGATTCGGTGGAACAGTAATCTAGATTAATGTCAGACTCTTGTGGTTCGCAAATCTCCGTGTATCCGGGACTCTGCAGTTGTTGTCCGCAATAATACATGTCGGGGTTTTGATTGCCATAGGACAATTCCATCTGCGCTTGAAGGAGAGATACATGATGCATTGCCGATGGCACAGGCGCATGGAGAGGTAGCGGAGAGGCAGGAATATTTTGGGGTTGACCGCCGTAAGATTGGGAATACTAATAAGAGTGTCAGCGAAAAACCGACAAGAAAAAAAAGGTTACTACATGGACGAAGTCTCCTGGGACGGAGACCACGGGGAGACTGTTCAGGTCGACGAGGTAGTCAAAATGGAGGTTCTGAGGTATATAGTTATCCATAGATAAGACGATGACGGAAAGTGAGAGGTGGTGGAATTTTGTGGAGGTATATAAAGGGCGACGGCTGAGATGTCGATCTTGACAGACATCTGGAAAAGGCTAGTGAGTTGCTTGATTGAACATAGTTCCCGCTCCCAATTTAAGCGCATTTGAGTTGATTGTGCAGAGAGAGCGGAAATCCCACGGTTCCAGCGCAAGAAGTGGAGGGCAAGATCTGGAGAAGAGGACTCTTGTCGAAGCGCTCGTGTGCCTTTTTCCCTTTTTTGGAAGGTCTACCGATCTAGACCTGGATCTCACCCTGTTGTTTGCTCAAGTCTCTGTCTTAAACAAAGGCGGGGAATCGAGCTACAGCTCTCTGCGACACAAGTCCCCACCAATGCCGTCCGCTGCATTGTCCGAATGTCTAGACCTCTGGCCATTTTTGAGAGGTGCTATTTCTACACGAGATCCTTCGTGCAATCTGAGCGCGGATCGAGCGAGTGACAGCGATACGTACACGAATCTCCCTGTCTCCACACAGATCTCTGCTAATATACTGCCCAACTCGTCTTGTTCTTCCAAGAACCCCGAAACTTCTTGCAAAATCGCCGGTTTCACCGAGTCTATATCTACACGATTTCTCGTTGCTCGCCTCGTAACTCACCACCCACACCATGCCTTCCCAACTTCAGGTCCAGCACTACTACTACAACACTCCGTATCCCTCCTCTGTCCCCTCAATGGATTTTCAATATTCTCAAATTCCCTCTCCGAGTTCCAGCCAGTACAGCGACTCTAGCCAGTACGGTGGCGGTTCACCTTCGCTACCTTTCAGCATCTCGAACACAACCATTATTCCAGGCTATCAGCCGTACCACCAGAGTCAACTCCCGACGTATTCTTGCCCCGTTATCTCTCGTGATCCTGCCCCACGTCTCTCAAAACCTCGTCCTGTCAAACATGTCGCGCCATCCAAGAAAATTCAGATCGCCCATCCGTACGCCCGTCTCTTTGCGAAAAAAGATGAAGTCAAGCGTCGAAAAATCTGGAATCACGCGTTGGAGAAGTTTATATTTTCTCCATATGAATTGTGGGTCCTCTCACGCGTTCCAATGTTCGTTGTCGCTTCATTAGATTTCATCTCCATAGATCAACGGTCGGCGCACCACAACGACGCGCCGTCTACATTACCAGCCTAGAGGCCTATATCGACCGACTCCACGCGCAGCTATTCGAGTAAGCAGTTTGCATACCATGTTTACCCCCCGAAATCTGACCGCGAGGGTTTAGTTTGGGTTTCTGGCCTGTTGACCTCGCAGACCTCGAACCATTCATGGGGTTGAATTCCAAGACGGCAAAAGTATGTTGCAATTCATTCCATCCGATTGTCACACGGATAGCTAATCCTTCCCCTTCGTTCCCTTCTCGAAGAGCATGGTCGCTGGGCTCCAGCATGACGCTTCCATCTCCAAACTAAAACTCCTCGAACTCGAACGAGCGGTAAGTTACCCATCTAATCCAAAAAGTCTAAATTGAGCTCACGCGCCATTTTAAGAACGAGGATTTGCAAAAGATCCTTTCGAATCTTCCTCCGGAAACCTGAGCCACACTTCGCAGCCATGCAGCAAATTTGAGCGGTACCGGTTTATGTTTCATGGGTCCTCCTTTGTTCCATTTCATTTTGTTCGTTTCTTGTGGAAAAAAGTTATATCTTGATACATGACATGTTAATTTACGTACTTACTTACGGGTTACAATACCTAAATTCAATTTATTCTTCAGTGTGCTGAGGTCTTCTTTAGACCTTTAGACTTCCCCATATCCGTGTCTCACGCCAGATCGCGATGAATATTGTGCGGCAGTAACATCTACAACTTTGGACTTGCCTCATGGCGTTGAAGAAAATCTTGACCGACGTATTAGGCAACAGAGAATAGGCCGGCACCCCATTAGCACATATACCCGATCACAATTGTACAGTGTTACTCAGCGGCAGCAAAATGTTGCAAAAAAGGCTCTGAATCGTCTGGTCACACGGGAGACTAACCATCCATCCTCATCTCTTACGGATGAGGACCGAGAAGCCAACATCGTTATTGGCAAAGCAGATGTCGAAAGAAGAAGAGAAGTTAGAAATAAGGCATTGACTGACGAGATGATCGAAAGATGAAGTCACTCATTCTATCATCAGCCCCTTGTTGATGGCGGGGATGAAGAACGTGGGGTTATGCCTAACAGTCGAGAAAGGTTGGGTTATTATCATATCAAACAATGTAACAGTAGTCCGAAATTTACACCTATCATGCAGAGATCAGTTGTCAACTCCCTTGATAAGGAGTACAAGCATACATGTCTATAGGACTTCGTCATCTTTGGCTTCGAATTTGTGTTTGATCTTGCCAGCCACCTCCGTCATTCCCTTACCACTTCCAGTGACACCAACTGAGTGAACGAACCAACAGTTAGTATAATCTATAGTCGGACGATAAATGCATACCTTTTCCGAGAGGGTTATCTGGTGTCTTGAATATACTTGTCCCCGAAACTCCGGCGATATGCACGCCTTTCTTCTCAGATTTCTTCGCGAACTTCTGCCATGTTGCTTGTTTGGCCATCTGCTCCTTCGCTTTGGCTGCTTTGACCTCCAGCTTCTTCTCAGTTCTTTTTCTTCTTTTTCTCCTTCTCTTCCTCCTCCACCTTGGACAGCTTTCGTTTGTTCGCAGACGGGGCAGTCGTATTCGCATAGTTCGGTGGTAGGGGTTTAACCTCGTTGGCTTTCACCAGCTCCGTTGTATTATAACCCTTGAATACGATGCTATAGACACGATTCTCCGCCGCTCCTCCGATAGACGTGATGCGGGCAGGGTACCAAGCGCCATCCCCAGAGTACTTGGCCAAACATTCGTCTCCCGCAGACCATGCATGACTCGGTGTAGCTGTTGAATTTTTGCGGCTCTCTGCTTTGGAGGAGGAGGCTGCCTCTGCTTGTGCAATCGCCGCTTGTGAGAGCTCTATCAGCTCCTTCAGTTCGTCTCGTAGTGAGGAAAGCTCGGTGTTGGTAGGGTCGGCTGAGAGAGCCAACTCGACTTGCGAGAGCTGTACTTGATATGTCTCGAGATCTGTTCTATCCATCACGGCAAGAAATAAGATAGGAAGCAGAGGAAAGCTTGAAGGAGTGTTGAGGGTGTTGCAGGCAAGGAGTTGAATGGTAAGTGCAAGATGCGCCCTCATTACCGTTTTGATCTACGTGGGAATATCTGAGGTTGCGGGCCGACATCGACATTCGCTGCCCAGATTGATACAAAAACTATACAAAGATAGGTCACTCCTCCGAATCTAAATACTGGGAAGAAAAATGTTTATACAGGCAGGAACCGGGAAAATAGATTCGGAAAAATAGATACAGGCAAAGAACTCAACCCCAGATCCCCTCATGATCCGCCAATTTCACTCTGGTATCTTGTTTGGCCTTGCTCCCCTGCGCCCGGCCTGCATTCCGCGTCGACCGCTTGGAGTGGTATTTCCTTTGTTGCTGCGCCCGTTTTTTTGTGATATCTGATGCAACTATTAATTTTATATCACCTTTCTGTACGGCTGCGCCTTCGTCCAAATCGACCTCCTCAGCGGGCAGTTCCCTTCGAGATTGTGGGGGGGATCTTGACAGCCTTTCGTCCGACAGATCTGATATCTCGAGCTCGTCGAACTTCAGATCGTTCGGATCGAGGGAGACGGTCGACAGTTTTTGGGCGGGTGGATGTGGCGTTTTTTCTGGTTCAAGGGCCATTGGCATGCCGACGTCCAGATTCTCTGGTTGAGGTTCTGTTTCTCCATCAGATTCTCGGTTTTCTTGCTCATCGTCTTCGGAATCACTGAATTCTTCGGAATCCCGTTCCTCGTCTTTGACGGAGTCCATATACTTGAGAAAAATGAGCAACAGCTCGGGTGAGGATTACGGTGATTTACCTCTTCCAGAACTTTCATCTCTTTTCGTCCAAACCCACTGGCTTCAACCATTACATCTAATCTGAAACCCTCCTGGCCAGACTCTTCGATTGCCTTTCTAAACCGAGGGAACATCGAACTCTCATAACGAAACCGCCGTTTAAAGAATGTTCTGATGCATTCAACATCTCGGTTGAAGTACCTTGACATTTGTTTCAATGGTTGACCATGATACTTAAAGACATTGAACTTACCATTCAGCATTCTCATGGGATGTGCTAACCATCTGGGGGAAATCAATTACAATAGGTTCGCCGGTGTCCCGCTTGATGAGGATGTTAAATTCATTATAATCGCCGTGAATCAGACCGGCTTGTGCAAATCGAACGATCACGTCCATCAAATTTGAGTAAAGTTTTCCAGGATTCTCAACTTCTGAGACCTGGCGCCTGTAGGATATAAGGAGGGAAGACATTTCAAGAAAAAAGTGCTTACAAAGGGTACGCATCAATAAACTCCATGAGAATTGTATGTCGCGCTTGGTCGATGGGCCGAGGTACTGGGAAGTCATGCTCATGTAGAATCTACAGAGCATTTTTAATAGGCATGCAACTGAGAGAACAGACGCTTACTTTCATGAATGCCCACTCTTTCTGAGCTGCCAGTCGGGACATATACATCCAAGAAGCAGATTTTCGTTTCCCGAGGTAATCTCTCTTTTCTTTGATGGCTCGGAATGACACACGGCCAAGACTTCCAATGGATCTCAGCAATTGATCGAAATGAATGAGAAATAAACTCACCGGTGAAGCTTCAAGACCATTTCATTCCCATCAGCATTAGCCACAATGTAGATGTCTGAATAATTTGTTGAGATAAAGCGGGAGCAAGACAATTGGGAGGCACTTGCCAGATTCTTTACCAACGCCAATTTGGTTGCCCACTGAATACATGGAGTCCCTCTTTGACAAGGCCCGCATAGCAAGGTAATCATACCCGCCATATGTCAGACGGTAGCCGTCATCTAGATGCAAAGTACTCGATAATTATAGGTCCTCGAAGGCAAATGAAGAGCTTGAATCACATTTTGAGTTCTGCACTTTCGAGATCAAATTTCGCTTCGCAAGAGATCCGACGAGTTTATTGACTCCTCCGTTTCGGAGACCAGATATCTGCACGATGAGGGACAAAGGAACAACCTCGTGGTTTTTAGAGCCCATTTCTACCTAGAAAGGATTCCATTAAAGTGTTCATATCATGCCATTGACTTGACCCACAGCCGTTAACACACGAAATTCATCGGATGTAATATACCTCAGATCAGTTGCATCTAGCTTCATGTTGGCCTATATTCAAAGACTGGGATATCGAGGAGATGGGTGAGCTAAAGCAAAAAGTGATCGGGCGTGTTACCGAATTAGAAACCATCCGAATTACCAAAGTCGGATTCTCTCTTCCTCACTTCGATGCCTTCCTGTTCAAATTCTCTGTAATCTGATCTTGAACCTTGGACTCACTATGCCCGCGTCAAGGGCAGTGAAACTTGCCAACAAGGTAGCACCGTATGGTCATCAGCTACATATTAACGCGTCTGTTCATGGTTGACGCGTCCAGGCTTCCTCAGCACGTCTTGCTAGTTTGGTTAGTAGTACTTACGAACTCCCTTCGATGCAAGTAAAACCTTGAATTTATACTATCGTCTCACTCATCTCTGGTTCCAGCACGCTCCGCGTTCAGGTGCTGCATTCAAACGATCTCAAACAAAATCAACGGGACTCAATATGGGCGATCTTCGAAGCAAATATGTACGAGCTGTAAGTGGAGGCCCTTCTTCTCCAACACAACCAATTGATCTATACTTGTTTTAGGTACAAAAACTCATCTTTTGGCTGGGATCCAGTCGCTAAACGGAAAGAGTTGTTCAATTCTCTATCTCGATTCATTCTATTATACCCAACCGATACCAGCACACTCGAGGCTTTCACGATGTTTCGCTTCGAGGACGAGGAAGACGAAGATGTAATCTATTGGTACGTTTCTCGAAGAGCCAGATTCTCTAGTCTTGACCTTGAGTATTTTCAGTTACGATCTTCAGGTAACAGCCTTTTTTCAAGGCATGGGGTTAGGAAAGAAAATGTTGTCTGAACTTGGAAAACTTGGCCAAACATTCCACATGGAAAAGGTTATGCTCACTGTACTCAAAGGTTTGTCGCGACGATTCAATCGCCTTGCTTGCTTTGAGTGATTTCTACTCCCATGAAGGAAACATGAAGGCAGCACTGTTCTATAAGGCCACTGGGTATGTGCCGACCTTTTATTTTTGAAAATATGTGCTGAAGTTATATCCTCACAATAGATTCAGCATGGACCCTTCGTCGCCTGACTACCTCGAGAGTGACGATGAATTTGAGGGCGATGAAATTTCAGAGGAAGTTGACTATGAAATTTTGTCGAAAAAGATTTAATACGCCATTGAATGCTCCTTGAAAGGTATAAATGGATTTGTATATCATACCATTCATATTAGTACACACTGTTAAGCATAAACGAGTTGAAAGTAATGTGGTAGCCTTTGCTTCACCGAGCACTTAGGGGTTTTGTATTTGGTGTTGATTGTCTGCGGCTTTGCAAGCAGAGTCCGGGTGTGGGCAGCAACAACTTCAACTTCAAAGTGCTTTACAACTTCGTCTACACTGACCGAGCCTTTTTGCTTGGTACAAGCCCCTTCTTTTATGTTGTCCTCATCGGCCGTGGCGCGCGGTCTCCGCATTGGCTCGTCTCGCCTGCAATGCAAACGATTTGCGTCTCATGAGGCACCGCAATACAACGAACCTTCCGGTTGGCTTTTTGGAGAGAAGGCAAGAGCGATTTGGCATAAATGCTAACATAACTAACAAAATTATGTATTACCAGCCTCCACCTCCAGGGCAGAAAAGAGTGAAAGAAGATTGGGAAAATGCGTGGTATATTGGGATGTTCGGAACAATGGCTTTCGCCTCAGTTATGCTCTACTACAAGCCTGACACAAGGTGCGTGAGCAACCGTAATTCTCATAAACTTAACATTAATCTCCATGCAAAACAGTGTGCAGTCATGGGCCCTCCAGGAGGCGAAAGAAAGGATGGAAGCTCGCGGCGAGAAATACCAATACGAATCCCAGTCACCACCGTCATCTTGATGTCATTTCGGCCATATTTTCCCTAGCTGTGATAAATTCAAGATAAAACCAATTTGATTCACATCCGAGTCTCTATAATGTCTATGGCTATACTCAAAACTGCCCATCCTGAAATAAAACCTCAAACGGCGACCAACTACTCTTCATAAGTTTGCTTGTACTCTTCGAAGGTCATCAACTTGTCCATCTAGGGTGTCAGTCAGTGAATTGCTTCTCGCGGCGGGAACAAGCGCGTTAGCCCACCTCGGATGGATCAGACAGTTTAATTTTGCAAAGCCAGCCTACGCAAGGTCAACCATGCTCGAAGAATATGTTTTGGAACCCACCTTTCTCTTCAGGAGATTTGTTAAGCAGTCCTGGTTCACTTGACAAGGTTTCGTTGATTTCCTCAACTGTACCGGAAACGGGAGCATACTATCCAGATAAAATAAGTCCAAAAGCGCGTGATATTAGATAAATAGCCTACTCACAATGTCTGAGGCAGCCTTCACACTCTCAACGGCTCCCAGTTGGTCTTGAAATTGTACTCGCGCTTAGGCAGCAATGAAAAAGGCAGCTAGTAATTAGTTCGTACCTCCTTGAGCAAAGGAGCTACCAATTGTGGGCAGCTCCACGAACACCACATCACCCAGAACCGACTGCGCGTGGTCCGAGATCGAGACTATGCCAACTCCAGTCGCGTCGTCGAAGTTCACGACCTCGTGTTCGACGGTATATTTTTTCGCTGTACATAGAAGCAGTGAACAACCGCTTGAGAATGACATGATGATGAGTACTTACTGTGAAGTGCTCGGGAATACAGAGCACCGACGCGGAAAACCTGGGAAGTCGATGACACTCGCGAACGGTTAGGTGTGAATAGAGCCTTTGAACGGAACGCTGCTCGAAGCCCGGTCTGCATCTTGATAGAGTTGAATGAGGAGTTGTCGCAAGAGTTGTGGACTGCTTCCGAGCCCAAGTTGTTTGATATTTTTTTAGTTCCTTCCCTTTTCGGCAACAGCATCAACCCTTCAAACGGAGTTGACGGCCCACGCTTTGATCATGATCTCGAAGGCAAGCTGATCATGATTGGTCAATACATAAAACTATATAATTATTGCAAGGGATTGTGAATTATAACGATCGATACCATCTCCCAGAGGGTAGTCGCAAAATGTACTAGAGCTGTCCCGCCTTCTACCATATATTACTATCTATGTGTAGTGAGTTGGGGTTATGAGGGTGGCGGTCGCATTTTGAGGTTTAAGCGTATTGCAGAATCTCTGTCACAAGTCCAGTTCCAACTGCAAACGTGGTTCAGGGAAGATTACTAGCGATAAGTTGAAACAAACTTACTGGTCTTGTTAGCCTCGCGCAAGGTGAATCTGAAAGCCGTCGGTCAGTAAAGATTGTAAGACCGGTGGAATGCGCTTACCGGGTTCCAACTTCAAGAGCGACATCAAAGACGAGGGTGCAGACCATCTCGACGTTGTCACCGGGCATAACCTAGAACGAATGAGAAAAGTGGTAAGAGATAGATGAAAGTACACACCATCTTCTGCTCAGCATCGGGGGTGCCTTCCGGAAAGGTAAGGGAAGCAGTAATATCAGCAGTGCGAATGAAGCACTGAGGCCTGTAGTTAGCCATGAAAGGCGTGTAACGACCGCCTATAAAATTCGTCGATCTCAAGTTAAAGTATCAAACAGTTGTTGGATACAGACCTTCGTCCTTGGTGAGGATCTATTTCAAACGTGAGATTCGGGCATAAAGTGACGAGAAAAGCCAACACACATAAAGTTGAGCCTTGAATTTCTTTGCAGCCTTGATGGAACCGGGGAAGGCCAGAACTTGACCGCGACGGATTTGTTCCCGCTTGATGCCACGGAGTAGAGCACCCATGTTATCACCAGCCTCGGCCTGCATGGGCAGATGAGGTTTGGAAGTTTTGCTTAAGTAATGTACATACGCGGTCAAGTTCCTTATGGAACATCTCTGTTGGACAGGGTGGCAGAGATGGATCAGAGACAACAATGAGAAGTAAAGAGAGCAACTAACCAATGCCTGTAAGAGTGGTCTTCATAGGAGCGCCAAAGCCAATAATTTCAACATCGGTTCCCTTGTTGGCGATACCACGCTCGACCTATTGAAGACGTCAGAATAAGATATTTTCCAATGACATAAAATAAAAGCTTACACGGCCAGTTGCGACAGTTCCACGGCCAGAAATCGAAAACACGTCTATAATTTTCAGTTAAGTAACAGGAGAGAGGCTACAGTCTTTGTCAAACCTTCGATAGGCATTAAGAAGGGCTTCTCGAGGTCGCCTGGCATAGAGAAACGGCTTAGTGTCAGGTCAACGTGCAAATCGAGAACACCTTACGAGCTGGGAGTTCGAGCCATTCATCGCAAGCCTTGGTGAGTTCCAAAACCTTTTCTGCGCCAGTTGTATCATCGCGTCCTTCAAGGGCAGCCAGAGCAGAACCCATGATGATTGGGGTGTTCTCGCCATCGAAGTTGTAGGCAGACAGTAGTTCGCGCATTTCCATATCGACGAGTTCCAGCATTTCGGGGTCAGAGATTTGGTCGACCTTGTTGATGAAGACAACCAATCGCTTAATACCGACTTGACGAGCCAAGAGCAAATGCTCGCGGGTTTGAGGCATTTGACCGTCCATCGCAGACACGACGATAATGGCACCGTCCATTTGAGCAGCTCCGGTAATCATGTTTTTAATGTCTGAGACGCCGTGAGCGCGTGTTAAGAATGATACAAAGTGATGGACTCACAATCAGCATGTCCTGGGCAGTCGATATGTCCGTAGTGGCGGTTGGCTGTCTCATACTCGACGTGGGATGAGTTGATAGTAATACCACGGGCCTTCTCTTCAGGCGCTTTGTCAATTTGGTTGTAGTCAGTGAATTTTGCGCCTCCTTGCGTAGAGAGGACCTTGGTGATAGCAGCAGTCAAAGTTGTTTTTCCATGATCGACGTGACCAATAGTTCCAATGTTCATATGAGGCTTCTTTCGGGAGAATTGCTCAGCATAACCTCTTTTTACAACTGGAGTGCAGTTTAAAGTCGTTCCATGATAATAAACACGTAGTTTACGAACCTGTGTTAACCGTTGACAATGAAGTCAACTGGGTTTGGCGCGCATACGCGGAAACGAGTGAGACTGAAAGCTGCATTAGTTGGAGGACATTTATTTTGCAAATTGGACTCACGGCGTGCGGAGGATAGAACGCGAGAGACAGCTCTGCACGACGTGAGCTGTAACATGGTGAACACAGAGTTTCGTTGCAATTTTTGTTCCTTTATTACTTGCGGCAAATCCCGGCTCACAATACATGGACACCGAGGTTATGGTTAGGGTCTTCTTCCTCCAGCTATGGCCACTCCAGATCGACAAGAGCTCATGCGCAACGCAATAGCGTTCCTCAATGACCCAAAAGTTCAAATTATACTCTATCAACCGACTTCAAACTTATATTTTTTGCATTGTGTAGACCCAGGCATCTCCTGTTACTCAAAGGATCCAATTTCTTGAAGCCAAGGGACTCACCCCACCGGAGGTTGACCTTGCTCTTAAACAAGCCGCCTACACAGGTGGTATCCCATCTGCGAATGCCCCTTATGCCTCTTCATACCCTCCAAATCCGTACACTGTTGCCCATATACCACCTAGACAACGTTGGGACTGGAGAGATTATTTTGTAAGAGACAACTTTACCGTCCCCATAATAACACGTGCTTATCCACTTCCTCCGTCGAGATTACTGCAGTCGTATCTGGGGCTGTTACCTACGGAGCGGTGACACTGTTCAAGGTGTGTATGCTTGGCTCTGGGAGAACATAATGCATATATTGGTTCTCAGAAATATCTCCTTCCTCATCTTCAACCTCCAACATCGACCGCTTATGAAGAAGACCGGGATGCCTTGAACGCGCAGTTTGATGCGGCCGAGGCTCTTTTGAAAGAAATACAGAGCGAAACTGCGGCTGTTCGAGCAGCGGTCGAAGAACAGAAAGAGAAGATTGATAAGACCACCGAGGATGTTAAAGCCGTTGTAGTGGAGTTGCGTGACGGTGAAGCGAAGACTCGAGATGAGATGCGCGAAATCCGCGAAGAGGTCAACAATATCCGGGAAATGTTGCCAAAGGTTCCGTTTGACCGACCGTTGTTCTCTTCAAGAGCTCTGACATATCCGTTTCAGATGATGGAAAAAAATAAAGAGTCTCAAAATCAATCCCTTGCAGAATTGCAACAAGAATTGAAGTCGTTAAAAGCCCTACTTCTTAACCGCGGACCTACGGTTTCCAGCACACCGGCGTCACCGTTGCCGGTCTTGGGGAGACCATCTATACCAGCGTGGCAACTAGTAAGTTCGCCACAACCAAGCAATACCGAGCGGCCGGAGCCCCCTTCAATAACACCGTCGTCGTCCTTGATGACAGCTGGTGCACCTATCGCTAATGGTAAAGGTAAAGAGGTAGATACAGGAGAGTCGCTGTCATGAAGGAATTTGTATTTATGCGAATTGGTTGGAGAGATATTTACAATATTATAAGTATGTCTAATACATATTTTGGAATATCAATAAGTGCTGTATTGTGTTCATTGACCCACGAGGTTGTTGCGATTTTGCACAAATTGTTCAAGGCGCGTCAAGGTTTTTGAGGAATTTGGACCACGTGAGGCCCGATACTGGTAGTTGTGGTGAAAATAAAAAATAAAGAAAAGGAAATTCCGAAAAAGGAAAGAGGAAAAAGAGAGGGAAGGAAGGAGAGGAAAGAAAAACACTCCTCTCTATCTCTCCCCAGGTCATTTGCGCAGCCTATTTTCAGTGCGCAGCAAGCGGCTCTCGAGCGCGGAAAGTTTCGCGCTGAACCGAATATGTTTGGCCAGCAGGGCCGTTCTGCATTCGGAGACTCAGGGACTGTCCGTGTCATCTGGGCATGGATACTCGCTTAGATATTTTCAGAAAACGGATACTGACCGTTTTTAGAATTTTCTCGCCATTTTTTCTCTTTTCATGACCTGGATACTCGCGTAGATTGTCATTCGCTTAGATTACGTCCGGGTGCCTCCACATATCTTCTCAGGGGACGGGCGGGGCGAGCTTCGAGTTCCCGGTGATGTCCTTATGTCAGATATTTGGTTTTGGGGACTTTGGCATTGCCCAACGCATCACATTAATCATCTGGACTTGTTTGGTTCAACCTTTCCTCCGAAAAAATGCTTTAAAAATGTTTATTTGCAAAAATACAACTTTTCTTACACCTCTCATTTAAATATAAATAATCTGAATGGATATGCAGTTGAATACCACCAAAAAATTGAAGTTATTTGACCAGGAATTGACTGAGTTGTACAGTTGTAGAGGTAAACTAGCCACTCTCTTCTTACTCTCTTCTGACCCAGCTTGGAAGTTGAAAGTTCACTTCCTCAGAGAGATTGTCTAACAAATTTATTGAGAGCTATATAAAGTATACTGTGCTACCAAAATGGCCCAGGGTGTTGGGTAGAACCTGGCACAAACCTGGCATGAATCAAACCTGTTGAACGCGACGCGCGACGCGCTTATGGTCACGCTGACATTTGGAACAGCCTAGAATGGCACGTGCATCGCTTACATAATTTTAGTATCCAGTATCCAGTATCCGCCACAGCCATGAGATACTGGCCCCACGTGAGGGATACCTCGATCGCTTCGACAGGTGTGCACCTTTATTAGCCTCACTCCCAATCACTCCCTTCTCTGTCGCAATTCAATTCAGAGACCAATTCTGAATTTCGCCAATACCTAATGTTTAGCCAGTTCCGCAACGCAGTCGAACAACTTGCGCAGCAACCAATCCGGGTTCTAGATGCCTCGTCATCTGCTGAAAACCAGGGAGAATCAGCGCCTCGCGCGCAGTCGCTTGACATGCAAGCGACGCGATCTACTTCTCCATTATCTTCAAGTCAACTAGCGGAATCTGCTCTCTCGTCTCTACGTAAATCACTCGCCTCTCAACGGAGTAACAGTGGAAGCTCAACGACATCCTCCAAAACGCCTGCTACTTCTCCCCCGCCCCCGGAACCCAGACCTCACAAATCAAACCTAGAGGAGCGACTGCGGCGTGCCACATACGCGATCGGTGACGTTTCTGGCTCTTCCACTCCTCAGCGCTCGAGCCGTGTCGCCTCGCCCTCGCCCTCTCCAATGGTCAGAAATCGCCTAAAACAGGTCGAGCAATCTCCTGCTTCCACTCCTCTACCTGGGTCTCCCGTAGTCACCCCAGCTAAGGAAAGCGAAAAGAAACTCGAACAACCTGCGGAATTATCACTGGAGGACAAAGAGAGCTCCGCTGCTTCTCCACCCATCCAGCCAACGGAGGTCAATTCCGCACCTGTCATCGAGCCGCCACCATTAGTTCAGACTCCCGCACCTACCGAAATTTTATCCACTGGACAGGTCAAAGAAGATAATATCAAGGCACTGGAGTTAGTTGAATCATCAGAACCTGATCCGCAGTCATTGGAACCTACGAAGGAGACAGAATCGGCAGCCGATGCATCTGCTGAAGATACATCGACGAAAGAAGCGGCGTCTGAAGACACAGCGGTTAAAGAATCATTTATAGAAGGAAACTCCTGCACCAGACGCTGCACCTGAAGTTCCTGGTGTTCATGTCAGTGCCGAAGTCCCCTCTTCGTCTTCTGAAAATGAAAAAAACAGTTCAATGGAAGAGAATGCGCCTCATGAAACAAGTGTCGAGGCCGTGTCTCCTGAGAACACGCCTTTTTCTGGGAGGGAAGACGCAGATAATCAGCCTGCTTCATCCCCCATCCCAGATATTGAACCACCATTCAAGGTGGAAGAAGTAAAGTTGGAACCCAGTGAATCCACCATTGCGATGCCGCCGGTAGTAGACCACAGTGCCGAAGTTGAGAGTCTTCAAGCAAGGTTAAAGCAAGTTGAGCAACGTTTCTCCGGTAAGTTCATTTGTTCCTCTATAATAAAGTATTTCTCAAGCTTTATAGACGTATCCACTTCCTTCAAGCGACTACAAGCTGAGAAACTAGCGGCTGATGCCATCCTGAAGGAAGTCACTCCTTTAGAAGGAATTAAAGACGCCAATGCCCTCCGTGAGTTTTTCACCAACCTTAAGACGAAAGATCAAGTGAGTCTCGATTAAATCTTGTAGCTAACGGCTGCTAACATTTATTTAGGTTTTCCAGGACGAGATCAAACGTTTGAACCAAAAATTGGAACGTAAGAGTACCGAATTATTGTATACATCAATTTCCTGATTGGTTATCCAGTGCAAGAAGACCGTTTGGAAGAAGTACGAGATACCCACAAGCTAGAGTCACATTCTCTCTCGGAGGAAGTCAAGAAACTGCGGAATCAATCAGAAGAAACCGAGGCTCTCTTCCAAGCGGCGCAAAGGGCAACTACACATGCGGAGGAAGCGGTCGACAAGCAAAAAGAAGCGTTTTCGCAGCTTCAGAAAGAGGTTGACTCTGCCAAAAATACCGCCAAAGAGGAAGAAGAAAAACGCGTTAAAGCCATCAGCCTGTTGAAAACTGTTAGGCAAAAGCTTGTCAAAGCAGAGAAGGACAAGGACGATGCTATGAGAGAGCTTTCGGCTGTCAAGGAACGAGAGAGAGGCGACAAGGACAAGGAGCAGACTGAAAGACTAAACTTCCAGCACGAATTGGAGTCGTTGAATGCCTCGCACGAGAAGGCGACCTGCGAACCTTAAAGCTCAGTTCAACAAGGACTTTACAAGTATGAAAGATCGCTACGAACAAGAAATCAGTGCTATACGAGGCCAGTTCGAACTTGATCTTGCTACTACAAAGGTGGGTCTACCGGTCAGGCTGCAACATTCATTTAATTATTCTTACACAGAGCACGCACGCAAAAGCACTCGACGCAAAGGCCTCTCAAATTACGACACTAGAGAATTCACTCAACAACGTCACGCGGGACAAGAATGCGTTCTTCGACCAGCTCCAACTCCGACAGGCAGAGGTGGAGTCTGCACAGGCGCACCTCGAATCGCTGCAGCACCAAAACACCGAGTTCCAGTTCCAGCTACGAGAATCCAACGATCGACTTGCCCTTCTGAAAGAGGAGTACCAAGAACTGCTCCGCGAGCATGATACTCGCTCTAGTGACCCCGTCCCGTCAGCCGACGAGATTGCGCGCATGGTGTCTGCTGCAGAAGCCAAGTACGAGGTCAGGTTGGCTGAGATGAAGAGGAATATCGCTATTTTGGAGAAGGAGCGGTACGATGCCGAGGCTGACTGGAGTCGCAAACTGAAGGAAAAGATGAAAGATCTCGAAGACCTGAAGAGAGCCGTGGGCTCTGCGACGAGGACACGCGAGGCTGAGGAGAATGTCGTTGCCAGACTTGAAGCAGAACTAATGCAAGCCATGGAGACGAGCAAGAACTTTGAACGTCAGGCGTCAGAACTGCCTCATCTTCGCGAGCAGATACATGAACTGCAGGTATGTCAATGAATATTTTGTTACCCACTGAACTATCTGTTTATTCGTTGATGATTTTCAGCGTTCTGGGAAGGATCAAGAGCAGGAAATTAGCGTCAAGATTATGGTTCTTGAGAAACAAATTGAAGAGAGCAAAGCTCGTGAGATGCAGCTGAAGCAAAGCAACAAGGTCAGCATTCTTCCTATAACATTTGAGTCAATAGCCCACCTTATCAACCTACGGTATAGACTCTTCGAGACGAACTACGTAAAGTCCAATCCTCAGCCGCTCTGTTGGAACGACAGCGTAACCCTGGCGTCGGTTATTGGACCACCCGCGTGGGAGAAGGACATGGTGCACCAGAATTCACCCCGCATGCCCGCATCATCTCCTGCATTGGAATCGCCGTCGCGGGTGTCGTCGCCTGCCCCGAGCACCGCAACGTCGACAAAGGATGAGGAGGAAGTGAATCTCGAGTACCTGCGTAACGTCATCCTGCAGTTCCTAGAACACAAGGAAATGAGAGTAAGCGACTTGTTTCTTTTCCCTCGAGCTCTTTTTTGATGCGTATGCCTGCAGCCTAATCTCGTGAAGGTCTTGTCGATTATCCTCCATTTTACGCCTCAAGAAACGCGGAGACTGATTGCAAAAGTGTAGACCAGCATGCATCTCAGTTGCTTTTACCGGATTTAACTTTACTATCGCAACATGTGTATGATTGCTGTCATTACCACGGGAAGATATACCCACTCAATGTCATTTGCTCAGGAGAGACTTGCTATGAACTGGTCAGTGGTAATCATACAGTGGTCTTAAGTATTTCAAATACACTATTTTAAGATTTTACAGCAATATTTATCAATGGTAATCTTATGTGGTCCTAACTAAGTACATTTCACAGAACGGTAACAGTACAGATAGGCATATTTGCTAGATGTAAATTGGAGCGAAGTCCACGTCCGTCTTCGGTACTAACTCGAAATGTGCACCCTTAGAGCCCCGGTTCTTGATAAGGAGGAAGGTCCTCATCCTTGTCTTTTGGTGGGACGTCGGGGCCGCCACCTCCAGCATGCAAGATCCTCTCTCGTTCCTCGCGTTCGAGCCTCTTCTTTTCGTCTTCAGCACTTTCATGTCGGGGAGGCTGGGCTGCAGGACCAGCCGACGCAGAGGGAACGGGCATGGACGGGGCGGTCGAAGGAGCTGGAGCTTGAGCAGAGGATTGCTGGGAATAGGCAGCAGCAAGGCGTCTCTTCTCTTCCTCCGCAGATTCATGCCTCGGAGCTGGGGCAGCGATCGGAGGCTGCCCGTAAGATGGTGTTGCCTGGGGTGCAGCGGCTGGTAATCCACCCGTCCGAGGCCCGGCAGTCGAGGACGCAGACTTGATATCATGGAGGGATCCACTTGCTGGACCAGGGCCGTCCGGACCAGCTGACACAGGGATACCCGTTTCAGCAACAGTTGGAAGAGGAGGAGGGGGGCTAGCGGTGGTGTCGGCAGTAGAGATCGGTAGCGGCGACTGAGATAGGGAAAGAGGGGGGATTGGAGCAGGCGATTGGTTCAAGGTCTGAGCGTTGATGGGATGGGGAGACGATAATGGGCTGTGTTGGGATACAGGACGAGGTCTGCTAGCCGACGGTGTTGGGGGCCTATTGGACACATCGGAATGGATGCTCGATAGTTCACTTGCATGACTTTCGCCGAAGCTGCGGGTGTCGGATCGGCTCAGGTCGGCGCCTGCTACCTGAGGCGGGAGATTAATATGTCCAGTCTTGTAATTATCCAAAGCACGCTGAAGTGATGCGCGAACTGCCCCAGTTGCTTGTGCGCCAGAATAAGGTGATGCCGGTGTCGGAGGAACAGAGGGGAGAGCAGCGATAATGGGCGTGGCAGCTTGGGCCAAGAGGACAAGCTTTTCTCCATACTGAATAGAAACAAACGAATGGTTAGCCCAAGATATTTTGGGGCGGTGGATATACGTTACCTCTCTGATTGCATCCCACTTCAACTGCTCGCTCTCTCGGACAGCCTTTCGTTTCAAGAGATCGATCTCACGTTCCAGCTGCTGATCGTCCGATTCGGCCTTGCGAAGCTGTTCGCGGAATTCGCCTATCCTTTTATCTCCTCCTTTTGTTGCTCGTGCTCTAGACGGTTGATCTGATTCTGCATACCAGCGCGTATATTCCTACGGGGTTGGAGGTTGGTCTCCGCATCTCGGAGAGCCTTAAAAGGCACACGAGCGCTCTCCAATTTAGTAGAAAGAGAGCTGGCAAGAGAACCTTGGACGAAGTTGAGGTACGCAAGCCTGTCCGTGACTATAGCGCAATCGATGAGTATCAGATTGCGGCTGCTAGATCGGCGCTGATTGGGATAACACACCATCCTTGATATCTTCTGCCTCTGTTTGTCCCCAAGTGTAGAGCTCCTTGCTCTGGGCCTTTGAGTTGATTGAAACGCTGTCAAAGTTGATAGCTACGCCCTTCTCAGTTGTGATGATCTTCTGAACGGGAGTCGTGGTGCTGAAAACGTCGATGAGTAGCAGACAACAAAGTCAATGAGAGTCACGTACGAGTACTGTTGCTGGAGACTGCGAAATTGATATTGTATGTTCTCGAGAGCATGGGATTTGGCCCCACCTTGCGCCGCGGCTTCGTTGGCTGTGGGTTGAGCTGCAGCATCCGGACTGGCTGGACGCTGATGCTGCATGCTGGCGGGCATATGGGCCCCAAGAGGCGACGCATTGATTGCGGATTGAGCCTTGTCTGCAAAGGACGCGAGGAAACCTGGAACTGGCATGATAGACGGGAGGAAATGGAATAGATTTCACGGAATAGAGAAAGAGATTATATATAGCCGATTCCGTGACGACGTCATAGAGTAAGTACAGCAACAGCAAACACATGCAAACACAGCCTCTACACGATGATCTTCTTGGCCGTCTTGCCCTTTTTCTCCGAGTCCTTGTGCGACAGAAATTCGACTTCGGTCGCGAGGGGCCCGGCCAGGCGCGCAGCTTCCGAGTACCCAAGCACGCTCATCTTGAAATGCCGCCCTACGCCTTCAATTCGCTCTCGTAGAGCACCCTCTTCATCGCTTCCGGCCGGGGCCAGACGCGTCCATATCGACAGCCGATAGAACTGCGGCCGCGTCGATACAATTACCCCAGTAATTAGCGATGCAGACCCACTGCCATCCGTAAGCGTGGGCGACGGGTCGAACGTCTCCCCGATCGCAGCAAGCATCTGCGACGAGGTTTAATTCAGTTCTTTATCGAAAGCTGTGTGGAGGCCAAGCCCTTACTGTATACAGCCACATTTTATCCACATTACTTCGATTTTTATCCTTTGGCAGCTGAATACTCCATTTCCCCCCGTTCTTATTAGCCTCGTCCTCCCAAGCCGGAATAATGCCTTCCTATCTCACGTTGTTAGCCCCGTAACGACACCCTTACTATGTCCTCACCTTGAACAGATAATAATTTGCCTTCTGGGGCAACTGCGACGGTGGTATGATATTATTGTACAAGCTAAAATGATGTCATCAGTTAACGTCGTTAGGATATGTGAGCTAGCACTTGATACGCACCCCCAGAACTCCTCCACACTGTCAAAGCTGATGACACGCTTGATATCCTCCATCCAACCTTGGGCCGCGGCTGCGCCGGGTGTCTGGGGAGCGGGGGTCTGTGGAAACGCTGATATAGGTGTCTGTGGCAGGTTACGACCTTTTGTCGCGGGTGAATCGAACCAGAGCGTCCAGGGAGAGTACAGAGGATGCTGCAAGGTGCGAGTCAGCAACAGGCATGAAAGAAACCTCTGAACTAAATACCTTGACGTTGAAGTTGGAGGGATCGCTAAACACGGTTCTGATCCCTTCAGCCTGAGCCTGCATGTCAACCTCTTGAATTTCTCCTGCTTCGATGTCGTCGTCGGTAGAGGTCGAGATGGTCTGATCAGCCAAAGCGGCGGAGAGCGCAGCTCTCGAGGCCTGGAGTGCGGGACCAGTAAGGGTAGATGGCGCGCTCATGATGATATTTTATGCAGAGATAGATAGAGAAACGGCCGTGAAAACGAGTCAAGAAAGACCAAAAAAAAGTGAGGCGAGTTGAAAGGGAGGCACGCGGATCTGAATAACCGGTATCTAAAGCAGAGAAGACGGATGAGAGGGGAATACAGATATTAAAATATGAACACGGGTGGGGAGGGGGGGGAGAGGGAGGATATCGGTGCAAAGCTCAGTTCGTGGTTTTGGTGAGAGGTGTGATCAATCTTCAAAGGCTTTTTTGTTGAGCACGCGCACGTGATGCGCCGACGCCAGCTCCGGCATCTCGGAGATTATAATTTATCAGATAACCCGGTGTCCGGCTTTCTGTTCCATCCCACCACCATGGATGCCTTCCAGGCAAAGCTCGTCGCAGCCGCGACGGGGTCCACCCTCACCGCCTTGACCAGTGAGCTCCTCCTTTCTCATTCATTTACATTGCGCTGACATCCCCCGAGTGACCCCGTTTGACCTCGTCAAAACACGCTTGCAGACGCAGCCCCCGCAGACACGTCCGCTCTTCCCTCGTCCGCCTCTTAACACCTGTTGCCAACCCTCCAATGCAGCGTCGTGCGTGCGAAACATGTCCTCTGTCGCCGCGCGGGCGTTGCCCGCCGAGGTCGTGTGTGTTTGGGAGCACGGCCTTTTCAAAACGGAGCGCGTGAACGGCTTTTTCGACGCCGTGCGACACGTCTGGAGAGCAGAGGGCGCGCGGGGGCTGTGGAAAGGTGCTGGCACGACGCTGTAAGGATACCCTTCCTTACCTTGCAATTGTGTCTGAGCCGAATTTTTTAGTGTCATTGGTGTTCCTTCGTCATCAGCTTACATACTCACATATGACCACCTGCTGAACGTCGTACTCCCTCCCCTAATACCGTCCCCGACCGCTATTCCTCTCTTTGCCGGTGTGATAGCCCGTTCTGCTATTACCACCGTCGCATCACCTCTTGAACTCCTGCGCACCAACTTGCAGTCAACGCCACCCTCGCCAGACAACCCACACACCCTTCGGTCCGTTCTCACCTCGTTCCGAACTTTGGTTCGGCAAAACGGTTTCGTCAGCCTATGGCGTGGACTGGGCCCCACGTTGTTGCGGGACGTTCCTTTCTCTGGTTTCTATTGGGCAAGCTACGAAGCCTGGAAAAGGAATTTCCTGAAGCATGGCTATCAGGGGGCCTGGGTCGCGTTCATCAGTGGGGCCGTCAGTGGAACGTCAGCAGCTCTCATAACCTCTCCCTTTGACGTCCTCAAAACACGACGGCAAGCTCTCGTGATGTCGACCTCGAACCATCATGTTTCCCGCACGTTGCCCCTTCTCTTGCAAATTATGCGCACAGAGGGAGCGTCTGCACTATTTGCTGGTATCACTCCTCGTATTGCCAAAATTGCCCCCGCTTGCGGTATAATGATCTCATGCTTTGAGGTACGCTTTCCCTCTCTCATTTTATTCCCCTGTTCTAACTTTTGCCTTGCAGGGTGTCGGAAAATTCCTTGCGAAACCTTCGTATTCATAGGTTTCATCTCCCCATACTCTTGACCATATAGACTACAATATATGCCGAACCCTGTAATATTAACTCTAGTATAGATCTAACACCCACATTCCATCCCCACTTGCACACATGTTCATGACAATTTATTCATTTGCTTGCTTGCCGTGTGCAGCTTCCCGCCAACCCTGTCCACCTCGTTTGATATATCGTCGATCATCTCGATCTGCAGAGCAATTTCGCTTCCAATAGCCTCCCCGAGTTGCCGTTGTCTCTGAAGAATAGTTGTCAGTTGTGATAGTTGGTTATCCTGTTGCTGTATTTGAGTTTGCTGCATGGTGACTAGCCCGACGTTGTCCAACGGACGAGTGGCTTCCGTTTCCTTGGGAGGTGCTCCGAACACCCTTCTGGCCGGCTTTGAAGCTGCCGATCCCAGCAGGGCCTCCCTGTCTGATTCGAGAGCGGGCATCGCAGCAGGACAAGGACGCCCCAGGCCGCATGCCAGCCTGACGCGCAATGGACACGACCCGACTGAGCTTCTCGCAGTCGTCCTGCAAGCGCGCGACCATATCCGTGCGCCTCTGCAGCTCGCCCTCGCTCATCCCCCCGATGCCTAGCTCCTGCAGACCCTTCCCTAGGGTACCGATCCGCGCAAGCACACCGGCAAGCTTCGACTTGGCCGCGACGTTGCTCTTGTGCGCCGCGCTGACGTCCCCGCGGTCAGAGAGAGCGTCGCGCTTGTTGATGTCCGCCCAGACGTCCCGCAGCCGCGCCTGCAGCTCCGCATGCTCATCGAGCCACGTCGCTGACGTGAACTGGAGCGGTGCACCCCCCTCGACGCCGCCCTGCCTCCCAATAGGCACGCCGAGAAAGTCCTTGAACGCGAACGTCTCCCGCCAATATGTCCTCCCTCGCACTGACGATCGATCTTAGATACACCTCGAGCCCCGCACGGCGCTCTTCCAGGATCTTGGCGTCAGAGTGCGAGCGCAGGAGGGCGAACTTGTGCTTCGGGGGAGAGGCCGCGGGAGGGTGGTGCGCCTGCGGCCTTGGTGAGCTCGGTGTGGAGGTCGTCGAACTCGGAGTAGCGGCGCCACATCTGCCAGGAGCGGACGTGGGCCTGGATGTCGATGCGATAGACGGTGTGCGGCTTGGGCTTTGTGCGCTCTTCGTAGCCCCTGATGAACACGGCTTGGATGGCGGTCATGGTGGGAGGAGAGGAGTGAGCATGACGCAGTTGACAGGTTCAGTCAAACCGCCACCATCACTTCCGGCTGCAGCTCCTCCGATCGAGTACTGCCAGAGATGATCTCGAACCACCTCATCCCAACCTCTCTTCTCCTGCTTCTCACCGCGATTGGCTATGCGACGTGGTCCAAAATGCGTCCAAGAGACCCATATGGGCTGTTCCATCTCACGTTGAACAAGCAAGACCCAAACGATAGTACACCCCCGGCGACTGAATGGCTTAATATGGGCTACTGGAAGGTCGGTTGTTCGTCTCGAGTTGAATAAAGTGTGGCTGAGGAATTGTTAGCACGCGAAGACCTTCCCAGATGCGTGTGCAGGTAGACTTCTGCGTCGGCTTTCTTGAAAAGATATAACCAATCGCGTAGCTCTCGCAATGAAACTGTGCACATCAGCAAACCTAAAGAAAGAGGCAACAGTGCTCGGTAATTCCTCTCATGTTCTTGCAGGATGCAATTAAACATCTCGGCCAGACGTCGGACACTGGCACAGGCGAATCCCTCCTGCTCCTCATCTCCTCACCACACCAGCACAATCCCACAGCCAGCCCACCTCGTCGGCATCACTAGCCTCGAGGTGCACCACCAACGCTCCGTCGAGCGCGTGCACAGATACCAGGCCGCCCACCCAGCCGAAACAGACACCATTGTTGATCTCTACCACGCCGACGCCGTATGCGGCCCTCACGATACATCGCACCCTCTCCACCCCACCTCAGAAACGACGTTCGACTCCATCCTAGCGCTGGACTGCGCGTACCACTTTAAAACGCGCCGCCTCTTCCTCGAACAGGCGTTCCGAAAGCTCGCGCCAGAGGGGACAATCGCGCTCGCCGACATCTGCTTCTCCGCTTCCGCCCTCCGGAGTCGGCGAACGAGAATTCTGACACAGTCGGTGTTGAAGCTCATGCCGGTAGAAAACCTGATCTCAGCAGAAGACTACGTCGCACAGCTCCAGGATATTGGGTACGAGGATGTGAGGCTGGAGGACATCACGGCGGACGTGTTTCCGGGCTTTGTGAGGTTTTTGAAGAGTAGGGGGTGGGGGTGGTGGGTGTTCGGCTGGGTTATTGACTGGTATGCGGGTGCTGGAGCGAAGTTTGTAATTGTCAGTGGAAGAAAGCGGGGTAGATAAGTACAATTGGGTATAGATCAACTAGTTATTTTGAAGGGCCTTTTCAGCAATGATATCGAGCATGGCGATGTGCGTGTTGGTCATAGTCGACGCAATATACGGCATCAGGAAAAACAGGCCCTGCAAATGTGCGATTAGCTAAAAATAACACCCGCCCTTGCGAGTACCAACCGTGACGACCAACTTCTCCTCAAACACCACACTCTTCACCCTCGCCATCCCTCACCCGCGCCTCGCTCATGAGATGCGTCCCCTGCCCCCGCCAACACCTCCGCGTCGTACCCGTCCTCCGTCCGCTCGTACCGACACCTGAACGTCGTGGAGGACTCGTACAGCCCACCGAGCATGGGCAGGCGCTCGGTGATGGTGTACCATTGGGCTTTGCCCTGTGTTTCGCCTGACGTCGAGGGAGAATCACTGGAGGGGTCCTTGGGAGGGTCCGGAATGACGGAGAAGACGAGTGGGGAGACGCGGAGGGCTTGTTCGGGGTCGTGTAGGATGCTGAGGAGGTGGGATCTGGATACGGGGATAGCTTTTGGAGAGGAATACGGAGCGGGTGAGGAAGAAGGGCCACATCGTGCTGAAGAAGGTAGTGGTGTCGAATAACCCTTGATTAATGATTGTTTGCAGCAAGTTTACATATTCTCATGGGCATACCGGTCATCAACATCAATTTTTGATAATCTAATCCAAAATATGGGTAGCTTCCAAGGTATCAAACACAACAGGAGTAGCAAATAATAGATACAAGAAAAATAACATCGAGTACATTGTATATTGGGTCTGGGCGTGAGGTGATACAATCCGCGAAGCAGGTCAGTAGGAGGGATACAGGTGATCATGATGGTCGTGAGGTTGTTGGGGCCGGTGCCTTCTTTTCGGTGGAGGGATCTTCGTGATCCAAGCCTTCTCCGATGCCCACCTTGCCGATGACGTATCGCAGGACATCGCTGAGGGTGATGATGCCCAAGAGGCGACCCTTTTTTCCGCCGCGTCTCTCTTCCTCCTATAAGAGAGCATTAGTGCCGTAAAAGTGAGAACGGGTGGTTACTTGCCTCTCCTTCGACGACGACCAGTCGGTGCACCCGTCGTTTCTTGATCAGTTGCAAGAGCGTCCCTAGAGAATCGGAATGCCGTGCAGACGACGACGCCAGGGAAATCTGGTGATCTCTGGTTGAGGGCTTCGGATATTTTGAGGTCAAGGGACTGATATGCCCCTAGCCGCACAAGTGTCTGTCGATGTGCGTCAGATTTAGTGGCTACGGAAACCAGGACGACTTACGATAACATCGACGGTCTCGTAGAGATTGACGACGATGCCCTCCTCGTTGATGATAGGGACGGCTGAGATGGAGCGTTCGGAGAACATGTGGACGACGTCAAATACGGGGGTATTGAGGGTCGCAGTTGCGATAGGGTGGTATGGGTTTTGGCCTTCAGGGACATCCTGGGGCGATTGGGCTACGTAGGTGCCGATCTTGAGTCTGCGGAGGGAGAGGTGGAGCTGCTGGATTTCTTTGTGGCACTGATAGACGGTTAGAGGAGATCAATGGGAAGGGTGATGGGGGGCACAAACGTTGATGGAGATGAACTTGAGGAGACGGTACTGGGTGAGGACGGAGACGATGACCTCGTGGCCTGTTTCAGTGTCGTTGTCCGAGGAGGGGCAGACGACGTGCGTGGGTCTGGATGAGGGATCTGGCTGCATCGTAGAGCGAGCTGTTGGGGTGTTCGCGGTGGAGAGGCGGTTGCGCGACGCCAAGCTCGTTCTCGATATCTGGGCAAATTAGATGGGAATTGTTAAGCAGTCGAATGACACACACCTCGTAGGGACTCTAGACGGAAGGTCTCTACGTCTGCGGCGGCATAGTCGTAGGAGGCGGTGCGGTAGTAGTACTGGATGAGATGGATGATGTCGAGGACGGTGAGCATGCCGGCGAACTTGGACTTTTCGCTGTTCCAGAGGGGGGCAGAGACGACGCCATTGAGGAGGAGACACTGGAGGGCCTTCTTGACGTTGAGCTTTGTGTCGAGGACGATGAGACGGAAGCTGACGGGGAAGGCGTCGTAGTTGGTGTGAGATTTGAGGAAGACGCGGATGGCGGCGAGGGCGGCGTCGTGGGACTCCTGCGTCGGGGGCAGATGGGACGGCGCGCGTTTGCGGGTCGACGGCTTTCTCCTGGGCTTGGGGGAGGAGAGGGCAGACATGGTGGGCTGAAGTGACAGTGATGTGTCACACCGTAGCTTAGTCGTCTACACCCATGTCCGCTGCCGAGCCCCATCCGCCCCCGGCCCAGTCAGACGCCCTCCTCGTCCTGCTCCCCCTTCTCATCGTCCTCTCCACCTTTCTCTTCATCCTCCTCTCCTTCCTTGTATGCGCCCTCATCATCCGGCGTCGCCGCGGCATCATCCTCAGGGACAACGATGGCCCCGTAGACATGTCCCGCGAGGATCTCATCGAGGGCGAGGGCGGCTTTGACAATCTCGAGTCCCGCTGGCTCGACGGTGTCGAAGACCACGTCAAGCGGGCCTATCTGCGTGCAAAAGGTCTGCTGCCTCTCACTCTGCTTGATTCCCATCTGACCTGCTGCCAGAGTACCAGATGCAGTATCCCCCCAACTCCCTCCCCACAGACATCACCCTCTCCCAGTTCCTCTCCTATCCAGGAAAAGGGTGTCTCTGCCTGGTGTTTCGAACCAGACTACGAGACCGTCAACTCCCTCCTTGTTCACGCCAGAACTGAAATCACCTTCCTTCCCGACCCCGCATCTTCCTCCTGCGTCCAGTCAAATCTCCCCCTCCCAAAGCTCAACGAGGTCTACTACTGGGAGGTAAAGATGTTCGATCTCCCAGTGTCCACCACCGTCTCAGTCGGGCTCGCAACAAAACCATATCCTCCCTTCCGCCTGCCAGGCCTCAACCGTCATTCCGTAGCATACCATTCCAACGGCGAAAAATCACACAACTACCCCTTCACAGCCACCCCTTTCGGCCCTCTCTTAAAAGAAGGTGACTGTCCTGGGGGTCGGCTACCGTCCAAGAACTGGAACCGTTTTCTATACCCGCAATGGCCGAAAAACAGAGGATGCTTTCGTGGGCCTCAGCCGCTGGAATCTCTTTCCCACAATTGGTGCCGATGGTCCATGCAGCGTGCACGTCAACCTAGGTCAGGCTGGCTTCGTATTTATCGAAGCAAACGTCAAGAAATGGGGGCTGGCTCCTAGTGTAGGTACTCTTGCTCCGCCTCCCTGCTTATGGCAGCGAGCGTGGCAGCATCCTCCTCGATGTCGGTGGTCGCATACGAACCAACCCTGATGGCACGCCTTCTAGCACCCCTGGTGCTTCGTCCTCTCCCTCCTCTCCCCATAGACACCGTTCTCGTCGTCCACGACACTCAACAGGCTCAGCATCGCCTCTGCGCACATCTCTGTTGTCTGAACCACCGCCAATGACACCGCCTCCCCCCATCACACCTATTGACGAAGCTGTCGAAGAGATAGAAGAGGATGACTCGGCCTCTGACGACCCCACCGCCCCGCTCTTAAATAGTAATACCAGAGGGCCAGCAGCTAGCGCTTCCCGCTCGCCGTCGCCCGCCGTCTCGTCCAGATCCCACGACGCAGGTGCGCGCAACCCATTTACCAATCACCGCCATCACCTCTCTTCTTCCCTCACTCATTTCGCCGCCTCCCTCGCAGCCCCCCGCTCCCAGTCGGACCTATCGGTACAGCTCCATCCTCCTCCCGATTCCCCGATGAGCCCTAACGCGAACCCCCCCACACCTGGATATCGGGATATCCATCTGCAGGCTCTCACTCCTGGCAGCCGTCGCTCGACAACATCAGGCCTGGGATCCGCTGATAGTGGCAGTAGTAGTGGCCCGTCGACCCCGAATGTGACAGACCGCGACCGCCTTTTGCCCGCGAGTCCGCTCACCAGACGGGACCCGCCCGCGTATTCGCCGCTGGATGCCTATACCTACGCGGACGGTGTGCATATCGACCTCCCCGCTGAAGTTATCGCTGCTGCGCTGGAAGGCAATAGCGTTCCCGCAGCGTCGGTCGGCCAGTCGAATAATGCTGGTTCTTCTCGGCCCTCGGATAGACGGAGGTCTAGAAGGAGATAGAAATGTAGTGTCAAGTATTTAAAACGCGATTGGTATGTCTTTTTTTCGTTTTCGACAACTGAAAATCTGACGTGCACGCAGTATTACCAACCTACCCCACTTAGCTGATCTTTTTTCGTTGTTGTAGTAACTTTCATTCCTTCCCTAATAGACCCGCCCGCTGCACGAGCACTTTAACGCTTTACGATCCAGCTTTGATCCTATCCCTATGGACATTGCCACCCCTACCATGTCACGTACACAACCCACATTGTTTTACTATACGCTCGTCTCTCCCTGTCTTTCTTTGGAAACACTATGATCTTCTGTCCTTGCATTGTTATTTAACCGCTACCTCCACATTCCGCCGTTGGAACCAATTTTAATTCATCGTTTTTGCTGCATTGCATCTCTTTTTATGTTCGAGATCGCTGTTTCTGTCGGCAGTTTCTTTTATGGACACTGATGCTAGCTTCTGCCCGAATCTACCGACTGAGGTTCGATATTCGTTTCGCATTGATTACAACAAAAGCTCTGACACTTCTCTCCAGATCCTGTCATGATGCAATGGCTCGGCTTCTGAGCCACTCCCGACAACGGCACTTGAATAGTGATGCAAGAACGAAAGACGATAAATGGCTATGGTACATATGTGCCGAAATAATAATTTATGTTCATTGACGCTCCGTCCTGTAATTCTACGTGATCGTGATTGCTGAAACCCTCATCCATCCTCTCCAGATCCTCTGTCGTGATCATGATCGACCAGGTATTCCAGGTGGTGTAGATGGATTCCTCCCATGATGGCGATGGGGTGGTGATGAATTCGACGAAGATGGAGATGACCTGGCCTGTGATTCGATCTATCAGCATTCGGTGATTCATTGTATCGTATTCAAGGCAAAATCGGCGTTGGACCGAAGAGCACCAGCCCAAAGTGGCTGATTCCAAAAACAACGATCGTGATTGCTCACCTCGAACCGAACACCATGCACACGCTCGAACCCCCAATTCGAATCCACCGCAGCAGGATACCGATCCCTGCCAGGCAGCGCCGCAGCCCGTGGTGGCTCGGTGTATATGACGATGCCACCCGACACCTCCTTAATCAGCCCCCGCGGCTCGGCCTGCAGCATCATCGAGCGTTCCTTCTCAGAGACATACGTGATGGGCGTCTTCGCATCTTCCATTTTTGGCTTCCCGAGCATGTCCAACGGCGCTTCTGAGTTGCTGTCCCCCGGCATCGTCGGAGCTGACTTCTTCCATCGCCCGCAGCACAAATATGATGACCATGATGAGCCCCCGGCGCGCTTCCGCTTTTTTGTTACTTTGGCGTAGTATAGCCAAGCGGCGGCGGCGAGTAACACCATGACGATGACCATGGCGATCCCGATGAACCGGTGCATGCCTGAATTGCCCGACAGGCTGTCAGAGGAATTGGAGCTGGCGGCGGTCGTGTTGCCTCCTGAGCCGGAGCCGGATGGGGAGCAGTAGACGTGGCCGGAGGGGCAGGCATCGCCTTCATCGTCTGTTCGTGGGGAGAGGATGAACATGGCTCGCTGCAGTCTGCGGGTGGGGGTCGTTGGGGGCAGCGGAGTGCAGTATAGTGGCAGCAAGCAAGCAAGCAGGCAACGGCAGGAATGATTCGAAAGCCGCTCTTCGATTTCTGGCTTGGAGTATTAAGTAGCAACCCGCGTCCTTGGACCTTCTGCGCTAAACCGCTTTGGTGTGATGCCACTGATTCTAACTTCCTCAATGGCGGCTGACGATTGTTATCATCAAGCTAAATTTATTCTAAAGCGCACTAATAATGGTGCTTCTCTTCGGATGTGGGCTGACGCCTCGCCACACAGCCCTTCCGGGTTTCGAGTTCTTCCCACTTTTCGCACACTAAAAATGCATCACCCTTGGAGCCAGCCGTTGCCCTGCGATCGAACGAGAAGCAAGCGTATTTACGATTACCATCTATGTACATGCGACGCTTGGCCATTTGAATTTCTTCATGAAATTTACTTGGATCTGAAAAATCTACGGCTCCAGCCTCTTCGGGTCTCTGGGGAACAAGGAGGCGCGGCGAATGTTGTTCAGCTTCAAGAAAAGCATCAACACACGTTCCAGGCCAATTCCTCCTCCACCATGAGGTGGGCACCCCATGCGGAAGGCGTCGACATAGGATTTCATAGAGTCAGGATCGACACCTTTACTGAGCATCTTCTCGGCCAGTAGCTTCGGCTCGTGGATGCGCTGGGCTCCAGAAAGAATTTCCTCTCCACGCATGAAGAAGTCGTAAGAGTTGGAAAGCGTCTAATTGACAGGGTGTTAGTGAGCACTCCACAGTTTCTGATCACAAGTGACGGGTGAAATCGAAACGCACGGGATCTTCTGGATCAGGCATGGTATAAAACGGACGCAATGCCATGGGGAACTTGTCAATGATATAATAATCAGTGTCGTACTTGGCTTTGACAAGTCTTCCTAGCCGTTTCTCGTTCTCGGTGCTGAATAAAAATAAAAGAGGTCAAAAATAAAAATAAAAATGATGGTAGTAGAGCGCCTATACCTGAAGTCGTCAAGGTCCTCTCGCGGTACGCCGTCTTCCACTAAAATATCGACAGCCTCCTTGAACGACAGGACAAGTGTCCCTTCTGGCCCCTCTCGCCACTTGAAGTCATCAGCAGGGAACTGCTTCTGGACGGTTTGGATTTCCTTTTTATATTTGTCGCGCAGTCCACTAAATATATGTTTGAGCATGCCATCGAGCATCTCCATAACTTCATGGTAGTGCTCCTCGATGGCCATCTCGAGATCCAATCCGATAAACTCGGTCATATGACGATGGGTGTTGGAATCCTCAGCACGGAATACAGGTCCGATCTCATATACCCTCTCGAAATCAGCGGCGATAGCCATTTGTTTAGCGAGCTGTGGAGATTGAGCCAAGAAGGCGTTGCCTGTTCGTGGGTAAGTGGGTGGAGTCTAGAGTTTTCATTTATTTTCCGGACTTGCCTTTGAAGTAACCAACTTTGAAAACAGACGCCCCTGACTCTGTGGCTGCGCCTTGCAGTTTAGGACTGTGGATTTCCAAGAATCCGTGTTCGCTCAAGTATTGACGGAAGAGATCCCCGATAGCACTCTGCAAAGTAAACACAGCTTGGTTGGTTTGAGTCTGCATCAAGATCAATAAAGATTGTGAGACGGATGAAGAATTGATTTACTCGAAGATCGATAACTCTGTTGTTGAGACGCGTCTCAAGGAGGACGCGATTATATTGCACTTCAGCGGAATCAGCCAGAGTTTCAGGGCGATTGGCATCCTCAACAGTGAAAGGTAGACGGGTCTCTAATCCCGCAATCAAGTAAATCTATCAAAAGTTTAGTCTAACGATAACTCGTTTTTGACTTCTCCCTTTACCTTTGAGATGTGGACTTCGACGTCGGAGACCTGTTGCACTCTTGATTGGTTCCTGTGTTTTCTCAGCAACACCTTCTACAAGGACGATGCTTTCATCGGCCAAGCTTGCGGCCCACTTGACCATTTGTTTCGAGACCTTCTCCGGGGCGACGACCAGAAGGGCCTGAACCGAGTCAGTTCTCTGGCGCAAGTTGAGGAAAACCATTTTGTTTCCTTGAGCTCGTGAAGTCTGGACTCTGGCGCGGAAAAGGACCGGTTCTCCGGCACGTCCTGATAGCGAAACTATCTCATCTCTGGTGCGCCGAGGGCGAGATTGAGACTGATTAAGTGGGAGAGGACCGTAGAATTCTTCGGCATAGTCCTGGACTCGGAAATCTATCAACGTCCTGGAATGTGGATAGAAATGACGATCGACGTACAACTTCTGCAGCAGCTTTCTGTTGGGCCATTTCTTGCTGTTTTGCTGCTTTTTCTGCCGCTTTTTTCTCCTTCTCGGCAGCTTTGGCAGCTTTCTTCAGAGCACTTTTCGTTGGGCCGTCTTCCTCGGGTCTGTTGATACCGACATGGTCAGAAGAGTGGTTTGATTGGCGCTAGGAGTTGACTCACTGAGGCTTCGGGGGATCGTTAGGAGTTTGAGTGCTGGCCATTGTGGTTATAATGAGATGAGATGGGAGAGAGATGGAGTCTAGATGGCCATGGCTTGGAGTCATTCTGATTCTAGGCCAAAGATTAGATTAGATGCGCGGAAGGAACCGCCGAGCTCGGCCGCACAAGCCCCGACAGCCGGTCGGAGGAAGGGGTGACGGACGTCAAGCAGCAGTTGTTTCCGCAGACCCCTTGTATATTTCCGTCCACCTTGACCCTCCTTTTTTCTTCCTCGATACCCCGACTTTTCTTGTAAAATGCTTGCTGCCTCTCTTGCTCGTCGCTCAGCTCTTGGAATGAGCGCGAATGCTCTCCGTTCTGTCTCTACCTGGTCTGCTGTTCCCGCTGGTCCTCCTGATGCTATTCTCGGTAAGTTCTTCCCCGGCTGATGCTTCGGAAATTTTCTTCGCTCCTGTGTCTGGTGTCCCCTATATTGGATCCTCTCTCATGACATCCGTGTCTAGGCGTCACCGAGGCATTCAAGGCAGACAAAGACCCACGAAAGATCAACCTCGGCGTTGGTGCTTATCGGGATGAACAGGGAAAGCCCTACATTTTGCCGAGTGTGAAGAAGGTAAGTCACGGACGTCAGTGATAAGTAGACCTTAGGTAGACCTTAATTTTAACAGGCCGAGGAACTCGTCCAATCCTCAAAGCCCGACAAGGAGTACTTGCCCATAACTGGCCTTCCTGAATTTACCAAAAATGCCGCTCTTCTGGCGTATGGTGCAGAGAGCGATCCGATTAAGCAAGGCACTGTACGTCGATTTACCATACCCGCACTTCAACCCTGTTCAAAGAAAGTATAGGTTTCTGTTACCCAATCCATCTCTGGAACTGGTGCTCTCCGAATTGGTGGCGCATTCCTCGCTCGCCACTACCCTCACGCGAAAGCAATTTACCTGCCCGTTCCTACCTGGGGCAATCATATCCCCTTGTTCCGTGATTCTGGACTCGAAGTACGGGGATATAAGTACTTCGACAAGGAGACTGTTGGACTTGACTTCGAGGGCCTTAAAAACGATTTGAAGGTCAGAACATACGGCGGTCTCTGTTGAAATCCCAACTCACATCCGTCAACAGGCCGCGCAAGAGGGGTCCATCGTTTTGCTCCATGCTTGTGCACATAACCCCACAGGCATTGACCCTACCCAGGAACAATGGAAAGAAATCTCCGACATCGTCAAGGAGAAGAAACTGTTCCCATTCTTTGACATGGCCTATCAAGGCTTCGCATCCGGTTCCACTTCCAAAGACGCGTTTGCCGTCCGCCATTTCGTTTCCGAAGGCCACCAGATCGCCCTTGCCCAGTCGTTCGCCAAGAACATGGGTCTCTACGGAGAGCGCGTCGGTGCTTTCTCCTTGACCACAGCTAACCCAGAGGAGAAAGGCCCGTGTTGACAGTCAATTAAAGATCGTCATCCGACCAATGTACTCCAACCCTCCTCTTCATGGCGCCAGGATCGCGAACACCATTTTAAGCAACTGCTGAACTCTACGCTCAATGGGAGTCCGAAGTCAAGGGGATGGCCGACCGCATCATCAGCATGCGCGAGAAGCTTTACAACACGTTGCAAAAGGACCTTTCCACCCCTGGCGAGTGGGGACACATAAAGAGCCAAATTGGAATGTTCAGGTACTATTTCTTTGCCTCCGAATTATTTCGTTATTGTTCTTCTCACAGAATCTGTCAATTAGCTTCACAGGCTTGACCACGCCCCAAACCAAGGCTCTAGCCGAAAAGGCCCACGTTTACATGACCGCCGACGGTCGCATTTCGATGGCTGGCTTGAACAGCAATAACATCGAATACTTTGCACAGAGCGTCGATGCTGCTGTTAGAGGTCAGCTGTAAAAAGGCTTCACGATTTGAAGCATGCCCATCACCAAGTTACCCGCTACCCTTCACTTAATTTACATAAAGGACGTTCTACCCATCATCTAGAAACCTAGATGAGCTTTCTACCCTGTAGTGTTACTGTATTCGCTCCGAGGATATCCGCTGTACACGTGACAATCAAACGCGCTCGAATTAGGCTAAAGGGGCGTATTTTATCCGCCAAAGAGAGTGCCTGAATTCAGCCTCTTTATATACCCGCAGACCGAACAACTTTTGAAGCCCCATCAATGGGCTCTGGTTCCCGCCCCTCATCGCCTACGCTCCCTGGTGGTTGGCGTTCGACTTGGACTTTTTCTGCGAATCACTATGAAGAGAGCGCCCCGAGGCTCTCATTCGGAAAAGCTACTCCTCAGAATGAAGAAATCCACCACCCCGCATTGTTAGAAACGCCGAGTTTCTTCGAGTGCGATGTGGTTTCGTATGGGAGCTCGATTGTACGCGACGACGACGACGACGACTCTTGTGGCTCCTTTGACGGGGAGTCCACACAGTCGGACGACTTCTATAGCGTCTCATCTCACCAGGTGTGTGGGTATTGCTAAGTACGTCACTATTGTTTCGTATATGAACAAACTTCTTTAATATTTAGAATGGGGATACAATATTGTCTCCGGAGATGATATCCGTATGTGTACAGTGTGGCGCATATCTTCGTCGCTTATTCTGGTGTCTTTGCAGATGTCTCCTAACAAAGGGGAGGGAAATTCACATGATACCCTCAGTTATACCATCCCAGAGCCAAGGAATTGTCCTCGCCCGGTACAAGCTCAAGGTTGAGTCCTCCATTCGCTAGAAGGCGTCACTTTGGCGGATGACGCCTCTTCTAAAGTTTCCGTCGGATCGTGCTCCGCGCATTCTCCCGCCAGAAAAACGCACCTCGCCTTGGACATGGATAATATCTCTTCTAAGAGCTCACTGGTTTCGCGTCTATCGAGAAGAAGTTCTGCTACAAGCTCAAGCAGTCAGTCTATGGTTCTCCGACAAACCGAACCACGGCGCGATTCGACGCACTCGGATTATTCAGGCCTAAATTATGCCGGTGTTTGTAACCTCATCGACCAACTCGATGCTGGCAACATGTCAGAAGAAAGTTTTCCTCGTCCTCAAACTCCTTCCCGATTCAATACCCCAAGGCAGATACACCGAAGGCGTATTGACCATGCAAACCAACCGGCCGGCGATACCCTTGAACTATCGCAACCTAGCGCAGACGACCCATGGACCCTTTCTTTGGATCCCTGCTCTTTCTTCTACGTCGGAATCGACGTCCCTTTCTTCGGCATCGTCTTTGTCATTGAACGCCTCGCAGGACGAGGATTGTTCAGAGCGACACCCCTCATCAGCAATTACGTTCTCGCAACCAGATTCCCTCCCCCCGCAGCCTTCGATAACCTGCGCAGAAATTGAAAGTCATGAACTAGACGCCAGCACGACCAGATTGGGGTCAAATGACTCCATATATGCGCGACCCATCGACCAACCGTTTTCCGTTGGCAGCAATAGCCTTCCATTTCCACCTTGTCCTCAAGAAGAACAGCCGAGGCATTCAAGAAATGTACTCAAGAAGACGAAGCATCTCTATAGCAAATTCAAGAACTTTATTATCTCGAAGAAGTCCAAGCAATCAGATCCAAAACCCATGATAAGCGACCCTTCCGCCTCCTCAGATTTCCACCGTATGGATTTGCAACCTCCTATGCAGTACCACCGGTCACCCTCGTCGTCGACAACGTCCTGGTCGTATCAGCAGCGCGGCGTTGGTATATTCCAAAGGTCGGCGAAGATGTCAACACCATCGGTCGCGCTTTCTTCCAGAACAGAAATTGCTTCCACGAGTAGGACGCCTAGCGTCAACAAAAAGTACCCATACGAATATCATGCGCGGCCAAAAACCATGGAGGAGCTCCGAAGATCCAAGCGCCGCTTCTCTCTACCTACATTTACTGGGCCAGCCTCAGGGTCTAACACCTCCGCAGCGAAAAATCCCCACACGTCTTCTCAACCACATCGGCGACAACGAGAAGGATCGATCCTTTCTGCACGCTAGAACGATTTTTCTTTTTTGACGGACGCACTCACTTGTTAATTAATGATAATCATTCCACCTTTCAGGAAAACGCACGAGAAAATCAAGGAAGCGCATTAGGAATCCATGTTGTAGTATTACGGTTTTGTAGCAATTGACTTAAATTATATGTCCAGATCTTCATCTGGATCGTCGTCGTCGATATCGTCCGCCGAATCGGGATCGTAAAATATTGCGCTTGGTGTACCGCTCGTGATAGGGGTCCCTAAGCTCCTCGTCAGCGTATGTTAGGAAGGATTCACTATAAGCCACTACCTTCGTGCTCATATGGTAAAGGGACTTGAGCGCGAGATTCTTGTTGAGAACTGGTCAGGTTGAGATTGAAAGGCAAATTCTGTGTGGGGTCTGGAGCTGCAGCTTGCGTCTGCTACAAGGTAATTAGCTAATCTTTTTTTTTTGTTTGAAAACTATGGTTGCTTACTTCTTTTTGTTTCCTCGTGAAGTGTCTTAAGGTCTCCAAAGCGGACAGCTCGCAAGGTCCGTTCAAAGCATCTGACCAACCCTCCAATACTCGTTCTACACCTCGCTTTCTCCCGGTTCCCTCTCTCACAACCACTTCGACGACAAACTCCGAGGGGATACCACTCCCCTCGCCTGCCAATCCGAAGACCAACCGGTCTGTGTCGTGCGTCCGTTCGCTGACTGGGAGGAAGACACTCCAGAATTTCGGTAGAGGCGACAACGGAGGTGGAGGCATTAGAAATTCGGTCGCCAGGTGCGCGATGAGCACTGGTGGGTGTACGATTACATGTGAGAGAGAAGAGGAAAATGCTGTCTGCGTTAGCAGGTGTAGGAGACTCGAAGGCGATTGTGAATGGAGAATCAAACGCGCATCTGCGTTTTGGCTTTATGAGTAAAGTCTATGACCACGCGGATTCGGGACTCGCACCTGTGTGTTTTTTCACGAGAGCGTAAAGCTTTGACAGACACTGATACGTCTTCGAGAGAGAAGCACCATCTTCCAGCAATGTATCCACAGAGTCTATAATGATATTAAACGGGTCCACAGAGCTCTGAAGAGCTAGATAATTATGCAGATAAGATCGCGTAAAGAAAATAAGCCTGTTGAAACACGCCTTTCTCCACGATGGCGAGCAACTCCGCCTGCGTATCAACGTCAATATATCCAGGGACATGGTCGATCCAATCGTGAACTTCAAGGACGTTGGAAGATTTTTGGTCTATAAAGCTCGACGGAGGATAGAGCAGACAAAAGAGTAAGCCACGTCGAGTTTCTTTGTGACCTGATTTGTCCGTTAGAATGTGCCGTACGATAGGCAAGCTAGTCTGTGCCAGAGACGACTGCAAGATTAGCAAGGGGTGCCTATGAAATTCGGTGTTCAAGATTGACGGGAGGAGTACCATCGTGAAAGATTTCGGACATGATTGATCTAATGCGAGACCTTTTGGGAATACACAGGACTTTAGGTTTACATCATCGAAGTGCATCCATTAGATAGGTTGAAGCGTAGATGTAGATATAATTATATAGTATGGATAAAACCAATTAATCACTCTTTTTAGACCATCTTGCCCTCTCTAAATAACGCGTCCCCAGACTCCATTTGAAAATCCCAACCGTTTTGGTATGGTGATCGAGCTCAAAACCTGCCAGTCGCAGACAAGGACGAAGGTAATGCATCAACGGGGAGTCTGAGGCTTCGATGCGTTCCAGCTTTGGGTCGTTGTTGAAAGCATGGTTGACTGCATAACTAAGCAGATCATCTTGTATATTGGCCGTTCGGAAGGCTTCCTCGACATAGAAATGACGGATCAGGGCAGTCTTGGGCGCTTTTTCTGCTCCATTTACTTGTCTGTCCGTCTTGCTAGGATACTTCGGCGCGTCCACGGCAATAAGTCCGACAAAAGTTTTCCCGTATTCCAGCAACCAAAAGCCGGAGGCTGGGGATTTGGAGTAATATGTCCGAATGTTGACCAGGTCGGGATGGCGAATAACTTCTTGAGTGAGGTCTTCGAAGTATGGTCGATTTATCCTTAGAACCAAGGTAAGAAAAAAGGCCTTCTCGAAACTCGTGTGCATCGACATACCAGTCTACGAAGAACATAACGGGGACAGCGACAGATGCCAGCGCCGGAAGCGGTTTCAGGTATTCCAACCATCCATATTGTCCCGCTGGCCACCAACTCATATAGTGTATCATCAAAAACGATAAACCAAGCCAAATAGCAATCGTCAACGGGTGTTTGTAGACTAAAAATCCATTCAGATACTTGGACGACCGAAAACAAGACGGAACTCACCTATGTTATTTGCAATGGCTAGTGACTGCAGGTTCGCTTTCCCGACCATGAACAAGACAAGTTTTTGGTCATCTGCAGCATATGGACGAATACGAGCCTCTGCCTCTGCCATCTGGGATCGCGGAAAGAAAGAACGGGACGGACATGTTGGCGTTTAAATTGAACACTTGTCCTCGAATTTAGAACGCACGTTGGTCGGTCCGCGAGCATGTACGTAAGCACGAAATCTATTTCTGGACTATCTTATCAGGTCTTGGATCGAGCTGTTCGTCTTTCCATCCTCTCAAGCCATGCTCATTACCAAGACATTTCACGATATTCCTTCAGAGCTCGACAAGAATGGGAATCCTATAAGGATCTTCGTCATCTCTCCCGTCGTTCCCGACTATCCACACGCAAAGTTTCCAGGTACAAGATCGACACCTTCCCAATCGTCTGAAAACTGACCGGCCAAAAACACAGGGGTTGTGGTATTCAGGCATGCACCCGCAGACCATCCATTTGTGTATTATTTTTGACCGACAACAGCGAAATTTACCAGGTCACAGGCCCAGTCGAAGCGATTCGCCGGTCAGATTGCTAGCCAGGGATTCGTCGTTGGTAAAGCAGTCTTATACCTTGCATTCGATGTTCCTGAACTGGATCAGCTTGCCCATCTGTATATCACGAATTTGAAGGGACCGGATCCCATTCCTTATGATGTGGAAGGTGCAGTTTCAGGTTCAACCCCCGTCTCAGCAGCATTCTCAGTCTTTCGAAATCCAGGAACCGATCGAGGAAACAACTACAAGGTCAATAGAATGGGGGCATGTGCGGAGTAAAAGATTCATGAAACTCAATTATTTTATAGATCGAGAAAAAATTGGAAGCCTATGATGAAGTGGGTGTAGCCATGAAAGAGTTATGACCGTCTAACTGAGTGTGTCTATCGCTAAAGGATGCAACCCTGTCTGTGGATCTCCTTGTATCATTGAAAAATTGCAATGGGAGAATAGCAGGCAAGTCACGGATCCCCCACCGATGCTTCCAATTTCAGGGTAACCGAATACCCTCTTACAGCTACCGGAATGTGCCTTGGAGGTCACTTGGTGCGCCACAATGCCCATTACTTGAACCGGGCACCGATTGTTGTCACTGACGTAAAACTAGGCTTTCCGGGCAAGTTACTTTTAGGCTAGGCTAGGCGCCTAAATCGTTTTCTAATTTTAGCTTGTCCACACTATAGGCTGCCTTCGACCCCCGTGTTCTTTCTACCGTCTGTTTCTTCGCAACTGACATTCATAGTGCCTCATTAGGCAAAGGAAAAAATGACGACACTCTGATCAAGGTTCAGAAAGGAGACTTGAAAGGCAAAGGGGAAATTGTGGTGCGGATCTCCTGAAATGCGTTACCAAAACCTCAGGCTAATTATTTTGACAGATGATTTTCGGCAAACAGGTATTTCCTCTTGAAGTACCTGTCATATATTTACACAATTCACTTCAATAAAGGATACGCATGTCCCCCGTCAGGGAAGAGACCTCATTCGGAAAGCCCTCGAAGATGCAAACATACCAGTATCTGTGAGTTTAAATTTATGGGCTTAGGATATCCGTGACTCAAACTTGAATTCCTCATTGACAGTTCTTGGAAGTGCAAGCACAGCATGCTTTTATCCGTGACTGAGCAATCTAAGGGCAGATGGGACGCTGCTTTGACTAGGTCTCTCTTTACATTCATGATGGAAGTCTTTGAAAGAACAGTCGGAAGAGATCTTGGGCCAAAGGTCTCACAGGGCGGAGAACCAGAGCATGTCTGCTAGATAAGATGATGATGGCAAGTCAGAATGTTGACTCCAGAATTCTTATTAATAAAAATAAAATCGAGGTTCTCATGCAGCTCTATGATCACATTAGTACTGTCTAACATCCTCAAATGCGTGCAGCGGAATCAGGCTATCACTATTCCTACAAATAATACATGATGCGGAGTGAAGGCATTTTTCTCGAGTGGCATCGACAGGGTCATGTGGCGAAAAATCGACGCCAGGCTTCGTTATCGTGAATACAGATGATTGGGTGACAGCAATGAGACACGTTGCAAAAAAAGTGAGTACGTTGAGTAAGAAGAAAAGAAGAAAAGAAAGCCAGACGAGATGAGAGAAATGATACAATGATTCTACGTCTAGTTTACTTCTTCTTGGAAGCCTTCTCAGCGGACTTCGTAACTAGAGGGAAAAAAGTTTAGCAAGGTGATAAAGGAAGTAAAATATCAAGACTACCCTTTCCACCAGTCTTGTCGGTCTTGTCGACGGACTTGATGATACCGACGGCAACGGTCTGTCGCATGTCACGGACGGCGAAACGACCAAGAGGAGGGTACTCATTGTAAGACTCAACACACTGGGGAAATCGACTGAGCAAGGACTATGAAAAGCTAATGCCATAACATACCATTGGCTTGCTGGGAATGAGCTTGACGATGGCGGCATCACCAGACTTGACGAACTTGGGAGCAGCTTCAATCGATTTACCTGTTCGGCGATCGATCTTCTCAATGAGTTCAGCGAATTTGCAAGCAATGTGGGCAGTGTGGCAATCGAGGACGGGCGCGTAACCGGCACCAATTTGACCAGGGGTGGTTGAGGACGATGACCTGAGCGTTGAAGGAAGCAGCCTCCTTAGCAGGGTCGTTCTTAGAGTCAGAGGCGACGTTTCCACGACGGATATCCTTGACGGAGACGTTCCTGGCATAGTGTCAGAAACAGAAATAATTTCAGACCCCTAAAGAAGACTTACTTGACGTTGAAGCCGACGTTGTCACCAGGGTTACCTTGCTCAAGTTGTTCGTGGTGCATTTCGACGGACTTGACTTCAGTGGTGACGTTTGAAGGAGCGAAGGTGACGACCATTCCAGCCTTGATGATACCAGTTTCAACACGACCGACAGGCACAGTGCCAATACCACCGATCTTGTAGACATCCTGGAGTGGGAGACGAAGGGGCTTGTCTGAGGGACGAACGGGGGGTTCGATGGCATCGATAGCATCAAGAAGGGTCTTGCCCTTGACGACACCAGCCTTAGTCTCCTTGGTCCAGCCCTTGTACCAGGTCATGCTAAAGAAAAGAAATTAAATCGCGATAACATAGTGGAAGAGAGAAAGGCCTTACTTGGGGGACTCCTCCAACATGTTGTCACCGTGCCAGCCCGAGATGGGCACGAATGCGACAGCCTTGGGGTTGTAACCGACCTTCTTGATGAAGGTCGAAGTTTCCTTGACGATTTCGTTGAAACGGTCCTCGCTCCACTGTAAATAGAAGTTGATTAGAAGAAGGTTGAAGAAAGATGGATATATATATTATACTTTGGTTGTGTCCATCTTGTTGACGGCGACGATGAGCTGTCTGACACCGAGGGTAAAGGCAAGGAGAGCGTGCTCGCGGGTCTGGCCATCCTTAGAGATACCAGCCTCGAATTCACCAGTTCCACCAGCAATGATGAGGATGGCGCAATCAGCCTGGGAGGTACCGGTGATCATGTTCTTGATGAAATCACGATGTCCTGGGGCGTCAATGACCTACAAGGCTTAATCAGTGTCTGATTTATCGGATAGATTAGACAAAACTTACAGTGACCATGAACTTGGGGGTTTCGAACTTCCAGAGGGCGATATCAATGGTGATACCACGCTCACGCTCGGCCTTTAGCTTGTCGAGCACCCAGGCTGAAAGAATAATTAGTACAAGATTCTAAAACCTCTGCAGCAGATTTTAGAGAATAACGGACCATACTTGAACGAACCCTTCCCGAGCTCAGCAGCTTCCTTCTCGAACTTCTCGATGGTACGCTTATCGATACCACCGCACTTGTAGATCAAGTGGCCAGTAGTGGTGGACTTGCCAGAGTCGACGTGACCGATGACTAGATGGGCCTAAAGTCAGGGATGCGTGCGACGATGATGGATAAGATAAGAAACACACCGACGACGTTAACGTGAGTCTTGTCTTTTCCCATTTTAACTGAGTTCTACGATGGAGAATAAAGTTAGTACGAGTAGATCGCGAAGATCGCACACGATGCGAAGATATGAAGGGGGAAAAAATCGGACAAAAAGGTCGAGACATCTCAGAGCGGTGGATCTGATCCATCTGTAAACCGAGCGGACGACGAAATGGGGGACGTCGAGGAGGGGGGAATGGGGGGAAGAGGACTCACTTGTTTTGTGAAAGTGTGAGGAAGGAGGGGAGGAGATGGTGGTTAGGAAAAAAGAGGGTTGGACAAGAGGAGCGGGTAGATATTCGATGTTTGTCCTAGTTATACTGCCTCTAAATCTAAATTTTTTTTATCGATAGAGATCTGATCGATGACTCGGTGCATCCATCCCGAGTCCCGGCCGGTTCGGCGTGCAAACTAATGGTACATTGATAACTACTCTACATCGCAGAATTTAAAATAAGGTCGCCATCGATAACATTATATTTCTACAATCTATCATTTACGTCCAACCGCCGTCGCCTGCAAGGAACCGACAGCGTAGGATTCGTTCAAAGGTCGGTCGCGCACTCACATCTACCTGGAGACTGCCACGGACGAGTGCCGCTGCATCGCCCAATGCCCCTCCGCCATCTGTCTCTTCGCCCTCTTTTTCTTTTCCCTCGGCGCATCTTTCATCCAACGATATTGCCGCGTTTGCAAAGGGCGACTCCAGTCCCTCTTGCGCCTCTGCCGCGGTCATAAATGGGCACTCCCCGACAAGTAGCACATACGCGACTACTCCAAATGCCCAGACGTCCTGTTCTTTGCCGTAGTATCGCTCACCCCGTAGAATTTCTGGCCCCGCAGTAGTCCAGTCTGCATGCTCCAGAGTCAGCGTGGAGAGCACAGACACCAGGAAAGCGACTCACGTTCCGCTGAACGTGTCCCATCCGTTCTTTTTCACCAAGCCTGAGCTCCCAAAGTCTATCAATATACACTTGCCGTTAGGGCCAAGAACTACATTCTCGTCTTTGATATCGCGATGGACTAGCAATGCTAATTGAGAGCACGACCATCATAACAGAACAAAGTATTCACCGATTCCATGGGAGTGAAGAAAGCAGACAGCATCTGCGATTTGACCTAAATAGCTCCGGATAAGGTCTGGAGGTAGGCCATGCGGATATGTTTCAACCAAGTCAAAGAGGTCGGAGGGGGGAGATGGTGAATTAGGTAGCCGTTCTGGGGTCGTTGATGGGAGAATGAGGTAGTAATAATGGTTGTCTTCGAAAAAGTCAAGGAGAGGGCAAATATTGGGATGGCCTTTCACCGTTTGTCCCGCCTTCCAGTCATCGTGTTCACCGTCCTGGCTGCTTGATCTTTTAAAGCGAGATGGGTCCCATGGTCGACGAGGGGGCAACACGTACGATGTATTGGAAATGGCGGACATGACGTAGATTTCGATAGGGATAGTACCATGTTTGGGGTGTTTTTTCCAGCAGTCCGCAAGAATGCGCGACTTGATAACTTGTTTGATAACCAAGGGGGGCTATACAAGATATACGATAAAACATGTCCCAGAAGAGGACAGATGACGGTCTACTTACACCGAGGGAGTCACCGGAGAGCAACTCTCGACCTCGTTTAACAAGGCCATATGCGCCACGACCTATTTCTCCCTCGATCAGATATTCAGATATGTTCCGTCCTCCCAGAAAAGACTGCTGGTCGGAGGGCGAAGGCGCCCTAGTGCTTGTGTTGCTGAGCATACTGCCCGAGCTTGGAGTGCGCTTTAGATTTTGAGAGAGCATCGGAGGCGGTGACGGGGGCTCGATAGGGGCGATGCTGACACGGCCAGCAATGAGGGAGACCCGTTGCTGAGACGATCTCCGGCGCGGTCGAGGAGACGAGGGAGAGCGAGCGAGCGGGGGGATGGAGGGCGTCGTGGTGAAGGTGGTGTGGATAGCTTTTGGCGATGAAGACGTCATGACGAGGCTGATGAGAGGAGACTGATCCTGAAATGAGTGGTAATGTTTGCGCCCATGTGCAGCAAGGGGGTCGGGCTCCGGCTCCGTCTTGGTTTCCTCCTGCACTTCCACCAGCGTCTCCTGCGGTTTCCCTTTGTCTTCCCAGTCGAAACCACGCCCAATGGAAGTCACTCCCCAGCTGCCGACGCTCGCTGTCCTGTACAGTCTCGGTTGTGCATGCGGTGTGGCAATCCAGTCGTCATCATCAAAGGTAATTCCTACAGCGGACGCCGACAGCATATATTAGGCAAAGGCGATCTAGTAGACTCACTGTTCTTGACAGATGAGTGGAGGAGGAGGGCGTTTATTATGTGGCGGGGCTCGCCATCTTCTCGACCAAGGACGGGTCTCAGGTCACACAGGACCCCGTGCTATGTTTCTCCAGCCGCACGTGCGTTCGTCGATACTCTTCTGAACGATGCAGAGACGTGTCCCACCGTTGACTTTTTTATTGCTAGTCTCTTTTCCGTATCGTAGAAATCACAAAAGCTTTCGGTTACCTTCAGATTTGAAATTGCAAGTCAGGACCAGAGGTCATGTTAGCACGACCAGACTTAGCGGTGTTTGGGGGTCGCTTACGTGATCATTTCTGTTCCACCTCTCCAAAGTTAGCCATCGTCAACGCCGTCTCCCTCAAGCCCTACAACTTGTGAGTACGCCCTCATCCTCGCTCAGCTGCGTCTCCAGGTGGTTTCAGGGTGCTACTCAGTGCATATCATACAAGCATAATGGCTTGACTGGAACATTTGGGCTGGATGGCTTTCTGTTGGGACGGATGACGCTTTTGCCTTGTTGACACTCCGCCTTCAAATTTCGTTCTAACTCTTTCGTTCTTTGTTCCAGTTCGCCATGGCCATCAAAATCGTCAAGAAGCGCACCAACAAATTCAAGTCCGTTCCTCTGCTTCAAGTTTAATTATCCCCTCTAACTTGTATCAGGCGCCATCAGTCGGACCGCTACCACGGCGTGAAGGAGTCATGGAGGAAGCCCAAGGGTATCGATAACAGGGTCAGACGTCGCTTCAAGGGCCAAACACCTATGCCCAAGGTACGTTCTCCGGTTTCTTTTGAATTGCATGATAATAACAGGATTTCCAGATTGGATACGGAAGCAACAAAAAGGTTTGCATTCACAGATTCACTCTAGTTTAATCGACAACATATTCTCCTTAGACACGCCATCTGCTCCCCAATGGCCTCAAGAAATTCCTTGTGAACAACGTCCGAGAGGTCGACCTCCTCTTGATGCACAACAAAACCTTTGCTGCTGAGATCGCCCACAGCGTCAGCAGCCGAAACCGCACCACCATCCTCGAGCGGTGAGTTTTGTGACTGACGACCTTTCACGCACTTCCATACTCACACCCCGGTAGGGCCAAGGCTTTGGGCATCAAAGTCACGAACCCCGAGGCTCGTCTGCGGTCAGAGGAGTAGATTTTCAGTCCATACTTTCCAACACCTTTCATCATGTAATATCACGTATGCTGTCTCTATGCACATGCGCCATGCCACTGTGATTGCGATCCTCATCTTTATCTTCGCCGTCGATGTATGCGTGAGCTCAAATGTTTGCCTGTATTGTCCTTGAGGGTTGTCACATTGTCATCCAAATAACGATTAGATACGAGATCTGTTTGATGGGACCCCTATTCCATTCTGCACCCTACTCTGTTGACAAGGATGCAAGTTCTCTTCATCATATATGAAGTCCCTTCTAATTTGGTTCTCGGACACACAGGAGCTCAAGATCCGCCTCTCATGCTGGGTCGTGGTACAATGCTGAGGGTCTGTTCCACCCTCGGTTACCACTACGTCGACTGACGATGATAAAGAAAATGTCCTCGACGCTGAGCTGAAACAATGGCTCGAGAAAGTTGGCGAGACCGGGGAAACTTATCCTATCAAGGGTTGCAAGGCAATCATAGCTCCGTCAGTCAGGCATTCAATGTTTTTCGGACTGGAATGAACATTGATAATCATTCAACGATATCAGTCATGCAGGATATTCGTACTCGGGGCCTGCAGCTGCTTGGGCATACAAGAGCATCGACACCTCCTCCATGTTTGTCCATCTTCTTGGTGATCCGGCCTAATGCTCACAATGGCAGCACAGTAAGAGAGTTTTCATTCTCGGTCCTTCGCATCATTTCTACCTCGAAGGATGTGCATTGTCGAAATGCAAAGAATACCAGACGCCAATCGGTAAATTGGCATTGGACCTGAACAGTACGTTCCAACTACTCGTGATCATTCAGCCGTATTTATAACCATGTAATCTAGCCATCAAGGAGCTGAAGGCCACAGGAAAGTTCGAATCAATGGAATTGCAGGCCGATGAAGATGAGCATAGCATAGAAATGCATCTGCCATATGTCCGCAAGATCTTCGAAGGGTAACGCGATACTTAGCCTCAGGCTTACCATTGACTGTGTACTTTTAGGAAAGATATTCAAATCGTCCCCATTGTCGTCGGTGCCATCTCAGAGGACGTGGAAGCAAGCTTCGGCTCTATCCTAGCCCCATACCTGGCTAGCGAGGACACATTCTTTGTCATTTCAAGTGACTTCTGCCATTGGTCCGTGGTATAACAGTATTCCTGTTTTCTTCGCCTAATTAAATAGCAAATATCCAGGGGAACCAGATTCTCTTACACTTATTATTATCCAGAACCGGCGCCGAGTGACACTCCAGGTATACGCCTTTCTCGGAACACGGGTCCCTCATCCTCCCACCCGATCCATGAGTCTATCAGCCGGCTGGACCACGAAGCCATGGACATTCTCACCCTGCCGCCATCGACGGCTGCAGACGCCCATAACCAATTCGCGAAATACCTCGCACGGACAAAGAACACGATATGCGGCCGTCATCCCATCGGAGTACTTTTTGGCGCGCTGTCTGCATTGGAGCGGGATAAGGCTATCAAGCCGATGCTCAAGTGGGTTCGATATGAACAAAGCAGCCATTGTCATTCTATTCGAGACTCCAGCGTTAGCTATGCTAGCGCCTATATTCGATTCTAATGAGACGGATCTATGTATAGCTAAAGGCATCTACCGTTGGGAAATGTATGTATGTAAGTATCATCTAGAGAACGATTGTAGGGCACACCGAACGAACTGTAACTGTATGAATCTACCAATGAAAGCATCGGAAAAATCTAAGCTCTTGCGGGGAATTGTAAATTGTTGGACCAAGGGTGCCGATCGGTTAGAGGTTGCTAATCAATTGCCTTTGAAGCCCGATTGGAGCATCTTCCTCGTACTCCGATCCGGGAACGCCTGGGTCTTCCACGACCTAAATAACTTCATAAGTAAGATGGCACATATCAGGCGTTGAATATCCCACCCACCCTTCCTTTCTCGACTTCGACGTCCTCGAATCCCCATTCTCTAGAAGAGCCGCCTTTTAGATGCTCCCCACTGACCACCGAAATAGGCTTCCACCCTCCGATGATCTGTTTCTCGTCTACGCCCTCTGCCGGAGTCCTCCTATGCAGCTCAGTCAAAGAGCAGCATCCGACCTTCATGTGCATATGCCTGTCTCCGACGAAACTGCGCACAAGTGCAATAGTAGTCGCCGCGTGGGTGACAAGGAGGAGCCGTTGGCGACGCTCTAATGGCAGTCTGTGCTCAAGGGCGGGCACGAACGCGGTCGTGAAGGTGTCGATGCGCTCGTGCAGTTCGTCGAGGGCTTCTCCCCTGCGCGTCGGGTAGTAAAGGCTGGTCCAGCTCGGATCAACCTCTGGGAAGTACTTTTGAAGAGACTCGGTAGGTCCGGGGCGCGGATGCAGGCCTGTGCCGGGAGCGACTGGGGAGTACCACTCTGCGATGCCTGGTTTCGGACCTGTCAGCGAAGTTTATAGGGGTTTGCGGTATATTGGCTGACCGTGGTCGACATAGATGGGTATTCCGAGTGCTTTGGCCAATGGGCTTGAAGTTTGAAGACACCGATCTGGGTCCGAAGAGCCACGCTTCAGAGATTGTATTCAAAAAAAGACGAAAAGAGACTAACAGTATGGAGAGGAGAAGATCGCGGTTGGACGTTCGTCTTCTGGGAAGGACAAGAAGTACTGGCATAATTCCTCCGCTTGGGTCTAGATTCCCCGAGAAAGGTGAAGATGCGTCACAGAACAGATCAGGTTTAATGTGATGCGGACAATGCACGTAGACCCACTTCTCCATATGCAGTCAACGGTGGGTCTCTAGGAAGACCGGTCGGGCTGGTCCTGGGATGCAGAATCAGATAGAGGCCAAAACACGAGGGAGTAGGTGCGGCTACACACCATACAGAATTGATCCAATTCAGTCTAAAGCCTGTCGTTCGCGATGGATCAGTTCCATTCTCGGTGACGGTCAAAGGCAGAGATGAACGTCACTAACCGTGCCGAGCAATATAAATCCTTTCAGTCATGCTAATATCAAAGTTGCGCTGATTGCGGGGTGGAAGAGAAAGAAAGCAAGAAATGGGCTATTTACAATTCTTTTACACGTGGGGGAAGCGTTTTTTTCATCTCGCTACGCTCAAGAGCGCTGGGGCGGATCTTGTTAATGTCCAAGAGGCCAGGAGGTCATGGGTGATCGAATTCCATAATGGCAGGTTGTTATATTGTTGTATTTTGTCTTTTTTCTTGATCATGCAGGTGTAAAAACGATCTTGATGAGAAAAGCATTGCAAAGACGTACATCTGTAGTCACTGCGTTTTCTCAAAATTATCTACCCCAGGATATTGACCTGTATATAGCACTTTCCCAAGATATCCCGGGTTACGGATATTTCACGTATCTAGCCCTAGACATGTTCAACATTGTTGCACGCTCCCCACTTGTCCATGGCAGAGATGCCCCGCATATCCCTACTTATCCGTGGCTTCCTTCTCTAGATATTCTCATGTAGCCATGTATTGTTTCTACGATATCCCACATGAGATAATTCGGGTCCACATGCCCGGAAATTCGGGATATCCAGGCCGTTAGAAATGGACCCCAGAACTGACGCCTTTTCCGCAAGTGTGACAGATTTGAAGGGACAAATACCGGTCCGCATGGTTGCGTGACATTTTGATGTGCGGGGACAGTTGTGAAATTGGCTGAGTCACACTGTCCCAAGGAGCGTCAAACGTGACATTGACCTATGCGTACTAATTGGCCTCTAGCACCACCGTTTGCTCACATTTCGCCATGAAATTTGACCAATGCATACACAATAGTAAGTTAATTTAGTCACCATAATTTTTTTGGCGCGAGATTCATCCAAAGCCCCGGAATAAAATGTTGTCCCAAGGAACGTCAGTATACTGTATGTATGTAGTTGACTATTACTGCCTACGACGATAGCCTTCTGCGGAGGCTGGGAAAAATGTTGAGGCGACGGATGTTGGGCTTGCTGTCTGATGCTCGACATTTGTTGCGACCTGCGTTGTGCGGTTGGTCCGACAAAAATGCAGGAAGGGAGAAAATCAATACGGAACACTGGTTGCGGTTATAATTTGACTAAGACGCACCTCTTTTGTAACGCACTGCACAAAATGCCGGTCTGAAGGTGTTCCGTCATCCGCAAGGTATAAGTGAATCAAAGAGGGTCTGCGAACTCGAAAATTTCGCGGTCGGCCTGGGGGTTGTTGGTGGTGCGAAGGCAGCACAAATATGTTCTGGTGGTAAATTTGTCGCCACATTGGGGACATACGTCGTTATTTTAGAATTAAAATGAACACTCACGAAGCCAGACTTAGTTCAGGAGAAAGATTCAGAGTTAACCTTTGACCTGAAGGTTCCCTTTAAATAAGCGGTGAGCCATGGATATTTAGGTCAGATAGGACAACCAGGATGTCCAGGTTGGAAAGCATAAGATAGATGAGTGAGCCAAAACATTACATGGTGAGATTGGTGAAGGATTTCGAGCAAACATAAATTGCGATACGCCAGAAAGCCACCTATGGATATTTAGGATTTGTCATGTTTCCCCACATGTCTATCCCTCATATTCGACAAATCCTGACGACAGGATATTTGGTGTACACTGAGATATTCACAGCTGGACATCTTGGAAAAGCGACTTATCCTAATTATCTAGGGGGTGCATTGTTTGCAGAAAACGCAGTGAGTGAAAAAGGGAGCAAACTTATATGTATGGGAAGGCTGACGGTGGGTCTAGGTGGGTGCGAAGCCAGATGTACAGAAAGAATATCCAAAATATCCAAGAGCACCTACTACCTCGCTGTTAGTTATCGTCATCACTATCCTAACATGAGTCGATGGATTCGCAATGGGTCATTAAAATATAAGGCAGGGGAGGCGGTCAGGTTGTCGACGGCCATGACGGAAGAGCCGTTATTCCGATTCGCAGATATGTCAATATGATTGCCACCACTGGCCAGGCCCTCAGCGCTCAGCCACGGGATAAAATGAACGACATCATGCGGACTTCTGAACATAGAGCAACAAGAATCACAGGAGGAATTCCACCGTCCGAAATCCAGATCCTTTCCGCGATGGAGTGACCAGCAGTGCTGAAGAAAACAGCGGAAACGACTAAAAACCATAAGTCAGTGTACAATGATGGTATATGTAGGGAGAACGCTACATAAACTAGCGACCTATGGGAAGAACGAACAATACAGTGAGTCTCCGGACTAGGTGAAAACATAGCTTGATAAACGGTTCCTCGCATTGGCAGGTTTAGGCAATCTAACTCCAAGGAATCAAGACAGAACCGAGTTTGGCTCATTTCTCTCAACAACCGGTACAAGAGAATGGAAACAATGTACTGGGAGACGAAGTAATAGCCATGGAGGGTTTGAATAAGAGGTGACTGGAAGAGAGAACGCGACCGCCGACAATGACTGGCGCGGAAAGTCTCGTGATGCTCGCTGACATAACCATGATAAAAACGCGTCGCTCTAGTAGTAGAATCGCGACTTGCAGAAAAAACGCCTCTTACATATCTCCATATTTTCACGATAATTCACGATGTCGCAAACTCCAGTATTTGTTATGAGTAAGCCATTGCATTTCTCTGTACTAATCCATCTGATCTTCGATTTTGCTAGATACGGCGCCTGAAAGACAATCAGGCCGAAAAGCTCAGATTTCGAATATCACCGCAGCAAAGGTGACTTAACCTCGCTATTTTTCGTGCAATTCACTCTGATTTTTATAAAGACTGTGGCAGATGTTATTCGAACGTGTTTGGGCCCAAAAGCCATGTTGAAAATGATTCTAGACCCTATGGGAGGAATATTGTAGGTTGATTGATGCCTGTCCTTGTCTTTTCCAATCTCATCGCTATGTTTCAGGTTGACGAACGACGGAAATGCGATTCTGAGAGAGATTGATGTGGCTCATCCAGCCGCGAAGAACATGATTGAGCTCAGTCGTACACAAGACGAGGAATGTGGTGATGGGACGACAAGTGTGATCATCCTTGGTGCGCAGTCCTCTACCTTTCCTTTCCCGGTCGTTCTAACATCGGACTAGCTGGAGAAATTTTGGCTCAATCGCTGTCTCAGCTTGAGCGCGATATCCATCCTGTCGTTATTATTTCCGCCTACAACAAAGCTTTGAAAGAAGCTCTCGAGATCATCAAGCGTGTCTCAATACCGATCGATGTTAATAACGACGAAGAGATGCTTTCCCTCATCAAGACCTCCATCGGCACCAAATTTGTTGCTCGCTGGTCTGACCTCATGTGCAAATTGGCGCTGGATGCCGTCCGTACCGTCTCCCAGGATGTGAATGGACAGAAGACGGTCGATATCAAGCGCTATGCTCGGGTAGAGAAGGTCCCAGGAGGCGAGATCGAACAAAGCCAGGTGCTCAATGGGGTCATGCTAAACAAGGACATTACCCACCCTCAAATGAGAAGGCGTATCGAAGACCCTCGCATCATCTTGTTAGATTGCCCTTTGGAATATAAGAAGGGAGAGTCGCAGACCAATATGGAATTTTCGAAAGAAAATGACTGGGCCCGAGCTCAGGAAATCGAAGAAGAGCAAGTGAAGGAGTTGTGCTACAAGCTTCTAGAGCTGAAGCCCGACCTCATCATTACCGAAAAGGGTGTTTCAGGTTTGTTTATCGATCATTTTTTCGTCCGCTGCAGGTAGTTAACGCAGACTCCAATTTCACAGACCTGGCACAGCACGTCTTCGTTCAGAACAATGTTACTGCCATTCGGAGAGTGCGTAAATCAGACAACAACCGTATCGCGCTGGCTGTAGGTGCTACCATCGTGAACCGCATTGAGGATATTCGCGAGTCGGACGTTGGAACGAACTGTGGTCTGTTCAACATCGAAAAAATCGGAGACGAGTACGTGATTCCTGTGACTCTCTTCCCGGTTGAGTTCTTAACCGCCATGTATAGGTATTTCACTTTCTTGACGGAATGCAAGACCCCCAAGGCTTGCACCATCCTTCTCCGTGGCCCGTCCAAGGATATCTTGAACGAAATCGACCGAAACCTTGCTGACGCCATGTCAGTTGCACGCAATGTCGTCTTTGACCCCACCCTTGCGCCAGGGGGTGGTGCGACGGAGATGGCCATCAGCGTTGGCCTCCATCAAAAGGCGAAAAGCGTCGTTGGCGTCGAGGGGTGGCCGTTCAGAGCAGTCGCGGACGCGATGGAAGTTATTCCTCGGACCTTGGTGCAAAATAGCGGTGGCAATATTATCCGTGTATTGACGGAGCTGAGGGTGTGTTTTACTTTTCCGTCTTGATCCCTGTTTTTATTTCGCTCCCTAGGCTAAGCACGCAAACGGAGAGAATTCGTGGGGCGTAAATGGTGATACTGGTAAGATTGTCGACATGAAGACGTATGGTTTGTACGAGTCTGCCAGCGTCAAGGTCGGTGACTTCCCTCTTTTTGTTGACCGTTCGACATCTGAACCTTTTTTTCTCTTCCAAATCGTAGGTGCAAACTCTCAAAACCGCCATTGAGGTTCGTCCCTTATAACCCGTGATCTGTTTTCGATTTTTAACTATCAATGCTCTAGGCTGCCCGCATGCTTCTGCGCGTGGATGACGTCGTCCAAGCTGTACGAAAAGAGAAAGAGCAACCAAGCGGAGCACCTCCTGAGGAAATGATGGAGGCACAGTAAGATCATGATGTAAAGATACAGTCTAGGATGACGTACCCCAGGGCTATAGCAGAATCCTTCGTAGATGAATCAAAATTTCAGGTGTTATATTTTTTACCAGCTACCTATTCACTTAACTCGTGGAAGGAGGCAGTATATGTCTGGTTTTTCGTCCGATCGGTTGAACCTTGTAGAAAATACAGTTCTTCAGGGTTTTGAAAAAAGAAAACCAATTTATATCGTCGATGATCGGAGGATGACGAAAACCAGGAGGCTAGTCGACCTGGTTATTCCATGCTTTCCACACAGGAAGATCACACTGCCATCGGTGACCGAATTTCAGAATGACAAGATGTCATGGTCGGATCTTTATAAATCTCTTCATTCATGATGACCATGTAGGCGTACGAACGATATCAATGAGAAAAGCAATAGGGAAATATACAGTGACAAGGAGCAGAAATTATATGCATCGGATAAGCGAAAGGGTGGGTGAGGAGCCACAAGAGATGTACAGAGAGGATATTCTCGTAAACGACACCCACAACAACGATCTTTTTTCTTTGCGCGCGATCCCGATGGACCCACGATCATCAGTCAAGACAAGGAGGGGAAGGCAGATTGGTCGTCGACGTTGACGACGGAAGCGCCGTTGTTGGGGCGTCCGCCTCTGGCACCACCACCACGGGCGCGTCCTCCACGGCCCCTGTCTCCGCGATCGCCTCCACGATCGCCTCCACGTCCTCCTCGTCCACGGCCACCGCGATCGGGGCGCTCGAAGCGAGCGTCGATTTCGAGGTAGACCTTTTCTTCCTTCTTGGTGCGGGCCTTGGGGGCACTCTTACCCTGAAAGAAAATGTGAGACGGAGAAAGGGCAAGGTAGGGAAGAAAAGAAATACCTTGCCGACAAAGTAGGCCTCTTCCTCTTCGTTCTTGGCAATAGCGACGGCATCTTTCCAGATGTCGTCAGCGCCATCGTTGGCCTTGCGGGTTCCCTCGAGTTTGGGGACGGCAGTCTCCTTCTCCTTCTGTTGAGCGAGGTACTGGTCGAGGGTCAAAGTGTTGTCCTCCTCTTCAGGGTTCGCGTTCCCTGCGGGGACGACCTTCGGGCTTGGCTTCACCTTCAGCAGCAGGTGCAGCGGCGGGGTCAGCTGCGGGAGTTGCCCAAGCATCGGCGGTGGCTTCAGCGGGAGCACCTCCCCAGTCAGCAGCTGCGCCAGCATCGGCACCCCACTCGTTGCTGGTGGCCTCTGCAGAGGCGTCAGCGGTAGCTGCCTGCTCGGCCTTGAATTCGGTATTGCCGTCGTCACCGCCCCAGGACTGGTGTATTTTCTTGTCCGAGTCGCTGGAAGGGAGGAGTGTGAGATGGAGAAAGAGGCGAATGGAGAAGGAACAAACGTTTTGCCAGTCTGGCTGTGCCTGTCGAATGGACGGCCTCTACCACGAGGACCACCACGACCACCACCACGGCCACCTCGATCACCTCTGCCACGACCACCTTCGCGGCCATCACGGCCCTCGACTGTGAGGGGAGGTGAGATGGGAGGGCCGATGGGAAGACAAAAGAAGAGTTACATTTTTTCTGGCCCTCTGCTTCCTCAGTCACAGGAGCAGCGTCTTTGGATGGGGGTTTTCCACCTCGAGCGTAGTACTTTCCGCCACGAGCTGCAGGGCCGCCTCTCGATTTTTGGGCAGTTCCACGGGTAGCTGGAGCAGCTGCGGGGGTGGGCTCCTGCTTCTGCACTGCAGGGGCAGACGGAGCTTCATCATCTACAGAAAAGTTGATTAGAGAAAAGAAAAAAAAAAAAAGAGGAGATCGCGGACCATCGAGAATGGCGAAAGGGTTTCTTGTGGCCACCGACATTGTTGACGGGGCCCTTTTTTAGAGGAGTCAGCCGATAAGAAGGGATTTGGGGGATGTGGGCAGCGAGCGACGGCGATGAGGACAGTGGCGAGTAAGGTTTTTTTTCGCACGAGACTCCGGGAAGGGGTGTCACGGGGGCGGGTGGAACTGTACAGTTTCAAAATCGTATATAAGCGGACATCAACTTTTTCGTTTTGACAACGCAATTTCACAGGTCCGCCCACTCTCTTTTCTTTTTTATTGTTGTTTTCTGACAGCCAGCTGCAGCCCCGTAAAAGCATCTCTCCGATGGCCCGCCCGCTGCAAAGACTGGCGTGGGCCGAGGACGCAGAGACCGTAGGAGGGCTGGAGAGGAAGACGGATGGGACTTGGGTGCGGTGTTTTCGTAGGCAGACCCTTCGCTGGTCGCCGCGTGGGCAATGCCGCAATGTCTCGTTGTACATAGCTTAGTCATCGTACCTTACTGCAACATGTGATGATTGGCCTCTCTCTTGCTCTCCAACCATTATGGCCTCTCGTCGGCTCGACATCTCCTCCCTTTTGTGTGATGACAATCCCCCCGCCTTCTCCCCCCTCGAGGCCCTCGTACACGCCGCAACTGAGGAGCGCAAGAGACTCGACGCCACCCACGACCACCCCCGCATACACTACGACGAGCACCCCCAGCATCGCCCCCATCTCGAGCAGCACCACGCACAGCACCGCGCACAGGAGCTCGAGCTCCGCGGCTACGACATCGACCGCCGCCGCCGCCAGCAGGAGACCGAGCTCCAGGTCCAGCAGCAGCAGCAGCAGCTCCGTCTGCAGGAACAGAAGCGGGCCCAGGAGCTCGAGTATCAGGCGGCCCAGTATCAGCGCCAGAAAGACATTGACAGGGTCCTGCGCGCACAGGAGCACGAGCGCCGTGTCCGCGACGAGGAGGAGCGTCGCATCAGGGAGCTCTACGAACGCCAGCAGCGCGAAGGAGCGGCACCGCGAGGCAGAACGTCAGCGTGTCTATGAGCAGCGTCTGCTGGAAGAGAGGATCCTGGAGCAGCGTCAGCGGGAGGAGCGTGAGTTTGAGCACATCAGACAGCTGGAGAGGGACCGGCTCATTCGCGAGAACGCAGAACGCCAGCAGCGCGAGCTCATCGAACGCCAGCGTGAGCAGGACCGTCTAGACGAACTCCACCGCCAGCATCGCCCTCAGCCCATCGTCACTACCCCGCATCCCCCCCTCCATCTCCCATCTCATCTCCCATCCACATCACCGTAAAGTCCGACTCCAACCACAGTCCCCCGCTTCACGCCCTCCTAGGCCCCATCCTGCCCCCATCCCATGACGATCCACGCCCCATCAAGAAGCGACGCTACTCAGAGTCCCCCACACGCCCCATCCCCGACGACAAAGAGCGTATCGCACGGGAGAGGGACAAGATGCTCGTTGGAGAGCTGGGCTACGGCCGTGTCGACTCGCCTACCGCTGGCCCCTCTTATCCCCCCAGGCGCCCAGGTTCGGGTCATGGACATGCTAGGAAACCCGTCGCCGTCTCCGACTTGCTCGTCGACGGTGTGCCTGTCCGGCCCGTCTCTCGCGAGGCCGACGCTCACCGTGTCGTCAGCCCACCCGGTAGGAGATCCCCTCCTGGCAGTCAAATCGGCAGAGCAAAAGCTGCACGCAAGTCGGACGAATACCTCATGCGCGAACCGCCCCCTACACCTGTTGAGCCCGAGCCGAAGAAACTCAAGGACGAGCCTAGAATCAAGCAGGAACCCAAACCAACCCGTCCTCGCTCTGACGAAATCCGTACACCTATCGTTGAGGAACCTCGAATAAAGAAGCCTACAGCTCCTCCACCCCCGCCCCTACCCCCAAAAAATCTCCCGACCAGGGTGCAGCAGGAAGACGCACACGAATGGTTTTTACAACAATTTGACGCAGAACCATCTCCCACTACCTCTGCACGCCCTGAACCCCCACATTCGCCCTCCCCTTCCCTCAGTCCAGTCGCTTCCATTGCCCCTGCACCCCCTCCGCCTTCCGTCAAAACTCCGCCCGCATCTCTCACTCCTATCGCCGCGGCTGTTGCGACGCTGGAAGAAGAACTCGAGGAACTCGTTTCGGAACCGGCTACTACAGCCCCCGCTTCCGCTACCGTCGTCAAGAAGCAAGATCCCGACCTCGATATGGATCTGGATGTCGACCTCGCCGTCACAGAGCTGGTGGACACGCTGGACGGCGAGGGAGTGAAGCACGAGCCTGCGGGCATGGAGGTCGATGTTGAGGATGAGCTGCTCAGTTTGGTCGATGACCGCCCTCCCGCACCTGTCCACCCACCTGCCGCTGCTCGCCGTGTGCCGGGGTCATCCTCTGCATCGACCTCTCACGCTTCGGCTACGCCTTTATCGTCTGCCACAGCTAGTGCAAAACCAGCCCCACCGATACACCGCTCCGTTAGCGAAGCTCGCCAAGCCTCGCCTCCTCTCATACCCGCGTCCGTTGCTTCGGCTGTGTCTTCTTCGTCCGCCGTACGTCAGTCTTCGACCCGACCTACTTCAGAAAGAGGCTCGATGCCACCACCTGCTTCGACGAGCACTGCCGCCAAGAAGGGTGCTGAACGTGCCAGCAGCGTCGTGCCATCTGCGGCTGGATCCAGTGGGAAGAAGAAAAAGGAGACGACGGCAAAGGTACATTGTCTGTAATTTCGCCAAGTGAATGTCTACTGACTATCTCACAGACTACTTCCTCTAAAGCCAAGCCCGCTGCTGCTGCTGGCGGGTCGTCCACACCTGCTCCTCCTACCGCCAAACCGCGCGCCAAGCCTGCAGCGAAGAGCAAAAAGGGTGTTGCACCGGACGCTGCTGCCCCACCGGCCCCTTCCAAAGCTGCCAAGGCTTTAACAGGCAGAAAAACCGCACCCTCAGCATCGCGGTCGCGTTCCGCGTCCGTCATGCCAGCAGGTAGTGTGTCTGTCGGGCCGGAGAGTGATGCTGTCAAGGCAGAGAAACAGGAGGAAGAGGAAGAGTCGGACGCGGAGAATGAGGACGACAAGTTGTACTGTGTCTGCAAGACCAAGTACGACGAGGACCGTTTCATGATTGCCTGTGATCGGTACGAGAGCCTGCTTGATGCTTGTCGGCCAAGCCGCTAATCGTTCGTCCCTCAGGTGCGACGAGTGGTATCATACGCAGTGTGTTCGGATGCCCGATCTGGAGGTTGATCTTGTCGATCAATTCATCTGCCCCCTGTGTGTCGAAAGTACGTCTTGATTATCTGTTGATCTCCGAGGTTTTGCTGCTTAACTTGTTTTAAAATAGAAAACCCACATCTCAACCTCCAGACAACCTACAAGCAGCGTTGTCTCTACGGACTCCGGCATCCGGACCCGTCTTCCACGAAGGCCTGCCACAAGGCCGCTCGGGGTGCTTTCTCCAAGTACTGCTCGGACGAATGCGGTGTCAAGTACATGCAGTCGCGCATCGACACGTGGGCGAAGAAGGGTGGCAAGCCGGACAAGCTGTGGGAGAGCGTGAAGAATGCGGAGAAGCGGGAGGGCGTGGTAGTGTGTGCCGTCGAGCCTGAGATTAACGGGTGCAAGATGGAGGTGGACACGGACACCAAGCCGGAGCTGGACGTGAAGCCTGAACTGGTCAAGCAGCGCATCGTGCCCCCGAAGAAGCGCAAGGTCGCGCAGGAGACGGAGCGGCTTAATGCGCTGCTGGACTCGGTGATCATGCTGCGCGAGGAGATCAAGCGCGGGATGGAGGTAGTGGTGTGGCGCGAGCGGCTACTGCAGCTGGCGAGCGAGCGCGCAGAGTCTGTGGGCCAGTGCGGGTGGGACCAGCGCCTTTGTCTGGACGACGAGGAGTGGGCAGATTCAGGCGCTGGGGTGTTGGAGAGTTACGAGGACGCGAAGCCTGACGGTGTGAAGGAGAACACCGATGGCGAGATGGAGGTAGATGGCACGGAGGAGCAGTGGTGGTGTCCTGGCAAGAAGGTTTGCGGTCGCCATGCTGGGTATATTTGTTTTCTAGTGCTGTGTGTTACCATGACTCATTTGTTGTATAGGTGGCAGACTGTACGGTACAAGGACGTCTGCAAAGAAAAGGAGAAGAAGGAAGAGGCGTTGGCGAAGCTGACCACTCGTGAGCGCGAGATTCGCAAGCGCATCGAGGACATGCTGGAGCCACAGAACGGGACCAACCTGACTTCCAATCCCACGACCAAGGCTGCTATTGTGAAGGAGACGACGACGTCCAACGCCCCGCTCAAAGCTTCCAATGCGAAAGCCCTCAACGGCCATCCCAAGTCCAAGGCGGCGGTGACTGGGGATGCGTTGAAAAAGGGCAAGAAGAGAAAGGCCCCTGCTTCTTGATACTCGCAGTGCCGTCCAGTCGAAGGCAATGTGGGTTCCCTCTATGGGCGTGCAACAAAAACCCTCTGCTTCTCCAATTTCGCATCTCTCCCCCTCATGATCATGACGATGATGAAAATGACACGGACATGAATTATTATACTTAGTGTATATGCATAAATCTTTCCATTTTTTCCACCTTTCGTTCGCTGTTTCAGCACTGCATTTGTTTCTTGATTTCTTGCACGCACACATGGTTGTTTCTGATTTTACAGTAAATTCTCAGCTTTTTTCTTTGCGGCTCTTATTTCTTAGCATTCCGCTTGCTATTGTCCTCGCATCCTCCATTAGTGTGCGTAAGCCCTATGTGTAGCTCATATTGGCATTTTTCAGCTCCTGCAAGTGATAACTTTTATGTATAGATAATATTTTACAAACATGGTTTTTTGGCCTGGTGTTAATTAGGGATCTAAACCTAGGATTAAGATAACCCTGCATGTATAATGCAACAGAGGTGTGCATTGAATGAAGTGAATCCTCAACTCTGATGATGATAGCGAATGGAAAGCAGCGGGCTGACAGAGCAAAATTAATAACCGTCACCTTCTCCACCCTCTTTGCAAAAGCCCTTCTGCTCGTATAAGATTTGCGATTTCGCCTCTTCGCGCTCCTTTTTGTCCTCGGCATCTTGCTTGTGGTATGAAGCGAGTAGATTGTAGTCCACTTGTTTGAGTGGTACATCGTCTTCCCGGTCCAGATCCTGAACAGAATGACGTTCAGTGGTGGAAGAAAGGACGTCAAGAGTATGTGAAACGCACGATTTCGCCAAGCAGCACCACGTTCTCCCCTCGAATGAGGAACAGGCCGTGCCAGCTCTCCGCAAAGGCGTTTCCGTGGTATATTCGCTCGACAGTATCTTCGAGTACGAGGTTGGCTATCGAAGAAGAGTATCGATGAACATGACACGCATCGAAACCCCGTATACAGAACCCTCACCAAATTGATCATACGAACGCAAGACACCGTGTAGTTTCCTGCCGTCGCGTAGGATCACCAGCATCTTTCCTAGGCAAAGTGCAGCATTGCCCGAGAGAAATAAGTGTTGGAAGGTTGAGGAAATGCAACGGGAACAAGGGGGGATATGGGGAGATTTGCTCAGGACGGAACTGGAGAAGCGTGATGACTTTGGGCAGACGTACTGTCCACACAATCCACCAGGGAGCCCGACGTTGTGAAAGGAATTAACGAATCCATGGTGACCTGGATTAAAAGAGAGGCTGCTCTAGGCAGCGGAACCTTGAAGGAAGTACGGAGGAAAGAAGGAGGGAAGCCTGAACGAGGTGGAGAACACCAGAAACGTTATACGAACATTATGGAGCCCTGAATCCCTTCCATTTTAAAGCTGGAATGGCCGAGTCGTTAAGGCGAGTGATTTGAATTACATCCCATCACTTGGTGTTTCACCGCGTAGGTTCAAATCCTGCTTCCAGCGAACTTTTGGCTATTTTGCCTCATCCCCAACCACTGTAGCTCAGCATTTTTTTCTTCAAATATACTAACATCATACGTTCAAATGCTGCGGGATTTTCGCCAATTTTTCCTGCACAACCACACAATTCTCTATTCTCGCAATCATTTTATAAGATACATTATTGGAAACACAAAATGTGGTCATAAATTCCATCAGAAACAGTTGATAAGTAGAGCAAAGGTACAGGGGTAGCAAGAGACTACCATGCTTCTTGAAGACAGCAGGGCAAAGTCAAACACTTTGTTCAGCGGAAAAATAGCAAACTGCTCTGCCTTGATCCAACCCACGCCTAGAGTTTTTATTGTCCCTAGCCTGAGCAGCGGGTCCATTTCGCGACAACATAATTTAGTGCTCAGTTCGAGCCAAGGGAAAAGCCCCCAGCATGATGAGAATGTGAATGATGACTGGTATTGAGATAGTAAACTCATTCTCGCTTTTGCATTCAGGTAAGTTGCACAAAGCATTGCACTTAGTGTTTGTTAGGCAACCTGGAGTAGAACTTTAGTTGTTTCTAAACGCGATGAAGAATTTACTTACCCGAATCCTTGATTTTCGGTGACTGAGCGCCTCCGCCTTGCCTCGGTCGAAGTTCCTCCGGTGAATATTTCTGGCGAGACTGACTCTAGAAAGAATAGCATTGCTCCATCACGTTCAGGTTTATAATTTAGGCTCTAAGCCCGGTCTCTGTTCGGTACGTTTGTGGTGGTATCTAAGTCTGATGAATAAATTACAAGTCATGAAGAGGTAGCTGTTGCGGGGTATTCCCATTGTCCTGGTTCGGGTTTTTCTTCTAAAGGCTCCCATCTGTGTACCTTTCATTAGATACACGTGTAGAAATCCTATGGAGCAGAGCTTACGCTTTCCATTCCACCATTTTTGCGACCAATGACAGTTCGTCTGCAGCAATGTCCAAAGCCTCCTCAATGTGCCCCTCGTTCAATTGTGTCTCTGCTACAGAGATATCACCCTTGGCGCCGTTCACGATGTTCAGTTTATGCCGTACGAGAGCCTCGACGCCTTGGCGATAGACGGAGGTTTGCGGGACGGACGAGAGTGCTGACAGCGTTGACTCATATGTCTTCACCAGTTCGGGCAGGGGATCAGGGTGAACTTTAAGGCCATGAATACCGGTTGTTTGCTTCAAGGCTTGAAGCAGAGGGCGCGTTATGCGGAACATTGAGGACGACGAGGATGTGGTTGGGGAGAGGGCGGCTTGTGGGAGCAACGCGTCGGAGTCTCAATTCAATTTCTTGCTCCTTGCGCTCGTTCCCTTCGCTTCATGGCCGCCCTCGCTCTTCGTCAAACACAGACTCTTCTTCCGTCAATACGACGCTCATTATGGGCTAGTTGGTTACCTCCAGTCTTGACGGCGACATCCCTCAGCTTGCCTCGGACATCATGGTCACTGCCCTCGTTACAAGATCTCCTTGACCTCTTTCCTCCATTTTTACTCGCGGTACCAAAGTCGAAAACATCGCATTCGCGAAAAGCTATGCGAAGCGCGAATAAGGGTTTGAAAGATAAACGAAGTGCGTTCGTGATTTAGGTCCACTGGCGAAAAACACTAACGATTGTGTCCTGTTCACAGATATCACCAACTGTGCCGGTTGTGGCTCTGTTAAACTGGCCCACCATATTTGCCCGAACTGCTACAGTGCAGTAACGCGTCAATGGAAGGCAAACAACAAGCAAAATGCGGGCGATATCCCAGATATGTCATAACACGCTGAAACTACGCCCCCAGAATTGTGAGTACTGTAAGCCCTGCCGCTCCATGGTAATGCTAAATTACACCTCAGTCCACACGCTCATTTATCCATCCATGATGTATGTTATGGACATAGTTCCGGCTTTTGGCTTTGAGAACCCAGGTTCCTTCAACCCCTGCTGCAGGAGATTCTGACCACGAATACGTTAGACCGGAGCTTGAGGAAGAGTCGTCTTGACAAAAGTATGAGTAGATTGGTATAGCCTGGTTTGAGTAATGCGCTTCAATGTTCTACCAGTGCCATAAGTACATACTTGCGCGTGAACTTGAAATCAAAGGCTTTGGGAATGGATTCATTTGCCGGTCCGCGGCTTTCGCCCTGTCTACGTTCTCATGTGAACAACTCGAACATGGACTTTACACGAATGGCATTATCTTGACCCGTTGAACATTCCATTTCATCTGTTGCTTACTACGCTTTCTTATTCTCCATCTCTAGCATGTTTCTTGCTTCACGCTTGGCCTTGAGACGCGCTGTTTACCCCGCTTTGGCCCGAGCTGCTAGTTCTGTACCTCATCGCCGTGGCCTTGCCGATATCCTTGAAAAGAAACCGGATGATGTTGTGATTACCTTTGCAAAGCGCACTGCGGTCGGAAGAGCGAAGAAAGGGCAGTTCAAGGATACACCTGTCGATGAACTCTTGCTTGCCCTGTTCAAGGTTCTTGCACGAGGTTACTGGACTCTACCCAATGCTCATTTGTACCGCAGGCTACTCTAGAGCAGACCAAGTTGGACCCATCCAAGATTGACGACATTTGCGTTGGTGAGTATGTCCTATGGCTTCATGAACTCCAATGCAATGCTGATGAACGTCGTCACTAGCAACCTGCCATCCTCCTTCCCCGCTTTACATTTCAAGAGCAGCCGCTATCGCCGCCGGTATTCCATATGAAGTGCCTATCTCTGTTGTAAATAGGTTGTGCTCTTCGGGATTAATGGCTATTCGCACCATTGCCCATGCCATCAAGGCCGGAGAAGTTTCTCTCGGTCTCGCGGTTGGTGTCGAAAGCATGAGTTTGAAGTAAGTCCCAGAGTTGTCGCTACTCTTCATTGTACTAAATGCGATACCCGTGCTGGTCCGTAAAGCCCCAGACCAACTCCCGAAGTCGTGGAGGCGGTCTCTCACCATCAACACGCGCATGACTGTATGGAGGTGACCCTCACATTATCGCGAATTCATGATCCGTACATTCAACCGCCCTCCATAGCCTATGGGCTGGACTTCTGAAATGGTTGCCCAAAATTTCAATGTTTCTCGGAAAACGCAAGATGAATATGCCTTCATATCGCACAGCAGAGCGAGCCATGTGAACTTTTACTTTCCTTCGAGCCGACTGTTGTACTAAAGGAAGCTCTCAAATTCTGTAGGCAGTCTCAACGAAAATTTTGACGACGAAATAATACCCATTGAAATCAGAGGCGCCAAAATCACGAAGGATGACACTGTGAGGCCAGGCGTTACTCTTCAAGGACTAGCTGCCTTGAAGCCTGCGTTTCCAAACTGGGGTGAATCAAGTACCACAGCAGGAAACGCAAGTGGAGTAGGCGACGGAGCTGGACTATGTATCATGACTACCCGTGCACGAGCTGAGGAGGAAGGCATGGAAATTGTCGGCAAATATGTCACGTCTACAGTCGTTGGTCAGTATTTATTTCTTGCTCGGAACAACCAGTGAGATGGAATGACCCGATCTTCGCAGGTGTCGAACCTCGATATATGGGCATTTCGCCTATTTATGCCGTCCCAAAAGTCCTTGCGCAAGCTGGATTAACCAAAGAGGATGTTGACGTTTATGAGGTATGTCTCCGTTGCGTTTTGGAATCCTCGTCTTGAAACCTTTGTCCGCTAGATGAATGAAGCATTCGCGTCACAATTTGCGTACTGCGTCGAACAACTCGGGGTACCAATCAAGAAAATTAACCCCAAGTACGTCCTGTTTCTCCGAGTGCCTTGATTGTACTGAAAAAGAAAATCAGCGGCGGCGCAATAGCCATTTCTCATCCTCTAGCCATGAGTACGTCTGGTCTTGCTTCATGATAGTCCTGCCTGACAAAGAATTACAGCCGGAATCCGACAAGTCGTGACCGGCCTGGCAGAACTGAAGAGGTCAGGTCACAAGATCTTATGTACCAGCATGTGTGTCGGTAGTGGTATGGGAGCGGCAGGCATCTTCGTGAATGAGGCGTGACATCCGCAAAGATGTAAATAGAATGCCTGAATTTAACGATAAAGGCATGGAAGAGGGAATGGTGAATATATTTGTAGCGGCCAACACAGGTTTATACAACGAGATACCAAACGAAGGCGTCATAATAGTGTTCAACCTGAAGAGTGTAAGTCAGTATTGAACGTCGTAGATGAAACATTAGCCCAAAATATCCTCAGAAAGTCATCTATGTCATTGGCTCGCCTAGGGCGAAACAGATCGACTAAGAGGTGCCATAGGTTGAGAAATTACAACACTCGTCACAGAAAATGAAGGGGTGAGGGTACAAAAACGGAAAACTAACCTATCAGAGGAAGAAACACGTCACGGTGGTTGACGACGGAGAATGCGAGAAAGCCAAAAATTCTGACGCGGTTTATATTCTTAGTTAAGCGTCACGTGCTCGGCAATGAGCGAGAGAAACTGTGTAGCTATCAAGCCACCCAATTTAATTGGGCTAGAACGATCGGCACCGTCCTCGACATTATCGCCAGCAAGCTCAAGGTAAGAATTTTGGTCTGATCGTCGGTGAAGGCACTTTCTGACGCCGTTGGTTGTGCATTAGCGCCGCCTCTCAAAATGTCTGCCCAAATTTCCAAGAAGAGAAAGTTCGTAGCTGATGGTGTCTTCCGCGCTGAACTCAATGAGTTCTTCACCCGCGAACTTGCTGAGGAAGGTTATTCTGGTTGCGATGTTCGCGTGACCCACGCCCGCACTGAGGTTCGACCGATTTCACGCTTTTTCTATCATCTTCCTCAATCATCTTACAAACTAGATCATCATTCGTGCAACCCACACACAAGAAGTCCTTGGAGAGAAGGGCCGTCGCATCCGTGAACTCACAGCTCTCGTCCAAAAGCGCTTCAAATTCCCCGAAAACTCCCTTGAACTTTACGCCGAGAAAGTGCAATACCGTGGTCTTTCCGCTATCGCTCAATGTGAGAGCTTGAGGTACAAACTACTCGGCGGTCTCGCCGTTCGTCGGTATGTACTAAACCTGCTACAACTCGATTGGAATTGACATTACACCCAAGTGCCTGTTATGGCGTCCTTCGTTTCGTTATGGAGTCTGGTGCCAAAGGTTGTGAAGTTGTTGTTTCTGGCAAGCTTCGTGCAGCCCGTGCCAAGTCAATGAAATTCACTGACGGTTTCATGATTCACTCCTGGTCAACCGGCTCGTGATTTTGTGGACTATGCCGTCCGGCACGTCCTGCTGCGTCAAGGCGTCCTTGGTATCAAGGTTAAAATGTACGCACCATTTACCAAGTCTCAGATAACCGAAATTAATCATTGTCCCCTGTCAGCATGAAAGGCTACGACCCCGAAGGCCAGCTTGGACCTCGCAAACCTCTGCCGGATTCCGTCCAAATTCTCGAACCTCCCGTCGACAAAATTGTTTCCGAACCTTCGTCCGAGCAACGCGAGCCTGCCGTTCCGGTTGCCCCGGTTGCTCCTGCAGAAGAATTCGCCGCTGCAGAGGGCTTCCAACAACCGGAAGCCTATACCGAGCAACCTGTGTTCTGATCTCTGTATTATATACTATGCTCCCCTGCAAAGGATCACCTTGATGATGCTTGCAACCTCTGCAACCTTTCAACATGAACAATACAAATTTCATATATACATAATGAAAGGTATAAAAACGAAGGATTTGAAATATAGTCCTCAATTTATGGTTTGAGTAACGCTACTCCCTGCCAATCCATCTGATGGAAGCTGGAAGACCAAGGTCTTGAGGAGTCCTGTCCCCCAGTGTTTCGGTTTTTGTCCTGTGGGCCCAAGGGCCAGTGATACTTGAACCGCGATGAGAGACTGAGATGGGTCAGAGACCGTTATTTCGCCTGTTTTGAGCCGGTATATCAGGGCTATGCCCCCTGTGGTAGTCACTGTAATAGGTGCAGACTTGGCATCTGGGGTGAAAGTGATAGAACCTCCGCTGGCCTGCCAGAAGACAAGCATGGCGATTTGATTAGCGACATCGTACACAGCTGAAATGATGTCGTCATTCTGGATATCTTGGAGGTTGAGTTGTTTAACCTTCTGCTTGAAGGCCTTCTGCGTTGTGCCAGGGAAAACTGTATAAGAAATAGGAGCAGAAATGGTATCATGTTGGATCCAAGCGGCGAACAAGTCAACTGTGATAGGAGGTTGTGTTGATGTTCCAATAACGGCCCAATTGCCAGTCTTCTCTCCAATTTGAACGGATACGCTGGCCAGTGCCGTTGAAGTCGGGGAACGAATAGCCTACATTGGCATGCCATAGTGTCTCGGGAATCGCTTTCGTCATGGATCCACTTTCTGCGTCGTTTAAAATTACTGTGCCAGAATGGCGCTTTTGATCGAGCACGGTGAAGACGGGAGCATTGGTTGAGGATGACATGTTGGAAATCATGACATGTTGGACGTCGTCTTCAAGGAAAAACCATACTTTTTGCCAATGGAGTGACGCGGTTAGAGGGTTGGTGTATCGCATAGCCGCTACACCAACGGAGTCGTCAGAAACGCCACCGACAAAGCTCTCGACGCCACTTTGCTGTGTGGTCCCGCAGACTAGTGCGGTGGCATTGTAGTCCACGGTTATCCCCGGAATAAGATTCCAGTCCCAAGCCGCTGAAATATCCTCGTATTCGTTGCCCGCAAGGTATGTATAGACAGTACCATCGGATAGATGGAAACCTTCAGGCTATTGGTTTATAAGTATACTACCGACAGCAAACATCCAAATGATATTACCCACATTTTGTAAATTAGTGCACTCGGTGTTTTGAGTTCTGGACGAATACATTTTCACAGATGTGACATAATTGCTTCCTCGTTGAACCTAGCGTAATATATGATATTTAGAAAAGGCACTCTATATATCCAAAGAACTTTACCATGTAATCATTCGCATAAAACATGCGATTCCCTACGAGTTTTCCGGCGTTGGCGTTGCTAGACGTTGCAGACAGACTGTTCGCAAAATTAATCAAGGAACTAGATGACCATTGTTGACCTAGTTCCAGAACTTCAGTCAGATTGATTTTGATGCTGCCAGTGGCTCTGTAGAAGTTTGTCGAGTCATTCAGGTTTATTTTGTAAAGATAACATTACTCACTGGGCGTCTATGACCGGGAAACTAATAAACCTCCCAAGGACGGACTGACAAGAAAAATGAGTCGAATACGATGGTAAAACCAAATTGGACCTACAAAATCCCAATGAAGAACCCCTGTAATTGAGTTGATGAAAATCATCCATCGATCCCCATCAAAAAGGGTGGCGAAAGCTTCCTGAGAGTCAGACCCAGCCGCAAACTCCGTTCCACCAGCTTCGACTTCAAGATCAAGAAGATCAGTTCGTGCTACGAGTGAATCCGTCAGCGGAGCGACAACGAAGTCCAGAAATCAGTCCCACTAGTCTTTTCCTGCAAGAAAGAGTTATTTGATTGTTAACGGCGTACTTTGAGGGACTAACCATAATTGCCGTTATATAGCATTCCACCATGTTGACCTGCGACCTTCCATCAGAATGTGGACCACTACCCTTCAAAGTAAGATATGGTGCTGACCGAAGGAACCATCTGCTCGAATACCATCTACCTTAATACCATTTTTAATCTGAAGTTCTAAATGCACTCTTCGGTAGGCATCCGTGAGCAAAGAAACATTGTTGGTCAACAGGGCCTGATCAATGCCGATCTTAGCGACGTCAAGAGCATTCGCTCCTGTCAGGAAGCCCACTCCGTTGATATTGTGATCAAAGGTCGCATATGTGCGCCCGGTCATGTGCGTGCAGTTATTGATTTGTGTCTGGACAAGGGTGTCATTGAGAAGCAGGCAAACCTGGCTCACAAGTTCCGGGATTAGAATGATCTGCAAAGACAGTTAGCTTATCTCTTCTCACGAAGGTTTGGATGAGAAACTGACGTTAGAGAACCAATTCGTATTCCTGAAAACTTTTAGCCTGAAAATTGAGAGTGTGTTATACAACGCCTACCACAAACTGTTATCGGAATTGGTACAGGGACATGCAGGAGTACCTCCAGAATCCAAGCATGCCGGATTTGTAAAGTCACGGCCGAACCAGTAATCCATTGCGCTGGAGATAGCTGCTTTTAAGGTGGGGTCTTTGACAAACTGGTCGCCGCCTGAAAGACCGCCGTGCCAGGCGCCAGCCATGACGACTAATTTGTTTGAAAACGTCAGAGTGCAGCAAATGAGTATATATACGAAGACTTACGAAGCCGTTGCCAGTGAGTCTGAGCTGGCCAGTTCGCCCGACGGGCAGGACATCCAGTAGTATAATCGACCTCACTATCTGGCCATTTTCCATTGCTCCCAAGGGTAGATAGCCTAGGTAAATTATTATTGATAGCACCATCTTGTAGCAGTTTTTAATGCTTACCATGCCGGAATCTGGTTTGGAAAGGAAGTGGCGCCAATAATGGAACTCAGCCTCCGAGACTGTAAAGTTAGAATTTCTTGGAGAGTACCCGGGTCAAGAGACTGCGTGGGTTGGATGACTGCCGCAGTGGCGGTTGCATTCTGGAATATAGTAGGGGTCGCAGAAGATATCGATGAGGAAGCCACAGATGTTCCATTTGCAAGATGGGTGACAGTTGGTTGGGTCGTATTCACACTTAGTGTTCCGCTGGGCAAGAGTGCTGAATGGTTCGATGACGCTACAGCACTTCCCGAAAGAGTACTATTCGCGGAGGCAAAGGATGAAAATAAGAGAGCGTGTGTTTGGAAAAGAACGTGCAGGGAGAGCACGAAACGCGTCCACATCATGGATATGCAGTGTGCAAGTTGGTGTGGACGGGGCAAGACACGAATATCGCTGGCTACATTGAGGGATAACGCGAGGTACATACTTATGTCCCCCGAGTTTCGCTTCGATATTGGACAGGCATCCGAAATCTGCCCGAGAAGACTGTTGCCGTAAGACCACAGAGCACAAGGCTATCATCATGATCCTTGAAATGACTGTGGGAGCTTCTGTTTGACCCAATGACGGTCTGACCGCGCTTGACAACACAACGAATTTGAACGAAACCAGCCGAAAAAGAAACCTCGACCAAGTCATCAGGGCCGACTTCGTTTCTACTAGCCTCCAGCGAAGGGTCGGCATCAACCTCGAAACCACTTAAGCGTAGAGAAACAAACGGCATTGCAGAGGTGATATGGAATACAGGAAGTTCAGAGTAAAAGTCATGAGGCTATACGACGCATGGAGTCCAAAGCACCTTAAGTTGCAGTGCCAATCTTAGACGTGCAAATCACCTGTTCCGTTCAAGTTTATTTAGTAATTATAACATCTACCTCCCGTCCAACAAACACTGCAGCCATGCATCGTTCATTCGTTCATCCGTACAACAGAAAAAATTAACACATAACAACGATAAACTGCTTATTCGACAGAGCCCTTGTCGACTTCGACTCTTTAGAACAGGGACTGTTGGATGCTGCTGCCAGCAATCCCTCCACTCGGTAAACTGACAGTCATGGACACCGCTTTGGATGAGGAGGTCCACCCAGAAGGAATGGTTCCTGATCCGAGAGTAAAGTTAAGGATCAGAGAAGTGAGGGATTGGGTGGGATCGGAAAGGGTTATCGACCATGTGTTGAGATTTAGTATAATAATGCTATTCCCATTCGCCTTCACGGTGAGGGCCGCGGTTCCCGATGCAGCTGAAGGTATTGTCACTGAACCACCGGCGTCAACCCAATAAACGAGCATAGCAACGTTATGAGAAGTGTCCAGCAAAGCAGATATGCTGCCATCATTCCGGACAGAACGCAGCTTGGACGCTGCCAATTTCTGTTGGAAAGAGGCCTGAGTTGTCGCAGGAAAGATAGTGTAGGAAATAGCGGTAGCGGTGTCGATGTGGTTGAGCCAGGCCGCGAACATACTGACGGTGGCGGGTGGTTGCAAAGACGATCCGATTGACTGCCAGGATCCTGTGGTCGTGGCGAGGGATAGAGAAAGGGATGTACTTGGATCGGAGGTATTGAAGGCGTAACCAATTCCACCGTGCCAAAGGGACGCCGCTGAGGAAAAGTTGCCACTGGTACTTTGCACGCCATTAACAAACGCAGGCCCATCTTGCCTTCGTTGATCAAGGACTGAGAACACAGGGCCAGTAGTGGTGGATGTTAGACGTGCCAGCATCACGAATTGGACATCGTCATTAAGGAAAAACCACGTCTTTCGCCAGTTGAGAGTTTTGGTTGTTGGGGTTTCGTAACGCATGGCCGCAACTCCGATTGTTCCATCGGAAGCCCCCCCAACGAAAGGTTGAGTGCCCGTCTTCCGTGCGGTATTACAATCCAGGGATGTCGCACCGTAGTCGACGGTGATCCCAGGCACCAAGTTCCAATCCCAGGCTGCGAAAATATCTTCATATTCATTTCCTGTAAGGTAGTTATAGACTGCTCCGTCTGAAAGATGGAAACCGAAAGGATTCTGTGTATTGACGCATTCTGTGTTCTGTGTTCTCTGAGAGAACATTCTCAGTGTCGTCACATATCCGGTTCCTCGCTGAACCTATCAAATTATACGAAAATGGAAAGTTGCTAGACCTAGACGAGACTCGGTCACATACCATATAATCGTTGGCGTAGAACATACGATTACCATTCAGCAAGGCTGCGTTGGCGCTGGTAGAGCTCGAAAAGAGAGCATTAAAAGCTTGAGTTATTTCGGGCGAACCCCAGAGCTGGCCAAGGGCTTGCATTTGAGTGAGATTAGTTTTGATGCTTGCGGTAGCTCTGCAGATTGAGAATGAAAAAAGGCTCGTTTCATGTGTGAGGACGCGTACTGATCATCGGCCACAGGTAAAGTGATAAATCGTCCTAGCACGGACTGAATAGAATAGGCATATATAGATGGTCGTTTTTATAACTGAAAGCTCACATAATCCCAGTGTAGGACATTAGTGACAACATTGCGGAAAATCATCCATTGATTCGCAAGCAGCAAGGTGATAAAAGCTGAACGGGATGGAGTTGGAGCCTGAAACACAGTCCCAGCGGCTGTAAGTTCGAGGTTATATAGGTCGTTCGCACTGAAATGTCATGAAGTGACCGCAAATAAGAGTATTGAGAGATGTAACGCACTAATCCTTTCCTAAAGATGAACGCTGAGCAATTGATATTAGATGTCCTTTACATGCCGATCGCTTACCATAATTTCCGTTGTAAAGTATTCCTGCATGTTGTCCTGTGGTATATAACAATTAAATAATTAACCGAGTCGGACGACATGGAGAACATACCAAAAGATCCGTCTGCCCGAATCCCATCAACCTTTGACCCGTCTTTAATGGTGAGCTCTTGATGAACTCTGGTATAGGCATCAGAAAGAAGGGACGCGTTGGCAGTCGCTAGTCCTAGGTCTATTCCAATGCTCGCAATATCCAAGGTGTTCGAACCGGTGATTGCACTGACGCCATTTATACCAGTTTGGAAAGTTCCGTAGGCTCGGCTGGTTATTCGCTGGCATCCAGCAGATTCGGTAGCCGTTAAAGAGCCTCCAAGAAGCAGGCAAACTTGTCCAACCCATCCTGGTATCAAAATGACCTAGAAAAAAGTCTAGGTCACAGAGTGCGATGGCCCTTGAATGTAGGTTTGACCTACGTTTGAGTCCCAGTTGGTATTCCAAAATCCCGGTGTGGTGCAAGGACAAGCTGAAGTACCTCCTGAGTCCAAACAAGCCGCCGTTGTAAAATCGTTTGAAAACCAGAAGCTCATCGCAAGATTGATAGAACCTCGCAATGATGCACTACCGGACGAATTGGTCTGCATTTCGCAAACCACCATGCCAAGCAGCAGCAAGGGTATCTGTCAAAGCACAGGATATTACTTGGAGGACAATAATCTCTACTGATGTTACTCACTAATCCGACTCCAATGAGACTGTGCTGGCCAACTGGCAGTCTGGGCACTGCAACCAGTCGTATAATCAATCTCGGAGTCTGGCCACTTCCCATTGGGTCCAAGGGTCGACAACCTACATGAAGTATAAAGTTGACTGCGGTAACAGCAAAAATTTGAACATGATTACCAGGCAGAAATGGAGGTTGCTCCTGTAGTACTACCAACGATGACGGAAAGCCTTTGCTGAGCAGCGAAGGCCAATATCATCGCTAGAGACGAGAGAGGTTTGTGCTAAGAGCACTGAGAGCGACAATAGAGCAGCTGTAATTTGCTTCATATTCGAGTGGGGAAGAGAAGGGGCTTCCTGTTCGCTATTTGTACTAAACCTGGTAACAGCATGATCAACACCTCTGGAAGCCTTGTGGTTGATTATCAGCATGCCATGCCGAGCTCAAAGTTGACTCCTCCATCCTGAGATTGGAAGAAGGAATCGGGCTTGGGAGATAAATTCATGACACGTATGGTTCTGTTCGAGTCAACGTCCCTTCTGCGTTCTGACAGTCGAGCAAAAGAGCGGCTTCCTCGACAGGACGGTGTATGTTCGGATTAGCGCTCCAATCGCAGGAGCCCATCAAAGTTCCGACACCCAGTGGAGGTCGATATTATTGTCCATGGCAGGCGGCACGAGATAAGGAAGTCGCTGAGACGGTAAAAGTTGTTAGCTACAAAGAAGAGAGTCACTTTTTAGATCAAGGAGACGGGTAACGAGGACCGTGACTCAGGTATAAGTAAGTCATGCTGATGTGACTCGTCGCGCCTCCTGCCTGAAAATTTAAGCGTGACAGACGCTTTCAGACATTTATCTCAAGTTCCAAATTTGTTCTATGGACTGAGATAATTATTTGGGTAAATACGTTATATAAAGCCCTTACAGAGAATGTTGTCGACGCTACATGAATCCGAATGTCTGTTCAAATCTGCTTCGTAGCGGTTACGTTGAGCTTTGTGAGGGATGTGATGATGGGAACCGCGTAAAACGCGTAGGCCACCCAAACCACTTAAGCCCGTGACGTCAAAACTTAAAAACACGGACAAGAAGACAACTTTGACTTACTTGTGAACCCGTTTCCGATCGTGGCAATCAACTCAGGGCCTTGTTGACCTTGTGCTGCAATGCTAGCATTAAAGTCCTGAACAGCCTTGCCAAACCACATCCGAAGAATGAGGAAAGATGTAATTCCTACTGTGAGCGTTTCTTCATTTTAGCACTGCACTGACAACTCCATTACAAAAGAAAGGATCCCACCAATGATAAAGCCAAAAAAGCCGATCCATGCTGACAGGCGTGGTATAAGCGGTTTTTCCAGTATACCCGCCAATTTGGAACCCATTTTGTGGCGAAAAGATATCGAGGTGAAGGTGATGAAGAACAATGCCGAGAAAGATATGGCAATGGCTATGAAAGCCGGCGTCGACGCAGTTGGGGCAGATAGTAAAAGATTTGGCGCACTACCGGGAAGAACAGAAAGGTCTAGATGACAGTATATATCAAATTCATCAAAGCAAAGCAAAGTATAATAAGACTCACTGTACTGTGGTGAGATAGTTGCATCCGTGCAGTTGATACTTGCAGCATTGTTCGCCCGAGAACAAGAACCTATGACCAGAACATGAATGAATGAACAAGCATAAAATTACGCATGCAGGTTTTACATACCTAGAACCCCCAAAAATACGCTTGGTCCGTCAATTCCCTTAGATGGACCAGGCTGGAGGAGCGCTGTGGATGGTACCACCATCAAAAGAGAGACTTGATCGTGAAGCAATAGCGTTGGGGCAATGAAGGCAAAAAGAGACAGTATTATTGCTGTTAGAGCCAGTAGCGGTGCGAGGTAAAGAGTGACGGCTTTTGAGAGACCCGCAATCATGATATCCAACAACAATTAAGTCGTAAAAAGAAGTCGTAAATGTCGACTCGCGACAGAGTGAAAAGGGAAAGTAAGGAGTAGGGAAAGTGTCATCCGAAAGGCGAAACCCATTTTATATCTGCCTTGCCGTTGCTCCTCTATCGAAGAATGCAAAGTTGAATTTGAAGAACAAAGAGGTTGATCGGTTACATAAGCGTGTCATTGTCTGCGGTTGGGAGGGAGGGAATGAAATCAAATTGGAATGGAAGCAAGGGAGTTGCATGAATTGAACCATATTGTTTTCCAGGTCTGAAGCTTCAGCTTGAATACAGGGAAGGTAGAACAGGAGAGACGGTTGGGAGACAACGCAGTTGCCATATTGGGATAGCATGACAAGCACGCCAAAACAGGCGTAAAAGTTTCTGGTGTAATTGTTGGCTGCTTCGAGTTCTATCATTGGCGCGCTATTGTACAACATGGATCATGAAAACAAGCAAATTAATGCGATCGACGGCGTCGAAGACCTTGTCTTGCCCCCTGAGCTTCATAGACTATCGACTTTGTTGGACGAGAACCCTGAAAGCCTCGCCTCGGGGAATCCTGTAATTCAGGCTGCTGCATTGGAGGCAACTAAACATATTTTTGACCTCTGTAAGTAGGATCATCAATGTTATCAGGTCCCTCTGAATCTCTGACATCCCTCTGCAGCCGTACAAACCGAGGTTGCTTCTAGACCCCATATCCACGAAGCTTTTAACTTCCCTTGCACCGTCTCATGCACCGCAGACAAGATCTAAATCCAGAGCCGAGTCCGAGAGACCTGCGTCCGCTGATGCTCAAAGAAATTTGTTTGACTTTACGCCTCTCAAATATCTCTTCGTGGACGGTATGGATGAAGAACAAGTTTGGGCACAATTGGATCTTCGGACAAAAACCATCTGTAGAATGCTCGATTTTGTTTTGGAAGGCGAATCTGCGGCTATCGACGACCAGGACGGGGATGACGATGAAATCAGTGAGGATGAAGACGAAAACCTGCGAAACGCTTTGAAAACCCTTGAAGAGGACGAGGATGTTGACATGGATGAATTTCTGGCCAGATATGGTCTGGACATCGGTGAAGGGTCCTCTGACTCAGAGGAGGATTACGAAAAATCAGATGATTCGGGCGAAATATCGGGTTCTGAAAATGCATTTAACGAAGGAATTTCGCCTCTGAGAGATCCATCGTCGGATGAAGAGAGCGAGGCTGAAAACTCTAGGCCTACACCTGTAAAACGTCAGTCTAATCTCTTTCCAAAGAAGAAAAGAAAAGGCGGTCATCCAGAACTCGACGATGGATTCTTCATCCTATCGGAATTCAACGCAGAGACAGAATCGTGCAGAATCTAAATCATCTTCCAGAGGGCGTCTCGCGAGCGACGATGATTCTGAGGACGAGGACATGGACGTTGACCTGTTCGCCAGCATTGACCCCATTAAAATTTTTGACGAAGATGACCTCGAAAACGATGGCGGTATGTACAACAGTTCTCAAACGGGAAGAATCCTACTCAATTGTTGAATCGCAGAGCTCTTTTATCGTGACTTCTTCGAAAACCCGAGCTCATCCAGTGTGGCTTCACCAATTAAAACGAAAAGAACTGGAGGAAAATCTCAAGTTCACTTTCACGACCAAGTCCGCGTTAAGAAGATAAAGGCAACTGGGAAAAACAAATCTCTCTATGACGACGATATGGACGACGACAACGACTTATTTGACGGCAGGACAAATGGACTCGAGTTTAACCATGAAGATGAAGAGGATGAGGAAGAACCAGATGATTTTGGAATGGGATGGAAAAATACTGGTGGCGACGATCCAAAAGGAAAATTCGAGAGTTCTTCGGACGGTTCTGAATCGGAGCCAAAATCGGAGCCAGAGGGCACAGCGACCATGCAACGCTTGAAACATGACTTGTTCGCTGATGATGATGAAGTTCAAGACGGTAAGTTACCCTCCTACTTTTTTCTTTTTTCATACTCATGATTCCGAAAGATTTAACAACGCATGAAAGAAGGATAACCGCACTACGTGAACAAATTACAGAACTAGAGTCTGAGAATGTCGCGCCAAAAGAATGGGTCCTTATGGGAGAAGCTGGATCACGCCAGCGACCCCAAAATTCCTTATTGGAAGAAGACCTCGAGTTTGATCGTGTTATGAAAGCTGTCCCTGTTACAACAGAGGAAGCAGTGAAGAGTCTGGAAGAAACTATCAAATCCCGTATTCTTGAAGGTCGTTTCGATAATGTCATCCGAATACGACCACTGGAGGACAAACCTTTCTTACCCTCGAGATTTTTGGAACTCCAGGATACAAAGTCGACACAATCGCTGGCGCAGATTTACGAAAATGATTACATTGCCAAACAGACTGGGGACACTACCGACGATCGTGACGGAAAACTTCAAAAGGAGCATGATGAAATCACGCTATTATGGGACAAAATTTGTGGCAAACTCGATGCGCTTTGCAATGCACACTTTGTTCCAAAGCAGGTTAGTACTTCTTACGTTACCTCGACTTCTGCTTTTCTTATGGTCCCGAATAGCCTAAAGCAATGATATCTACCAGTCACGAATACACCCACTGCAACATTGGAGTCAGCTCTTCCTACCTCTAAGTCAACATCAACCATGCTAGCACCGGAAGAGATTTTTGCCGCCTCCGCGTCGTCTTTACGCGCTCGTAGCGAACTTACGCCTGTCGAGAAACGCGCACTTCGGACTAAAGAGCGAAAAGGCAAGAAGCGACAGCGTGACGCCCTCGAGAAGAGTGTCGATAAATTTGCCAAATCGAAAGGAATCGGCGGTATCAAGAAACAGAAACAGGCCGCTCTTGCAAGTATTGTAAAACATGGAAAGGGCGTCACCGTTGTCGGTAAGCAGGTTATAAAGGGCTCAAAGGATAAGCACAGGAAATGAGGATGTGCAGGTGTAGCGACGGTCCATAAAATGGTTCATATCTCATGAACTGTAGCTGCATGACATCCATCACAGTCCAATCACAGTCGGGCCGTCCGTCTCAAGGTCTGTCTCGATTATAAAATGAGTTTCAAGTTGTCAAGTCGGGCTGGCTCGTATCATCACAAACTTAAAAGTGGTATATATATATGCTATTCAGCCTGAATCTCGTTGGCAACCCGTCTCTTCAAGGTTGATTGGTACCCGCGGGCGCTGGTCGAAGGCTATGTCGGAAGAGTCACGTGTTTCCTCAATATAAAGCATAGCCTGAGTTCACCGTGACCTTGACTTTGACCTCTCGAACACTCATCATCCTTCTCTCACAATGCCTCTCTTCAAGAAGAAGCCTGAAAGCCTCATCCCTCCTGTCTCTGAACCAAAGCAGTCCTATTCTTCTCCTAGTGTCGGTGGATCCTACAGATCTTCTTCTAGCACCTATGTCGCCAGCAGGGATGGCGATCCTTACATGAGCACAAACAGGCAGCCCTCCTACGACAATACAGCAGATAATGCTTCTTTTGTCGATCCTTATAACAGAAACCGCGCAGTTGGGGATGTCTACACACGCGGTGGTGCTGAACTCGACAAGGACCGTAACGAGCTGTTCTCTGGTTATAATCCTGCGAAAGGGGGCTCCGGCAGATTCTTCGATGGGCCGGACATTGGAAAGGCTCCGCCCCCTGGCGAGGAGAACGACGAGGATATTGAAGGAATCAAGCAACAAACCCGCTTTGTCAAACAAGAGAGTGTCAACTCGACTAGAAATGCCCTTCGCATGGCTCGCGAGGCAGAAGAGACCGCGCGTAATACTTTAACACGATTGGGTGATCAGTCTGGTAAGTCATTTCCTTGAATATTGTTACATGAATCTGAAATGAGAGTCTAGAAAAACTGGCAAACACCGAACGTCATCTCGATGTTTCTAAAGGTCATTCTCAACGGGCTGAGGATAAAACTGGGGAACTCAAGCAGCTAAATCGGTCTATTTTCCGGCCTGTCATCGCGTTTAACAAGGATGCCAAAAGGGCCTGCTCAAGATGCCAAAATCCAAGCTCGGTACGAAGAGGAAAGAGAAGAAAGAGAGAAGGCTATGATGGATATTAGGGACACCCAGAACCGTCTAGGCAAAGCCGCAACTTATGGACGAGATGACGACGGAGAGGAACTTATCGGGGGCCGTAATCGCATGCGGACCGCAGAACAATTGACTACCCGAAAGGACCAGCGCAAGCGTTATCAATTCGACGCCAATGCATCCGATGACGAGATCGAAGATGAGCTTGACGACAATTTGGATGAAATCAGCGACATGACCAAACGTCTCAAGGCCCTTGGTATGACTATGGGAGACGAACTGGACAAGCAGAATGGCAGAATCAAGAGGATTGAAGAGAAAACTGTTGGCCTCGACAACAGAATCTTCAACAACACTGAACGTGTAAGTAATAAACTATTTAAAGCAAAGAATTGTTTTCAATGCCTTCATTATAGCTTAAGCGAATCAAGTAATCGCTTCCGGCCTGTAAGAGCCTTCGTTGTCTATTATACCCGTTCGTCTTTCATTCTTGCCAAACTCCTCGGGAATCTTGCGCTGCCAGCGCCTTTTAACGGTTGGATACATATATTTATGGGATATCGTAGCGCTGCTTGGTTTCGGAAATTTACATTGGACTTAATATGACAACTATTGTCCTCACTACGTTCACATTGGCTTGCACATGGGCTGGATTAACAGAAGGACTGGTTTTACGGCCAAGCTTATATAGACCTCCTGTCAATTGACCAAAGAGTCAATTGTGAACGCGAGCAGATGGATCACGTGTATTTCACGTGACGAAAAGAACTTGAGGGCTTCCAAAGTTCCAATTTAGGGTGACCTTGATTTTCAAATTCTCCTCCACATTCATTCTCCACGACAGCGGACAAGGGACGTGTTTTCGCCTCCATCAAAATGGTTTCTTCCTATGAACTAAACAAGCAGGAGAATATCAGAAAGGTGTGTGCTCAGGTGAACTGCTTTGTTATGTTGCTTTGCCTGACCCTCCGAATCCCTCAGAACAAGGAACTGCTAATGCAACTAGGTTTTGACAAGCCACTTTTAGAGCCAATAGAAAAGGTCCTCCAAAAGCCGCCACCTGTTCCGAAGAAGAGGAGGCTAGTATCCTCGAACGAAGAAGAGGAACCAATATCTACGAAAGCTCAACGCGTCAATTTCTCCGATTCTGCTCCAGAATCCGGACCGCGAAGGAGTTCTCGAAACGTGGGGAAAGTGATGGACTACAATAAAGAAGTGATAAAAGCGTCGCCTGTTCCCGTGGCCTATTCGAGTGGTGTGAAGACTTCTGACAACTCAGGACCAATGGGACGCGAAGATGGACCGCGTCAACATAATCCGTAAGTCATTTGTTCCGTGTCAAATGCCAAAGTGTCAACCTACATCTGAACATAACGCCAGGAAAACTTATGGTCCTATTCCTGGGGTAGCTGTTGGCACTTGGTGGGCAACAAGAGCAGGATGCAGTGCGGACGCCATCCACGCGTAAGGCTCGACTTACTTCTGACGCAGTCACTATTCTTATATTTTTATCTCGAAGGCCCTGGGTGGGTGGCATTTCAGGAGGCAGCCAAGGTGCTTACAGCGTAGCTCTTAGTGGGGGTTATGACGATGATGTGGATTTCGGGTATGCGTTGTGAGTTTTAAGTCTCCTTTTGTTGATTTTGATTTTGATATCGATTTATTCCAGTACTTATACTGGTTCCGGTATGCATCTCTCTATACTTTTATAATATCCACTGACGAGTTCTTCCTGCAAGGTGGACGAGATCTCAAAGGGACCAAGAATGCCCCAAAAAATGTAAATTCCGTGGTGTCAGTCATTCCAGATGGGTAACTTGATATCCCCTTAGCTTCGTACAGCACCTCAGAGCTCTGATCAAACCTTCGATAACAATGTAAGCTGGAATAATTGTCAGAGAGCTCATTCGCTCACAGGGATCGGGTATCTAGTTCAATAAGATGCTCTTGGTGTGTGGCTCGGATTCATAATCTTGCTGGCTTTAATTTACATCATAGCGCTCTTGTGAATCGAGGAAACCGGTACGCGTTATCCGCGGGTTCAAAGTGAAATCCCAGTACGCTCCAAGCGAAGGGTAGGACATAATGCTGTTCGATGTGATGTTCACCGTTGCTTATTTCAATAGGTACCGTTATGACGGCCTCTATCGGGTAGAAAAGGCAGGTCCTTGCGCCTAGGATGTCTTACCACCGTTTTTGACAGTTTATATATGAAGGCCTGGCTTGAGAAGGGATTAAATCCCAAGGGATATCTTGTCTGCAAGTTCATTTTCAAGGTAAGGACCGCGGTCCTGGCTTTAAATATGCATCCTTATAAATCTGAAATGCAGCGTCTGGAAGGACAACCTCCTCTGCCTGTTCGCGGTGATAGCGAAGACCAATGACGATGATCCGGTCAAAGACGAAGACGAAGAAGAAAATGATTCGGCATGAGAAATTAATATCTTTGCCCTACCGCACCCAGATCACCTGAATCCAATCCCGGACTATACCATTTTTCTGCATTATATTTGCTCTGCTGGTGCTAATACCATTTGTATATAGTTAATTTTCTCTGCATCTCACTTGTGAGCCATTTGCCTCCATTTGTCCGATACACCTATATTTTCTGTGTAGATACCGTTCTTGGTTAGTCGTCTACCCCGCAGCTCTAAATCGGATCATATGTTAGGCCTCCACACTTCTCATGCGTGGCGGTCTTTCCTCGGTATCCAGCTTCTTCCCGTGAACGATAAATGGCAGCTATGATGACTCCAACGCACTCTGATTATTCTGTACAATGGATCATCCTCGGTCGAAATGAAATCGAGTATAACACATTATTTTTAGCTTTTGCCTGCTGACCGTCCTTTATATGCAATATTTAGTAGCTATTCACTCACACATCCGAAATACTTCGGTCGCGTTGGAGGGGTGTATTCTTCAAGTGCTTAGGTCCGACTCGGGGCCTTTTACGGAGGCCGTACCCCTCTCTGACCCCTGGTCAGCCTGCCCTAGGCGTTTGCGTTCTAATACTTCTCGTCGTTCACGTGTCTCTCGACCGTGACGACAGAACGCGACGACAGAAGCAGTTCGCTCCGGTCATGAACATTGTGGTTGGTACCCGTAGTCAAATGGTTGGTGTATGCTGGCTCCATTCCCGAAAAACAATCCGCAGATGACCTCGTGAAGAATATAAAATGTCCAGGAGACATAGTAAAATATCTCCAAGAAATCTGGATTCCCCAACTTCAATCCTTGCAAATCGACCAAAATGTTCAAACTCGCAGCTACCTCTGCTCTGCTCATCGGCCTCCTTACCAAGTTGACAGTCGTCAATGCCGTATCTGGTGTCACTACCTTCAACGATGTCGGTATATCCTGTCGACCCACCTGTATTTTTTTTTCTGATCCTGTTATTTTCCAGTACACTACCCAAAGCGGGGTTGCCTGTGCAGGTAAGATATCGGTCATATTACCCTCTGTCCATTTTAACAAGCGACACACAATGATCAGGCTTCCATCCTACTAATTCTCAGGGAACTAACACTTTTGCTTCGGCCATGTCTGATCTTTCGCCCCTCTGGACTGGCGCTAAATGCCAGGGAAGCAAAGACGCCAGTAAATGGTAACTATGTTTAACCGGAGTTGCTTCATACATGAGGCTTACAAGGATGCACCTGTCAACAGTAATGGCAGGGGTGCTTGCACAAACTGCGCTGGTCGTGAGTATGAAAGATGCCTTTTGTTGGCCGGCCTTGCTGATATTTCAAATAGCCGCCTGTCCTAGTGAACAAGTTTGCGGTCATGTAAGTTTCGGATTCCACTAACCGACTGATCACCCGACTGATTTTTTCTCTTACAGTGCTTCAACGTTAAATGTACGTATTACAACCAGAGTAGCAGGGTCTGCATGGCTCCAGGAATTAATCCTCTACGCAGGTACTGGATCCCTCGATGGCGAGACAAGTGGTTCTTGCTCGGGCAAAACCATCAAGGTTAAAATTGTTGACGCGTGTCCCTTCAACGCACCCGGCCAACTATTGCAAGATTGCTGCATTCGGTGGTGTAAGCATGGTGTCCAATACTTCTGTGCGCGAAGGTACTTGCTAAATTTTTGCCATTAGAATGTCCCAGACCGAGAAGCCTGCGAGGCTAGTGGCGTCAATGCTCTTGACATTGCCACAACCGCAAGGAGCACTCTCTCTTCCTTCGTGAGCATCACCCCTTCGTGAATTCTCGGAGATCTAAATCATCTAATATTGTTTTCGAATCTCAGAAAGGAAACCTTAACATTGACATCGAGACTACGAGCTGCTGATCGCGGGAATTTTTTAATTCTTGCAAATTGCTTGCAAAGGGATACCGACAGTTACCTTTTGTTTACAAGAAAACGTGTGTGGTCACTTTGTCCCCAACTTGATATCTGTACGAATTTGGAATAAGAACATCAAATAAAACTTACATTGTTAACTGCATGCTATTGCCTGATATTGGCGAATCCGAAGTTGGTTGTAGACTTGTAGTTATATAACAAAGAGACCCCAGGCAAAGCTACCTTCCTGCTTTCAGTGTAGTCTATAATTACCTTTTTGAAGTCCGCGGCTCCTAAACGTGTGTGGCGTCATGTCATGCCCAAAACTGGTTAACAGCCAAGGTCCACCATACCTCGAAGTGGTTATGTCCTCTCTAGCGCCTATTTGAACCTTATCTATTATTTCCACAACCTATATGGTGTTTGCTCTTAATGCCGCAGGCGGAGGGATATGGACACTTCTTCCGGCACTCATCGTGGGTGAATTTTCTAGATGAAACGTCATTCTGGCACAAAGACGGGAACACCGGCGTTACCCCCGCACCTTTGTAAGTGCGCTCCCAGGTTTCCAGTTTACCCATTTCTTCCTAGCCTTTCTTCAGTTGAACGTCTGTTCCTCGATCTTCTAGCCAGTCTGGCGTAGCGAGGTTCGAGTTAAAGTAATTATCACCAGATACATCTTGTCGACTCGACAAGTCTACCATGCACTCATTTGCACCTTCCCTGTCATTTCTGCTTTCCTTTCTCCTCCTACCCCTTCTCCGCCCTCAGGCTGGCCCGTCGAACTTCCGATGGCTTTATCCAGCCAGCCGTAAAGCTTGGTCTTGGCCTTCAATTCGCCCGCGGCGCGGAACTTTACAACAGTTTAATTCAGAGAGACGACGACGCCGCGCATCATCATTCGACCGGTGGTGCGGTAAATTTGGATCTCGGAGACACTGGTGCCAGCACATTTGGTGGTCGTTCCCATGTAGCTCCTCCACTTCGTCGCAGACACGCTGCATTGGGCCACGCCCGTGCTCTTAATCAAACCGAAGATGGCAATAATTATACACGATCTCTTTACCTTGGAAGAAGAACGGCCGGCGCGCAGTTCACGAACTTCGTGACTGGATTGTGAGTATTTTTTAAATAAAGATTTAACCGGTTTTGAGAAGCCAATCTCTTTTTCGCGGATAGAGGCGCGTGTGGTGGCTTTAATCAACCATCGGACTATGTGCGTCATTTCTATCCCGAATTACAACTGCACTGATGTCGAGGACACGTAGGTTGTAGCTTTGAATATGCAGGTAAACTGATTCAGGCAAGGTATCGGGAATTCAAAGCATTGACGGATAATTTTTTAGCAATGGGACAATGGCGCACACTGCAACGCTGCCGTTACTATCGTCATCAATGGCAAAACTGTGCACGCACAGATCGTTGACCGTGTAAGTCGACCGTAGTGCCATAGGTTTACTTCGCGCTAAACACCCGACTCGATGTAGTGCGAAAAATGCGGATATAACAATTTAGATTTTACCGATGGCCTTTTCGTAAGTCTGGGCTGATCTAGGCGTTGGGACCCTCCATGGCGACTGGGAGTATGGGAATGGTGTCCCTCCGCCAAAGCCGTCCCCGACCCCTAGTCCTACTCACCATTCCTCCACTACAACGAAGACATCGAGTGTGGTTAGTAGTAGCATGTCAGCTTCCACGACGGCGTCTGCTACCATCAACGCCTCAGCCCCAGCAACCAGTCAGCCCATCTATCAGCCAGGGAATATTGAGCTCATGTACTTATCAAGCATTGGGATGAGTGGCATGCTCCTAGTCAACCTTCAATCGACGACTGGAGGGGCGTAGAGGGTGCATGCCAGACAGTACTTTTTAGTAGGCAATGCGTTGTTGTGAAATTTGATTCATTTATTGATGCTAAATGTACATGGCTTGACTGGTATTGCTATGCGACGAAGTGTGTGAGTGCAAGATGATATGATAAAAAGTGAGGATAAGGGATCAGAGCTGCTCCAAAGCTTGGCGAACGGTGTTGAGGAAAAGTTCCTTGTCTTCGTTGATCGATCTATCTGGTCTGGCTAATTTCCAAAGTTGAAACAGGCTCTTGATGTTGTCTCGAAGAGCATCTTGGGTTGCGTGATTGGAAACCTGGTCAACGATGAATCCGTCTGACAATGGTTGAGGTGGACTAGCGGTCGATGACGACGATGTGAGTGCGGGCATAGCTTCAAGGGCTTGTGGAGATGCAGTATTAGAATCTCTTGTAGGATAATCGTCGAAGAGAGGTGGAGAGTTGGTTCCAGACTCGGCAGCGAGAGCCTCCAGACGGCGAGCGAGTGAGGCTGGCGGTGGAGGCTCTAATGGGTTGTAGAGCTCAGCGTGATTGGTTTGAAGATCATCAGAGGGAACGATGATTCTCTCTGGGATATCACTGTCTTGCTCCCCTTCGGCTGGAAGCTTCTTCTTGGATAGCCGGGGTGAGGGTAAAGTGGAATCACCGGATCCTGAGCGGATGATCAGAGAAAGTTAAAAGAAATCATAATGAACGACAGACCTTGTACGGTGGCATACTGAGCCCAATAGGCGTCTTCGGAGCTTGGATTGGGGTCTAGATACCCAGAGGAAGAATCGTGATCGGGAGCATCTCCCTGCCCGTAGGCATTCCAGTAAGAATCATCGTCATCGCCTTGGACGGTGAAATGGTGGCTCTGTTCTGGGAGAAAGTCGTCGGGAGAACACGCAGCGAGTGCATCATTGAAGGAAGAGTACGAATTGGCAGGGAAAGGCATGAGGGCTACGTTGTGGTAGAGCCAACCGTGTTCTTTATCCCAAAGGAAAACGAGACGGAGAGCGGGGGTAATGCGGACGTGAGCTTGGATGCTCTCTGGGTCTGGGAGGTAGTGGACCGGAAAAGGGAGGTCATGAGTGGGGATGGGTTCGGATTGGAGAAGATGCACTGCGTGGGACTGTTCCGGAGAGGGCCATGCCAGATATTCTGCTGCGTTGTCCGGAGAAAGCGCCAGAAAATGGTGCCGCTGCAGCAGGGGTCGAGAAATGAGATGGGGCGGAATAGGCCCAGCCAGCGGACACAGATAGTCGAGGACGACATGGACGGTGGCAGGCGAAATGGCCGCCATCATCGCCGTCTTTGCACAAACAGCACTCGCTTACATAACCCTCCCTTTCAGTTCCTCATCCCATGTACCGATCCCTGCTGCTCCTCGTCGCCCTCCCCTTCTTGGCACTTGCACAGGTATATCCATTCCTTCTGGCCTCGTTCCTCTCTCAATGCCTTTTCGCAGAGCACCGGGCCAAATAGCGCAAGCAACGCTGCCAGTGGTGGTTCCAGTGCTCCAACAGCGGCACCAGCCTCGTCTACCGCCTTCACAACAGTCCTCTCCACCTCTGTCTTCACCAGCATCGGTCTCGGATCAGGGAGAGTAGAGACCACCGTCTTGGTCACCAGTGTCTTCAGCTCTGTCCTACCCGTCGTGACCGGCAATGCAACCACAGGCAACAGTACGGCACCCGGCAACACCACCAGCTCCTCCTCTTCGACACCAACCAAACCCCTTCCCACAGCTCCCACAAACATAAACGGCGGCGGAGCGGGAGGGGCACCCTGTCCCAGGGGCAAAAGGCGCGAATGGAGCCTTCGGTCCAGATGACGGTTACATCGCTGCTGCCTCTGCCCTCGCAACAAAAGCACTCGCTGCAACTGTGATAGCCTGCCTAGTGGGAGGAGGGGCCTTGTTCGTCTTCTAGGATCATACCATGGACTTTTTCTCGAGCGGACGGACAGTATTATCAGTTGTAACCCATCCTTTTAAGTACAACCACGCATCCTACCTCTTTACAAGAGAACGATTCATTTACATAAACTACATACCGCACGTTAATCTCAAAACTATTCACTTGCTGCCCTGCCAATCATGACGGCATCCGCCGAGCATGCTTGCCCTACTTCGATCACCTTCTCCCAGGTTTTATCCAAACTCAATCTTTCTGACACGCCTTTCTTCCTCTTTCCCTCGAAAGTTCATGTCCTCCGTTGCTGACTTGCCTGAAGCCAAGCGTCAAAAGATGGTTAAAGTAAGATTCGCCCTTTCCTACATAGGACGTCTTCCGTGAATTTCATTCAGGTCATCGGAACGCACAATGGTACTTTCCACTGCGACGAAGCGCTCGCCGTGTTCATGCTGCGACAAACGTCTACCTATCGCGATGGAGGCAATTTTCGTCCTGTTCTTCGATCTACTATTTTCTGACTGGATTTCAGCTCTCAAACGTAGCCGCGATCCCACCATCCTTGGAACTTGCGACATCGTCGTCGATGTAGGCGCCGTCTACGATGAGCCCAAGCAGCTGTTCGACCACCATCAGCGTGGTTTCACCGAAGTCTTTGGCCATGGATTTGACACGAAATTATCATCTGCAGGTCTAGTATACAAGTTCGTGTAGCCTTCGCATCCTTCTCAGTCCTCGCTGACACCCTTGGCAGACATTTTGGCCAAGAGGTCATCGCAAATCGAACACAGCTTCCCTTGGGAGACCCCAAGGTCAATATTTTGTGGTTAAAGATGTACAAGGTGTGTAAAACAATTCTGTAAATCCTTGCTTCATGCCGATGTTTTTTTTCAGGAATTTGTGGAAGCAATCGATGGCATCGATAACGGCATCACTCAATACCCCACCGACATAAAAGCAAAGTATAGTAGTCGGACTGACCTTTCCAGCCGTGTTGGAGCACTCAATCCATGGTGGAATCAATCCACCGATTCTCAAACTGTTGATGTATGTTTGTTGGCACAATTGTAGTCAACCGGCCATTGACTTGGTTTCTATTTCTTAGGGCCTGTTCGAGAAAGCTTCTCAGCTCACCGGCCAGGAATTCTTGGGAAAGCTTGACTACTATGCCAACGCATGGCTTCCTGCCAGGGATCTCCTGATCCAATCTGTTGCAACGAGCAAGGCTGACCACGACCCCACCGGAAAGATAATCGTGTTCGAGCAGTTCCTCCCCTGGAAGGTATGAGGTTCTTCAGCGTTGCCTCGTTTCTCCTTCTAACCATGTCCTGCTGCAGGAACATCTGTTTGAATTGGAAGCCGACCCAAGTGTTCCTGCTATAGAACCCAACCAAGCTATCTATGTCGTTTACCCAGACGAAACTGCTGGTAATTGGCGTGTACAAGCTGTCCCTCTCTCTCCAGCAAGCTTTGAGAGCCGCAAGGCGTTGCCCGAGGCTTGGAGGGGCTTGAGAGACGAGGAGCTCTCCAAGGTTTCTGGCATCGACGGTGGAATCTTTATCCATGCATCGGGATTTATCGGTGGTGAGTCCATTCGCATTTACTGAAATGGTATCTTATCTTATTTGCGTAGGTAACGAAACTAAAGTCGGCGCATTGAAAATTGCTCAATCTGGCCTCACCATGTGAACTCTCGCGGCGGCTGAAGAAGGAAACAGAACGACAGAATGACCTCCAACCAATACGGTTGGTTGTACGACACAGTTGTCGTATATGAGCCCAATGCAGGGCTCACGCACACCACTTAAAGTGGTGCGAACCTCAAAGGAGGTTTGATTCATCGTTTCGATGAATATTTTTCTTCATCTGTGAATCAGGGAACACACTGTCTAGGTCCCTTCACGGGCTGGGTGGCTAAGCTCCCTGAGCACTTCACATTGTCATAAACGAACCTGTAAATTTTGTAGCCCGACGTTTCCAGCTGTTAAATGGACCCTTGAATGCACCTGGTATCTTAAGCTAGTATCTAATTTATTGTGTGGATAGGAGGGATCACAAGCAACTTATCAGTCAATTCCGATCTTTCACACCTCATGTAGACCTCGTGTAAATATTACAGGGGACTCGATCGCATAGTTCAAATAAGCTCACTTTCATTTGGTGACCTTAGGTGTACATGACCTGTCAGACCTACGGTTTGATAAGTACCCACAGCTTTGCATCGCATACATGTTCGGATATCGCGTCAATCGGTGTCCTCCCTGCGTGCTGGTTCCGGAACTGTTGTAACGAGCCCCGCAGTTAATGAGGGCAGGACATGCAACAGCTGCATGTTCAGGATACTCACTAATTGGTTCTGTACCCTGGCCTTTTTCACTTAAGTTACACGTGCAACGAGTGCTGGACGCAATGGCCGAAAGGCGGAAGCAGGCTGGAAACAGCCTACTTAGTGACTTAACCAGCCAGCCAGACAGGTGGTAGTACGTGAGTCACAGCCATAGCCTCGCAAGGCTCGCCCAGGGGAAGTACTTCTGCCCATCATGGGGAGTTCAGTGACTGTAACCGCTCCGCATTTGCGCCAACGTTCCCTTTCCGTGTCCTTTCCCACTTCTTCAAAGTCTTCTTCCAGTTCTATTGCGATTCAGCCGCTCCGGAAGCGCCGAACCTCGACCGTTGACCGATATTACAAGCCCCTCTCAGCAGGCGTTGAACTTCCCGCGGTAGTAGCATATCCACCGCCGACTCGAACAAGGAGAAGACGTAAATTGTACCGCAGGCAGAGCTCGAAGAAGATGCCGTTCTTGGAAGCACACTACCATCCTTTTTTGTTTGCGATGATGACACTGTCGGGTATGGCTGAATTGGGCCTTACTTCATTTTTGATCAGTGCGGGGAATGAGAATGGGACCTGGCCGTCTCCGAGATACCATTCTTTGTGAGCAATGAGCGTTTATGTGTCGCCTGATTGTCAACTGAACACGCAAAGGCTAATTATGTTCTGCTTCAACGCCGCCTGGACAACATTGTTTTCGACGACATACATGCTGTGGTATGTTGATGGGGCTAGCCATTTTCTGGCGAATGTCGCAAGCTCTGTGATATGGCTGGTCGTCACTTCCGCTTTATGGGTAGGTGTCCAGACGTAATATAAACAGGGATGCTTATTAGAAATGCGATACGGCTAGGGAACAGCGGCTGGAATTATGCACAATACAAGATCAGGAGGAGACTGCGCCAGACGAGCGACGATATCCAGATGTCGACAGTCGTTGACAGTAGAAGCATTGGGATGGACCGAGTTTGGATTATGCGCGTTGACTTTGATTGCGACGAGTCTCTGGGTTCATTCGAGCAGTTGGAAGAGACGCCAACATTGCGATGGTGCCAGTGATTCGCAGAGGTTGGTGTAGAATTATTAGCAGTCGGAGTCGGAGAATCGACGGAGATCAATCACGAGGTCACGGAACGGCGCTATCAGATAAAAAAAGATGAATCACACCCGTTAAGAGCATACGTACCCGACTGTCGTACATATGTCATATCGCGTGTCCTTTGTTCTATTCTGCTCTTGCTCTCACAGTCTGCTTTGATTCTCGACATCTCCAATGGAACTGGATAGTCCGCCTGAAGACTACCGACGTTCGACGTGCGACCATCTCTTGCAAGCCTCTACTGCAGAGTCCGCCTCGGACAACGATGAGGCCATAGACTCTGACGGTCTGCTAGGGAATGTAGAGGAGTACACTGAAGAGCCATCCTCCTCGCTGAGCATCAAGAAGCGACAACGCAGGGCGTTCTTCATTCGGAGTCTCGCATTGCTTTGTGCGTGTAGCTTGAGCGTCGGCAGTCATTAGTGCGCACTGTGTACCCTTTAGCTTGCATCTTATATGTTGTTCAATTCTGCCCGCAGTGCGACAAACATCCTTGGTCCCCTCAAAAGTCGCCTTCACCGGGAATTGGGAACGTCTCACACCGAATTCGGGCTGCTTTTGTCGGCTTTCAGTTTGAATAGCACGTGGACACCACTGGTAGGCGGAGTCCTTGCGAGTCGCTTGGGAACGACATTCACCAGCATACTGGCTACCGGTATCATTCTGTTGGGTACGGCAATACTCTTATTGACCCTTTCTGTAACGCGTTCTAATGTTATTCGTAGGCCAGATTTTCCTCCTCTGTGGCGATATATGGGGGAACGTGCGACTCATGGCGCTTGGACTCTTTATATTCGGCTTAGGCGTTAGTCCTTTAGCGGTGGTGCAAGAAACTATTATTGTCCGTTTCTTCAAGTCCCATGGGTTAGGCGTATCAATGGCCTTCGGCTTAATTGCTGGAAAAGTCGCTTCGTTTTTATCGGCACGAACGTCTTACCCGCTCACTGAACACTTTGGCTCTCGTGCTCCTTTTTATGTTGCCACTTTCCTCGCAGCGATTTCCGTAGTCATCAACCTTTTATATATCTCACTGTCCAAGTGGCTGATCGATGGTTCTGGTGCGGAACTGGAGGCACCGGACATCAGCGAGGAAGCCAAACGACGACTGGCAATCAATATGACTGAAGCCCAAGCTCTCGAGAAGGTCGCTGAAAAGAAAAAGGTCTATATTGGTCAAATCACACAGTTGGGCGACCTATTCTGGGTGTGAGATACCTCTCTCCTCGATGATCTTACAGTTGTGTTAATTTTTTTTGTAGCTATATGGGTCTAAACGTCTTCTGTGGCATGATATGGTCGCCTTTTATTCATCTCGCGGCGTAAGTACACCAGTGTGCATCAAGACCCAATCAAACTCACAAATTGTCCAGAAACATTATTGAAACGCGCTACAACATGACAGAAGAGGGAGCTGCAAACAGTGCATCGTATTTATTAGCTGGGCCCATTATTCTCTACCCTATGGTAAGTTGCCTAAAAGATACTCATGTTACTCAGTACTGACAAGTTTCGAGGCTGGGTTCCTTATAGATCGTCGGAAGCACACCCCGATCGTTATTCAGCTCCTTCTACTGTCATCCACACTAACAATGCTCGCATATGCGTGGTTTGCATTATCACCGAACTGGACAAAAACTCCAGTACTCGGTATCATCTCATTTGCGATTGGTCATGGTTTTTCGCCTTGTCAGCACCTGTTCATCCTTTGTACCTCATGTTGGCACTGAATCATCTCCTAGTGTTACTTGTGGTGCTCGTCCCCAAGATTGTACCATCGAAGTATATCTCTACGGCTTTAGGCGCCCATAAAAGTGTAAGGGGATGAACTACTTGTCGAATCGTGTTCCTTATTGCAATCTCGCAGATGGAACAAACTGGTTCTACACTTTTCCAGACGCTGGCTGGCGTCTGGCTTGATTCCAATCAGAGAAAGGATGAAGCCACAACAACATTCCAAAGATTGCTTAATGTTTTCCTCTGTCTTAATGCCCTAGAATTCTGCACCATTCTGTTTTTGGCCTATTTACAATATCGAAAGAACCTAGAGACCAAGGGGGTTCATTCTCGCCGTCAATCTACCTCAGTCGCTGGGTCTGCTTTGTCAGACGGTATGCTAGCACATAGACTATCGACAGCATCTAGCGAAGTGACACCTCTCATGAATCATCGTAGGACGTTTACATCGTCCGACCTGAATACTCCACCTCCGAAACTGCATCGTGATGCGAGGAAGGACGAATCCCAGATTCGCCGAGGGGCATGGATGGCACTCCTTTGTTCAGCACTGGTTATTACTGCGTGGATTCTTTTCATGATTACAGCGTACTTCAAACTGGGACAGAAAAAAGGAGAGCCCTAATTCTTTTCATGCCATACTGTGTGGTATATACTTGTTTTATAATATATATTGAATGCCTTTGATGCCCCCGTCGGTAGGATAACGTTCACTTTCTGGCCCTATGTAATTCCTGTTATTTCATTTTTGACTACAAAAATGGTGGGGAATATGTAATCTACCGCTACGCTTCGGCATTTGCCGATGGTACTGCACAGTTGATTTCAGCCTCCAATTCCATTTTGGGTCGTTACCTGCAAATATTATCCGCCGTCGGGCTCAACAACTTCAAGCAAAAGGTATGTCTGTAACCATGCTGGATTAGTTTCCAAGCTGATTTGCGTTCTCAGCGGCAAGATGGGCGCATACAAATACATTGGGGAGCTCTACAAAAAGAAACAGTCGGATGTTCTCCGATTCTTGCTTCGCGTTCGGTGCGCCAGTTTTGTAACAGCACGAAGGTCCATTTCCTCATCTTGGTCTACAGGTGCTGGGAATACCGTCAACTAAATGTCGTCCACCGCGCCTCCCGCCCATCTCGCCCAGACAAAGCCCGCCGTCTTGGGTACAAGGCGAAGCAGGGATACGTCGTCTATCGAATCCGTGTCCGTCGCGGCAACCGCAAGAAGCCAGTCCCCAAGGGTATGTAGTTTGGAGAGATACAAAGGCTACATATATTCACCAGTGCCCTGCTAGGTGCCACCTTCGGTAAACCCGTTCGTCAAGGTGTTAACCACCTCAAGTTCCAACGTGGTCTGAGAAGTACGGCCGAGGAGCGTGTTGGGAAGCGATGCGGAAATTTGCGAGTGCTGAACTCGTACTGGGTGAACCAAGATGGTGTTTACAAGTACTATGAGGTTATCTTGGTTGACCCCAATCACAAGGCTGTGAGTTTTCCTTTGGCCTTATTGTTCGATTTTCGTTAAAGTTTTGACTTTCCAGATCCGCCGTGACGCCAGGATTAACTGGATTGTCAACCCCGTGCATAAGCGTCGCGAGGCCCGTGGTCTTACCAGCATCGGCAAGCAGGTATGCCTTTCATTGGTTTCGTCAATCACAAGTGTTTATTTCATGCTCTTAGAACCGTGGCCTGGGCAAAGGCAGCCGCTACAACCACACGCCTGTTCGCTCGACCTGGAAGAAACACAACACTCTCAGCCTCCGTCGCTACCGTTGATATCTTCCAGTTTCATGTACTCTTTTACTTCTTATTCCATGCCTACCGCCACATGCTGCATGTATGCTATCATGCACTTTCAAAAATATGAATGTGAACGAACGAGGTGCTCTGTAAGAAGCTGTGTGATTTGACATGGCGGTATGAACTAGAACTGGAGTATTTCGATATCTACTCCGCCGGTGTCGTATGACACGAGGTCTACGTTATTGTCTATTTGGACCATCGTTTCATTTATGTTCTCCCGCCATCTCGGTTCAACACGCACTAGATGCCCAGCTCTGCCGCGCCGTTCTCGTCAACGCCAACATTCCAAGTGGCCAAGACTTCACGCCCATGTATAAAGTCGTTGCAGGTTCAGGGCCTCGCCCCTCATTGTCCTGCCTTCGAACTTATTCCAATTCACGATGGTTCATTTGCTTCCTCTCAACCTTATTTGGCTAGGCTTCTTGGCTGTCGCCCTCGGAATATCCGATCCTTGGAGTTTGGACCCTGGTCATCTTGAGCAGACACTATCCACTGCTCTAACGAAAAGGAACTCATTGAACTACAACCCCGATGGCACACCTTTTCTGTGGATACCTCAAGATGAATATTCGGGGAAGACTTTCTACGAGTATGATTTGCTGCTTTTATGCCTTGGGGCAGTACTAACTATTTTTTCAGTCTCTGGAAATTTTTTGACGCTCCGGATCCGACGAAGCACGTCGCCTTACTGCATTATTTAAATATCCAATGTTGACGCGTTACCCGAATATAGCGGGCATGTAAAGTGAGAAAGCCTTGATGAGCGGTGCTAATTGGACTAGGCTAACCTTGATTACAGGTATATCAACAGGACAACAGCATTTGCAACTGGTTTAGCGTACATACAGGACGACGGGACCGTCATCATGAGTGCGGACCACACAACCCAACTGCAGCGAGGAATATATCGTAACAGGTGTGTTCAATCAGAAGAGCTCTTCATTCCTTTGACGCGTTCTGTTTAGCATTCGTATCGAAAGTTTGGCTACCTACAACACCGGGTTATTCATTTTGGACCTGAATCGTGCTCCATGGGGTTGCGGTACGTCTCCGACTAATTTTTCTATTTAATCTGATTTGATCTGTTCATGTTATGCTAGGCGTGTGGCCTGCCTTTTGGACGGTCGGCGGCCACTGGCCATATGTATGTGCCCGTCTAGCTTGATTCACAAAATGCAACTCTAAAGAAAATGCTTCACCAGAACGGTGAAATTGATATAATTGAAGGAGTTCATGACAATCAACATAACCAAGTCGCATGGCATACCGCACCAGGTGAATTCCAAGGATTTGCTGTGCTTTGTTCGGGTTTTCGCTGAGAAGGTGGAAGGTTGCTTGTTGAACATGACCGCAGGCTTCACAGGCAGCATTTCGGTCGGTAATGCATGTGACTCTGCTTTTTCAATGCTAACCCCCTCTTCAGAACAGCGGAGGTCACAATCACACTGGCTGCAATGCCTTGAATAACGACAACACGGGCTGTGGTATTACAGAATGGAGTCGAGCCTCTTATGGACCATATTTCGACTCTCAAGGTGGTGGTGCTTTTGCCATGAAATGGGATGAAAATGACATCTCTATCTGTGAATATAATTCTCGAAATTCGACTCACATCCTGTTTACCATTCATTCAAAGGGTCGTTCTATCGGGCTGCAATACCAACCGATATCACTTCTGGTGTTCCTAATCCCTCCGAATGGGGCATACCCTCTGCAAGATTAGATTCTTCTCAGTGCAACATCGAAAATTTCTTTGCAAATCATTCCATTGTCTTTGGTTTGTCTCATCTTATTTTTGTTAAACCCGCACTTACCTGTCAACATCTCATTCTAGATATCACTTTCTGTGGTCAGTGACAATCCCGGAGCTCCTGTGGACAATTTTTGATAGCGTGTCGTTGTATAGGGGATTGGGCAGGAAATTCGTATGCTACATCTGGATGCCCGGGCACTTGTGAGGATAGGTTAATGGAGCCGAAAAACTTCGAGGCAAGGTTCCTCATCCGTCTGTGTGACATTGCAACTCAAAAAAAATATCAAACTATCAATTAGAATGCTTCGTGGAGCATCAATTCCCTCAAGGTCTATCAAAAACGTCTTCTTACAGGCCGCATTGAAGTGAACGGAACAGCAAGGCATGCAGTACAACAGATGACTTTGCTTTGGGCATCCCTGTTTATATTTGTCTTCACTTGTAGCACAGCACCGTTCTTTGGCTAGTACAATGATAAAATGATAGAAGACAGGCAGCACATTTTTTAGAAGTAACACCCAAACAAAGTTCTAAAATTGACTCTTGTGATATTTTCACGGCAATAGCTTACAATTTCATCTTCCACACCAATGCCTCTGTTTCCGTTTCACGGGTATCTGGCTCGCCAAAGCTTGCCCTTAGCGGGGTCACACTCACCCAACCCTGATGTAATGCCCACCCGTCGGATCCCACTGGGAGTGAATCGAAAGATGGGGTGATGAGCCCCACCATCTCAGGACCCCATTTGAATAACAAATCTCCAGTCTTTTCATCATCTGGGCCTGACCCGTAAGCTGGAGTTTGACGGTCAGTGAGGGGATCCGGGCCCGGAGCAACTACTGCGTGATCGTTAGTTTTGGTTTTAGAGATGTTCTTGAAGAGGCGTCCATAGGAGTTACGCCACATCCTAGTCCAACATATCTTTAAGCCTTCTTCTGAAAGAATGGTCTCTATCAGGGGAATGTTGATGCTGTAGAGGTCAACTTCGCCTTGTCGTAAACCACACTCGTCTTCTCCCCAGTTATTCCATAAGTGGTTGATTATACGGCAACCTAACTCATGGGCGGGTTCAAAATATGAAGTAGGTGTCGGGTGCACCACCGTTCCATAAGAGATGGCAATGGAACGCTTTTTTGACAACGAGGCCGACATGGCGGCACCTATGGTACCAGATGACAGAGCAAAGGCGGCTTATTTTAGAGTTCATTAGTAAAAATATAAGGAGCAGGACTATGGACACCAAAAGGACTGACATGAAGTATTGCGCCCAAGATTAGGTCCAGATATCTATAATGCTTGTTTTGTGAGGAGTTGAATTAATAATATAGAACCCATTTTACCACAAGGTCAATGTCGTCCTTGAATAAATTGTGGAGCGCGATATTGGCACAAGTTGCTGGGGTCTGCATATTGGACTTGTTTAGTAACAGGTCAATGGTTCTATAAAATTTTGAAATATTCCGTACACCATCTAATAGTATCCATTCCGCCTATGTTGTTAGCTTGGGCGATAGGGATCGTGAGAGTCGAGCAATGCCAACTTACCAGTTCTCCGTCGTTCAAAGGCCTGGATATCAATGAGATTTCGCCAGTTCCATCTTCCTTGGGGTAGAAGTAATTCCCCTTGGTAATCTCCTTTATATGATATGCTTTCCCTAGCGAAGGCCAAGTTCGATTATCTGGTGTAAGGGAGTGTCGACAGAAACAAACCAATCCAAGATTTCTGGGAGCTAGGGAGCACTACTTTCACGTCCCAACCTTTGAGATTAAATTATATTTCCTTTCCAGTACCTCAACATAGAGTCCTGTCGTACCGAGATGCTGCGTGAGATGGCGATAGAGGCCGAGGATGTAAGGCGACTCCTTGGGATCAGGGGGTCCGTCATCATTCTGGGCACGCCAGTGTATGAGTGTTGCCTAGGCTTACAAGAAGATGATTAACAAACCGTCAAGAGGACCCTTGGTTTGGCAGACGACATCCAAGTTGGATGTGTAGGGCGGTAGATGAAAATAAGTAGGACCTTGGATGTGGTGAAGCAAGCCAGGCACAAATAATCGTGACCACTGGATAGAATTGCTAAAACTTGCATTGTGCCACAATTTCCTCCCTCATCCTCGCTTGCTCCAGTCTGGCCTTGTTACCAACCACGACACGCTGAAGTCCCATGTCAGCTGCTCATGAAGTTCCAGAATTTCCAGGTCTCCTGCCGTTGGAAATGGATCCCCCGGCGGGAGCTACTTTAACGCCTGCAACTACTCTTGCGGTGCCCACCGACACAGATTCAAATGGTTATCTTGAGTCTCCAGCACCCTCTTTTGCAGAATCCTTCTCAACAGCCCTATCCTCACCAGGAGATGACATTGAGGATATCTCCCATCTCGGTCTATCATCCTTAGCCCCGCCCCAGAGTTTGCGAAAATCCGTCTCTGTCGATTCGTTTCAGTACGGCCGTGAGGGTTCTCGAAGTTACTCAGACGATCATCCGGAACCACCCAGACCCAATATATATGGCCCGACTGGAATTCATGAACGTCCAGACAAGCAACCTTGGTCTTTCCGACACCGTGGCGGAACAATACATCGCGATCATGATGAATCGTCACCGCTGGACTCTGATATTGATCGATACGACCCCGTTAATATAGCCTCAGTCGACCGCTTTCGACGTCTTTCTCTCAAAAACCAGGACACTAAACATTTCATCCGAGGCGGCGACCTCCCCCTTCCTTCACGTGCCCGAAACAACAGTGCCTCGATCGTCTCCAATCCTCGAGAACGTGGAAGCTTACCTACAGTTTCATCGACATCCTCACTCCAATCTCCCTCAAGGAGAGGGACTGCATACACCTCAACTGGTATGGGTCGACTGCGTAGTGGTAGTTTGGGTTACAATCCACCCAGTTCCTCGAAGCGGATTGTTGTAAATCCCAACACCCCGTCTCTGGTGAGTGTTTTTTGTGACATCTCCTGGTTAGAGAGCTTAGTGTCGCCCCACAGGATCGCGTTCCTTCCACCCACGATATCGTTCTTGCCGTCATTGGAACAACAGGGTGTGGCAAATCAACCGTCATTCGGAAGGGCCTCGCTGGTTATGGTTTAATGGAATCCACCGTGGTGTCTGAGTCTTCACATATGTCTGGTTTGCCTCGATGTGAGTGACTTCCATCTACGGGAGAATATATATTTCAATTTACACTGGTTTATTAGATATACGCAGAACTGGTGCTGTAATGGTCGATTCGTCTACAAACCCACTTACCGCCCCACAACCTATCGAAGTCATAGAGGTGGAAGTTCAGACGACAACTAAGGGCCTTCTTAAATGGCCCCAGGGTCTTCCCCCGATTGACGGTGTGATGATATGCTATGATTCATCGAAGAAGAGTTCCTACCAGCCGGTTGAAAGTCTTCTCAGTGAGTAGTCATCCTGGTCTCCGTTTCTGCAATCATTCATATTCTCATGTCGCAGAGGGCTATCGATCCATGATAATCCCCATCATGGTATTGGGATGCAAATCTGATCTTGAGCATGAAGTAGAGCCAAACGATTCGTTAGTCATGTTGAAAAGATACGATACGGGCTTAATTACCGTTTCGAACACTAATGAAGGCGGGAAAGACAAGATGAAACAATCGTTTCAGTACATGTTGAAAGCCGTCATGAGGCAGAGAGGTATTCTCCACCTTCAATGACTTTGGTTGCCCTTCTAATTCTTTTCATAGGACCAAATCGGATTATTGAAAACCGTAACCCTGCAACTCCAGATTTCTTGGGCCCGCCTTGGACAGATTCTAGGCATGATACCCCGTCCAGCTCGCCTATTATATCCTCTCCCAAGCGACCCTCCTCCCTCATCAACAACAGTATACCCGAAGTTGCCAATGATTCTACCGCTTTCCGACCCGTAGCCTCCACAGCCGAACAATCGCTGACAACACCACCTGCAACAGATTTTTTGGTCGACACCGAACCATCAAAATCTTCGCAGGATGCACAGGATATGACAATGGCAGAATCGGAAAATGCCCACCGTCATACAGACGTCATTGAGAATTCACCTAGTCTACCTGACGATGCCGCAAGGTCAGCCGTCGATGAAAAGAAAAACGGCGTTGTGAAAGAGCCGTCAGTATCGGCAGACATGCACATGCATTGATAGCTTACCTTCCCTTCATTTAGACGCCCAGCCCAGTGGGCAGACCTGGATGCATTGCTAGATAAACTTCTATTTCTGGCAGTGAGTGGTGAAGGTTCGTACGAGTTACAATTTCTTGTGCTGATTGGCTGACATCTTGCAACTTAACACAAACAAGACCCAACTTTCATTACTCATTTTCTCCTTACGTATCGAAGGTTTTCCACACCTCGAAGTGTTCTCCTTGCAATGCAAAAACGAATGCGTCAACTTGACAATCCATGTGGTGATCCGATGTTTGCTTGTTTTGCTCAAATGCGGTAAGAATTCCGCTGATTTTGTATAAAGGTTCATTGACATATTGTTGATAGAATATGCCACCTTCTGGAAATGTGGATTCGGGATTATGCTCACGATTTTGCCGTGCAAGGGACGGCTGGCGCTCTCAATGCTTTGATCAAGTCCATTATTTCAAAAACCCATCTTCTTCATTACGGTTCAGAATTTCTTCCTTTCCTTGAACAGCTACCAAGCCTTGTGGACCAAGACTCTGCGTGGGCTTTGAAAGCCGAGGTCCCAGACAATGACAGTGACAGCGGTGAAGAAGAAGAAACACGAATAGACGAGACTGAATCCTTCGAAGAAAGCATCTTAAGCAATTACTCGTCTGTTGACTCAGCCAAGGTCGCGTTTCCATCCAGGGAACGCAAGTCCAGCCTCCCGTTACCCAAGACACTATTACTTCCACCCCAATCAATTAACTCATCTCCAGCCCCCTATGACCAATCACCAAAACAGCATATTAAGGATCTTGTCAAGCTTGCCCAGGAAGTTTTGAACACGGATTCAGAAGAAATAGCTCAAGAAATAACCCGAGCAGGAGTGAAGCAATTTTTAGACATAAGGGTTGGTAGGCAGTATTTCAGTTATTTCACTATTCTGATCATGTCACAGCCCCGCGATTGGCTACATTATACTTTTGTCTCAGGGAAAAAAACCGACAACGAACCGATCACTGCATTTAACAGTGTATCAAATCATCTTGCAGATTGGTTCGTTTATTTCTCTCTGCCATACTATATTTGCCTGATGGCTAGGTGTAGGGTTGTGTCACTTATCCTTTGCCACGAACGCCCGAGGCATCGGGCTCGACAGATTGAAAAGTTTGTTGAGATCGCCCAGAAACTGAGGCAGATGAACAACTATTCAGCTCTTCGCGCCTTTGTGGCCGGGATTAACAATGCCACGGATGACCCAACAATGGAACAATTCAAGGCGAAGTCGCCTGATGCCGCGAAGAACCTAATGTCATGGGATGTGCTTCTGCAGCAAATCCGCGCCCATCGCGCATATCGCCTGGCGCTAAGAAACTCGAAAGGAGCCTGTATCCCAGCTTTGTGAGTCTGCAGAGTCCATCATCGTTATCGAAAAGTATTCTCACCGGATTTATAGGGAGGTTCACATGTCAGACCTTATCAGAGCTCATGAGGGCAATGGCGATTCTAATCCCGACTACCCGTCGAAGATTCATTGGGGTAAATTTAATATGATGGGGAGATTTATCACCAGCACTCTCCAATGCCAAGCACAATGTCGGAATTCCAGCGATTACGACTTCCCGGAGCGTCCATCGATTGCTGAACTGTTTAATAGGGGAACGGTAATGAGTACAGAGGTAAGTATTTGCCCATTTTTGTTAGTTGCCTTGCTCAGTATTTTTCTCCACAACCAAAAGATGCAAAAATCAAGGCTCAAATCTCAAGACTTTGAATATGAAGACATCCATCCATCTATTCCAACAATTGGTCAGCCCAAAGATATTGCTGGTTTGCGGAAATTATTCTTTTGGTGATGTCTGGCCCTTTCTTCCTTTTTTTGTATTGGATATTGTGTGCTTATTTTTAGAATCACTCAACTGCTATTATTTGCTTTCGTGTTATCTGTTACAATTTATATGACGGCGGTCCAGTGGCCTGTTGTACCCAAAATCAAGCTTATGTCTCAAGCCCTCCACAATGCGGTCAACAATGCACTGCAAAAATGGGCTTAACATTATATCTCAAGATCCATTCTATGATTGACAATATAAAAACACAGTAATCCTCATCTCTCACTTGAATTTGCAGTGACCAAAACTAAGTAACTCATTTTACGTTGTTGGCAACTGAAGGTGTCTTTCACCAAGAATATCAACATCTAGCCCTCCAGTCTTTTGCATCTGGGTTTTCTAGACTCTAATCTTTGAAAATCTTTGTAAATGGATTATACACTGCCAGCAGGTTTCAAGGCATGAAGTACATTGTCCCCAATGCTTCCCATGAGTACTCTATATATAATATGAAAATTCGACGAATGGGCCTGGTGTGGTAAACTTCAAGTTTATTGTATCTTTAAATTTGATGGACCCAATATCTATGTAATTTTGAAAACCTAGTGAAAACCTTACATGTGGCATGTAGAAGAAGAAATATGCGCCGCTTGTCGCCAACGTTGACTCCTCGCGCCGTGGGTGGTGAATTTGGTAATAAAGCACAATGTAGTTGCTCCCCGACTTTTCGATATGATGTTGTTTGGATGTAGTTTTTGGCTGGGACTGAGCAAACTACCAAATAGTGCATAATAACAATGCAAGTGCCATCATTCGTGACTCGTGAGTCGTTGGTGCATGCTCAATTCGTCTATGAATTATCTGTTCCTGCTACCACTGGTTTTCTTCATCCTTTTTGTGCAATTTGTGAGCTTATGTCTTACCTGTGAAGCTCTCTAATTATCAGCGACCTTTCAGGTATCCGTTGAAGCTGGATGGACGAAATGGGAAGCAACCAATTTTTGTAAATGTAGGTGGTTCATTAACACCCATCATTCTTCAGTGATTTACCCTTTCTCTACAACTAAAGGCATATGCTTTCAGTCAAGCTATGCGATATTGCCATTGAATATACCTGACAACCCATCTCAACCTTGTTTATCATGCACAAAGCAATGGTGCTTGAACCAAAATCTTCCGATTTGCGCAGGTGCTTCATTGGGTAACACAAACCCTGACACCGCTACGGGGAAAGAAGGGGACGTCGAAGCTCGATGTTTTCGTATGTCTTCTTCCCAAGTCCTCAGGACTCGTACTGAATCAGCTCTATTCTTTCCCTTAGAGCGTGATTCCCCAAGGGATCAACTTGTCGTTACTTTGTTCCTCCTGACGGTCTTTGGTCTTCTGCTTGGTGCCGGTATCAAGAGCCGCATGTTGAAAGCAGGGTTTACGGGAGAGCTTCCTTGGAACCGAAGAAACCAAGCAAGGTGGTGGGAGGTAAGTCATTTCATTGCTCACTAGGAGCTCTGTAACCCCTGATTATGGCGAATAAATACAACAAGCCTTGGATTCCTCGAAGGGAAGAACCCGACGGCGCTCTTGGACTTACTCGCTTTGGGATGAGTGCGACGCACCCAGACAGAAGAGGAGATTATGATACTATCTCTGACAATCGTTCTTGATGTTGCAGCATCCACTTCATACATTTCTATCTAGTTACTTACCAGTGTCTATCGATGTGCTGTAATACTAGACGGAGGACTCTTTCAAATTTGCTATTGAATGCATTAAATAACCAAGAATCCTGGAACAATATTTGCAAAAATTTCCACATGTTACTGTCACATGCACAAGTGTCTTCTAACCTGATGCTCAAAAGCTTGCTTACTCACAGCACCGTTGATGGTTTGCTTCCTCGACGAATAAATGGGTTGCCTCAACTCAAAACCATCCGCCTACGAAGGCGGCCATGCTGTCCTGAGTTCAGGTCCCGTCAACGGCAATTCTGGAGCTTCAAATCCCCAGGCTTCTCGCCCTTCAGATCCCCGTACCGCTGCGGCGGAAGCAGCAGAGCGTCGAATGCAGGCGGTAAGCATCTCACATCAGGAATATCCACACCTTCTAGAAATGTTCTACAGGCTCAAAGAAGGGGTACAAACGAAGCGAACCCCAAACAGGGCAAACTTGCTGGGCAGTTAGCGAAGCAGAATAGTTCGAAACCGGGTCCTCAACCACAACAAGAGGAAAGGCTGGTGGTAAGTACACCTGACAACGTGGCATAGGACAAGCTTATAGATTCGAAACTCTTCCAGTGGGATTGAAATCAAATACTTAGCTACCGATCCTTCCTACGGGTATTGGGCCACCTATGACATTCCTTACCATTTCACGGGATGCCTCACTTGCCACACGTTTTAAAAACGCCTGACGCAACTGGTTGAGAGCCGGGCACTCGGGGAATCCTACCCGTATAATCATACCCCCTATTGCCCTCGATTCTAGTGGCGTGCATGGCATATATTACTGATTGGAATAAGTTTAAAAATGGAATTGCTACCTCTGCTAGTTTACCAGTTTTTTCGCTTGAGAGATATTATGCGGATACCGTTATGCTTTCTTCAGACGTTGTTACTGCTGGCTATATATTGTGCCAGGGCTGTACAAATTAAATGTATAGCCTTCTGCCCATCTATCTAAAATCGTAGGAACCAGCTTGTTTTGGACCCTATGTACACCGTTCCCGAACCGTGACTCGGCTATTAAATTCAAACCCTGGATTGGCGCTTGAATTTGTACAACACCATGCAAAAGAGCCCTCCAATTCTGATTGCACACCAGTGCTAGCTTTGACCATCTGAACGCGCAGAAACGGTGCGCAAAACGTTGCACCTGTCAGAATTGATATGATGCTTTTCAACTAACCACCGATTGATAGGACCACGCTTACGCACGGCACGGCTCACAAGCTGTTGTTCATATATGGCCCAATTTGAGCATGATTGGGAAAAAGTACTGTGGAAAAGACAGGTCTACCCCGATAACCACATTCCCCCAAGATTATTTCTTGCCTCGTTGCAAAGAAATCGTATGTAATTCGCATTTGTTTATTCCGAGAAATGTCGTCTAAACTACAGCTATAGCAAATTTTCGGCCGTATACCTATTGGCCTCTTGTGATACTGTCCTGTTCTATCACCCAGCACCTCGCAATCATTTTTATCTTCCTGGCAGTCTTCGTCCGACTGAAGGAACAAGCCTTGGACCCACGCACCCTGGTGTGCATGTCTGTGTTCTGTTTCTTCGTCGGATATTTTACCTGGAACGCACTTGATCGCAACCAAGAGCCTTCGGGGCGATATGCGAAACGTTGGTCAATTCTCAAGAAAGGAATTTGCACTGACCAACCACAATGCAGATCTCAAAACACTCAAGTCTTCTATCATGATGTTTCTTGCTCTCATGTCGCTTTCCCCATTACTGCGTACACTGACTGCCGCAACATCTTCGGATTCTATCTGGGCGTTAGCAGCAGTTCTTTTTAGCCTTTAATGCCATTCTAGCGGATTACACCGCCTCCAAACCAGAGGGTGCTCATGAAGGGTGAAGGCTGTCGCATAGCAATCCCAGACGCATACTTACCGTTTGATCAAGGCTCTTTTCTGTGTTGTCGATGAACGCAGCTGTCTCTGCATCTGTGGTTTTAGCATCTCGACTTTCAACTGATGTCTCTGTCTTTGCACTCATGCTCTTTTCCATCCAGTCTTTTGCATTGTTCCCTATGCTACGCCATCGTTTGCAGGTTTGCACGATGTCATTTTCATTAGACAGCACTTAACATTTATTTCCAGTCGTCCGCCATAGCTGTATGGCTATTGATCACCGTTGGTTTATCGGCTTCAGCCGTTGCACTCATAGCCAAGTTGTCACGCACTGTTATGTGGTTGTGCTTCTCAACTCTTCTTTTTGTGACTCTCGTTGCCCCCGCTGTTTTACTATGGGCACAACGATACAAAAAGTTGGTTTATTTCCTATCGCGATGACCAAAGAAGTTAAACACCCTGTTATCTTAGCATTATTCGCGGCCCATGGGATGTGGCTGTTCCAAAAGTCAACTAAGGTGCAACACACATAGGCCTTTCTCTTTTGTTTACAACAATAAATAGCATCAATAATCCTAGCGGTGTTATATACATTGTGTGTGATGGCAAGCAAGTTTGACAAGAGGATATAGTACAGCGGGGTCAGATACAAAGGTATAAAGCAGCGAGGTATATGCAACGATAGAGAGTCTACATTAGGATTGTCAGAACAAAATATGGCAGAATTGGCTATAGATACAATGTCCTCCGTACGTCTAATATGCGAATGATTGAGAATGGATCAAGGGGTATCGAGTTCAACGTCTTCATCTTCCAGCCGAGGTCGTTTAGAGCCAGTAGACACTCCACCAATCCCTCTGGCCTCTAATACATCCTTTGCGACTTGGAATGCACCTTCTGAAGTTTTCTTTGTTCTGGCGCGAGTCCTGCGAAGAGCACCAAAGGCTTGGGCCTTAATAACGGCCACAGTACAAGAAATTGGCGCAGGACCAGGCGAAGGAGAGCGTGAAGATTGAATAGTGTTACGACGAGAACGAAGCTGTTGGCCATTGAGTGGAGTATCTCCATCACTGCTGGTGTGGTCATTTTGAGAGCCATTCTCGCTTGCAGGAAGAACCAGCTGAGGGTCGGCACCCGAGTCTGACCTGCGACTAACTCGATAACGTACTGCGTCAGAAGACTGGCCCGTGAGAGATATGTCTGCGGTTCCTCCGTGGAGGGTCACCTCTGGACAGTGGGGAAGGGAATGTCGCCGGTAATCAAAATCTGCGCGGTCCTGTCCTGGAGGTGGTTCATGAAAGGTGAACTGAAATGACGTCAGAGGAATGGATGTAGATGAGCTCGGCGTGGAAGATGAGGTTGGCGACATTGACCGACTGTTTGGTACACTATCCCCAATATTTTGGTGAAATTGGTCCCCATTCGGAAAGGCAAATGGTGCACTGTCCAGCACCGAGTTCAAAGCTACCTTCTGGTCATCGCCAGCAAATCGTCCGGGGTATGGTGGCATCTCGGTCGATGTTAAAGAAGGCGACTCCATATATACGGGGGATTGTGAGTGGGGAGGCGTGGTAGGTTCTCCGGTTACACTTGCAGGAATTGTCGATGGCACTTGCCAGCGTCCGTCCCTTGATATTGGGTAGGAATATGTTGGGTATTTACCGCTACCACGAAGGTTGAGAGCCGTCCCAGGTGATCCGCCAGCTGATACCTCACTGTTCGGAAAAGGAGCAGCGGGTGGCTGGTTGTTGTAGTTAGCGCCGCTCCCGCTTGAGGCATTGTATGTTCCTTGGCATATGTCCTCTCCTCTATAACCTAAGCCATTTCCATATGTCGGAATCAGTGGGGTAGTCGGATGAGACGTAAGGCTTGCAACTTGGGCATGTCCCAGGAAAGGCGACGACAATGATGCTGGTGGTGGTAGATCGTCAACGTCGGGCGCTCGTCCGGTCTTTCTTGCTTGATAAATGGCTCTCCAGAATCTTTCACGCTCTCGATGTTCCAAACGAAGTCGAGCATTTTCTTGCCGTAATTCCAGAGATTCGCTTCGGGATTCTCGGCATGACTCTTGAAGTTGAATAACAACAGACTCTAAGCTCGTAACTATATCGATATCAGTTGGATTCGGGCAGGATTAAAGATCGAGATCATTGACCTGTCTCTTCAAGGGTGGCAATGTAATTGGCTCGCCTGGCCCGAAAAGCCGCTTGGGCATCTGCGTTTTTCTTCTTTCTGAGCGCGACGTCAGTCATACGCGCAGTAGTGTCAGATGCAGGCTTTGTGGGTGCGCTGGAGTTGGATGGAGAGGTTGTCAAGGACTTGGGCATAGGACGGTAAAAATGAAGAAGACGAACAAGCGGAAAGGTGTCTTAAAATGCCATGAAAAAAGAATTCGAATCAGGGGGCACGAGGAGAGGGTCCGCGGCCCTTTGTCGCTCTACTTAGCCGATGTTATGGACAATTTAAGTTTGGCCTGAAGGGGTGCGGCGCTCACGCACTGACAGCAGGTCTTTCTCGAAGATGACTTTTGGACCTGAGGGCATCCTGCTTCTCCTACGGAATTTTATCTCCATTGAACTGCCATGGACTTTCTTAATCTAAACTACAAAAAACTTCCCGCCACTCAAACACGCACACCATCTGACGCCGGTAAACAACTCGCAACGCCAGATCCAATTGATTGGATTTTTCGAGTCACAGGCTTGCGACCGTATTCTCACCGCAATGTCCGTTCCACCATGTTTTCATTGCTATATCGAGCTAGAAGGGGCATCGTCGCGTCGGATGCTGATTTGGACTTCGATCGTTTGTACCGGCCCACCCCAACTTGCAAATGAAACCCGTCGATGCAGGGAACGGCATGGTCCCGGACGCGGTCCGAATTTTAACCTGGCCTTGCATCTTCCATATCCTCCCCGTCGCCTTCCAGATCAAATGACTCCAAAGTAGTCCCTGTGCTGTCCAACACACAGGCAACTCGTCGATTTATTCTGCCGTTCAAGGCAAGAGATACCCCACCACTCTTGCAACTAGACAACGCTCGCCGTCGGTTAATAGGGACTCTTGTAGTCGTTAGCTAGAAAATGAATGATGTCAACATCTGTTGCAAGTCCAGTCGCAGAGCGTTATAAATCATGCCCTACATGACCGTTCTTCCACAACTCCAAGTAATCCTGCATCAAATCTTCACGGGTGGACCGCTTTACGTATTCGTGGTCTTGCAGATTTTGATATCCTATCTCATTGTAGGGGAGTGTTGCTATAAAGGATTGTTCTTCGTGATTATTAAGATCAGCCTAAAGGGAAGACGCGACTTCCAATGGACTTACCCTCTCCCTGGCGAAGCCGGTAAACAATTACGACACATTCATCGTCGAAAAAATCGGCTTCCAGGAGGTCAAAATTACTTCGTTCCTGTCCTTCCTCGGGAAGATAGCATTCGAGAAGCGCAATGCCAATTTCAGATAGTAACTCGGGTGCCTCGACCCCAGAACGATGCTGGGTGAGAAGTACTGATAGGGAAGACATTCTCAGAGAAAGCAAATTGACAAAAAGTTCCTCTTACTTGTGTTGTTGTTAGACGATGACATATGAGAAACTAGGTATTGTACAAATTCGCCAGCCTGTCGCATCCAGGGTAAATTATGTGGAATCGAATGTAAAGCCCACCTACCTCATTCAGAATAGTCCGTTCTCGGAAGGGGAAGCCCAGGTATTGTTCGGGGGAGCGCTCCTTCTCCGGTACCCGCTTTGCATTCGATATGAAATCAAATGAAACAATGGCAGAACGAGAGGCAGCTCCAGATGCTTGATGAAAAATTCGTTGACATCGATTCGCTAGTTCCTGTATCAATGCTTCTATGTTCCTGTCCAGATTATTGAGGTCTTTTTGTGGACCATTCTTCAGGGCATTGAGACGGTGAATAAGGACTTCCGAAGCAAGAGCACGAACCTTTTGCCAGCCCATCAGCGAGGTATTACCGGCAACGTTGCGAGCATATTGCAATGACTCAGACAAAGTATGATGCCCATAATCTGGAATACCAATGTCGACGGGTCGAAACCAAGGAACGGGTCCAATGAACCAGTTGTCTATAGGGCTCGCCTCTAAGCCTTCCACGAAATAATTGTTGACTTCTAATATATCGTGACGAGCGATATTGCCGTCGTTCGGGGAGTTAACATTGCTGACCTCTATCCAAGTCTGCTAAGAATGAATTCCAAATTTCCAGGGACCGGTATCGTACCATATCTTATCCATGCAATAAACTCTCTGAAGCGAAGCAATTCTCTCCGGGCTATAGCTGCCAACCAGCTTACTACGATTATACCGCGATTCGCGATGTCGATACATAAGGCGATGTCCTCCGACTTTAAATCAAATGAAGCAAATTGAGGTCTGCAAGACGAGTGAGCAAACTGGCGCCTCCGAATAACTGGAAACAAAAACTGGCAATTTCGCCCATCCTTGGATTTCATCCAATACAATATGCAACCTTTGAAGTGCTGGCGCGATGCGCTTCTCCGAGGAATCGCGTAGCTTAATGAGCGCTTCAGACACAGTAGATTCCCATTTTTGAATACCCTGCATGGGATGATCAGAGGGCTTCAACAGATAAAAAATAAGATTTACTCTTTCGCTCATTTGCTCACCACTTCCCAGGAAGTCCAACAAGGATTCCGACGGCCGCCCAGTGGTCAAAAGACTAGTTAAGTCCAGTATAGGATTAGGTTCTTCTTCTGCAGAGAGAGTTAAGGTACGACTTGTCAGAAATGTAAGCGTCATACGTACGGCCAAATTGCTCCTTTTGTTTTGATTCCAGTGACTTGACCCACTTCGGTCCAAGTTCTCGAGCACCACTGCTACTCTCTGAGCCATACCAGGCTTCGTGCATTTCTTTCACAACTCGCATGCTATACCATACGAGCTCTCGGGCAGAAGAAGATAGTCTAGCAAGATCTCTGCATTTTCGCTGGGACAATAGGGGAATGTCGATGACGGCGGGGTTTAAGTATATTCGTGAGCATCCCCCTTGCGTAACACGGCGTTGGCCTGTGAACAAGGGCCGTACAGGATGCTTCGCAACCGAGACATAATCGATCCCTGAACCAAGTACAACGGAGCCCAGAGGAAATGTTCCATCCAAATAGCAAAACAGATGTCCCAGTTTATCGACCACCAGCAGAATACTGTCAATGTTAGAGGTATCCATTTCATCAAGGTTTTCATTCTCTGTTGACTGTTTGTTATGGGAAGAATTGCTGATCGAAGCTGTGACCAGGTCTGTCGAAAGGGTTGGCCAGGTCTCGATGACCGACGGAAGTTGAGATTTATGACTTGTACGGGTGTGAGAACCTTGAAATGCAAAAAGATCAGTTGCTCTTGTGGCTACTGTCAGATTGAGACAAATATTGAGGTGAGATCAACACACGTTAGCTTATCCGTGTCTTCTTGCAGGCTGTCTAACAAAGGAAGTAACTTCAGAATAGAATGAGCAGAGCCTGTCTTGGAGGCAGTCAGTGAAGATGTCACTGAGCATTGAAACCAAAAAGAAAATACAATCATTTCGTTTCTTTTGAATATATCAGGAATGCTGGCATTATGTGTCTGCTTCTTCTCGTCACGAAACCACCAAACTCCAGAAATTTGAATAGAAGATCCGCCGAAGGTGGTTGACAAGGAAAGAGGTAAAGATAGAGTAATATGTCCATCCTGCAGAGAATGGAGAGAAATCGCTGGAGGATCACGAACCACCGCGATGCTCCGGCCTGGAATTATGTTCAGATACATTGTACGAATATACAGTTGCTACATACCATCAGGACTCCAGGCTATGCTAATAACATGAGAGTTTTCGTTCCCATCACCAACATCTGTTTCCCATATTCTTGAACCGCGACTAGAACTCCAGAGGCCCATTCTGTCTGTACCTCCCAATCGAGAGAAGAGAACGATCAGATCCTTCTCCGGACAACATGAATTCGTAACAAGTCGACTGGGAGATGGCAAACGGAAATTGACCAGAGATGTAAACGCGTTCGTCGACATAACTAATGGTTATGGGATAGGATTCCAGATGTATGGGCAAAAAGCTATAGGGTGCTCCAAAACCGAGGATTTTTATTTGAGGAAGATGGGATTCTGAAGATTCATAGGACAGGCCGTTCGTTGTTGACCATACAGTCAAATTCCACAGAGATGACTCTAGTCGAACCTTTCCGATATCGTCAAGGAGTTGAAGACCATGATGGACATTGCCAAATTTGGGGCATAGCTGAGCTTGAAACCAGTCAACGCGTCTTGACACTAACCGTCCTCAACCACCCATTTACCTTCTTTCTATTATGTCTGGAGAATATGATGACGTACTGACCAACCAACCAGTTGTTATCGATAACGTTTGTTCTTTTCTGCACCTTTTTTTAATGCTCACCAGTGCTCATTTCTTTTAAAGGGATCCGGGACAATAAAAGCAGGCTTTGCGGGGCAAGATCACCCTAAATGCTTCTTTCCCTCTTTGTGCGTTTTCACGGTTAGGCCTATTATCCAAACGCAAGCAACGTCTGTTGACCGTACTTCTTACTATCTTTATGATGATTCAGTGTCGGTCGACCGAAACATATACGAGTGATGGCCGGCGCTTTAGAAGGCGACGTCTTCATTGGAAGACGTGCACAAGAGTTTCGGGGTCTACTTAAGATCAAATATCCCATGGAACATGGAATTGTGACCGACTGGGATGACATGGAACGAATATGGAATTGGGTGTACGCTGAAGAACTTGGCACGTTGAGCGAAGAGGTGCGGTGTTGAATCCCCCTTCATTTCACTTTAACGTTTGACGCTTTGTGACACTAGCATCCCGTTTTGCTGACTGAAGCACCTCTGAATCCTCGGAGTAACAGAGATGTGGCAGCACAGATATTCTTCGACACTTTCAACGTACCAGCGCTTTTCACATCAGTGCAAGCTGTATTATCACTGTGCGTGTTTCATTTTATTGTTTCTGCAGACTCTAATATTACAAATAGCTACTCATCAGGGCGAACCACAGGTATTGTCCTTGATTCTGGGGACGGTGTGACGCACGCCGTGCCAGTCTTCGAAGGTTTCTCTATGCCTCATGCCATTCGGCGTGTTGATGTGGCAGGAAGGTAAATGGTTTCTTATGCGGTAGCTTTCTGTTCTCAAGGTAGCGTAGAGACGTAACCGATCATCTTCAACTCCTGCTGCGAAAGGCTGGACACCACCTACATACAACTGCAGAACGCGAGGTCGTCCGAACAATCAAGGAAAAATGTTGTTATGTTGCACTCAATCCTGCCAAGGAGGAAAAAGATGCATTAGGTCGTACAGAAGAGTTTCGGCTCCCTGACGGAAATGTTATTCAAGTATGCCTCCTTTTCTTTAATACTTGACAATTCTGAAGCGCCCCCTACATCTAGCTGGGCCCAGAACGTTTTCGTGCTCCGGAAATTCTCTTCAACCCCGAATTAATAGGCCAGGAATATGCAGGCGTTCACCAGGTTGTTGTCGATTCAATTAATAGGGTGGATCTGGACCTTCGGAAAAGTCTATTTTCAAATATTGTCTTGAGCGGTGGGAGTACTTTGTGTAAAGGTATGGACTGACGATTTCTTGGATTGGCAACCACTCAAGGTGGTTTTCAGGATTTGGAGACCGTCTTCTCAATGAAGTGAAAAAATTAGCTTTGAAGGACGTCAGGATTAAGATATATGCTCCTCCTGAGCGAAAATATTCTACATGGATTGGAGGTTCCATCTTGGCTGGTTTGAGCACCTTTAAAAAGGTGGGGCCCAACCTTCCTTGCCACCGGTCAATCTAACTTGTTTATTGCGACAGATGTGGGTTTCTGCCGAGGAGTATCAAGAAGATCCGGACATAATCCACAAAAAGTCTGGCTTCTGATCAATTACTTCGTCGCATTCGCTTTTTTTATCTTAAGATACCCACATACTATGATCATTAATGCGATCAAATATCCAGCATTAGTTCGTAATTTTCACACCTCGGTGGCGGCAGATATGATAGTACCCAATTGAAGGATAATAGACATATGTGTCTGCATAATATTTTTACGGGACCACGTATGCATACAAAGATGAGGTCGGGAAATGGGGAACGATGCTGATCGACTACTTTCCCTTCTTGGGCGGCTCTGCTGCCTTGACTTTTTTGGTACCGCGGAGCTGAAGCAATGTTAAAGATATACATTTAAGGAGTAATGAGCACAGACCGACCTTCTTCGCACGGTTCTTGCGCTCCTTCCGTAGCTTGCGAGAAGGCTTCTCTACTTTAGCCGCGAGGCCAGACTATTACAGCCGGTCAGAGGGTTAGGCATAGATAGGGCAAAGAAAATAACATACCCGTACTAGACGATACTTGGGCTCAAACTTCTTCTGCGATGCCTCATCGTCATAAATCAACGCGAAACCTGTACTTCGTCCTCCTCCAAATTGTGTTCGAAGACCAAATGTAACGACGCGGTTTTTATCGGCTTTGTAAAGAGCCGCGAGCTTCTCCGCGAGGTCGGCTCTCGAGACGTTCGGTCGCGACGGATGGAGGACGTCCACGACGAATTGGCGGCGGGCTAAGAGACGGTTTGTAATGAATTTTCTTGTACGGAGCGTGATGGGAGCTGAGTTGTCGGCCTGTAATTGAAAAAAATTAGGGGTAAGGTTGCAATATCATTCACACCAGTAGACCACGCAATGAACTGAAATCGCATCGTCCAACATCGCGCCATTCCCTGGCGTCGCGGATGATCATGCGTTCATGCAGTAAACTCACCATTTTTCTGGCTTAGAGATACAGATCTATAGAAAGGTAAATCTTGGAATAAGGAAAGAACGAAATTCATACCTTGTGTTTGAGGTCGTCGCCAGTGCCGGGTAGTACTTTCGCTGTTCAGTGCAAACGGTGGCTTAGCGAAACTGTATAGCAGCTCGGCAATTACCGACATTATGCACGTGGCTGCAATTATCCCAGTCAATGTGGTGAATGACGTAAGCTCAGTCTGGGATGACGTGACACTAAGAGCTGAACGATACTTCTATGAGCGCTTCTCAGTTTGCTTCCTTTGCTGCGTATGTGAGCACTAATGCTTTTGGTCGACTTTCAGGCTTCCAATAAATACCATTGGGCTTTCGTAGACTCCCCCACCCGATGAATTCGACGACGGAACGGTCAGCTCCTTGAAACCAGGCGCCTGGTTTCCTTGAAATTTCTTCAGAGAACTCCTATCAATCAGGCGGTGTTCCAGCTTCCTATAACCTTGCATTCGACGAAGAAGCACCCGAAAGGGAAGAGGCGCCTCAAAATAGATGGGAGACTCGGTGTGGATGGCGGATGGACATTCTCGCCGCCGGCGCCTACATTCTAGGCCCGGTTTCAGGTTTGCAACTTCCTATGACCATAATCTCCTTGGTTGACAAAGATGTGGCCCTTTTGCTCCTTATTTTGGAGACGCAGAACGATTATGTTCGATTTCATGGTACATTCTCTCTTCGTGGACCGTGGTTGGAAAAAGAAGCCCTCACGTCTGATCGATGATCAACATAGCCTATCAATCCGCTCTCTTGACAACACCTCTGGTTTTTTTCAGGATCATTATTTCCGTAGCCCAATTTCCATCCTGGATCAGAACCTTCTGCACATTGGTTACTATCATGATCCAGCTTTGCACTAGGTGAGTTGTCTCCTCCCTCTTCCCATCTGAGTCTCAGTAGTTCATCAGTCTCTATGCATACTATGGTGCTTCCCAGAACCATCTAGTCCACCATCGTGCACCTTTCATCGATCAGATCGCGGACAAATGGCTGGTGAAAGAATAACCTAAACACCATCATTCATCATCATAACTTCTTTGCTTTGATGATAATCCCAACAGGAAGTTATCTGCAGTAGCAAGGACATGCCAAAAAGGTCACATCTTTATGTAGTGTATTTTAGAAACCTGTCATGTAAGAGTTCTTGTACAATACATGATTTGCAAAAGCAGTGAAAAATAATTTGCTACATAGCGAATGGGGGTACAGTGAATTACGAACATATGGGCTGTAGAAGTCCACTAAGTCACTGTGACTTAGTGGATTTCTACATGGGCGAAGTCCAGCGAGTGAGAGATGGAGGATACACGTGTCGGAATCCTAAACACGCAAGGCTGAAATGCATAGAAGTATTGGCCCTAAAGCATTCGATGCAGCGGTAAGATTTTTTGTTACGTCCCACCAGGCGGAATAGTGATAACGTGGACTACGGCTCCTCAGGCTCGTTGACATTAACAATTTCTTAGAGCGGTATTTAACGCCATTTAGGTGGTTGACTCGTGGTTCGGAGCCAACCCCATGTCAGACAGGATTGGTACTCCAGCACTTTTTAGAAACAGGTGCAATGTCCGCGGCGAAATTAGAGAGGAAATCGAAGTCCAGGATGTGGACCATGGTCTCGTCATTTAAAAACTGTGGTCGACATTGCCTACACTTCTTGGGGCAGCAGATTTTTCGAAGTGGGGCCCAGGGGTGGAAACAAGATTTCTTGCTGCAAGAGAGCATATTTCGAGAGTTGCTACAGTATGCGCCTGAGCCAGCCTCAGAGTATTCAGCCAAATAAGCTAGCGAGGCACATCTTCAAGACCCGAGAAGGTCCCGTAATGCAGACAGCGGACTATTGCACGGTGCCACGAGAGCCATCCGCAACTTGGGGAAAGGAATAGGCTGACAGTGAAAGCAATCCATCGAAATCTGTCAGGAAGTGGACGGCCGTGGCTGTAGACAAGGAAAGGGATAAAAACTGAGCAAACCGGGAGCAAGTGCATTGGTTTTGTGCGACTAAAAACTTGACGACGGTTACAAAAGGTTGCTTGAAAGTTGAAGCTTTGAATGGGTACGCAGTGTAAACCTGTCGTGACAAAAAACAGGAAATCACTGAGAGTGGAAGCCACACGAAGGTAAATAGGACCGATCGAGCTCTGTTGGGGTGGGGGTGAACGACGACAAGGACTGAACTCTACTGTTTGAATGTGCCGTGACGGCATGAGGTGCATCCGAGTCCCCCGACCCATGACCCCCGTGTGAACTTTCCGTGCTTCCCTGCCTTACATAACTGTCATAGCCAGCTTTATCATAACTTTATGCATACCGAGAAGTTCTAGTGTGAACCTCGGGTAATAAACTCGACCCAATGCATGTTCTCTCTGCACAAGGGGGGCAGAACTTACGATCCTGTGGATACAAGGAAAATAGCATTCGAACTAAGGAAGTCCCCGATAACGGAAAACGGGGATGACAGCTGGTATTAGAAGAGGCTCCGTCCTGGGAGAAAGGAGCCGGGTACATGCCCCACGAGGTACGCCCTCAGAAAATAGAAGTAAGCTAAATAATGCAATAGTACTCTGTACCGTGTCCACTGGGGTCTAGAAGTAAAATGCGACACGGAATACGAGTAACTCTGATGCTGTCCGTAATAGAAAATAGACTTTATGTGACCGCAAGAAGGAATAGAAGAAAATATATGGAAGGGGAATATGGGGACGGAATAAGGGAGAATGTCCAAGAGAAAGAGTTCGTGCAGCTCTATGTCGTTGGCCCGCGTAAGTGGATCCAAGTTCCAACAGATTGTTCGTCACGAATCACAGGGGGGTGCAGGATTTGCCATCAGCACCAACCTGAAAGCCGCCAGCACAAGTATATACTGGAACGTGAAAATAAGCACCTTGTCATGACGAGAGTAAAACAAGAACAAACCTTTGCAACTTCCCTGCTCGCAACCAACATTCCAAACGCCTTTGATTGCAGTGCAATCTTGCCCTTTGCCCAAAGTCGAGCAACCACCGCAGGACTCAAGTTCAGTTGCAGTGTCGAGGCACTCATAGTCCCCACTAAGACCGGAAACCGGGCATGCATCCAAGCCAGTAGGGCAAAGAGATGCCCGAGCCTTGTGCATAGAACGCTTATAGTTGTGATGGTTATAGCCACCGGAGCCAGGGTTGCCAGACGGATGCGAGGGGGGTGGGGTAGGGGGAGTAGGAGTGGGGCGGCAATGATGGAGCGAAGGATACCAAGTCCAGCCCTTGGGGCATTGAGGCGGAGGAGGGTTGGAGGGAGGGGGGTTGCGAGGAACACAGCAACCTTGCTTTTCACCCCAATAATGACTGGTAGGAGGGCATTGCGTTCCCTTGGGTGGGCTGGGAGGAGGCTTAGGCGGTCCTCCTGTGGGCAAGCAGCATTCCTTGTCCTTGTACCTACAAGGAAACTGATAAGAGTGTGTGCGTGAGGTTGACGCTAGTTGTATACGCACCAGAATTCTTGCGGTTTGCAACTCTTAGAACCAACAGAAGTGGAAGCTGCAAGGGGAACCAAAGCGGCCAAAACGGTTAACACAAATTTAAGCTGCATGTTTGCCAATAAGTCACGTCGAGTCGTGGATGTGGTTAAAAAAGAATGACAGAAAGAACGGAGGGCACAGTGAGCTGGCCGTAGGATCGTTAGAGAACCAAACGAGAAGGGGAAAATTCTTGATCACCGAGAATAACAGTTTGAGTCTTTATACCTCCGGAGAATGAAACGCCATCAGAACAAGGACCATGAGAGTTTAGGAACACGACAGAAGGGGACAAGAGGCTCCGAACCTAGCAACTGCGGTTATCGTCTTTATCTAGAAGAACGATCAGATCCAAGGGACCCAGAGCAAGATGGACAGTCCTATAGGACTGGCACAACCACGGAGAGAAACTACAGAGCAACTGAGAGCTTGACCTGAACAGGGCACCAGCTCGGAGACAATCAGACGAGAAACGGAGTGAATTTTGGCGGCAAGCTTGTGTTGATCAGAAGGTCTTGCGATCAAATTAACACATGACCATATGGCAATCAAATTTCAATGTCAGCGAGTCGTCGGAAGCGAGCCTGGCTAGTGAAGCAGCTCTCCAATCTACAATCTAAGTATTATGTAGCTTGCAACTTTGCAAGGAAATGCTTGAGCAGTAAAGTTATGCATAATGGCCAAAAAACCATGACATTCATGACTTTTAGTGGGAGGTTCAGACAGGAGACAATGTTGTCGTGAAACTTAAGCTGACCAGTACCTTTCTGCCACAACAACCAAGATCGATCGATAATTGCAATGGATCACAACGACAACAGATATGTGGCAGGCTCCACAAATTATACAATTCAAAAATGGGGCGTATCGATTGTTTTGTAGCAATTGGATGTACAAAGTTATCGTATCTGTCGATTATCGGATTCAGATAGTATTGCAAGCCATGGCGAAATAAAATGTGTGCTGAATTCCAAGTGAACCATGTCTCCTGGAACTTCAAAACACCACACACCATTAAAATATCAAAGATATTCAGGGATCGATTGTGACGGCCTTTTGAAGGGCGCGGGAGGCGAAATAGCGAACATCAGCATCTGGGTCATTTTGTTGACGCTCTAATGTGGGCTTGACCCATTCTTGTATAAAGGCGTGACCGTCTGAAATGTCTCCAAAGGCTGTCGCCATCACCTCCAAAGCTTTTGCGACGTTAAAGCGAATATTTGGTATGGGATCTTTTGCCAGCTCCAGGAGAGGTCCAATGACGTCCGAGCGGATAATTTCGAGGTTCAGGGACGGAGAGATCGTCTGACCAGGGCACGAAACATAGGAACATGGTAATTAATCAAACCGGCGTTGAATGTGACGACAATGCTCACCGTGATTGCCTGAACTGTGGTCATCCTGAACAGGTAATTTGGATGCGAGCCCATTCCCATCACTTTCGGAACTATCGCGACTTTGGCCCATTCAACGCCAAAAACGTCTGTTAATTTCTTCAAATTGACGGTGGCAGCTTCACGAATACTGTAAACAGTGTCGCCGAGCCAGGACATGCAGAGATTTCCAAGTTGTTCGTCGAAGAAAGGCTTTCCAAGTTGATTGGAAAGAAGGGGTATATACTCAATAATAGCCTGTCGAACACGCCACGATTTGTCTTCAGCCAATTCAACTATGGCCGGGAGTAGACTTTCCGACAGCAACTCGATTCCGATTACTATAAATTTTTTCAGTATATCCGTAAACCAGATAAAGTGAATGGCCGACCCGTATTAACAGTCTCAAGCTTGCTGATGATGTTTAATCGAACTTCTGGGAAATCATCTTTCAAAAGGTGTAAGAAGAGCGGTAGCAAGTGCTCAATCGTAGAATCTTTTCCTAGGAGAGGTGCTAAGCCACTGATTTGATTCGCAAGAGCGGCTCGAACATGTTGTGACGAATCTTGAGACAAATCGCGCACGCATGGAACAATACGGGCAAGTATGACTTCCTTGTCGAGAAGTTTTGAGAAACCTAGAAACCAAGAGCTGTCAAAACAAAGCAATAGCATTTGGGATATGGAAGTTACCAGGGATTTGGGTCGCTGCAGCTGACCGAACTTCGGCCTCATTATCTTTCAACAGCTGCACGTACTGACCGATGAGTTCCTCGCGTACAAGCTCGACACCGAGAGCTTCCGACAACTTCACAAATAATTTAATAGGAAAATCCTTGTTCGAAAAATCTAAACACTCACATCATTGAAATGATTTGCCGCCATATACCTAACACGCCAACTTTTGTCTCCAATACTTTGTTTAATCTGCCGCAATAGTTGCTCCTTGACCTCTGCGGGTGACAGTCTCTTCGCAATTACGATCAAGTCCTCGACTGTCAGCAGTCTAACCGAGTCCTGCTCGTCTTGCTGAAGTTTACGATAGATCGGCAAACCATCGGATAGGATGTGTGGTTGTGAAAAGTGAGTCAACAATGGCTAGTTTGGAGAGGATTAGTAAGAAAGCCACATTTTTAAAAAAATCAAAACAGACCCCAAGCCATTTAGCAGCCGCTCGTCTGACCATAGGTGTATCATCGGAGCCAAGCGACGTAAACCCCTTCCGCAATTCGTCTTGAATACCAGGAGAAACCTTTGAATACACTGCTGGGTAGAGAGCCGCTGATGATGTTCGAGAAGTAAACCATTCCCCTTGAGACAAGCGCCGAAGCAATGGGATATAATATTGTTCGATTTGTGACTGAGATAGAGCAGCGGCAACTTTGGTGATGGATTCAGCTGCCTATTGTGACATGGTTTACAATGTAAAATGGAAGATTTTTGGACAATTGACACACCTTCTCTCGTACAAGCGTCTCTTCCACGGCTGATAGGTTTTCCAGAGGGCCCAATATTAGATGGGCGTATTCCTTTCCGCCAATATACTCTTCAAAATTTCTTCCAAGTTCTTCGGCGAGAGCCAGGAGGACTTCGTCCTCATCATCAACAGAATCTTGAAGAAATGGAAGCAGCTCTTCGCGTGCCCGATCAGGGCCAAGGGCCAACGCGATAGTAGGAATGCTGTGAATTGCATTCAAACGCAGTTGAACGTCTTCAGAGCGTAACTCATCCATAAGAATGGCGATCGGGGCTATCTAAAGGATCGAAGGGGTTGTTGTCAGTGAATCGATATCTGTGATAGCAAAATAACAAACATCTTCTATTGGGAAACCCGCGTCCATGATTGAATAGTCGTAAGATTGGAATGCGTGTTACTTTATAGGACGACAGCGAGAATCTATGAGAGATTAAGTGGTCCAGCGATATACGGCGATTGCAAGGTGGAAGAATCTTATGAGTCGTTCAACGTTTCGCTCAGAAGCGTGAGAACATTTTTCTTTTCTGGATTTGTTGTGGCTTTAGACCCCAAATAATAATATTTGTTTGCTTTACATACTTAAGTAATTTTAAGGAGATTCAAAAAACTCCGACAAGCGATTTTAAATCTCAAAATAAGTACATATCGTTTTGCCTTCAGCTGGAACCAATGCCAATGAAAAGTCTACATACAGGTAATGATTATGAATTCCTGTTGGCCTGCTAATTAATCGCCCATCTATCTGGCAACAAGAGCAGCAACTGCAAGAGGGAAGGAATCCCTTATGTAACCTGCATGTACAGGTTACAGTTGAGTTACAGTCAACTGATTCAGCTCAATTAATTTGAATGACGTCAGGCTTTCACACCGTTAGGGGCCTAGCGGCCACCTCTCCTTGACCTCTCCTCGCCTTTCTCGTCAATCCAAGTCTGCTGGAACATGCCCATAGAAACTACACAACGCGGAATTCTTTTGAAACACCCAGAGGTAATTGAATTCATGTTGTTCCAACCATGTATCCCCATCAACCTGATTCCTTTTCCAGGGTGCTACGGCAGAAATACTCCTTTATGGGGCCACTGTCATATCTTGGACGGCGCCTGATAAATCAGGAAAATCAGAAGAAAGACTCTTCGTTTCCTCAAAAGCTCTCCTCGATGGATCAAAGCCTGTCAGAGGCGGAATTCCTGTTGTTTTCCCGTGCTTTGGCGCACCTACTCACCCAGACCATTCCAAGTTGGCGCAACATGGATTTGCCAGAAACGAGACCTGGAAATTTGACTCTATTGTCATGGATAACGAAGCTGGGGTTTCTATTAGACTCGGTTAGTTAGCCTTATGAGGAACGCACCTCAACGACTTACGCCTTTTTTATTTACAGTCCTCAATCCTACTGAAAACGAACGGATCCCGACGATATATTCAAGAGAATTCAGCTTAGCCTACCTTGTCACACTCGCTGAACACCAGCTGAGTACGGATCTGCACGTGGAGAATACATCGTCATCCGAGACTCTTGAATTCCAGGCGCTGTTACATACCTACATCCGCGCACCTGCCGATGAGGTAAAAATAGTTCCACTCCAAGGCTTATCTTACTATGATAAAACCGAATCTACCGATCAAGCTCGAGCGTCCCCAAAGACGGAAACTAGAGCTGAAGTTGATGTCAAGAAATTTACAGATTCTGTATACGAAAGCGCACCTTTGAAATATAGGGTTACCTGGCCAGCTGGAGGTGTCGAGATAAAGGCGAAGAATTTCAAGGATTTAGTGGTTTGGAATCCTCAAGATCAAGGCAGTAAGCTAGGGGATATGGAAGCTGAAGGATGGTGGGTTTTTTCGCTAAACAAGAATGTTCATACTTTGAACTCCGAACAGGAAGAAATATGTCTGTGTAGAACCAGGACATGTCAAAGGTTTTGTGAACCTTGAACCACAGAAGCATTGGATCGGCCAGCAAGTCATTACTGTCATCCAAGATTGAATCTTCGCCAATAACTGTGGGGCTGCGGCAGTGCCTGAGGGACATGGAAGCTTCACTTTCTAGTAGTATAAGTAAATCTATAGAGCATTGTACAATATTTGGATCAAAGTTCTCATTTCGTCGTTCAAGTGGTTTTGGCCAGGTCTTGACAATGGAAGTTTCTCATTGTCACCTGAGAAATTAGCTTACAAATGACTTGAGCCGGTCTGAACAATCTCAGATAATTTGAATCTCTAAACCGACTCATTGCTCACTCACTGGCGAACTACATCCTCGCTCTTCTCATACTTACAAGCCAAAGGACATAACTGTCTTGAAGGTCACGATGCATTGAGATACAATGACCGACAACGCCGTTTCACCAGTGGCCGGCAAGAAGTCCGCCCAGTTGCACGTCCGCATAAACCACATTGATTACACTCTTATCCCTCCAGGAAACCTTGACAATTCTACTCTTCCACGGGTCCCTGTTCTCCGAGTCTTCGGTCGTTCGTCGACTGGTAAAACAACTTGTGTTCATGTTCATCAAGTATATCCATATTTCTTTGTCCGATATCCAGGTAAACTAAGCCCGCGCCATGGTGAGTTCATGTTCATCAGGATTTTTAATCTTGAGTCAAATTTATGCAGTAAAAAAACACATTTCCAAACTATTCCGGTCGTTGAATCATGCGATTGCCCTTTCTCTCAAGAGGAACCCTCTATCAGGGAAGTCGCACTTCATTCGCGCAATTCTGCTGGTCAAAGGCGTCGACTTCTACGGTTTCCATGCATCGTATGAACCCTTCCTCAAGATACTAGTGGCTGACCCAGCCCATGTGACTCGCACTGTGACCATTCTCCAATCTGGTTCTGTTATGGGCACACGCTTCTCCGTGTACGAGAGCCATTTGAGCTATATTCTGCAATTTTTATGTGATTTCGGTTTATACGGATGCGGTTTGATCGAACTAGAAGAGGTTTTCGAGCGTTGCGGCGAAGAACCGGAAGAAACAACAACCCCTACGACAAACGTGTTTGGTGTATCTTCATACTTTCGAGAGTCTCGCCTTCCTCTTGAAGTCGACGTCATTGCGCCACATATTCTGAACAGACACAATCTAGTGGCCAGAAATATGCATCACCGCCTGGAAATACCGACACCGTCCTTGTCTCATGAACCTCTTGTTCTTAGTGTTCGGGAACTCTGGCAGGATGAACGAAATCATCGTCGTAGCCTGGGTCTCGATCCTTCCCCGGAGGTCCCTATTGACCCAAGCGAGTCTTCCAGAGCGGGAGGTGGGGACTGGGTCGCTGAGGCTCGATGGTGGGATGAAATACGAAAACGAATTGAGAGTAATAGCGCTCAAGAAAAGCCAGTATCAACTGAATCAAAACAAACCTGGGAACTGTTTGTCATGACCACCTTTGAAAGTGTCGAGGCCATCTGGGAGAAACAATACAAGACATGGAAGCCGTCGAAAGAGAAAGCCGATATAGATGCTCCAGAAGTCGACAAATCTGAGCAAATACCTCACCTTCAAGATTATGTCTGGGATGATATAACCCAGGAAATTACGGATGGAAAAGACGACCAAATAGAGGTTGATATCTCAATGCTGTCGAATCAGGACATGAACCGGCTTGATCAAGAGGAGGCAGATTTTTTGAATAAAGAAGAATTGCAGGAGCCACCAGGGGCCGAAGAAAACGAAGACGCAGAAGACAACGCATATGAGGATGAGCAAGATTCCAAGTACCCAGTGGATGGGAATTCGGAGCGGGAATCTAGGTGAATTCTCAAGTTCCCCGATCGAAGGGCTGCCTCGATATCTATTTAGTCAAGTGGACCCCTTTATCGGAGACCCAGCAAGCTCGCAAACCAGAATGGCAGACTATCGACTAGAAAGGTAAGTTTATTTCTCTCATCCACGAAATATCTGGAATTTTGGTAGTCCTCCATCGCCTCGTCTGCTCGGACAAGAAGATCGGATAGGCTCACCAACCCCCACGAAGTAAGACCGCATTCTGATCTGTCATCAAAATCTTACTTATGGTAGGTTGACGAGAGGGCATCCTGGAACCCATGATGTGGTCACTGAAGAGGCTGAGTAAGTAAGGCTTCCTTTGGCTAGTCGCGTAGCTTGACGATTCCTTTAGGAAAACAGAGGAGGTCAAAAATGATGACGATACGGACGAGCTGGACCTAACACCCACAAAATTCAATGAATATCTCCCGGGCTCCAGAAAAATCGAAATTAGGTTTGCCACCGCCCGAGACAATCCTCCGGAACCACTGGATGTCGAAAACGACGGTGATATGGACGAGTCAGACCAAACACCCACAAAATCCCTATGGGGTCCTAAAATCAAGTTCGCCACAAGCGGGGATGACCTTCCTCAGCTGCCAGATGTGAATCAACAAGACACTATGCTTTCTGATATTCAAGAGGATTTGTCAGTAACTCCGGCCGTTCTGGGTGCTAGGGAGCGTTCTTCGCTCATCGCAGCCCGTGCCGTTCAACTTTCGAAAGCTTTCAATACATGCAAAGCAACGAGTACAAATCAATATGTTTATTTCTTACAGCCGCCAACATGGTTGGATTTGCAACTTGGCCTGCAAAACTTGGGGTTGTCCAGCAAAATCTATCAAACACCCTATTATTCCGAAGATGTCGATATTCCAAACAACCCCAAGGAGTATGCAGGTCTCACTTACCACCTTAAAGGGGGGCAGGGTATTGCATCACTCGATGACTGGTATACAGAACCAGCTTCTGATGCCAATCAAACTGTGCGTAACTCGCCCTGTTTAAATCCCATCGGCGTTGGTGGATGGGAATATGCAAGTCATCCGCCTAGCATGAAAGAAATACGCCGTACGATGGAGTTACTCGAGATTCGAACGAATAACAAAATGAAGAAGCAGAAACTGACATCTCAGGTGGAGGTTTTCGCCGTGCAGTAATTTCTCGTCCGGTATCTGACATCATCCCAGATTGAAGGTCCCACACAGGCGAACATATACGGATTTAAGACATCGCCGATAGCAGATCTGTCAGCTTCTCGGGAAAACGCCAACTTGGCGGTCATGTCTGTGGAAATCTTCGGTAGGTAGCCCAATTCCGTCAGTTTGGCATCCAGAGCTTGCCGAACTGATATACACAAAATCGCAGTCCCAACAAAAGACGACAGGGTCCCCAACGCAGCTTCTGATCAAGTTTTCGCTGTTTCCTACGCGTATCATATCTCTGGGATGGAAATAATCCACACTGGTATTCTTGTCGCTCGAAATTCTCAGATTCACGAACACAGAACGCGGCATATCAAATTTGAAATTGTTGAAACCGAGTTGGATCTTCTTAACAGACTAGTCGATTTGGTTGTTGAGCACGACCCCGACATCCTTACGGGCTGGGAGCTGCAACTTAATTCCTGGGGTTATCTGGATGCACGCTGCAACACATATGGTTCGACTCTCTGATTTATTTTTCATGACATTGAACCGACCTCAGAAAAGGTTTGGCGTTCCCAGACGTTATTTCTCGTGCTCCTCCCAGACATTCGGGAGGGTCGGTAATAGACCAATGGGGGCTACGCAAAACCTCTACGTTCAAGACCGCTGGGCGGCATGTCTTGAATTTGTGGAGAATTATGCGTTCAGAGAAGACGCTGACTATCTACACTTTTGAGAATGTCGTGTTCGAGGTTCTTGGCAAACGGTATGTATCTCGTCCTGAATCGAGGAACAAGATCTGAGAAACGCACCCAAGCGTTCCAAAATATAGCTTCAAGACTCTGACGGAAATGTATCACAGCCCAGTGCCTGCGCACGCATCCCTTGTTGTTGAGCATTTGCTCATGCGAGTCGTTACAAATCTTGAGTTACTGGAAGCGACTGAAACGATCACAAAAACTGCGTATGCTCTCCTTTCTTTTGAACTTAAGTTTTCTCACTTATCTTGACTTAGTGAATTTGCTCGAGTTTTTGGAGTTGACTTCTTCTCAGTCTTGAGTCGCGGATCCCAATTCAAAGTAGAATCTTTTATGTTTCGAATTGCGAAACCCGAGAGTTTTGTCTTAATTTCACCCAGCAGAAACGATGTAAGTCCATTATAATTTCATTTAACCACTATGCCATTTGACCCGCTGTGTCTCGTCTAGGTTGGTAAACAAAATGCTGCAGAATGCATGCCTCTTATTTTGGAACCTGCGTCAGCATTTTATTCCAGTCCGCTCTTGGTGCTTGACTTCCAGTCCCTTTACCCATCCATTATGATTGCCTATAATTATTGCTATTCCACCTGTCTCGGCAGAATCACCGATTTTCAAGGGACTTATAAATTTGGTGTGGTCAACAATTTGGAAATATCCACAGAACTTTTAGAAAAACTTCGAAGTCATATCACTGGTGAATGCTTGTCCCCAATCCTGCTTTGAGAAGAGCCAGTGTTCATCTCTTTATTTAGTCGCTCCAAACGGCATCATGTATGTCAAACACGATGTACGCAGGGGTCTCCTTGGGAGGATGCTAGCAGAGCTCCTTGACACCCGAGTCATGGTGAAACAGGCAATGAAAAGGGTGGGTGGCGACAAGGTGAGCTCTTGTAATACTACACATCTTGAAGCTAATTCTGTGGTCTAGGCGCGAAAGAGAATCCTCGACGCCCGTCAGTTGAGCTTGAAGTATATCGCCAATGTCACGTATGGATACACGAGTGCGACTTTCTCGGGAAGAATGCCCGCGGTCGAGATTGCTGATAGCATCGTCCAGACCGGGAGAGAAACCTTAGAAAAGGTGTGGATGTTCGACTTTCGGAATCACGGCGACTAAATTCTCCTAAGGCGATTGATGTCATTGAAAACACCACGAAATGGGACGCAAAGGCATGGTCTTGCTGTGACTCTGTACGAAGTCACTGACCCCACTTTCTAGGTAGTCTATGGCGATACCGACAGCGTCTTTGTGTGAGTTTCATTCTTCACGACAATATCAGATCTGTCTGTATTCTTCACCCCGCAGTTATCTTCCTGGACGAACCAAAAGGCAGGCGTTTGCTATCGGAAATGAAATAGCAGACACAATCACGTCTTTGAATCCTGCTCCAATTAAACTCAAATTTGAGAAGGTATCGATGAAAGCAAAAACGGATTGCATACGTCGCCGCTCATCACCGCAAACAGGTATACCTACCATGCGTTCTAATGGCTAAAAAAAGGTACGTGGGTTTCAAGTACGAGAGTATCGACGACACGGAACCTGCCTTCGACGCCAAAGGCATTGAAACGGTCAGGCGAGACGGCGTTCCTGCCCAGCGTAAGATGGTGGAGAACTGTTTGAAGTCAGTAAACTACCCATCAAGCTTATGATTTCAACGTGTTCAAGGATTCTAGGATTTTATTTCGGACCCAAAACCTTAGCAAAGTCAAGGACTATTGTTGTCGTTCCTGGACAAAATTATTGGAAAATAAAGCTTCAGTGCAGGATTTCATTTTTGCGAAAGAAGTCAAGATGGGCACATACAGGTAGTTACTTGGCCTTCACGTTTTTCTATAACACTCATGAAGGCTCTGCAAAACAGCGATAGGGGCCCGCCTCCACCAGGTGTCGTGGTTGCTGCACGAAGGATGGTTTTCGATCCAAACAACGAAGCGCAGTACGGCGACAGAATCCCATATGTCATTGTGCGGAGTACTTCTGGGGCGCCAAGGTTGGTCGACAGGGCAATGGATCCACTAGAATTTATCAACAACAGGCCAGCCCATTTTACTCAGTTTCTTCCTAAATAAAAGCTCATCCATAGTCACAGTCAGCTTCGGCTTGATGCACATTATTATATCACCAGAGTGCTTATTCCTCCTTTGGAGAGGATTTTCAATCTCGCCGGGGCAGATGTCAGGCAATGGTTCAACGATATGCCAAAGTCTATCGTGCCTGAATTGGTTTCACCTAGGAAACCAAAGGGGGTACCTGCTAGCAGTCCGGATAGGATGAACATCAGTGAACACTTTACAGGCACACAGTGTCTCTCTTGTGGAGGACCTTCTCCTGAAGGTACATTATTCATTTCCCATCGTATTATTCACTCGCGAATTGTACAGGCTTGTGTGACGAATGCTGCTTTTCTCCGCAAGAAAGCATTGTCAACTTAGAGTTTCGGATAAGGACAAAGGAAGAACGTCTCACTAGCACCCATCGCATATGTTCTACTTGCACAGGATCAACCCCACCGGATCCGATTTATTGTGAGTCCCTTGATTGCCAATGGTTTTTTGCGAGGAGGAAGGCCGAAGCAGGGATGGAACTTGTCCCTCTTTTTGAGGAGTTGATAGAAGAACTGGAGACACTACCTGAACGTGATGTCATTCAAACAGAGCAACTTGAAACGGACTTTTATGAAGCGGAGAACGACCTATGATACATGTCAGATGTGCCCGTTGCTGAAGAAATCGGAGCATAAATGTTCCTAATAATTAATGATTATGCTCAAATACTCCTTCCTGCCATCCTGTCGAGTTGGCTCATGAGTCAGATGATGGTTTCTTTTCGGCAAGTTTTCAGACGAATAAATAGTATATTTCCAGGCTTGGCCACCTCATAGGATACAATTGCGAGAACAGCTGTTTTATACAGCTTGATATGCCCCAGGGGCTGCCGGTTCCGTGGTTGGGCCAGACTTGTGGGGTACAGATTGTGCTGGACGTATGTTGCGAACGAATGCGTCATCATCTACAGTTTGATAACCTTCCCTACCATTAGAGGTGAAGCCGCCGGGCATGGACCAGACTGTAACAGGCCATTAGCTAGGAACCGAGGGGTTATTACAAAACACACCTGTAGGTCCGCCCAAATTGGCAGACCCAAGTCCACCAAACTGACTTCCGCGCTGGCGAAGTGCATTCACGAAGGCCAAAAGTGTGGGTATCTAGAAAAGATATAGCATCTGGGCCATGGAAGAAACATAGAAATGTACCTTAAGGAGAAGAAGGCAGACGGTGAGGAACTTGAAGAAACCATGTTGTTCGTTCTTAATCATCCACACAATATCGAAAACCGTTGAAATACCCAATAACGCGGTAAACTGGTAAATAAGAGCAAAACCATGTCAGCTCCAATCATCATGTGAGATGGCAATGCTGACGGTTTGCAGTGACTGAGTCGCCTCGGCAGCCTCCTGGGCATAACATCCGAAGAGGAATATAGGTAGGTTGTAGGGTGGGGTGGCTGCAAGAGAAAGGAGAAAAGACAGGCCCTGCAAATGGCAAATTAGTTGAATATCATTTTGTCAACCGTCCACTGGTCTTGTAAGGGGGTCACAACGTACTGTTCCTGCCAACACAAGCTTGGAGGGATCTAATGTTTGGATATAATCCATGAAGTCTCGTCTTGGAAACAGGGGATATTTAAGAAACGAACGAAAAGAGAATCCGAGGTGGAGGAGTGTGAGCGCAGTAAGAGGCACATTTGAGGCACATGGACTTTTTGTCATTCACTGCTCTGCCGGGCCGCTTCTGTCTCCGAAATCGCGACCAAGCTCAACCCTCCTTCCATTTGTTCCTCATCCTTCTCCATTTACGCAAAGCGATAGCAAAGTGACATGATCGTATTTGATACCACCTTTCCGGCTGATAGTCTGGAATTCTGCCCTACCATCGGGTTTCAAGATATTTTTGTGTGCGGGACCTACAAACTCCTGGATCAACCTGCATTATTTTCGGATCCGAAGGCAAACAGCAGCTCGAAAGTCCTCCAGACCCGAAGAGGACAATGTCTTGTTTTCAGAGTGAGGCCAGATAACAACGGTGGGACCCCCTTGTACGGCGTATCCTTTCCAGTCTCCTGTGGTTCTGAAGCCCGGTGACAGTGAACAGATCCAGTCATTTAATCTACCTGCAATACCAGACATGAAATGGTATCTATTAACGAAATTCCAGTCTTCTCTTATGAAGGTTAATGGCTAGGAAAGGTGTCATAGGTCGAGCTCAGCTGCTCCTTTACTCGGCGTTGCCGATTCTGAAGGGAATATCACGCTTCATGAATGGAGAGAGGTCACTTGGCATCGCCCAACTACCTCTGAAAGACACATTTTGAAACGTTATTCTGCAGCAATCTTTTATACAAGTCGATTCCATAATGTGCGCCCCCTCAGACACGTTGTGTCTCTCTCTTGGACTGGTCCAATCGGCGGACGGAAACAAGGTACGGTCATTATCTTCCACAATTGACAGTTAGCTGTACCGGATTATCGAAGTAATCTTGGATCTCTCGTGGTCTCCCTCTCAAATGGCAATTTATGTCTCTTGACCCCCACAGTGGGCTTAGGCTTAGCGGTGACAGAAACGTGGCACGCTCATGACTATGAACCATGGGTGGCTGCCTGGAACTATTGGGATACCAGTGTTATCTATTCAGGTTCCGTCTTGGTCCACTAGTCTACACTAGATTTTGTCTGAAATCGGTATCTTCTATGGTCAGGAGGTGACGACCTGAAGTTGAAAGCTTGGGACATCCGGCAAGGTTTCATGCGCCCGACATTCGTCAACAAAAGGTAATTAATACCCATCATCGACTTGCCGACGTTTTCCTTATCCACAGGGACTAGATTTGAAGCAGGGGTAACCTCTATCCAAAGTCATCCATATGTCGAGCATCTCCTGGCTGTCGGAAGGTACTCGTAATATCCCCCCTTTCCCAGACCTTCCCCATGCTGACACATTCTCGCCATTTGACAAGCTACAACAACGCTGTTCATATTTTTGATGCCAGGAAGATGACGGCCACTGTAGCGCGGGTAGATGTCGGGGGAGGCGCCTGGCGCGTTAAGTGGCACCCGTCTGAAAGGCGCAAACAGGATCTCCTTGTCGCATGTATGCACGACGGCTTCAAAGTAATCCATTTTGACATGGCATCCGACGGCCTGGGTAGTTTATTTGATGTCTCTCGGGTATTGAAACGCAACGATGACCATGAGTCAATGGCGTATGGGGCGGATTGGTCACATGCAGGTCCTCTCATGAGTGGAGAAACTCTTATTGGAGGTTGTTCTTTCTACGACCATAAAATGAGCCTATGGTCGGCGTGAGGTGTACCAATTGTATTGTCCTATTTGGAGAAGATGCATGTAATTGTACGAGGCCATGTATTTGCTATACTTATAAAAAAAAAGTCCATCAACGACACAGGTGTGGTGCAGTTGGCGGATATACTTCAACCTAACTACAGGTATCTTTGATCCAAGGGTATATCACGGAGCAAATTTTGGGATATAGGTACTGCCGCTTTCATCATTCCGTTGTCCAGGAAGAGTAAAAGGAGTAGGTGGCATGCTAGGCGTTGGAGGCACCGTGAGGTCGCGCCGTCTCCATTTCCAAAAGCCAGCATTAGGACCGTTGGTAACAAAAGCTAGCGTCCAGCGAGATAAACCACGCAAAGAATCTGGTCGATGAATAGCGGTTGTAAGAAGTGTTGAGATGGACAAAATGAAAGCAAGTCTTTTCGCATCACGAAATGAGTTCAGGATTTACACAAAAGAAGACAGTGGAGAGAGACTAACCGCTCGGCCAACCTGACACCTTTGTTGCCGCTTTTTATCCAAGCATCGGGCAAGCAGGCCCTCACAGCACGCGGTAGAACATATAAAGCCATTTCGCCTCTCCTCCTTCCGTTTTCAATCCAGATGCTGCTACCGCACGTAAGACATCCAGCCATGACGCAGCCGTAAGGTCCATCCCAGAAGTCGTGTGAAACGTATGGGAAAAGCTTCGCTAACAAGAGCGAACGCGTAAGGCAGACAACGTACCAGTACAGACTAATGAAAGAAGAGAGAAAGGAGGCACTGCGGAGTGCGCCGAGGAGAGTTTCGATTAAGCGGTGTGGCCGCATGAGGCTTTGTGGGCGCGTTAATAAGACGGGAAGGAAATGAACCTGTAATCAGGATACGGATGCAGATCAGTATATCCCTCTTCTTCAAACGGTAAGATACTGACAGGAAGATAGATTGCCAATGCTTCAGTGAATCCCGTCATGGCCCTCAGGCACGCATTCGCCGTACAACTCTCTGTCAAACCCAAACTCGAGCCCACTTTCCCATGGAGAACTTCGCAGGGAAGACCACCTACTCCCGGCCTACTACGAACACCGAGCATCTTCCATGTTTCGTTCGCCACGGACCCACCATACGCTGGAAGCACAGCTGGGTCGCCCCATAGCGCAGGGTAACCGAGATCCATTGCACTGGCTTGGAGGAGGCCGGAATGAAGAGGAGAGCCGGAGAGGTAGGACCACTTGCCAGCTCTGACATGTTGTAGAACCTGCACTATTCGGCCGTCGAGATTGGCGAGTGTACTGATCCATTTCACGTATGACCGAGGGAGTCTATGTGGACCCAGGTAGGAATATGTACAAAATCAATAGGGTCGCGATAACCGTACCTCTGAGGCTCATAGAAGAAGCACCACATTATTCTGTGCATTTCAGGATCGCATTGCAAGTCAGCAAATCAGATCGACCACAGCTGGAAAACCTAAATACCTTGCACTACAAGCCCAGAATACAAATGCATCCACTTGCGACGTCCATTTCTGGCGCATCTTGTTCTCTCTTCTGATCTTCTCTTTTTCCAATTTATCGTACATGGGCCGAGGTCCAGGAGAGTGTGCATGGTCATAGTCAACACGAGGGGTAGGAATAGGTTTCTGCAGTATAAATAATTGCACGATGGAGTCTACTGCGCGTACGAGAAGCAGTAGTGTCAAGTCGAGCGTGGGGGAGGTACGGTCCAATATGTTTGCTCTGTTCGAGGTGTGTGACGAAGATAGCTCGTGGCGCGAAGCTCGTAGTTGAAACGTTCGATTCCTCCCAGACTGGATGAGGAGAATCCCGACGGATGAGGACACAACATTGGATATGAAGGTCTGCTGTCCGGGGGATAAACCCAATAGGCGTTTCTTCAGGCTGCTAAAGACACCAATGACACAAGGTCCCGCATTGGTGAGATCCGCGCTCTGACCAGGTGGCTTCTTCTTCTCAGTTTGCAAGAGACTCCACAGATTCTGCCTGAGAGCAGCGCCACCCGCCACGGCGAGAGTAATGGCGAATGCGAACCCGTCATGACCGAGTTCATCGCCGCAGGATGCGCCTTAGCGCTGTTAGGCTGGTTCGTGACGATGAGCTGGCTTTCCTCGAAAAGAGAGCGAGGACGAAGGGGACGAGAGAAGGGCCGAGCGACAAGGAGAGGGCAAGGGCGTAGGTGCGTAGGGCAATCTGCGCGGGATGGGTTGGGTCATCAGAAAGAGAGGGGATGCGGTCAAGCCAGGATTGTTGGCGGGAGTGGGCGATGGGCTTCTCCTGGCTGCTGCGCGACATGGCTGCAGCTGATTCTGGCATGGGTGGATGCCGCGTCTATTGTCCTGCCTTGCTCGTCATGATGCTGGCTGGACACAGGGAGGCGCAACTCACCTCTTATCGGTGCATGTGATATACCCAGAATAATCCCGAATAGTAAGAGGCTTCGCGAACCATTGTAAACAGACATTGTGCTATGGACAAGTTACATATGTATAAACATTCGAGGCGATGGGTATAAACATTCAGCAGTACAAAGAGAAAAATCCAGAGAGATACAAAACATAGTACGTGTAGGTCAAACCGTAGCCGTCGCGTCCTCAGAACTTGCGCAAACTTGTACTAACTTCCGTTGGATGAAACACTAGTTTGGAGGGGCTTAGCATCAGCACCCAACGGCTTCCCCAAACCCACTGGCATAACTCCAAAAGTCGATCTCAGTGGAGCCGAATCCTACACCAAGGCCAACATTCAACTCGGTCAGGAGTCCTGCATGCGCGAGGAGTTTGAGAAACTGGACGCGCGACTCTGGGAAAACGAAGAGATGCAACAGGTGCTGGCCCTGTATCGTGAAGTAGAGGTCAATAGATATTCACGATCTAGCGACATTGAACGCATACATGAATCCGAAGAACAGCAATGATGTGCTCTTTGGGTGCGATTGATACCCATTCTTTTGAGAGAATATCGGCAGCGGCAAGTTCTGAAGGTAAGGGATTGTCGTCTTCTGTCCATTGCTTCTCCCGTCGCTTGCCCTTGTCACCAGGATCGAGAAATTTTTGCTTGTGTTCTGGGTGGTAGAACCCTAACCAGAGTTTCCACAGGTCGAGTTTACGACCATCTCGACCGAAGTGCTTCATAAGACGGCGGCAGCGCTGCCAATCGCCTTCGGGGTCACCCAACCAAACTTCATCTGGGTCAATATGATCCCATTCTGTAATGTCGGTGTGGTGGGTAATAACGGAAGGAGGAAAAGAAGAAGCCACAGATAGGCGGTGGGGCAATTTGCTTGAAGCTCTGGTGCTAGGCGCTAGGGATCCGCCATAGCCTTCTGTATCTTCCTTCTTGGGCTTAGCAGGACGGACCATCAGACGAATCCAGCGGCGTCTCCTGACCCATCCTCCAGCATTAAAAGAGCCAATTTGGGCACGCCAATTGTGCTTTCTAAATATCCAATTATACTCAAAGCCATCGTGCTGTACTTCACCACTGTCCGTGCGCATGTCAATCATCCAAGCGCGGGAAACCCAACGCCAGTTGCCGTCTGGGAGCGGGTAGCTCTCGAGAGTAATAGGGGGCTGCTTGGAACGCTTGAGGGAGGCACTCGGAATAGTGAAAGACGAAGGGTCAGATGGTAAAAGCGAGAGGCTGGAATAATAGGGTATGGAAAAAAAGGTCAATCTACCGTGGCATAGTCAGTTAATTAGACGAGAAACTGGTAGGAGTAAAGCTGACCCTCTCTGGTTTTCATATAGAACAGCCCATTCATAGCGGTCGGTGCATATGTCTTCCCCAATAAGAGCAGAGTTATCCAAGTCAATAGGGGTATCGTCAAGGCCTGAAACCTGTAATTCAGGGAGACTTTCTACAGCTGCGACGGATTGATCTGAATCCGGAGACGACGGAGTTGCAGACGAGGAACGCAAGTTGGGGAGGGAAAAAAAGCGCGAGAAACGCGACTTTTTTGCAAATCGCTTCCTCGCTAATTCTGTTGCCTCTGTGTTGTTGTCTTGGATGAGAGAAAGTGGAGGAGGAGGGGTGGCCGCCGGGAAATGTTCGATTTCAGCGGGCGAGAGAACGAGCGGGGTGTCCATGGGTGGCCTACGACATCGCCATGGGAGGAGGAGCTATGGTGTGACCAGTTAAATTTAGCGCGAATTTACGTCATCTGACCCAATGCTATCTCTGCTCCGACCACGAACTCTGCGCGTCCATCTCACGCGTCCTGCCAACCTCCGAGTCCCCCGTGCTCCCCGTCTCGTCCGTTTCCAGTCCGCCGCTCCTCGCTGTCCCTCCTGCTCGAGACCGTTGGCATCCAATCTGCCAGCCTGCACCTCATGCTGGTCCATTCAGCCGCTGCCATTCAATATCTCACACCATGAATTGTTCAGCATTCCGTACAGCCCGAATCCTTTTGTCGTAGACCTACCAACCCTCAAGAACCGCTTCAGACAAGCGCAAGCTGCATGTCACCCGGACGCTTGGGCTTCACGGCCGCCTGTGTGTCCCTATTCTCGCTGGTTGTCGTGTTGCTCATCCGTCGACAGAAAGAACAAGGTCTCGCACACACCCTTTCATCGCGCCTCAATGAAGCCTACCAGTCTCTTTTGCACCCTTTATCACGCGCAGAATATATTCTCGAGTGTAACGGTGTACACATATCCGAAGCTGACCAAGTACAGGACATGGAGTTCATGGTAAACATCATGGAAACTAGAGAAGCTATCGAGGATGCTACGGCGCAAGATAAAGTTCTCATTGATGAACTCACAGAAGCCAATGAAGGCGGGTCTTTTGTCGTGCACATTGGCTCTACAAATAATGCTGTTTGCCTCTAGCCGAAATTGCGCAGACAATCAGCAAATTGACGTCGCTGATTGAAAAGCAAGACTGGGAGAAGGTCAAGGCTGCCACCATTAGATTGAGATATTTACAAGGGATACAGAGGGCTACCAAGCAATGGATGGACCAGAATTTATAACCTGACATTCAACTATAAAATAATGTCGGATGTAGAGAAATCACAATGGCGAGAGTTGAACGAGAGCTGCCCTCGGGAATACCCGACTAATTCAATTTTTTTTTTGGTTGGTCGCCCTGTGATTGATGAAGCTTGAAGTTCCAATGTTGCTTCCGTCTCTGAACTCTTCAGAGCACCATCTACGTCGCTGTGGACTCTGAAACGACTCAAGTACACAAACGACCTGTTGAATAGGTCTTTGGGTAGGTCGTTTGCAGGTCAGCCTTCTTGTGGTCTGCAAGCCACCTAATATTCATCGCAATCCGCGACCTGGCAGAAAGCAGTGCGCCGTTGCAGTAAATTCCGTATGAGACTTGCTCTCCTTCTTTCGTCAAGGCGTCGCCTCATGCAATTCGACCCCGCTTCAAGGGCTATTTCTTCTGCTTCTGCTCTTACCTCCGCTACTGCTGCATCGTCATCTCAAGACCGCACCGACACCCGTCCAGGCATCAAACGCTCATTCTCGCAGCAAGCAGCACAGGCGTTATCTCCATCACCTAGCATCCAAGTCGCCCCACCGGCCAAATTGCCTCGCGGCCCCAACACCTCTGGTAATCCATCGCCGTTTTCTGCGGCGAGACGCCACTCTCCTCGGCGCTCCTCCATGTCGAGCAACCACAAGCATCGTCCACCCGAACCCGGTACGTCATCCTCCCAAAATTACCTTCATGCTGGGTCGTCGAGAGGCCCAAGAGGAGGGAAACGCGGAAAGAGAGGTGGTTCAGGCACAGGGAATCAACAACCAAGAGATTTGCTAGATGGTCCATATCATACCGAGCAGTATGTCGAACAAGAACACCACAAGTCGCCTTTACCTTTGAGGCCCATCGAAAGAGAAGCACCCAAGGGTCCTCTTAACAATTTCTATCAGGTTGCGAAAGGCAAACAACCCGAGTACATTTCACAGCAGGGCACGATAATGGACGGTAATCGTCTGGTTCGGATATGGAGGTGAATCACTTCAGTTCAAATTCACGCCGTTTGTTGTACTCAGTAGTGCGTGATTAGGACTACCGTCCAGCTCGATATTGAACCTCCAATTACTGGTATAGGCGATCATGCAGATAAGAAAGAATCGGCTGCGTTGTCAGCTCTATCCGCTCTTTATCAGTTGCAAGAATTGGGTATTGTGAGCTTTTTTTACAATCTCCACTTTCAGATAATTTAATACATCCTTCCATCAAGCTCAATGATCCTAAGAAGCTGGCGCCCTCCAACAGGCCGGAACCACCAACGACGGAAGCGACATTATCAGATGGAACGGCTGTCCGATACGAACAAGCTCGAAGTTTCATGGACTACTATTGTCGGAAGTTTAACTTTGGCCAACCAGACCTCGAATTCGTGCTTACGCGCTCTGAGGTTTGGGAGGCTATCATGACTGTTGGCGGGCGGAGAATCGGACTGGGTGCTGGATCCACCAAAAAAGCAGCTCAGACGACCTGCTTCCTCGACGTCACCAAGTACCTGGAGACATGTGACCCGGGACTGTGGAAGACGTATTTGGAGGCTGCGAAGACAGGTAAAGATCTCGGCATGGCTCCCAAGGTCGCTTTCCAAGTAAGTTCTGGTCTCGAAGATGCGATTGCAGATATCAGTGACGATATCCGGAAAATGAATTTGTATCGGAACCGTCCTTCCAGAGTCGCCATAGGACCGGAACCGACTCTGTCGGCTGAGACGTACAACATTAGGCAAAGGCGAAACTTCCAGCACATCATAGCAGCAAAGTCGAAGCGACTGCTCGAGCGCAGGCAGGCGTATCTGGTCGATCAGAAGATGGAACGCATGCGCAAAGCCCGGATGTCACTTCCTGTATATACGCAAGCCAAGGAGGTACTGTCGCATATTGACAAGAACGACGTTACAATTTGTATGGCTGCCACTGGCTCGGGAAAGACGACCCAGATCCCACAGATGATTTTGGACGAGTACATTGACCGAGGGGAAGGCGCGAAGTGTAACATCATTTGCACACAACCTCGCCGGTTGGCCGCTATCAGTGTTGCAGACCGTGTCGCGAAAGAACGAGACGAGAATGTGGGTCAGTCGATTGGTTATCATGTCCGTTTTGAGTCCAAGCTTCCCGAATCGGACGGGTCGGTCACCTTTTGTACCACTGGTGTCTTCCTGAAGCGTCTACAGTCAGTGCTTTCAAACCAGGACGGTCATGGAAGAGGAAACAACTTCGACGATGTTACACATATTATTGTCGATGAAGTCCACGAACGGGACGTCGACACAGATTTACTCTTGGTCGTTCTGAAGCAAATCATGGCAGAGAAGAAGAAGAAAAATCAATCGTTCAAAATTGTCCTAATGAGTGCCACCATTGATCCTACTCTATTCCAACAATACTTCACAGACGATTCGGGTGCCCCTGCGAGCGTGATCACCGTTCCTGGAAGGTCGTTCCCAGTAACAAAACATTTCATGGATGATTACGCCCCCAAATTATTGACGGGCCCTATGCGCTGGGTGGCAGAACAAGACAATGTTTCCAAATATCTCTTCAAGGAACTCGGTTCAACAGGTGCATTAAAACTGGGTCTTCGTCCGCCTAAAGCAGAGGTTCGACTTGACGAACTTGAGCTGCCCTACCCTTTCATTGCTGCCACAATTGCCCACGTTCTAGAGTCGTCCGATGACGGCCATGTCCTGGTCTTTCTTCCAGGATGGGAAGAAATAGTCGCTACGCAGCGGGCTCTCTTGCAAGCCTCTCGGACCTATGAAAATCAACTTTAATTCACCAAAGTACACGCTTCACCTTCTACACTCTTCTATCCCCCTGGCGGAGCAACAAGCCATCTTCGAACCCCCCGCCCCAGGCGTCCGTCGGATTATTTTGGCGACAAATATCGCGGAAACGTCGATCACAATTCCCGACGTCGTATACGTTATAGATACAGCCAAGATCAAAGAGCAGCGCTACGATCCCGATAGGCACATGTCGTCTCTTGTATCGGCCTGGGTTGGGTCGTCCAACTTGAACCAGCGAGCAGGGCGTGCAGGACGTCATAGATCCGGAGAATATTTTGGTATTCTGAGCAAACAACATGCAGAGGGGCTCTTTCCTTATCAGACAGTAGAAATGAAACGCGTCGACCTGAGTAATGTCGTTATGCATGTCAAGGCCTTGAATTTCCCTGGCATGACTGTGGAGGAGGTTTTGGCTGCTGCCATTGAGCCCCCGGATCCTGCCCGAGTCGAAGCCGCAATGAAAGACCTCCAGATGGTCGGTGCCCTTGATTCCGAGAAGAATCTGACCTCTCTAGGCAGAGTGCTTCTACAGCTACCGGTAGATGCCCAGATGGGCAGATTGGTGTTATATGGCAGTTTCTTCCGATGCTTGGACAGTGCTTTGACACTGGCAGCTATACTGTCGAATCGGGATCCTTTCGTGTCGCCAATGCATTTGAAGCAACAGGCCCAGCAGAAGAAAGACTCCTGGACTCCGGAGGGTTTCAGATCTGATGCCCTTGCTACTCTGCGGGCCTTCAACGCCTGGTGGGCCATGCAATCACGCGGCGAATATATCAGCGCAAACCGGTTCTGCGTCGATAATTTCTTGTCCAAACCAACATTGCTGACCATTCAAAAAGTCAAGGCGCACCTTTTGCAATCTCTCTATCGTGCAGGCGTCATCGAAGTTTCAGCTGGAGGACAATTTGGTGGTTCAATGAATGTGGATGTTGCGGCAAGGAACTTTGATCGTTCCCAACGCCCTAAATGCAAATGGCGATTCTCTTCCGCTCTTAGCAGCGCTAATTGCAATCGCCTGTCAGCCGAAGTTTGCCGTTCGTTCTGGGGAGAGAACGTACAGAACGTCTACTGATAAGGTATTTTGCTTGGTTCTTCCTTTGCTAAGCAGCCTCTTATTCAATTGCCCAAATTAGATTGCTATTATCCACCCATCAAGCGTTAACCACAGGAAGCGCGAAATGACCCAAAATGGTGCCCCTCCTGATGAGAAGCAGTTGTACGCATTTGCTGACAAGCGAAGGAACGATTCAACACCGGGGTCTGGACAAACATATCTTGTCACGACTACCCGATTAGACCCATTGTCGTATATTCTGTTCGGTGCATATCAGGTGGAAGTCGTGGAGCGTGGATTGGAGTGCGACGACTGGCTTCCGATAATAGGAGATGTGAGGGTGCTGGACGACGTACAACGTCTGAAAAAAGCTATGGAGGCTTGCATGCTCCGTGTATTCGAAGGCATCACGATGAGTCGCCAACGCAAGGGACAGAAACTTCCTGTCCTGCCCCGCGAGGAAGAGGATGAATTTGAATCTAGTGATGAAATTGAGACGACAAAGAGCTACACTCTTTCTAGCGAAGAAATCAGGGAATTGGATCTCATGACGAGGGATGTTGTCAGTCTACTGAATCGCTACAGCGATGAGCGGATCGCGAGCCAGTCCCGTCAGCATTCCAGAGCAGCAACCCCTATAGGATCGCCTTTTTCGTCATCTACGCGTCTGCCTGGAGGTGGTTCAGTCTCTGGATATTCAACACCCAGTTTTAATCAGTCACGACCAGGAACACCTAGTCGTTTCCGCAGGTTTTGAGTTCGGGTAGTTAGAGGATGGCTAATGGGACATATAGTACCTTATTTTTATTACTAGTCTTGCACTCGATAAATATTTGTGCCCCTCACAATATAATATATTCTAGATGAGTTGCCGTCATTTGCTAGCTTAAAATCTGATTTGGGTCCAATGCAGATCTCCCACTTAGTCAGCTTTGAGTTTGGTCATAGAGATTCAAAGTAACCTCGTTCGGCTTTCAGTGTTCGATCCTCCGTATTCAATTTCTTGGTTTCTTATGGACCACCTATCATAACACCACCCACATTCACTTGTCGCTAACAACCTTGTCAAATCCCGCAAAACCTATCTCAATCTCAATCCCGTTTTCAAACGCTGTCCCCCCAATCAAGCTCAAGATGGCGACCAGTATGCGTGGACTCACTCAGGTGGGATGAAATAATACCGCATTTGAGAGATGATGCTCAGACAACACCCAGTTCATTGCGGATATTCGAGGAGCGAGAGTCAAGGAGCTCGAAGAGAAGAGAATTAACAAGGAGATGGCCAATATCCGCAAGAAATTCAAGGGTAGGCAAGAGTGCCTTTGTAGTATTCCTCCAGCTTTTTGATGTCAATTTGTAGACGGAAACTTGGATGGATACCAGAAGAAGAAGTAAGCCCGTCGACTTTCACTGTTGTTCACTTCTGACTAATATCCTAGATATGTAGCAAAGATCATCTTTACATATATCCTGGGTTACAAAGTCGATGTCGGACATATGGAGGCTGTTAACCTCATTTCGAGTTCAAAGTATAGTGAAAAACAGATAGTGATAACCTTTCTTTCTACATGTTATTTTTTCTTACTCGACTGTTTGAAGGGTTATCTCGCTGTTACCCTTCTCATGCATGAGAACTCCGACTTCCTGCGCCTGGTCGTCAATTCAATTCGCAAGGATTTAGACTCTAATCACGAAGTCGATAACTGCCTTGCATTACATGCAATAGCCAACGTTGGTGGAAGCGAGATGGCTGAGGCTCTTGCTGAAGACGTGCATCGGTTACTCATATCACCGTAGGAGTCACATTCCCTGGATGCAATCAATCTCTCATAAATTTGACAGCACTTCCCAGAACTTTGTAAAGAAAAAGGCTGCATTAACTCTTTTGCGACTGTACAGGAAACACCCCGAAGTCATACCTGCTGCAGAATGGGCCCTTAGAATTGTATCAATAATGGATGACCAAGATTTGGTGACTGAACATATCACAATAAATTCTTGAGCTCTGTTTAAATAACTTCGCAGGGTGTGGTAATCTGCGTGACAAGTCTGGTTATGGCACTGGCCCAGGATCATCTGGATCCCTTTGCCGTCTGTTATACGAAAGCTGTGGATCGATTAAACCGCGTATGTCGATTTTGCTCTACGCTTTTGCATTCCTTTTTTTTATGGTGTTGTAGCTCGTTATCGAACACGAATATTCTGCTACATATGCATATTACAAAGTTCCTTCACCTTGGCTCCAAGTGAAACTCCTCCGGTTGTTACAGTATTACCCCCCTTCTGGCGAGTTTCTTATTATTACCTACTCTGCACGATGTCTAAACCACCTACAGAGGACCCGACGATTCAATCTGTTCTTCACCAAGTGCTACAGACAATCATGAATAACTGTGCTGAACCGTCGCGTAATGTTCAGCACAATAACGCTCAACATGCAGTATTATTCGAGGCCATAGGGCTCGCTATTCATCTGGATACAAACTCTCCTTTGGTCGGTACCGCTGCTGTTCTCCTTGCACGCTTTATTTCGTCCAAAGAAACCAATGTCAGATACTTGGGCTTGGACACAATGGCGCATCTAGCCGCCCGAGCTGAATCATTGGAACCGATAAAGAAGCACCAGAACACCATCATCCTATCCCTTCGTGATAAAGATATATCTGTGCGACGCCGAGCCTTGGATCTCTTGTACAGCATGTGTGATGTGGATAACTCGGAGCTCATTGTGGGCGAGCTTCTGAGATATCTGAGGGTTGCAGATTATGCACTGAGAGAAGAAATGGTGCTTAAGATTGCGATTCTCACGGAGAAATATGCCAATTCATATAAATGGTATGTCGACATGATTCTCCAGCTCATTAGCACGGCTGGAGAACATGTTGGTGATGAAGTATGGTATCGAGTTGTTCAAATCGTTACAAACACCGAAGACCTACAAGAGTATGCTGCAAAGGCTGTCTTTGAACACCTCAAATCTCCTTCAACGCATGAAAGTCTTGTCAAAGTTGGAGGTAAGCCGCCTCCCTTTTTCAGTGACTCGATTCTTAAGATCTGGTAGGTTACATCCTTGGTGAATATGGCCATCTAGTTGCCAATGAACCTGGATATAGTCCGGCCGAACAATTTCAATTGCTCCACTCCAAATCTCAATTCTGCGTGGCTGCTACTCGCGCACTTCTTCTGTCAACTTACATCAAGTGGGTGAATGTATTCCCTGAAATCAAACCCCAACTGCTAAACATTTTCGAACGATACCGCCACGTTCTTGATGCTGAGCTGCAACAACGCGCTTGTGAATTCTATGCCTTGGCTTCGCGACCAGATGAGGACGAATACCTTCAAAATATCTGCGAAGAAATGCCACCCTTCCCTCCTCGAGTCAGCGCCTTATTGGGGAGCCTGAACCGTAAACACGGCGATACTGGCGATAAACGAACCTGGGTTCATGGAGGAAAGGAGGCTAACTTGGACCGAGAAATCACGAAACGTAAAACGCTCATGGTGGATCTGGCTGGGAACGACAATACCGTAACAAGCCAACCAACTGGCCAAGACATCATGAACTCTTTGGCGGGTTTAGATTTATCAGCCTCACTTAATCCTCCTTCTTCTCTGCCCCTACTGGGCATTGCAGACAAAACACCTCGCTTGACCTCTGGTCCCAATGTGGATCGATGGTTCGAAAAATTGACGTACACTGCCGAAGGAGTTCTTTATGAAGATGTACAAATTCAAGTGGGCATTAAATCCCGATACCAGGGTCATATAGGACAGCTAGCTGTCTACCTGGGGAACAAAGTCGATGCTCCCCTCACTTCCTTCACTGCGACATTGCATGTCGAGGATTCGGATGCGCTCTCTGTCTCTTTTGCCAAAATACCCCCGAGTACAATTGCTCAGCGAAGTCAAACGCAGCAACTATTGCATGTGGAGTGCAAGAAAGTGTTTACAAAACCGCCCATCTTGACTATGTCTTTTTTGGCCGGTTCACATCAAACTATTTCCATACGACTCCCAATTGTCCTGACCAAATTTTTCGAACATGTGAAACTCAACCAAACCGATTTTTTTGAGAGATGGAAGTTGATAGGAGGCGAACGGGAAGCTCAAAACATCTTTCCTGTTCATCTAACGTCTGCAGGTCAACTAGACTTGCCAAAGCACCGCCGAGTGGTGTCCGGACACCGCTTGAACGTATTGGAAGACATAGACCCAAACCCGAACAATCTCGTTGCAGCTGGCGTGCTTCACATGTCTGTTGAGGGGAAAGTTGGCTGCCTGATGAGGTTGGAGCCGAACCGTGAAGCGAAGGTATGTCATGTTCGTTTCCTATTTTCACAATCCTGACTCTGTAATTAAAGCTGTGTCGATTGACCATGCGAAGCACATCAGGAGATGTAGCTACTGAGGTACAGAAATTAGTACAAAAACCACTAATGGCAGCCCAAGCGTCATGAATAAAAATATAGTATTACCGACTCGACAGATCTAATCAATCTAAATCCTTACTTATATGTCCCGAGATAAAAATTAAAGGTTATATGTAAACCATGGGGTGGCATGTTATCGTCGGAGAATACCCCGTAATAGTCCTTTCTTCCTTTTTCCGGGATCGTCCATAAGATCAACGGGTTGCTCCGCTGGTTGTACCATGCGAACAGGTATCGCGACGTCCCGGGAACCGAAAGAGGGTACGGAATCAGTGGATGGGGCCTTGAGATGCACGGAACGCGTGTTCTTTCCATTCAAGGTTGTCTGTTCATCGGGTATTGTGTGAGTGAATGTCCGTGTACTAGTAAGAGAAGCATCGCCAAAAAACATTTGACGACGACTTGAGCTGTTTGACCCCGATGATGGCGCAGTAGAAGGACGAGATGACTTGCGTTGTCGAGTTGGCCGAGCACTTGTCGATATCACTGTACTGGTGACTTCCGAGATCGGCGAACGCGGCATTTCTTCATTGAGTGCCGTAGAATCTGCCGAAAGGTCTGCGACAGATGGGCGTCTACTCTCAGACGCTAATTTGGTTGCGAGCTGGCTAACACGTAGTAGTGCTTCTTCTTCGACTTCAAAGCACTTGGAACAGAATTCGTCTACAGCAAGATCCGTATCATCTCCTGTTCGGGGTCGAGCACTGAGTTCTCGAGAACCACGAATAACGGCCGACGTGATGATGGCAAGGTGCTTAGGGACGTCGAGAAGGTGTGGAAGTATTGGAACAGACTCCCTATCTAAAACTGTCATGTTTTTCGTCCGCTGTCGAAGGGCATTAACAACATTGATTCGGTCATGTCGATCCATCTCGTCGCCGACAGAAGAGGGCGTTTCGTTGATCGGAGTCGAGACCACAGCGATGTAATCAATCATGGCCGGAAGACTATCTTTGAGGAAATCTTGAACCCCTCTCATGAAAGTTTCCTTTTGCGTAGTCTGGAGAAGTGGTTAGAAAAGTCAGTAGAACATCGCAGTGACTTACAGCATTAAGGTTCGCTAGACTCTGTATTACTTTTGCAATTAAAGTCAGACTTCTCTGTACTGGGAGACTTGGAAGGCCTGCAGGATATTTGCATTGGGTTAAAAAAGGGGGCAAAATTCGTGGTCAAACCCACCTGGACTAAGTCCGAACAAGTGGGGGTGGAGGATAGCGGGAACGATAAACCTTAAAAAACAAAACGCGGAGACGCTTTGCCAAGGTAAATAAGTGTTGCTATCTATGGCCGTTGGATCGGGTCGATATCGCTGTTCAACAAGTTTGCGAATGCATTTGAAAAGCATCCTCATCTCGCTAATGACGCGTAAGTTTTCAATGTATGGGCCATACTTGCAACGTACTTAGGACATTCAGCACGAACTGAATAGATCTGGTTCCAAAATTCATGGCACCAATAGATGAGCTGTTCCACGTTCTTTTCCACGTCCCTCGTGCTCTTGCCACTTCGCATCGGGTCGACTTCGATCGCGACCTTTTCTGCGCAAAGCCTGCGCAAGACAGTGCCGATGCTAGCTTCAAGGAATGACTTGCCATACCACGTCATGCACAATTCGATTGTTTTTGTCAATGTCGTATTTCCACGAAACAGTGTTTGGTGAGCTATACCAATCAAATTAGAGCGTGCTCAACAGAGATATTGATGTCTTTACATGTTGACGAATTGTCGACTTCCCGCAGCGCATATTCTTGCACCTGTTCTATAACAACATTCGTGGCGACAGCAATCGACATTAAATGGGAAGATATAGTCTTTAGTTTCAAACGGCTCTCCAGATCGGACATCCAATCCAGAAAACTTCTTGAGTTGCAGGTCTAAATTGCCAGATTAGTGAGTAATTGCATTCTGCTGGGACTCAACTTAAACATACTGCCATCAATCCAGCATAACACGAATAGGGTAAAACAATCTCCCTGCAAGGAATCAACCTTATGCGTGAATTTGAATCCCAGATGGCGGAAAGACTTACTCGTCAACCCTGATTTTGAGACGTAGTTCGCCATACTGGACTTCTGTTCCAATGGATCCAGTCTGAAGAACAGGAAACCAGCCTTCAACAGTATCTCCTCTGCGGAAATTCCCCAATGCTATGCGTGTTATCCCAATGACGGCGGGCTTGAACAGCTTCTTTTCCCGCCATACAACAATGTCCAGGTTTTCGAAAGGAGGCAATCCAGTGAACGCGAAACTCTCGTGCCAATCAGAAGAACCCATGCCTCTTTTTGGGGTGGTCCGACTACAGAGAATGTCGTTGAGGTGGATTTCACAAGAAATATCGACATCGGCACCGTCGTTATCCAGTCCATTGTCCGCTCCCATGTCATGTTTCACAATGCCTAGATTTCGGCCCTGGATTACAGTAAGTTCTACTTGGCGCCACATGCGATATGATCCACCGTCCAGCGGGAAGAACCACCGTCCATAGATCTCAGGGATCGCGTAAGACTTCAAGAGTGCTTGCCATGTCGAGCAGGTATCAGAATTCGGAAACTGTATGTACAATGGTTCAGCTGTATTTGAAGGGGTCCAACGTTGACCACTGAGTTATCAGAAGACAAAGCGATCAGCACAGACGTGAGATAAGCGAGGAAGAACTCACGCGATGCAGAATATCCCAAGGCAATCCTTTCGATAAAATAGTGAATTGTCTGCTTGTCGTATGTCTGTTTGGTTGAGTAGGTGGATGGAAACAGTTTGAAACAGTATACTCTCCTAAAGGCAGTGAGGATTACATTCGGTTTTGGCAGCTGATGATATTGATCGTACGTCAACGTAGACATTAAGAAGGCAGCGCTCTCCTTCCTCCAGCAGCCTGCAAGTGGCAGACCTCCAATGTCCGGTCCCATTCAAACCTCTTTGAAGGGATAACCAATTCGAACTAGACTTCTCTGTTCGATGCCACATTAGTTCGAATCATTTATACTGCGACGAAAGATAATTGACCCTTGAGCCGGGCATCTCCGCCAGCAGAATCGCGTTTATGAGGCTTCTTGTGTTCTGGGTAAGGCTACACAAAGCTTAGAAAAGCATCGTCAGGATATGTACTTTGACTTGCCTTTCGCAGTGTTGCGCCGGCTGCGTTTGAGATGTATAGCTCGACAGTGACCAGGAATTCTCGAGGAGTGGAGGAAGTCGAGTATCGGTCCCAGGAGTTGGACATAATGGTTAGATGGAAATTGGAATGGGATATAATGTGGTTTTATGGACTTGAATCAAGCTTGAATTCATTTACCGTATTGGAGAAATCAGGCGCTCAAATTGGTCAGTTCCCCCTGTGAAAGTTTGTCAATGCTGCATGGGTTTCTAGCAACGGCGTGGTGGCAGTGCCACTGCCCGTTGCAGCTGCAACCCGCCTCTCAATCAGCATCTCCATATGAATCATGTGGCGATAACAAATAATTACATCGCCATTTAATTTGTGAATTCCATTAGGGATATATAACACTTTTTGTCAACGATATCGTGACGAAGCTCTACGACAACTCGAACAGCTGGCAGATGTTAAACTTAGTCGCCAATTTGCCCCGAGGAATCCAAAAAGCATCTATTATTAGTGCCAGGTGTAATGTCTGAAAGGTATATAGGCGCAAGTAGGTAGTTTGCTATTAACTTGATGGTTTCCGTAAGGCGAGGACGCTCAATCCAACTTGGGTCTGCGAGCGAACAGGTTCAGTCCTTGAACACAGAAAATACACATTGTCGTCTCACGAGGTGCCATTGACTGATCCGTTAAGTTTCCCATTGGCATTCCTGCTGGCGTGCCCGTTGGCGACTCCATTGGAAGCAGTTTTCTTAATCAAGACGGGTTTCTTGTAAGTTTGGAAGTAGAAGTTGATGAAGAGGCCGAGATAGCTTGTAAGAAGAGCGCAACCAAATAATGCGGCTTTTTCTGAACCAGCGCAGTTTCCAATAAATGGAAGATCCGGGTAGTAGGCAAATGCCATGCGTTCATAAGCTAAACAGAAAGAGGTTGGTTGAGAGGCAGCACAATTGTATAAGCTAGCACTCACTTCCAAAATAAACGATGCCTAGGTCGATGATGAATTGAGTGATTTGCATGGAGGTGAGATATTTCTTCCACTGGGTTCGAATAGATTAGCATTTCAAAGTGGGTTATAGAAGTAAGCAAGACCATACCCAAAATCTCGCTCCACCGGCCGTTGCGTAGTAATAGTAGTCTTCAGTTGTAAGTAAATAACGGCGTATACCAGGGAAGAAAAAGGCTGCTTACACATTACAACATGAACCGCCAGGTTCAAGGTGATCACTGACCAAGACTAAGATGCTATTGAGCAAAGGGGCTGAATCTGAATCGTAGTAAAACGGAAACGTACAATGCTCGTCTTTCCGTTCAACTGAGTATAGCAGAGCAAAGCCGTCGCAGAGTGGTGGAACACGTGGAGGAATTCTAAAAAGTATTATAATTGAATCGAAAGAAATGAACAAGTGGAACAACTTACGCAAGGGCTTCTTCTTGAGGGTAAGGAAAACCGTGTCTAATAACTCCAGGTATTTGAAGTAATAATTGATCATATAATAGAACTCCAGCCTCTGACAATATACAAGTTAGGAGCTAAAAAGACGCGTCGACAGCCACGAGACGTACGGGTGTCCAAGCTTCCCTCGCACACAATGCGTGATGAAAACCGTTGTTCCAAATCATGGGCAGAATTTCCTCCAACATCAGAATAAGGAGCACAAGGCTTCCCGAACTTAGGATAACATTATGCACTTGGAAAAGGCTGGTGAGTTTAAGGGGTTGGTGATTTTTCATGAAAGCTTGAATCGAAAAGATGATGACGAGGTATGATGCGAGAGCCGACAAAACAGCCCTATCAGTTGAAAGTGGTGTGGTACCGTCGACATACGAATATAGGTGCGTTGGAAGACGGACGGGAATCTTGTCCAACAGAAAACCTGCAAGGGAGAACATTTCCGACAGTGAACAACGAAAAGAATGGAGTGGAAGTGATTCAGAGCCAAATTTTTGAAGCAATCAACCATTGGGGTGTGACGTTGTCACTGTAACGTTGCTCTCAATCATGTGTTTAACAATTCGGCTTTTTCGAAGTTTCAGTACCACATGCCATTTATCGTCTCACTCAAAGTCAACTTGCACCCGACCGACTCGAAGGAAAGGTCGCTATCCGTCCCCGGGGTTCGAGACTAATTAAATCACACTCCGTTGCGTTTATGAGATCCCAAATGTTACAACGTATCAAGTTACAAAAATAGTCAATGTCCCAGCAGGTGTCAGTACAACGAGCAAATCTATGTGATAATCAAACACGGTACACCGCTCAGATCAACGAGAGCTGCTTGGTCCCTGCACGAAAGTCAGCAGAACGGTTCTACCAAGACAAGCCTTTGCCCACCTTTTTAGCTTGTTGTTGGTTTCATATAGCTTGTCTACGACACTGGCAGTATCGATCGGTTTTTGACAGATAAGACACAACGACGAACTCGACGGGGCGAGAGAATATGAGGCGGAGATCTATGGTAAATTTTGATTGGCCAAGTTCTTTTCAACGAGAATTGTAAAAACCTACCCCAGACGAGCGAAGTGATTGCAGCAAGTCATGAATGAATAAAAGAAATCGCGAACGAAGGTCATGAAGGTCATGCAAGTCGAGACCTATTCAATATCTCAGCTTTCGTTAATAACCTGCCTATGGACACTGGGGCATACATGTATCTGTCGAAGAGCTCCAGGTCGGGATAGTGCAGTGCAAACGCACTGACGTTGTTCCAGAGTTGAGGGTCAAACTAAGGTACTCAAAGGTAAGTACCTTTCGCAGTGACAACAGGGCAAAAGACCCACTCTGTAAAAGACCTTACAGCATCACTAAGGTTCCCAAGCTGGACGGAAAGCTTCAGTAATTTGCAGCAATCTTTGAAGCCGCTCTTAAGTATGTACTTCGCTCAGCTGCATCCTGGATTGGGAGCAGTCTTTCTCCGACAACGACGACGCCTGCGAGTAAACGGACAACATAAGAGGGCCAATAGAAGGAGCTTGGGCAATTGGGAGTCAATGGAATTTGGAGACGCACACGACCGTTACATGGCTTGGGGGCATTATATAGCTTCACTTTGAAAGGGTCGTCACTTAGGGTCTGTCACGAGGGTATCGGGATGGTACGGAAATGAACTCGGCACACGGGAAGGACATCTATGGTGGCAATTGAAATCAAAGGCTGCTATTTTGGTTCAGGTATTCCCGCATTTGCTGAATAGTTCTGCACACAGGCGCAAGAATATATCACATAGGCGACATGAGAAAGGTGTGAGAGGAAGACTCGGAACATAGATTTATTTTGTGGCCTGGGGACCTACGACCTGCTTGTTTCTCGACGCATGGGTGGGACTGAATCAGGTTAACAAAAGAAAAATACAGTCCAACACGTCCGTCCTTCACATACGATACGTTTAACCAGAAAGGTAATCTTCTCCTGGCACAGATTCGGAACGATCAAAGCTGCATGGTGTCCATGCATCATTTTAGGTAACCAGTCATCACACAGGGACGCATGAGGCAACTGGCAGAAACCCTCTTTTCAGAAACTGGACCAAATGAAAATACCATGATCGTTAATTGGAATGCGCTAGAACTAATCCAGGAACTCATCGACACCCGTTCACCCCGTACGAGAATAGGTAGGTTGCCTTGAGTTGCTCTAGAGGAGCCCAGCAGTGTGGAGGAGTACTATGAGACTCTCGGAGAGCGAAGGCAGGGAAGAAAACGATACAATGTCAATCTATTTGCAGAGCTTCGTAGGTCATTAAATTTGTATGCCAAGTTTAAGCTTCAAAATCCAAGCTCCAGGCATTAACGTTTCACGTAACGGTCAACGTCAACACGAAATTTCAGAGAGAAGTTATGTATGTCGAGCAAATGTCGTGGACCCGTGGTATGTGGAGGGTGCCATTTTGTAATCATGGCACAAGCTGAGGTAAATTGGTTACGTAACATGACGTTCATCCTTCGCACTTGTACTAGTACTCCAACTTGACGGGTGTACCAGCCTTATCTTTGTTGAAACCACTGCGCCTGCACAGCGCACATACCAAAATCTACACCCTATATTACTGCATAAAAGGTTTAAAGGCGAAGATTCCGTTGGGCATCTAATATCCAAATCCCAATATCCCTTAGGGAGCATAATCGATGTGGTGGTTAGATCCTGGCAAAGAGGTTCTCAATGTTGTGCGTATCGCTCTAATACACGGCTTCTGCATAAACTAAATGAATTTATATCAGCTCTTTAACCGCATACTCGCCCCTTATGTTATGAACCTTGATTTAAACCAAGTAAACTATGGAATAGGGCAAGGTGACCACGAATCTCATCCCCGCTGCCTTCTTTTCTGACGAACAATCAGGCCAGCTAACTTTAAGAAATTTGAAGTTGAAAAAGGGTGCCTTGGACAAATTTCAACTTCCTGTTGATGTTCTGGAGGGTTAGTGAAAGATTTTTGAACGAGCGAGGTCGATCTCACAGTACAACTAGGTCATCTTGGAAAATTCACGTTGTCCCTTCATTGGATGAATCTCGGGAACCAGCCAGTTGAGATATTGGTGGAAGATGTATACCTCCTTGTTATCCCATCCCCACAAACTAGTACCAATCCGGAAGAAGATGAGGCTCGGGCACAAGCTGCGAAAGCAGAACGGCTAGAAAATGCTGAGTTGCTCCATGTACGCGGTGAAACGGAGGCTTCGACAGGTGACTGCTCCATGAGCTCCTTGTTACAAGTATTAACTTGACCTCACTGTATTGTAAGAGGATTCGACGCAATCACAAGGGCTCTTACAATCCCTCATCGCGAAGGTCATCAACAACGTCCAGGTGACCGTGAAGAACATCCATGTACGGTATGAAGACAACATGAGCGTACCTGGCGTAAGCTGTTTACCGATCGTGATTACAAATTTATATTAACAATTCTTAATCGGCCCAGCATCCTTTTGCCGCTGGAATCACGTTGGCAGGTTTTACGGCTGTGTCCGTTAACAGTGGCTGGGAGCCCGCATTCATCGAAAGCACTGCCGGAGCTATACACAAGGTTATTTTATCCTCCAAAAAATATGACGTATATCGGCCTCTAATGATCTGGTGTTTAGTTAGCCAAGCTTCAGTCGCTTGCCCTATATTTTGACACAGATTCCCCGAGTATGTCCGGTCTTCCAACAGCAGAGTCGATCCAGAAGTTTTCTGCCATGGTAAGTCGCTTCTCATCATTAAGGTTCACCTCTGACGGTGATTGCGAGTAGATATCTCATAATGACGACGATGGACAACACCAGTATATTCTGAAACCTGTTTCAGGCGAAGGCAGGGTACGAAGCTACGACGATCTAACCTTTATCCCCTGACCCACTTTTGCAGATCGTCGTGAACCACAAAATCGATCGTCGAACGCCACGCTTCGACATACAACTCTTCTTCGAAGAGATTGGTGTAGCGCTTGATGATAACCAATATAGGGACACCATCTCATTGGTCGATATGTACCATGTATATCTGCGAAAACGACAGGTGATCAGAGTTTCTTACCTTCGTTCTACATCTACTTAGCCTGACTTCTTCGACAGTATGGTAAATACCGGCCCTCGGAGGAGGAATTCGTTTCGAATATCTCCCAAGCCCGACTTAAATATGCGGTGAATGCAATTCTAGAAGGCGTACGTGAAAAGAACAGGAAGTGGACTTGGAAGTATTTTGTCGAACGACGAGATGACCGAAACAATTATGTTAGCCTCTTCCAAAAGAAGCTGCTTACTCCATCTTTGGTTGGACTGGTGAGCGTGATAGTCATCTGTAATCCCAATAACTGAAACCCCGGAAAGGATCTGCAAAGGATTACATCACTGGAGAAAAAAATGACATACGAGGACATACGATTTTATCGCTCTATTGCCCGTTCCAAGTTAAAAAAAGATGCAGCTCTGCGCAAGCAACTGGAGGCCGAGAAAAAGGATCAACAAGCCCCGAAACAAGGGTGGGGCAGCTGGCTTTGGGGTTCCTCGTCTACCAATACTGCACAAGAGGAGCCTACATTTGGTGGTCCTATGACGGACGAACAACGGAAACAACTCTACGACGTATTAGACTTCGATGAAAAGGCCGCACTGGTCGACGCACTTCAAGCTCCACAGGACTCGCTCAAAATGCGTGTTACTGCTAAGCTGAAGAAGGGTTCTTTTTCCCTCAAAACCGACCCTCATGGGAAAAATGCCGATGTCATGTCCGTTGTATTTGACGTTTTCGGTGCAAATTTCATTCAACGACCCAACAACTTCGAAACTTCAATCTCTTTGAATGGGTTCAGAGTGTTCGATGGAACAACAACCAATACTCTTTACCCCCAAATCGTGCATGTTAAGGCTGGTTTAGGAGCAAATCAGAAGTTGGAGATTGCTGCGCAGCAGGAGGAAGAGTCTAACCCTTTCTTTTTTGTCAAATTTGAGAACAAGCCGTTGGATGGGCGAGCTGACAGCGCTTTAACTGTCCGCATGCGGCATATGGAAATTATATACCATAGGGGCTATATAGAAGCCGTATACAAGTTCTTCAAGCCTCCTGCTAGTCAATTGGAATCGGTAGAAGCCCTTTTGGTAGGTATTTGCTTTGACTTTTTGAATATAACTGACAAGTGTCTATTAGAACGTTGCTAGTCAAACACTAGAAGGTCTCCGCAGAGAAACACGGGCAGGTCTAGAGTATGCTCTTCAAACTCACAAAACAGTCGACATTCAAATGGACCTAAATGCCCCTATAATCATTATCCCAGAAGAGTAAGCGTGTTCTGTTTCGTCAATTTTACGCTGCTCACGGGTCCTCAGTGTAACGACCAACGAATGCAAACACCTCATCATCGATGCTGGGCACATCGCGATTGAAAGTGACCTTGTCGCAAAGGAAGCCATACAAACTATTCACCAGAAGAGGAACCAGAAGTATAACGATGAGGATTACAAAAATCTTGAATCACTCATGTATGACAAGATGTCACTTCGACTGCAGGATGCCCAGGTTCTGTTCTTTATTCTGACAGATAAAAGAGACTGACAATTGTTCTTAGTTTATTATTGGAGACAACTTGCTGTCATGTCGCGCCGCACTCACTTCAGAAACCAGTGATTCCCTCCATATTCTTGAAAGGATCAGTGTCGATCTACAAATAGATAAATCTATTGTGCCAACTGCGGTCAACTTGGCACAGTTCAAAGTCTCCGGTACACTTCCTTCGCTTCAAGTCAATCTCTCAGACACAAAGTATAAGTCACTAATGCGGCTGATTGACGTGTGTATACCCCATTTTGGAAATGAAGAGGAAGACAGGAAATCTGTACCGCGTCCAGCTGGAACTACCTCGGGGACCTTCCAACTTCCTACTACACTGTTTGGTCAATCGGAGCATGAATACAATGTCGACGACGATGACGAGCAGCTACAAGAATCAGATTCTCGATCAGCACTGCAAGAGGAACAGTTTTTTGAGGCTGAGGACGGAACATTGGACGTATGTTCGCATTCAACATTGACCTTTGTCGCTTATAGATCAAATTTACTGACATCGTCATCCAGCATCCAGAATTGCGTCAACACGTTTTCGAATTGGACTTCAAAGTCGACAAATTACGCGCCGTCATCTCTAAATCCAGCTTTGATGGTACCGAAAAACTTTTGGGAGATTTGCATTTGGAAGGATTCTCGTTGGCCTTCGCATTGGCTAAGTACGACATGAAAGTCGACATTAATCTCAGGTTCTGATTCTTTAGATTCTCGTGATTTTCTTCTGTACTGAAATTTACTATAGCTCAGTCTCCATGGACGTGGTTCAGCCTGGTGGGAAGGACATCCGATTCATATCTACCCCTGAACTTGGATCAATGGAAAAAGACCTTCTGCGGATATCGTACATTCGTGTACAAAAGGAGTCGCCTGACTTCCTAACCCTTGCTGAAGGCATCGATCAGAATGTGGATATCAAAATATCGACACTTGTCTTCCGTGCGGCACCTGAACCCGTCCTTGCATTATATGATTTTATCATGACAACCTTCGTTCCAAACTCTGACCAGGTCGCAGAGCCCAGCTCTGGCTTCCCATCGCCTGGAATCAATGGCGAAGTCGATATTCCGAGCAGATCCGATAGCAAGATTCGGGTTTTGATAAAATTTGAGGGTGTTCAAGGTATGTGTCACCTGTGGTGGGTGAATGGGAAGACTGATGTGGGTAATCCTAGTGACATTAATCAATGAAATGATTACTCTGGCGACTCTGTCCCTATCGACAGCAGATGTTACTGTCCTCGTCCGACCAAAAACGCTCCGAGTCTCTGGTCGTTTGGGGAATCTGACGTTGACCAACGACAATCAAAACTATGTGATAGTGGGGGATTTTAATCAGCTCGTCTCTATTGACGGAAAAAACTTCGCAGATTTCAGATACCAAACATTCGATCCTACCGAAGACAATTATGATGGAGTGAAATCTTCTGTCTACCTCAACGCTGCATCTATAAAATTCCATTTCGTGGAACAACCTCTACACGACCTATACTTATTCATGTCCAAGTTGGCAAAACTCAAGGGGCTCTATGATGCTGCTACGCAGGTAGCAGTCCAACGAGCATCTGAAATTGAAAGAATGCAGTTCGAAGTCTCCATCAAGACTCCCATTGTGGTGTTCCCATCAAGCCCGAATTCATCATCCGATGCTCTTGTTCTTCGACTAGGCGAGATTGGTGCTCGCAACACATCCGAATCTGTGGTTAATCAAATAAACGCCAGCTTGCGTGGAATCCAACTGGTCTCCTGTATTCACCGAGAGGGAGAGGCATTCACGTTGAAAATCATTGATGACATAGATGTCTCTGCCGACATAATTCAAACGAACAATATCAATCGCGATCAGGACACTGATTACCCCGATACTCAGGTAGGATCTTTGCCGTTTATTTAACAGCATAACTAAAATTGTGCAGGTTGCGATCAAGATCTCGGATGTCAAATTATACCTAACACAAACACAATACCGCCTTTTACTGCAACTGGCATACGAAATACCCCGGGTTTTTGCAGGGGCACCGGAAATAGAACCCGAAGCAGGAGCTTTGGCTTTGGCCATAGAAAGGACTTCAAATGCAGGTACAGCTGAGGAGCCGCAAACCTACGTCGACCTAGAGCCTGAGCTGCGTTCTTCTCAACGCAATTGGACTACTCTCGACGTTGTTGTCTCCATCAATGTCGTTAAACTTCACCTTTACGATGCATTTGCATTCTCGGAGCTTCAGCTTAAGGATCATGGCATTGCAAGATTTGCCCTAAATGATAACACACTTCGTCTCAAGCTTCTCTCCGATGGTGCAGGGGAAGCGCAGGTTGTGCTTCGATCGTTCACCATGAGTAACATTCGGCCTGGCCAGAACAAATTCCGCGAAATCATACCAGCGGCTCAACACAACCGCAACCAATTTATGTTACTATTTACCATGGCAGGAGGACACGGTGCCTCCTCGCTGGCTGTCCTGACGGTCGATTCCCCTCAGGTCATCTTTGCTGTTGACCCGGTCATATCTCTCCTTGAATTCTTCACGAATGCATTTAGGGACGACAAAGCGCCTTCGCCATCAAAAGGGTCTACTCAACTTTTGCTTGAAACCCAAAATAGTTCTGCCCAGAAGCAGGAAATGTTAGAATTTCGACTTGATTTACATGATGTTTCTGTCAGTGTTCTCGAGAATGACACGGACTCTGAATCACGGGCCATTCGGCTTTATATCAACCAAATTCTAGTCTCACAACAGGTATAAGAAATCATTGGGATTCTCGTTTTATATCTGACTTCGTTTTCTAGGGAATCTTAGCATTGACTGTCAACCGCCTTGGGATGTCGCTTATGAGTATGGGAAGAGCCGCCGAAAGTGTACGCTTTTTGGATGACGTGGATCTCACATTTTCTCTCGATAGTCGGTCTTCGTCGTCGCAACAGATGACAAACATCGAAATATCCTTAAAACCAATTGTCTTCCGAGCATCATACAGGGATATCAATCTCATTACTTCGATAGTTAACAAAGCCATCGAAAGATACGGCAATTCTCAGCAATCTTTGTTGGTTCAAAAGCAAGGCAACATGGAACTGGGTATTACGACCACAGAAAATCATCAGTTGGCCACATCGCCAATTGTCGGACAAGCGCACCCAGAGTCTCTTGGAAAAGCTCGGGTTTTGATGTCTAAAGAGCTTGTCTGTCTTCTAGTTCCTAAGTGACAAATCCACTGACAATTTTATAGTTAAAGGGTTCATTCGATGGCTTCAGGCTTGTCCTCATTGGAGATTTGCACGAACAACCGATGCTCCATCTTAAAGTCAAACCATTCATTATCGGGGCACAGGATTGGTCTGGACAGGTATCATCCGTCACTCGCTTGATACACGGATTTTTGACCTTGCCATCTTCAAGTTACATGCAACTACGACCATGACTACCACTATTACCTACTGGAATTTAACCAATTCACATTGGGAACCTCGTATGAGCTTCATTTTATCTAAAATCTATGGCTCAGTTTCTGCCATCTAGTGATCGATCCTTGGACTTTAACAACTATGGTATCTTTTCCTATCTTGAGTTTTATAACGGACTAAAGTCTTGTTTAAAGGTTGCAAAGGAAACCTCAACTGGGGGCTTGAATTTAACGTTGTCGGCCCGAGAACGCCTCGATCTCAACATCAGCACCACATTCGTTGAACTTGCACTTACCACGCTCAATACTTGGAGCCAAGAAGGAGAATCAGTTTTGCAGAAAGCTCGCGGCACATATGCTCCTTACCGCATACGGAATGAAACTGGGGCGCCGATATTTGTATGGTCTGACACTGACAGCACTGCCAACACCAAGGACGTTGACGCTGTAAAAGTCCTTCATGATAAAGTTATTGACTGGAGATTTGACGATTGGAAAACAATGCGTGAAGTACGACTTTTCTCGTTGGATGTGTATCTAACTAATGGCGTGTACTCCAAGCACGTTTCATCTGGTCAGCACAATATCGGAATACAGTTCGTCGAGAAATCTTGGGAGCAGCTGAGAGGTATTCCTGTCGATCGTGAAGGCGAGTTTGTGTTTTCACTGCGGCCCCGTACGGAAAGATACCCGAGCCGCCTACTTTGTGAGGTCAAAGTGGTCGACAACACCAAGATCGTGACTGTCCGCTCGACCTACAAAATTGAAAACCTGACCTTATATCCCATCGAATTAATGCTCGTCGACGACTCGGGACATCCTGTTTATTCACTAGAAAAAATTGTGCCTGGCAAAGATTTCTCCCTTCCTATTGAGGCGGTGACGAAGTACAGAATCAGAATTCAACCTGACCGTAAGCCCATCCATTACACTATCTGCATGGATTTCATGACCTATGCAGAGGGATTTGGTTATAAATGGAGCACTCCCATCCGCTGGGAGGATTTGATATCAAGGAAAAGTTTTACAATCAAATGTCCTCACGCCGATCCCAATGAAGCTGCATTCAGGCTGCAAGCTTGGGTACAAACAGACTCCATGGAGAGTCCTTCGTGAGTCTCTTCCCGTTTTCTTTCTACCTTCGATTTTAAAAATAGCCAGCAAATATCCTAAAATTAATCTCAAACTTCGCGCCCCTCTTGAACTGGAAAATCTTCTCCCATACAATCTGGACTATCGTATTTATGACAAGAACACAAATCAGAACTGGAGAAGTTATCTCAGAAAAGGCGGAGTCATGCCCATCCACTCAGTTGAACTGGGCCATTTTATCTTACTCAACGTCAATTTGCAAGACACAGGTGATCTAGTTCCGTCAATGAATATTCCCGTTCTCACTGTCACTTCAGTATATAAGCCCAGTGAATTCACGATCATCAACACAGACGGACATTCAGACTTCGACATCGAGTTTACTCTGACTTTGCGAGACCAACTGGATAGGAAGTTGGATCTGAAACTGAACTACGTGTTGGTATTATGGTCCAGCATCATAAAAAAACCTGACTCCTTTCTTCCTTTCAGTCGTCACCCAGACTCAGGCGGTGCTTTCAAAGTCCAGATTTACTGCCCCTTCATCGTATTGAATAAAACCGGCCTACCCTTTGCAATAAAATCTGTGAAATCTACTCGAGCGGGGTCACAAGATGTCGCCGGAGACACCCGACCTGGTCAGTATTCAAATGTAATAAGCCAACGAATGCCCGCTGAATTGAATTTAAAACAGAAAACCTTCTCGAACCGACCCCATTTCGTGAGCAAATGAATTTGCGAATGTGACTTCCTGCTAATGTTTTCCTGGGTTTAGTTTTTTCCCATTCCAATAAGCAAGGCCATGAGTTTGTATTCAAAATCAGTGACTCAGTATGGTCGAAGGTATTTGGGTAGTCCTCTTCCACCTTCTTTTCATTGAAGAATCTCCAGGTAATCTCTTTTGAAGCTCCTGCTGCCGAAACGGAATTCGTTGTTACTTCACAGAGGCACAAGACCGACGAGTTTCACCTTGGTCTTTCATGGAGTGAAGGACTAGGAAAATATAAGCTGACGAAGGTCATAACTCTTACTCCACGTTTCTTGATCACAAACCAGCTTCCCGACACCATCACTTTTCGGGAACACGGTGTCACGCCAAGAGAACGTTTTTTGTCTGAGCCTGGGCAGAGATCTGCATTTCAGGTCCTCCGGTCAGGGGATCAAAAGCTGCTCACAGTTGCTTATCCTGGTCTAAATGCACGATGGTATTGTTATATCCGTATCTTTATATTTGATATTTTAGTTGATATTTCCTTACCTGTAACAGGTCGCCTCCCATAAACATCGAGGACATCGGATCCGTGCACTTCCGTCTGGGTCGCCCGGGCGAACATGCAGGGCACGATCTTGTTCGAGCGGATATTCGAATCGACAGCTCGACAATCTTTATTTTCCTTAGCATCGCGACTGGAGATTGGCCCTTCATGATTGAAAACGACAGTGACTACTCTGTAGTCTTTTGCCAGCAGGTTAGTCCATGTCCCTTGGCCGTTGAGCTTAGACTGAGGCGGCTAGGACTCGGACGGAGACCAACAATCTCGGGAACCCATTAGATACTCGTTAGACCCACACAATGCGATGCCCTACGCATGGGACTATCCGGCTGCGAGAGACAAGAAAATACTTCTTGCCACCGGTACGGCACGGCGGGTCGTCGACATAATGGAAATTGGAGATCTCATCCCCTTCCGATTTAACGTATGGTGTCTGTGCATGATGCTGCATGGCTGTGAACTGAAGTTTATCCTACAGGATCATCAAAGAACCAGGGCAGTCTCCCTTGATGTCCGAGCCGACGGCCAGAAACAAATCCTGCGCATAACAAATTATAATCCAGAACAGAGTCTTTATAAACCACGTCCACGAAGTGGCTCAGTGTCGGTTTCCAGGCAGGACACGATTTCCAGCACTGCCGAGGCATTCGAAGCTGTCACAGAACAAGTCGATTCAAATCTCACTGTTCTCGTTGATCTGGCGGGCATCGGGATCTCTTTAATCAACAAACGGATGGTCGAAGTGATATACCTCGTGGTCGATGCAATAAAATTCGAGTATACCGACAGCACGGTTGCGCAGTCAATTAATGTGGCCTGCGGCATGCTGCAAGTCGACAACCAGCTCCATGAGGCTATTTTCCCAGTTGTCCTACAGCCAACCCCGATAGCGAAGGAGTCGGCAGATGTCGGTGCTCTACCAACTGTCCAAGCGTCAGTTATTTGGTTGAAAGATCAAGGTGAATTGAATCCCCGGACCTTAGTTGTATCGGCTTTCTGGCTCACATTCGGAACAGAGCACGGCGTTTTGTTCATTAAGTATTGTTCGATTCTACTTCAAGCTCTAACGATTGAGGCGGACGAAGACCTTCTATTTGCGGTCTACGATCTTACACAAATCAAAGGAGCCTCGTGGGAAGATGGCACAGCAGAGTACGCAATTCGCCGTCATCGACTTGTTGCCGTGACTGACAAACCTGTCCAGCGTGTTGATCCAACATCCGGATGGTATTCCTGAACCATGCACCGATGCTGTTGGGCAAGATTTATACTTCGAGGTCCTCGAACTTCAACCCATTAAATTGTCGTTGTCCTTTATGCGGACTGAGAGGGTTAACAGCGAAGAAAAGTGATTGTGGATACCTTTGCTACATCCATGTTCTGATTTACATTTTAGGCTGAGCATAAAAAACCCACTGGCGGTCGTCGTCAACGCGCTGACGATGACAGTGGGTAATATCAACGATGCCCCTCTTGAAATGAATGCCCTTGCAATCAAGGATGTGCGGTTGACTCTGCCGGAATTATTGAATCGGATCACTTACCATTACAGACAAGACGTCTTGCGGCAACTCTATCGAATCCTTGGCTCGGCGGATTTCATTGGCAATCCAGTTGGGCTGTTCACGAATGTGAGCTCTGGAGTGGCGGATATTTTCTACGAACCTTTCCAAGGTGTTATTGTACACGGAAACCGTGAGTTGGGAGTGGGGATAGCTAAGGTTTGCCTCTGGTTCTTGCCCAGTTCTTATGGGTTCCATTCACTAAATGAAATACGGCAGGGTGCAGCCAGTTTCGTCAAGAAAACTGTATTTGGCGTAAGCGACAGTGTTACCAAATTTACCAGCAGTGTTGGCAAGGGTGTGTGCCAAGAGCCGCCGGGTCCTCTACCCAGATTCTTTGTTTACATAGGATACCTTTCAGGTCTATCGGCGGCCACCTTTGATTCTGAATATCAAGCTCGCAGACGCATGAATCAGCGGAGAAACAAGCCTCGTCATGCGATGTGTGTCATTTCCAGATTGTAAGCTATACTGCCTGAAACTATCAACTTTTAGATATGGCGTAACAGCCGGGGGTGAAGCATTCGCTAGCAGTGTGACAAGCGCTATGGAAGGTGTTTTTGTAGGCAATCCAATCTTCTCTTGTTTGGTTTGTGACCATTCTTGCCCAGATGAAACCCATCGAAGGCGCTGAATCAGAAGGGGCTCTTGGTTTCTTCAAGGGGGTGGGCAAGGGTCTTGTTGGGTACACGCTACTTCGCCTAGGAAGGAAAATGGTAGACTGATTAAATGGGCGACAGGGCTGTTACCAAACCAGTAGTAGGAGTTTTCGATTTGGCTTCCAACGTCTCAGAAGGTGTGTTCCTTTCTCGTTTCTTTTCGCTCGTTGTTTACTGATCTTTACTAGGTATTCGGAATACTACGACGGTATTTGACAACCCAGAGAGAGATCGAGTCAGATTGGTCAGTGTCACGAACTCGTGAAGTTATTCTTTGTCTGACTCATCGTTTGAAGCCTCGCCTAGTTTCTGCCGATGGTGTCCTCAGGGTGTGTATTTTGGATTGCACTCCAAAGAGTCGCAGATTGACTGGAATAATTGTAGTCGTACTCCTCGCGTGAAGCTCTTGGTCAATCCTGGATGAAAGATCTGAATAATGGAGCCTATCGACGAGAATTTTATGTTGCTCACATCAGTAAGTACTTGCGACAAGGGTCAAAAAATTTACTTGACAAGTCTTGAAAGATTCTCCAGGCGCGGACAATGTCATCCTGTTGACAGCTTCTCAAGTATTGTCATTTTGGTCTAAGAAGCTTCGACTCGATTGGGAACTACCGTTCACGCGCATTCAAGGAGTCACAATTGAAGACACTGGAATTCGTTTTGCACACAAGGCCGGAAAGGAACAAGACAAATTTGCATTCATACCAGACAAAGCCTCCCAGTCATGGTTTTTCAATCAGGTCGCTTCTGTGGTAAAATTGTTCAATGCTCGTCGAAGAATGGATACTTGAAGTGTCCAACATAGTCTTATTTCTATGTAAGTTCAGACACAATAGCCAGATTTAATATATAGGAAAAATAACATGATATCTATATTTCACTACTTTCATATTTATTCAAGCAGAGGTCAGACATGCTTGGCGATGGGCCGGCTCCCTGTAGGCACTGAACTTGTGGACAGAACTGGAAGCGCCTCTGGTTTGTCTTTGACTATAATTGCAGTTGAAGTACTTGATACCCGCTCTCGTCTTGTTTTTGGTGGAGCAGATAGTCGGTCCTCGATGTCTTCTTCATTAGGTATTTCAAGCATGAGAGCAGCATCTGTGTCACCATCACCATCAGCTTTTATGTTCTCAAGACTTGCATAACTGCCACGACGGCTGGCAGAGTAGGCGCTTTGGAAGTCAGTATCAGAGTCATCAGTCAACCCAACAGGTGCGGGGGTTGTAGGATGAGAGATGGTCGATTCTTGCAAAGTGGTTTCAGTTTCAACAGGGGAAGGTATGATCTCCGGGGTCTGTTGACCATCATCATTGACATCCAGAAATGAGTCTCGGGTGGGTGTCCTGTTCTCAGCGTCCGCACGAACGGCCAAAGGAGGGCTGGGCTGGGAAGACAGAGCTCTCTTACTCTCGTCTGTCTTCCTTGCGGGCGTATTTGTCTGGGTTGACGATGTCGTACCACTTCTTGTCCTGGGCTTCGAGGTGGGCTTCGAATGCGCCTTTCGGCTTCGGGAAGGACGCGACCGAGCAGAACCGACTTCCGATGACTCTTCGCCGCTTTCCTGTGTCGAAGAGTGGGATTTCCACTTGGGTTGTCGGCGGTCAGAGGCAAGGGCAGACTCCAGCTTCAAAGAGCGAGCTTAGTATGAGGCAGGTCAGAATCACAGTTCAGACTCACTTTCTGTTGAATCTCCAAAACTTTCTGAGCGATCTTATCGCTTTTTTGACTAATACCTTCGTCGACAGCATTCATGCCATCCTGAGGGACGTCAACGTCCGACGCCGAGAATCGTTTCTTCTTGCTGACCGTTGGCTCGTCTTCGTCGTCTTCGATAATAGTACCAGTCTCTCGGCCAAGCTTAGCCTCTTCTTCCACGGTCTCCATGTCTTCGCCATAGGATTCGGCCAAAGTTGATTCCGTCGCAAAGGATCGGAGGGGCCGTGATTTTGCAGCATCACTTGGTCGCCTTGAACGAGATCCAGAAACATTGGAAAGACGACTATGCGGACGCGAACTACCGTAATCCGAGTCATCAAGTTCAACCGCCATCGAGGCAAGCGCCCTTTCAATTTGTGCCTCAACTTCAGCAACCATCTCAGCGCGCTCTTGTTCCATTCTGTCCATGGTCTCTTTCATGTGCTCCAGCTCCAGCATTGCTTCCTTGTGTGCACTCTCTGTATCTCGCAATTCTATTATTTCAGTCAGTAAAAGTCGGAAGAAAGAAAGAGAAAGATAGAACCCACGGTTTTGGAGCTTCGTCTTTTCTACTGCAGTCAGAGTGACGAGACCGGAAAGTCGCTTGGTCTCTCTTTGCTCCTTGTTTATTTTCGACCTCAACTGGTTGGCTTCAGCACTGAGTTTCTCAGCGTATTGTTCGAAGGTAACGAATTTGTCCCGCCACAAGTCAGACTCGGTCATGAGGAAATTAAGACGGCGAGAAAGTCGGCCAATCTTGGTTTCGAGGTCATCACGGGCGTCCACGAATGCAGTTGCACGTTTGCGAATAGAGTGCTGGATGAGCTGTTCCGCAGCGGTCAGCTGAGGGGGACGTCTAGGTGTTCCAAACATGCTGATCCTTTTTAAGAATGAAGGCTTCTTGAACTGAAATTGAAATTAATCAGAGAAGTATTTTAAAAAAGCTAATGACTTGACGTTATGAAAAACGAACTTTGTCGGAGAGAACACTATCAAACGCCTGAATAATGCGTGTAGAATGCCACCATTCCGGGGGTTTGATTTGGTCTGCAACAGCGGCGGAAGATGCACCTCGCTTCGCTTGGATCTTGCAGACTGGTCTAAATCTTCCAGCAGGGAAAGCTTCCTTGAATTCGCTATCAAATCTACTGTTAATACAATACAGCGGTTCAAAAATTCGCGATCGCACCTGGGTACAGAATGATCGGGATGATAGTGGGATTCAAAGGCAGCAATGAGCCTTTGCCGATACTTCTCTCTTTGCTGCTTAACAGAGACGACATTCGGTGGAGGTGAGGGACAATTCCTACGAGGTTAGTCAGAAAACTATTCATTTTAAAATGAATTTAACTGGTCAACTTACAAGTAATTGATATCCCTACGAACTTTGGTCAGAAAGAGTGCAACTAGATGAACTTGAGGCTAGTAATAACTCACAAATCACAGACACAGACTTCGGGTGCAGGTCTGATACTATATCTGGCCTCCGTCGCAAGGCCCATTATCCAGGGACCAGGGTCGTCAATGTATATTTTCGCATCTCGAGAATGAACTGCCGGCAAAGCAATACCATTCCAACCTCGAAGTTCTACGAGGTATTTGATCGTGGACACAGCAATCTAGAAGGGTAGTCAGGTGGATAATTCTCCTTGAAAACAAAACAGAAGCGCACTCCAAGCATGGCTGGGTATCTGGAAAAGAAAATCACTCTGCCAGTTGGGGCGAGAGCAATCTGAAAACAAAGGTGTCAGACTGGTAGCAGAACTCAGGTACGAACATACTTCGCATATAGTCAGAATGTTGTCAATATTCAAGCATTTAAAGAGTGGCCACATAGTGAAATTGATATCCACTAAACCACGACCGAAATCGAGACCACCAGGGAAGCGGGCGATGACTTCCAAGTTAGAATCACTGCCGTCGTTTTTAGGGCTGGCGTCGAGCTTAATTAGGTCACCCGCGCGAGGAGCTGGGTGTGCAAGGATTTTAGAAATTTGAAGGGTGTGAGATTGAACGTCCTTTGAAAATCGGGCCCACGAAAGGGTTAAATAATCCCTCATAAGGTCGTAAACAGGATGTCGAGAAACGAGTGCTTTGATTAAATCATGAGTCTGGAACCGACATTTTTTAAAAGAAGGCTTACTGAGGGCATATGGAAGCCAGAAGACGGTGTCGCCAGGAAGAAATAACGTGCTCTCACCAGGGCCATGACCAATAGTGCTTGCAATCTCAAAATCACTCTCGCTCATGGCACCTTCACCTTCTGTTTCCCCGTCTGTTTCAGCATCGGCCCATGGACCACGAGAGCTTCTCTTGGCGTTCCGCCGAGCTTGGGTTGTAGGGTCCTGGGTATCACTGACAGAACCAGAAGCATCAGCTCTCAAGTTCTTGAGGCGAGCCGTGACGGCGGACTGGGCCGACTCTTTTCGGGATCTCCCGGCTTCTAGAGTGCGCCGGATAGCGCTACTACGCTCAGCGTCAGCATGGGACCAGACGGTCAAACAGACGCCGTAATACGCAACAGTGTTGCTCAAGGGTGGATTAATATCGCCTGGAATTGGGCCCGGAGGCACCTGCAGAAGCGTTATGAGTACTATGGCCCAATAAACCCGGGGGTCCGAGATACGCGGAGGAAGGGCGGGCAAAAGGATCATCGCTGTAAGGGTATGCAAAGGTAGCAGCAGACGAACGGTTGTCTGCATTCGACAGAACAGAAGCACGAAGAAGGTCACCGGAAGGTGTAGGTGCGAGGGGAGTATTAGGCGCAGGAAGATTAAAAGTGAATGTATGAATAGTAGATGCTGGTTGAAGAGTTGACGCGATCACTTCAACCTCACGAGTAAAAGAAAGCTGTTTCCGATCATGACATCAATGCAAAGCACAAAAAACGACACGAGTGTCAAAATAACTCACTTTAAGAGCCTTGGATAACATTTTTCCAACCTCTTGTTTGCTGAGAGCTCCTGCCCCCTTCAACACTTCCTCATTTTTGCCCCGCTTCTTCTTCTTCCCACCCCCAGCACCAGGACTAACGGTGCTTCCTAGCACCTCTGGTCTCCACCAGCGGTTTACAGCGCTCTCGCTGTGATGTAAACCTAGGACAGAATCCGGATCGGCGAGGGTCCACGTATGCGGTGATTTGGGTAGACCAGATACGACATAGAGTGATGTAAGAGGCAAAGTGGGTACATACGACGCTAAAGGAGGTGCGTCGCGAAGTGAACGAGTGGATACGATAGAATTACGAGTAGAAGCGGGAATAGGCTCCATGCTTTTGCGGTGTCGGATACCAAGTATCCTGGACGCTTTATCAGGTCGTGCGGGGGCAAGAGCGTTGGGACTAGAATTGGTTGGAGTTGTGACGGTGATGTAGTCAAGCTCGTCTGCGAGCGCTGCGTCGGTGTCGGCAGAAGCCGCTGGTGCAGACAAAGAAGTGGGGGCAGAAATAAGGTTGCTTTGCAGCGAAATGTTGATGATCGGAACATTTGCATCGTTAGTGCCTGAGCTTGAAGCCCGTCCTGTGTCTTTTTTGGGCTCCAATTTGTGAGATACCTTGGTAGTGCTCGTCCGAGATTTCTTGTTGATCTCGAGCGACTGCTCGGAGTAGCGCGCCTTGAGCATCCTATCGGACGGGTATTGGACTCGCAGCGACAGCGGTCGCAGGCACTGCTGGCCGTCTCGCAGAAGCCATGGTGAAGGTAATTAATATAAGTAGTGGGCGAAAGAGGGGGAAAGAGTGTGTACTTTGTGTGGAGGATGCTGGATAATTAGTTAGATGACCGTTCAGAACATCCTTGACGCAAATTCCCAACCCGACTTTTCATATAAAGTAAACAAAGCGCTGTTTTTTTGCTAAAACACATATCAGCACTCAGGGCATTCAGGCGTACCCTTTTTAGGAGCTCCACGCGTTTCTCCACTTCACTGCCCGCTGGCCCCGAAAGTCCTCCGTATTTTGGCGTTAAACTATGCCAGGGGTTTGTCCCAGTCCTATCTTACTTATTAACTCATGTTATGGCGACGAAGCGCCCGGTTTTCTTCTCTAACTGGGGAGGCGCAATACCTGCCAAATCAAATCTTATTTGTTTCTGTTTGCCCTCGTCATAATTGGACAAATTTATGGAAAATCAATATTTAAGCTGATCACATCACTTTCTGGGCGAAATTTTTGCACAAATGTGAATTAATTCGGAATGCGCGGGGAATGGCCTGAGAAAATCTGAAGAAAATGGGTCGATAGGTCTTGATCTGGAAGCTCAATCGCGCTGTAAAACTGTTGTAAATCAAAAAATCAGGCCATTCCCCGAAAAGTGATAAATAAAACATTTTCTCTCTATAAACCGCTATGCTAAATTGCCGTGTTGAGACGATAAACTGCTTCTAAAAATGTGCTGTGACGCGGTGATTTGAGGCATTACGTAACCCATCAATCCGAATGCAAGGCTCATTTTCGAGACTCCAAGGTGATTCTGGGAACACTTCAAGGTTAAAATAATCCAATTAGTCTATTGCATACCCTTGGGTGCACTATCTCAAGGATTTATTCTATATTCCCAATGTGGTGTCGTTCATGCTGCATTTTGAGCATTTGGCACATTTACTGTGGCTGTGTCATTAGTCATCCGCCCAAATCTGTCATAGGCATTGCACCTCCCCACTCTAACGTCGAAGGAGGCAACTAAAAGGAACGCGGTCACGTGTGAATTTGGATCTCGATTTTGTCGATCATATGGTGAGGAGGCGCATGGTCCGCAAATGGGTTCGGCAGCTTAGTCATTGCACAGCCACCTCAAAACTGCCACACCGCAAAACCTAGGCTGCAAAATGATAATGAGGAAATTACAATAACAGAGAATCATCACTTGAGGGTTAAAGTAACTGTCAGCACTCCCATGTCTATTTAAGCTGTGTGGGTGTGTATGTGAACACAATCTCCCGTACTTTCAAGCCATCAGACACGTATTACATAATCCTTAAATGAGCTTTTGGCGCGTCGAATCTAAAACCATATTGCACCTTCCTCACCCCCGTTTTCCTTCAAATAAAAGCGCAGACACATTTAATTTACTTGCCTCTTGGGGGCCTTGGCTCTACTTTTTTAATTTTCTTTCTTAATCCCTAATTTCGGTGCAATTTCTCAGGATACAGGCCAAAATTCGAAATTTCACGCCTGAGGACCCCGGGGGAAGTAAATTTTAACCCGATCTAGGTATAAATTTTGACCCAAAATGTTGTGATGCCGTCCAAAAATTGATTTTCCATTATATCAAAGAAATTGGCAGAAACAAAACAAGTACAAACATCACAAGTCCCAAAGGGACGGTGCGCCTCCTCACATATGGAACCCCTGAAGTCGGTCGTGGTGATCGCCGGTAGCATCTCTCACACAAACCCCATAAGCGCCTTCCAGAATTCAGAATCAGACGAAGACATCCTTTTCTGCCCTACACTTCACTAGTCCGCCACCGTCTTGATAGTTACCTGGGCAGCAATGACGGCACTGAGAGGCGAGGCAGGATGGTGAGGCGCGTCCCCGCATCGCCAGAACGCAGCAGAGCCTGTGGGTTGAACCTAAGGCTATATAATATGTTTTCCAGAAGGTAAATACTTCCGTTCGCTCCCTTGGAGACCCACGTGGCCGCTCCTGGGGTAGCATACTATAGCATACAGTTACAGTATCAAGTCCTTGACTTAAATTCATGAGATAGGATGTACTTTGGGCGGAAAAAATTCGTAATTATGTAGGATATTATATACATACGCACTGCGAAAATCCCGAATCAGTCTTTGTTCGTAAATACATTCCTGAGCCATCGCCAGCGTTTCCTGCCATTCCTACCATGACTGGAGACATGCTGAACACGGCTTAACACAGGCTCAGGAATATCCGCGTTCCCCACGCCCCTCTCACCATCAGCTTCTTCATCCTCAACCCTGCTATCATTTCTCATCCGGCGGGTAGCCTCGCCCTCGCTGACCGTCCTCCTCCTTTCCTGGATGACTTCGCTGGCTACATCAGCCAATGACGGGCCTGGTCGGCGCCTCCGCTCTAGGGGCGTAATGGTAAACCCTGGACTGAGGGGTGAAAGACCGATCTGGAACCCAGGGCCCAAAGTAGACACTGTCCCAAGTGGAGGAGGCGAGAGTGCCGCATGCGAGTAAGGAGGGTGGGGATGAGATACTGTGCGCCCAGGATGTTGGTGCGAAGACGATGACGACCGATGAAGGTCAACCGTGGGTCTGTGTCTGGAATGGTGTGAAGGCGTGCGAGGAGAAGGATAAAGCTGAGTTTCTGCCCGCTGTAGCTTGCCTGAAGAGATTATCGAACTTTGCGGGGGGTTGGTCTGACCCTCGGTGAGTCCTGATCCCGGCTCAGATGTCGTTGGCAAGCTGGATTCGGAACGCGTTTGTCTATCCAGCGGCACAGGTCCAAAATGTAATTTAGCCCGACCTGTCTCTGATTGGCGGGTCATTGCAACTGCTTCAGATGGTCGATCCTGCTCTTCTGTACCTTCTGGTTCTGAATATAAAGCAACGTCCTCGCCTGTTAATTCTACAGTTTCCTCGTTCCACGTCCCGATATCAACACCACCACCGCCAGACTGTATACTCACGACCCAAACTCCGCCCAATAGCACGACAATACCAAGAATTACGAGGCCAAGGTGTAGTGGTGGTATAAGAGAGAACTGGTCAAAGTACACAAGACCGTTCATAATGGACGAGAGATTATAGAAACAAAATGCAGCTGCACTTTTGTCAGAAAACAATTTAGTTCTGCGGTTGTTGACTCACATGGACAAACTAGCGTAGGATCTGCCTAGAGTGAGGGCCTTGTGTAGATACCACAGTTGGAGTAGGGCAAAGGCAATTAATCCGAGCACTAGAACCCAGGCCTCCCATCGCCAGAATTGGTTATTGCCTCCAAGCGTTAGGAGAAGCAGCTCGACTCCACTCTTGGCAAAGAGCAGACACATACCCGAGATGATACCTGAAAATGAAGCATACGAGACAGCCAGAAGTAGACGTGTATGGTTAATGAAATGAAGGGTAGGTTCCGTGATTTGTTGGCCATTCGCAGGTGGATTTGGTAGCTTGGGATCGATAAGTGGGGTTCGCTCGTCAGGTAGAAGAGAGTCGTTGAGGGTATCGGTAAGACCTGTGGTTATGTTTGCAGAATGGGTGGGGAGATTGATGTTGCTGGACGCTGGTGAAAAGTCGGATGAGGAATCTGGCGGAAAGGTCTTCTCTAACCGGCGAGAAAGCGAAAATTCCGTGAGGTGCGTCTACAGAGATGACTTGTGTTGAGCAGCCAAGCTTTAATATTTTGAAACTTACAACAGCAAGGCAAACAAAGACAGCGAATCCCAATATAGAGAAGTATACAATGAATGTGGGACGCCTGAAGAGTTCGAGGAGATCTTCAAGAGAACGTGTTTGCTCTGGTACAATGCCGAAAAAGGCTATTAAGATCGCTCCTCCAGCAATGAGGATGGTGCCGAGTATCATCCAAGGAGAGAAAACGTCTCCTAGAAGGAGTCGGGCGAAGAATGCGTTCCATAGTAGTGAAACGGCACCCAAGGGAGCAAGGATGACGACTGGAAGAGACGCAATTTGTACGAAGGAACCAATTATGTTAGACGAAATGAATATGGCGAAGCCGAGCAACCATAGCCTGTTACGGAAAGATCATGAGAGTTTGGTGGGAGGGTAAAGGAAGGGACGAACGGTCTCCTGTGCTCGACCCGCTGACGATGCTCTGGCATAGACTGGTTCAGGACATGGCTCTTTCGTTGGATGGTCAGCCCCAATGATTGAACGAAGGATGCGAGGAGGCCGATAATGATGCCGAGGGGTATCGAGATGTGGTTGGCGGTGAGCATAGTGATGGATTATGTAGCTGACATTGAGCAGAATTATGCTTGCCTCGAAATGAGCTGTCACGTGCAGTTGCCAACCACCTATGTGAAGATATGACATCATGCCATTAATATTGCCGGAATATTCTCCAGTGGTCGAGGTGAAACTAGAACATGCCCCAGTTATGGATAAAATTCTACGCCTTCTCCCCGTCTTATAAAAAGGGTTTCGCATCCTTCCCCACTACTAATCCACCATCATGGCGAGCAACATGGAATTCACTGACAAAACACAACAAACGCTGGCTGATGCCATTCAGCTCGCAAAAGACAACAACCATGCACAAGGTAGGTCGTCCTTATCTATTTCCAGCTCTGACACTGATTCTGTTTCTTCCCTAGTTCATCCTGCCCATTTAGCATTCGTACTGCTCAATCAAGCTCCTTCAGAAGGGGTTGCCGCTCCATCTGGGGCTCCCCTCTTCGCCTCTGTTATTTCGAGAGCTGGCGGCGATCCAGTAAGCAGAGTCTATAACTTACTCCATTACAAGAAAAGCTAACAATTTTTGGTAGGCGGTCGTTAAGCGAGGCATACAGAAAGTTATTGTTCGCCTGCCCCAGCAAAACCCACCTCCAGAGGACGTGAGCCTCTCTCATAATGCTCTGAAAGTCCTGCGCGAAGCCCATGGACTCCAAAAGACCATGCATGACTCATATATCGCGCAAGATCACCTTCTTTTGGCTCTTATCAAGGACCCAACAATCGAACCTGTCTTGAAGGAGAGCCACCTCACCGAGGCGGCCCTCAAGACTGCTATTGAGCAAATCCGTGGCAATCGTCGCGTTGACTCAAAGACAGCCGAACAAGGCTTCGATGCCCTACAGAAATATGCAGTTGATTTGACGGCCTTGGCAGAAGAGGGCAAGATCGATCCTGTTATCGGGCGCGACAACGAAATTCGACGAGTCGTTCGTATTCTTTGCCGGAGGTATGTGCATCTTTTCTAATAAGACTGTTTTCCTTATTATTTTTTCAAGGACAAAAAACAACCCTGTACTTATTGGTGAACCTGGTGTTGGGAAGACTGCTATCGCTGAGGGTCTTGCACAGCGAATCGTAAAGCGCGATGTTCCTGCCAGTCTCATTGCCCGATTGTATTCCTTGGATATGGGTGCGCTCATGGCAGGTGCCAAGTACAAGGGCGAATACGAAGAACGTATTAAATCCGTCCTCAACGAAGTCGAGAAAGCGTCAGAGGATGGCGGCCCAGGAATCATTCTTTTCATCGATGAGCTTCATCTCATCATGGCTGGACGGGGAGCCGAGGGTGGGGGCATGGATGCTGGTAACCTTTTCAAGCCCCTCCTAGCGCGTGGAAAGTTGCGGTGCATAGGCGCGACCACTCTATCGGAATATCGCAAATACATCGAAGCCGACCCTGCGCTGGAACGTCGGTTTGCTCAGGTCATCGTCAACGAACCATCCGTTCCGGAAGCAATCAGCATTTTACGCGGAATCCGTGAGAAATACGAAGTCCATCATGGCGTCCGTATTCTCGATGGCGCCCTCATCACAGCCGCCACATTGGCCCATCGTTACCTGACATCAAGACGACTGCCCGACTCCGCTATTGATCTCGTTGATGAGGCTTGCGCTAGGTATGTTCTGGTTTCTCCATGACCCCTTCTATAGCTGACTTAGACTTCAGCGTTCGTGTTACCCGCGAAACCTCTCCGGAAGCCATCGACAAACTGGAACGGAAGAAGCTCGAGGTGGAAGTTGAAATACACGCCCTGGAACGCGAAAAAGACCCAGCCAGCAAGGAACGATTACAGGCGGCTCGCAAGGCGATTGCCGAAGTGGAGGAAAAACTTCAGCCTCTTAAAGCTGCATACGAAAACGAGAAGCGCCGAGGAGAAGAGATAAACCAAGTTCGACGCAAGATGGACGAATTGAAGGCCAAAGTCGAAGAAGCTGAGCGAAGGTAGCTCTTTGTTTCGCAAATGAAAATTCTTTGCTTATAATTTCTCAGGTATGACCTCGCGACTGCTTCAGATCTCCGTTACTACGCCCTCCCAGATCTTCAATCCCGCCTGGAGAAGTTGGAAGCCAAGAAAGCAGCGGAGGATGCTTCAGCTGGTGGTGGCACAGACACGGTCACCCCAGACAATATCGCCGAGATCGTGGCGAAATGGACCAACATTACCTGTTACTCGCCTTGTGACTACCGAGCGAGAGAAACTATTGGGATTGGAGAAGGTGCTAGCTCGGAATGTAGTTGGACAGCCAGACGCAGTGAAGGCTGTGGCCAATGCTGTCAGGCTGTCTAGGAGCGGATTGTCCAACCCTAATCGACCCATCGCTAGTTTCTTGATGGCTGGTCCTTCGGGCACAGGTAAAACCCTCATGGCAAAGACTGTATGCATTTTTTGGACCTGTATCTGAACAATCTGCTGACTACTTTCATTTTAGCTCGCGACTGTCCTCTTTGACTCTCCCGATACGATGATCAGGGTCGACGCATCTGAATACTCGGAGAAACACTCAATCTCCAGGTTGATCGGTTCACCTCCAGGCTATGTTGGGTACGATGCTGGAGGCCAGCTTACCGAGTACATCCGGCGCAAGCCTTACTCGATCATACTCATCGACGAAATTGAAAAGGCGTGCCGCGAATTCGTTACATTATTTCTTCAGGTTCTGGATGATGGCCGTCTGACGGATGGCCAAGGTCGCGTCGTCGACATGCGCAATACCGTAATTATGATGACCTCGAATCTCGGTGCAGCATATCTCAACGAAATGGGTGAAGGACCCCTGAAGTCTGAGACAAAAGGATTTGTCATGGCTGCCATCCAAGGCCACTTCCCGCCGGAGTTCATAAATCGTGTTGATGACATTGTCATCTTCGTGCGCATTAATTTAACTTCATCGATCTATGCAAGCAAGCTCACGATTTTTTTCTTCTAGCGACCCATTTCCCGCAAGGATATGCTCAAAATTGTTGAGATCCGTATCAAGGAGGTCAATGATCGTCTCGAAGAACGGAAAATCAAACTCGACGTCGATGAAGACAGCAAGAACTATCTCATATCTGTTGGTTATAATGCAGCATATGGCGCTCGACCACTTAACCGCGCCATTCAAACCGAGCTATTGAATCCGCTATCAGTACTCATACTATCTGGCCAAGTCTTGGATGCTGAGAGTGTGCGTGTCCGTTTCGATGGACCTCACAATCGCATTGCAGTTCTTCCCAACCATGAAGGAACTGGAGTGGCCATGGATATAGACGACGACGATGATGATATTGATATCGAGGAGATGGATTAGAAAGGTTTCCGGCTGAATTGTGAAGGAAAAACTGACATGAACAAGGAAACTTGAATTGTATTAATGACAAGACTGAAGGCATCATTCCCCACCTGTAACAATATCATTTGTATAATAAAACATTACCCTAGATATCTATCAATTTGCAAGTTTATAGCGCTGCACTTGAGTTATTCAATGACTTTCCCAAATATATATGAAATCGACAGAAACGTAAATCCAGCTAAATATATGTTTCCATATTAGGCAACTGTGCGAAAGTTGAGGACGATTGAATCCCCGCGCAATCCCTGAGGGATATTCTTTACCACATCATGCTCGGTCGGCGCGCTCTTCCTCGTCTCAACCATGCATTGAAGACAATCACGAGGAATGCCTCAACCTCTACCTCCACCGTTAGCAAGGCCGACGACACCGGTATCACCAAGCAGGAGGGATTACCCGCCCCGACTATCCAACAAGCTCCCAACCACCTAACCACATGGTCAACAAGCCAGCGTCCTCGACCAGGTCCTGGTTCCAGCCCAATTTTTGAGCAAACTGCTATGGAACTGCAGCCTAATCCACTGAGCGCGATGGCTCTCATCGCGGAGGAGCCTATACGACTTGTGCACGGACGGAAAGCGACCTGTGACGGAGGTGCGTTGTAGAACCCTTTTGCCTGTGCCGCGTATTCCCTCAGTTCTCTGACGTGTTTCGATTGTATTTCCACTTCGGAAATTAGGAGGAGGTCCTTTGGGTCACCCTAAAATTTATATTAATCTGGTGAGTCCACAGCAAGCGACGGAAAAAAAAGCCGTTGTCTGCGAAGTAAAATTCTTTCGTAAATCGAACGACGCTCTTACATCTAAACGACAGGATCAACCTGGGCCTCGTGCATGCGGGTATGTGAAAGCCTCTCGTTATATCGTTATTTTGGCACCAGTGACTCAATTCGCGCTTAATTGGCTGTTGTTTCCCTTTGAAGATATTGGTATGTGCTTCTTCGCTTTCGGTGATACTATTAGCCCATCGTGAACTGGTTCGTCTTACAGCGGTCTCCGGTTCGAACAGGACCCTCATCACCATCATTGATAACCATCCTTGTACGCCGTCATTCGGAACAATAGACTTTCCATTATGCTTGTGTACATTACAGTACATAGCTAGAAGTTAGGCCTCGCGATCCTCAAATTAGGGGTTTATGTCTTTTGGGATCTGAATTATCCAGCCCTCCAGTCTTGTTGCACTGCAAGCTGAAGGGCATAAAAATACATATTGTCTACTACTATACGTAGCTTCCAGCCTTGGAGGGTGCAACTATCGAAGGGTCAGTATGGTACGGGGTGACGAATTAATAAGAATATGAAAACAGGGGGAAGAGCCAAAGGTTCATTATGTGTATGCCGCTGATACAACCTCCTGGGTACAATGGGACAGGTGAATGATTGTGCGAGAGAGAAATGTAGTCAATGATTGTGGGAGATCGACAAGAACCGAAGAACGAAAATGGAGAACAAAAAAGAAAGAGCAGAAATAAGCCAAGCGAGTGTGTCTAGCAGAAGATCAAACATCTTCTGGCATTGTGAAAACCATGGGTGATAGCGGTGGATATTCTCCTCCAGCAACTGCCTCCAACTCCGAGAATGGAGGCAGCCCGTTAGGGAATGAAGATTCGTCGTCGCCAGTTGGAGGAGGTAATGGGGGTGGTGGTATTGGAGGCTGAGTGGAGTCGTCAGGGACCAGACCATCCGTACTGTCCCATTTGTAACTCACCACTTTGAACATGGGGTTGATGGCTGATTTGGCCGATTTCGGTGTGTGGCCGGTGCTCGGTGGGTAGCCGTAAGGGCTGGCCGGATGGTAAGGACTAGGCGGTAGAGGGGGTAATTGGCCATGCAGTTCCGAAGGACTATGTAGTCCATTAGGACTCGGATGGGGGTGGAAACGGGGGGATATTGATAGATAGGGCGGTGATTGTGTTCGGGATAATAGATCTTCCTTGTGATGCTGCTGTATTTGGACCCATGGCGGAGAAGGTGATAGTGAAGGGGACATGGAAGGCGAGAGGGTGAGTGAATGTAGGGGCGGAGGTGACACACTCCCAGATATATGTGAGGTGACGGAGGCCTGAGTACGGAAATCGTGCGCCAGTTGGCCTTCCAACGAGAAGGAGTTAGATGAGCGAGCAGAGGGTGGGAAGTCGTCAAAGGATGTACGCAGAGAAGATCTCGAGGTCATTCTACTAATACCATAGAGACTAGGCCGGTTGCGCAATAGAGACGGTCCTGGGTCGCTGTCCACAGTAGCAAAAGATATCGAAGACATGCGGCTAATGCTATGAACATCTGAAGAGGACATGGAATGGTCGTCGTCAAATTCTCGCCGGCGAGCTTTAGCAACCCGCTCTGGTGGACCTCTCCATTCCCTCTCGCGGTCCTGGTCGGGTAGGGGATGAAATGGCTCGTTATGCGTAACAAACTTGCCCGCAGCAGCCCCAATGGTAGTCGATGTTCCCACATTGCCGTTGGTACCCTCTCCACGGCGCACAGGCCCTGATGACGGCTGCTTACCCTTGGACTCTGTGATGTACTCACGCTGCTGCTCAGGACCATCACCCCACTCAGGATCATCACCAACGTTTTTCAGCAACATCTGTTGACGTTTGACAAGGACAGCACGAGCCTGTTCTCGAGCGGTTTTATGAGCCAATTTGCGTTTCGCGAGCTCCGCTTCACGGTGTAGGCGTTCGGCTTCTTTCTTGTTGAGGTCGTGGATCCTCTTAGCATCACGTGGATCCACCCTTGGTTGTCCGCGAACAGGTGAAGTTTCCAAGGACCTGCTGCCAGTACTGGACGATTGTGCGCGCTTCCGTGAAGGAGTAGACGACAGCTGGGCTGGTTTCATCAACAGAAGGAAGGGCGTTATGGTGCGACTTGTCACCACCAAACATACCAAGACCCCATTTGCTGTGCTTGGGCTTCTTTGGAAATGATAAACCGCCCAATTTTCCAAGTTTGTTGCCTTGGGATGCCTGCCCATTGGTTGCGCCTTGAGGTTGCTCTGAGGGCCGAGGAAGGTCCTGAACCATAGGAATGTCCTGCGTTTCGACAAGATGACCATTTATGTGAGGGTGGTGAGGAGATTGTTCTTGAGGAGAAGCCATGACATAGTCGGTAGACGAATCAGGCCAGGAAGGTGGGTATTCATTATGCGTGACAATAGAGTTCGAGGGCAGCGGAGGTTGAGCGTGCGGCGCAGAAATAGGGATAGGATAAGGTATACGATGAGTAATTGATGGATCGAGAAATTGATGTGGATGATGCAGGTTCTGGGCAGAATGCGAATGCGACGGTGGAAAAATCTGTGGTGAAGACAGGTTGGAATGGGTCCCATTGACGTAGGTAGGCATGGAAGGGTTGGAAGTTGACACGCGCAGGGCAGGTGGTACAGTAGCACTGCGGGGTGTCGTCTCGTGCAGATAGGCGTGTTCCAGACATTGTTTGCTCGTAAGCCGTCTGTCGGGATCGTACCTAAGTAAATCTCGAATGCAATCGACCAGGGACCGTGGAACCGTCCTCTCAAATAGTGAATAGAAGTCCTTGGGCTCAACCTAGATGCGCGTTAAACAGTTTGATAGCACGAGATGAAAAATTGACGCACCTTGGGAAACTGGAATCCTATCGCCTTTGCAAGCTTGTTTCCCTTGGCCCAAGGACCGCCACCTATCTGACTTCCGAACATGTCGATTCCATATGTATCTGATGGATCACCCAGAACATCGTAAATGCGTGCCACCTGATCAGCTTGATCTGAACCAGGAAATAGTGGACGCAAGTTGACGAGTTCAGCCATGATGGTACCGAACGCCCACATATCAACAGGATTCGAGTAGTCCCGGCTCAGTAGCAGCACTTCTGGAGCACGATACCAGCGAGTTGAGACATATTCCGTGTAAGGAGGTAGACTCTTGGTCTCTCGGGCGAGCCCGAAATCCGCCAGCTTGATGATAACAACCACGTCTTTCTCCTTTGGGGCGTTTGGGGGAGCGACCGGTGACACAGAGGTGTAGTCGAAAAGACCCGTCGTTGTGACCAGGACGTTTTCCGGCTTCATATCGCGATGGAAATATCCGTTGCCGTGAATGTGGTCCAAACCCAATACAATCTGACGGAAAATGGATGAAACAAGACCGCCTGCGAGAGGGCGGCCTTTGCGGGCTTTGATGAGGTGGTAAAGGTTGCCTTCCATGGACTCGAATACAAAGTAGAGCTCTTTGGTATCGGGAAGAAGAAAAAAATCGTACAATGGTATGACGTTTTCGTGATATGGAATTGCGCGCAGAGACTGGAGATCGAAGGCATGTTGAGAATGGGAGATTAGGGGACAAAAGCGTACAACAACGCACCTCGAGCTCCTTGAGTTTCTGACACTCGTCCCAGCCTCCCTCCCACCTTTTCTTCATGAGTTTGACTGCTACCAACCGCTTGCCGACCCAGTCCGGTCTCGCGCTAGCTCCACACTGCATGGGGGAGAGGGGGGTATTTGGGGGCAGGGTGCCGTGCCAATCGCAGAGCCAGACAGTGCCGAATGAACCATCGCCCAGGACTTTGAGGGGTGTATAGGAGCGTGTGGAGCCTGGATGGAGAAGTCAGTGTGGAAGACGGACGAGGAGGCGAGAGGCAACGGACTGCTCTGGGAGCTGCCGACGAGGAGACGGTTGTGGTGGATGGAGACGCTGGGGATGCCGACGACGGTGATGGGGGCCTTGAGGGGTGGACGCTGCTGTGCGGGGGTCGCAGGATGGCCGTTGGGGATGAGTTGTACATGGCCATCTGGGAGACGAAGGATGAGGAGCGGGATGGGGCAGACGACGAGGAGGATTACCTTGCATTTGGCCTCGATTGTTGGTCGAAAGGGTAATATTTGGGAGAGGTCAAGAGAACATAGAAATAAAGTTAGAAAGGGAGTGGAAGCCCTCCACAAGGCAGAAAAAAAGAAGACGTCCGAGCAGCAGTTCGGGTGTCGCCCGCGACCCAAACTCTTCTTTCCTCTTTAGGTCGCGCTTTGATCGATCCCTCCCGATCGCCTGGGTCAGATCTCATTCATTACTCTACTCTAATATGGCACCTCGTGGAATAGCTTGGACACACTTTCTCCATAGTGGCTACGTCGTATCACCTCCCCAAGCACCTTGCCTATGTCGATCACCTCGATTTTCTTGCACGCAACCTGGTTCGCCTGCTGTGGTAGCGTGTTCGTCACAATCAGCTTCTCCAGCTGGCTCTCTTCCACAGATTGCAACGCATTGCCACTCAGAATTCCGTGTGTCACAAATCCAAACACCTTCAGTGCCCCCGCTTCAGACAAGTGCGACGCTGCGAGGCAGAGCGTCCCGCAGGTGTCCGCCATATCGTCCACCAGGATCGCTATTTTGTCTTTCACGTTCCCCACCAGTATCATCCGCGACACCTCGTTCGCTTTCTTTCGCTCTTTGTGGAATAATGCAAAGTCGACGCCAAGTCGGTCCGCAATTGATGTAGCTCTGCCGAGCTGTTAGTCGATCTTTCAAATCTTCGCTCCACAATTTGTCCTACCGTTTAGCGCCTCCCGCGTCTGGGGATACGATTACCACATCGTCAATGTTGAAATGTGTCCTAATGTATAGTATCGCGGACGGCTCGGCGTAAAGCTGAGCAATTAGTTAGCTCGTACTCAGCAACCAGCAAGGGTTGTGGCTCCTCACACTAAATGTCCGCGTTTAAATTAAAATTTAGTCCTGCGAAGTAACCATTGGACTCACTTGTCAACCGGGACATCAAAAAAACCCTGAATCTGAGAAGCATGGAGGTCCATAGTCTGTGACGATTATGAGCCGCATCCGAATTAGTAGCCTCCACAAACTTCACTTACGATAACGTGGTCACATCCAGCCTTCTGAATCATATTCGCCACGAGTTTGGCAGTAATTGGCGCCCGACTTTTGTCTTTCTTGTCCTGTCGCGCATAGGGGAAGAGAGGGATGACAGCCGTAATCCGTTTGGCGCTCGCAATTTTACAGGCATGGATCATGATACAGAGCTCCATGAGCGCCGTGTTCACAGCTCCACAGCCAGTGTTGATAATGTACACATCGTCTTCTCGCACTGACTCGGCGATAGTAACATTCGTTTCTCCAATTCCACTTCTTGTAATTTCCGCCTTGGAAAGGGGCAAACCGATGCTGCAGTTTGAAGTCAATGAATATTTGCGTTCAAGGACCGAAGAGTATGGTTGGATGAAGGGAAGAAGAGAGATACCGTCGTGCAATAATCTCGGCAAGCTCAGGATGGCTCGTTCCTACAGGCATAACCCTGTCAGCTCCAGGTGCATTCCAGTATCGACGATGTTTCTCGCACCCGAAAAAATTTTGATCCCGCTTCCGTTCAACATGTTTCCTATCTAACAATGGGCAATGATCACAAAAGAATTAGATTTGGAAAAAAAAAAAAGGTTTTATATAGGAGGCCTGGTTGGGGTTGACGGTTGAGGATGAAACACAGTGACCGTCGAGGTTTCCGTCTACAGAGAGATAAGATTTTCCGAAGCGCACGGTTGCGTCACATAACGATCGTCACGAACCAACTTGAACCCGGTCACTCACGCGTTTTCTTGGCAGTTCATCCGGCAAGTAGCCGGCGAAATAAACGACCCGACAGCAAATCAAACCATCAACTCATACTGTAGCGTCAGCAAGGCTTTTTCAACATTGTTTTTGTGCCCATGGAGACCTCAACTTTACTTCAACTGAGGAGCTAGAATAATTCGAGGCTCCCTCGCGATGTTCCACCCGACAGGCAAGCAAATTCGTGACACTCTCGAGTTCATGTTTGATCATGACAGCGACAGACGCAGGTTTCTCCATCGGTGTGTTCCGCAGACAAGATATTCCTAATCTTGCACAGGCCAACAGAATCTCAATATCAACCGAACTGACCCGGATGATATGTACTAGCTGTCGCACGAGTCAATCAGAGAGATGCCCCTCTTCGAGCGCCTGTCGCGCTCGTGTTCAGAGCTGGGAGTCTTCTTGTCATTCTTTTGAAGGCCATATGACATAGGCCGCCTCGCGATCAGCTGGTGGACCCATGGTCCTCGCAAGCTCGCACGATAACCGCGAAATGATGTCGTATCGCAATCGCAATCGAATGAAATTCAATGCATCGCGAACAATTCCTCGCGATTGCAGGACGGGTTCTGAGGCGCCTCAATGCAATACCTCCGGGTTCGGCTCCGGATGGCAGATATAGGTAAAGTAGTTCGGTTTGTGCATGTACTACTTGTTCATGGGTCCGCGTATGCGTACCTGCGAAATTCCCTCTCATCACCGTACCCTGAAGCTTTCCTGGTGCCTCCTGCATCAAATAAACGGGTCTTTTAAACCATCTCTGCAATTTATCTTTCCATATTTATGAAATTCAAGTCCTTAAGCATGCATATATAGGTAGTGCGATTTACAGTGTACCAGTAACATGAGACAAACCAAAGAAGAAAAATTGTATGAAATTCAGCACGGACAGTACATATAATTCTCACTCCACATAACATCTAGGCTCAGAATTCAGTGCCGATGTCAGACTTGCAAACAGCATCAACAACTCGACAAATGTTCTGTAAGATTCCAGGGTATGTTTTCCACATAAACACCACAGACTGCATTTTTCGGGGGGTGGCGGGGTGGGGGTGCCTCGAAAGCCCCTAACTCGTAAAGCCCACGAACGCACTCAAGACGCACGTCCAGAGAGTCAGTGACCTGATGGCCACAGCAGTAATCCCATGCCAGCTCTACTACCGGCAGCCTCGCTACCCACCTGGCAATCCTATATGGCGGTCAACCTGCACATTTAATCAAGCGAGCTAGCGCCACTCGTTTTGCGAGCCATTTTTCAGTAAATTTCGTGTTTTCCGAGCCCTTTTTAGGTAGATTTGAATTCGAGCCAATAAATTATTACTTGAGCACTCTATTTCTGAGTTTGCGAGCCGAGCCACTTTCAATGCGAGCCACCAAATATTTAATGAGATGCTACTTTACCTAAGTTCGAGCCACTGCTGTTAATATTACATGACGAGCTACTTACTAATAAAGCGAGCTATTAATTTTAACGCGAGCCTATTGTTTTAAAATGCGAGCCTACTTTTCGAATTACGAGCCACCTTTTGAAATGCGAGCCTACTTTTTCAAACGAGCCACTTTCGGACCGGCGGCAAGTGATAGCCGGAGCCGGGGAAGGGCCTGCCAAACAGTGTCAAAGGTCTCAATCTGGAAAATAATTTGCATTGTCGTCAGAATTCACGTCGGGCGGGCTTTTACTAAGCTCCAAAATTAATATAAATCGATTCCAGGTAATTTTAGCTTTTTTTCAAGGGTAAAATCGCCATCGTCCGTGAGGTATTCCTCACAGGGTGACAATATTATATGTCGTCACCGAAATTTTGAGAAATACGCGTCGAGTACAGTCACTTATCAGCAGGACCTTTGGATGATCAATTAAAATTACTGTTTCCTTGCGTATTAACTTTCCAATCAGTATTAAACTATAGTTTTTGGATGGGTGACTCCCCGTTTTCGCACAATTTTGTCAAAATCATCGAATTTGATTGTATCTTGGTGGGCAATCTCAGTTGGTTCTCCTCGGTTTTTGCATCATCTTTGAATTGTGAATTTTATTTCCGTGCGTAGTGAGATGATGTGGAGTTTTCTCCCCGACGACGTCTGGAACACAGGACACTGGGAGTTCTTTAGACATTGACGGCGCTTAATGCCACCAAATTGAGACAGTTACTGAGTCTGTACTTGTTTGTATTCTTCCTCTTGTTCCCCACTGGCACGTTCGGCCCAATTTTATACGGCTTATTACTTATCCATTTCTTCTTGTGAGATTTACTCCTGATCATATTTCTCCTACTCCATTCAAATTATTACTCCTCTCCTCTCCTTGAACAATGTTCTATGCATCCTATATAGTCCTTTCCATTCCTAAAAGAGTGACTTTTACTCTTGTTCACTCTCGAGAATTCGCTCTTGGCGCAATTATTGTTCCTTCTTCCTTCCGGATTTCAAATCCACTTGGAAGATGTTCCAGAATGTCTTAGCTGGGAGTTTATTCACTGACAGAATCCCCAGTGGGCGAAACAGCATTAAAATGCGCCGGAGATAAGAAGGTGAGGTCCTAAATCCGCGAAAGTGTACAGGGATCTATTGAGGGTAATGTTGGTAAACTAGAAATTAGATTGTTCTACCTATGGAAGGTGGGTTTATATACCTAATTACATATCTAAAATGTGGTACATCAGATAAAATTATATACCAGAAGGTTTGGTATGAGGCAGTGAGTAATCGAACAATTAATCTACCAGGTTCGTGAATAAGCGCCGGCTTAACTTGGCGCCGACACATGATTGGCATAAATCATATTGTCACCCTGTGAAAAAAAGCTAAAATTACCTGGAATCGATTTATATTAATTTTGGAGCTTAGTAAAAGCCCGCCCGACGTGAATTCTGACGACAATGCAAATTATTTTCCAGATTGAGACCTTTGACACTGTTTGGCAGGCCCTTCCCCGGCTCCGGCTATCACTTGCCGCCGGTCCGAAAGTGGCTCGTTTGAAAAAGTAGGCTCGCATTTCAAAAGGTGGCTCGTAATTCGAAAAGTAGGCTCGCATTTTAAAACAATAGGCTCGCGTTAAAATTAATAGCTCGCTTTATTAGTAAGTAGCTCGTCATGTAATATTAACAGCAGTGGCTCGAACTTAGGTAAAGTAGCATCTCATTAAATATTAGGTGGCTCGCATTGAAAGTGGCTCGGCTCGCAAACTCAGAAATAGAGTGCTCAAGTAATAATTTATTGGCTCGAATTCAAATCTACCTAAAAAGGGCTCGGAAAACACGAAATTTACTGAAAAATGGCTCGCAAAACGAGTGGCGCTAGCTCGCTTGATTAAATGTGCAGGTTGACCGCCATAATCCTAACCGCAATGCCTACGGCGACCCCACCTTGCACGGCGGATTTGGTTCACCTGTCGCCCACACAAGAGTTGATAGGAGTGCTTTGAACCGGAGAACACAATCGGAGACCTGACACCTCAAGAACAACTCTCCAGCAATATATCTCAAGCCACACTTCATTTTTTAAACAAGGACATCAATAACTTCGAAGCTGATGGCCTCTCTGAAGACGATGGTGGTATATTTTCTGCCCACCTTTATTCTCCCCTCTTACCAAGAGACAATATCCGGTCCTCGAAACGTGCCGGCACTGATCAGTCGAATATTGATCTGTCTGAGGAATGGTTTCCGTAGGAGGACAAAATTGTGAGTCCATTTCCAATTACCGCCCTGTTTAACCACTCATGCAGCCTTAGACCCGCTTGTTGGATATCCTCATACATCTCCCGCGCTCAGTAGTTTTCTCGCAAGCAGCTCAACCTCTTCCTGTGGCTATTTCGAATCAACAATCCCTCAATACTTTACAACTTCATGCAAAAGTCCTGCGGCATTGACACCCTGGCATACGAAGGAAAACTGGGGCACCGCTCATGTGAACAATATTGGTCAAATACTTGCTCAGGTATGGTTTCGTTCAATTATCTGCATTAGCCTGCTTATCTCGTCTGAACTTTGACTTAGGAAATAGGCAATCCGAAAGTTCGACCTAAAATCCATTTCTACCCCGAAGATTGTGGAAAGCAGCCCAGAGAAGGTCGACAAGCAGAGCGATGGTTGAAGGAATTTCCACCAGATGAAACAACCTGATGGTACATGCTCGTGAAGTCGACTATTATATCTACGGGCCGGCCCTTCTAAGGAGCCTTCTACCTACGTTCCGGAGCGTTGGTTCACTTGGAACGATTCCCAGTTGAGCGTAGAAGATATAGATTTGAGTAATTGGAGGTGTAGAAAGTTGGGTCGTTCGCGAGGATATTAAGCTCGGGGTATCTGAACACCAGCTTGCCAAAAGCTTTTCTTCGTTGGAGAAGGAATTTGCCCGCTATCAGATGCCCCATCCCTCTATCATTCATGGTAAGTGGTTATTCTTTATCCAAAAGATCTGGTATAAATTTATCAAACAGTATTTTCTCCAAAGGAGGAGACTATCATATCATCTCTCGGACAGTGGACACGTACAAACATCGTTCTCGGTAACCGATTGCAAAATTTGGCAAAAGGGCGCCGGATCACTTCCTTACCTATATGGATGTACTATGATGATACCTCCGGGAACACCCCAAGAAAGGGAACAAACATAACAAGTTTCTTATTCAGGCTTGCGGGAGTACACAGCAAAGGGATGCAACATTCATCTTTTATGTGTGCGCCAAATGTGGCGCCGCCTTTGGAAATGATGGAAAGTGTTTAGTCAAATAGACTGTGTCTTTGCTGGTGCTTCTATGATGCCAATCTTACATTTATTCCAGGGAGGCTACAAGCTGATGGTATCTGGGCATGGGACTGAACAAAAGAAACCAATCCTTATTTTCCCTACTGTTCTCCCGCTCGGGAACAATCCCACGCATAATGAGTCGGCTTGTCATATTGAACTATGGGGAAAGTTTTGCTTTTCCGCTCGTGTCCAAACATTGGCAGAGATAACTCAAGTCAGAACAGTCCTTCAGGCACTGGCAGTGAAGGCGAGGCAGATATTGCCAATGGCGTGGATGCTAGCAGCACTCCAAGCCAACCAGCGACATCTGGCAACACGAGGAAAGCCATTCTGCAATGTTCGACCGTATTTCGGCGTCCATGAAGGTATGTGGTGTTTTCACCCGTGGAATGCCTTCTCATTTGTATCTGCTTACAGGCGAACCTCATAATAAGGTTTCTGTACAGGAGTTTCACCTCGATACACTCTTCTCTGAGTACAGAGGGAAGCACAGGCAATACAGCAGGCTCTAGATGCTGCTAATTCTGATTTGCCTTCCGATATCGCAAGTCCTGTTTGGTGATTACACGGTATGTCGTCAATTTGTATGCTAATGCCTGTGCATTCATGATAGAACGAATAAGCCTGGATCCGTACCGATACACACCTTGTCGAGGTTTCCATGTTGTTCTTCTGGGCTCTCTCAAAATACTTCTGGCGCGTTATCGTCCGGAATCAAGTCAACGATGAACAGAAAGTGCTCCTTGCCCAACAGCTGAACAGTGTGGATGTTCGAGACACTCCCAGTTCAGTGGAGAAGCTCTAGTCGGCGGTGCTAGTTCTCTCACTGCCTGCGATTTTCGAGTCATCGTCCAAGTTGCATCTTTCGTCATTTTTGATATGGTGCCAAAGATTCGGGGGTTGGCTAGCCCACTCGAAGCTCGTTCTTCTTCTCTGGCGACCATTCGTCATCTCCGTCATTCCGGCCCTTTTTCGTAAATTTGGCCCAGTGACGCTCTTTGCGACAGATACTTTTCAGTCATTCAGCGCTGTAATTCGGGCCAAAGTGCTCGCAATCTGATATACGTGTCAACTTATCACTGCAACGACCCCCATAGTGTCTTGCCGTTCACCATCTGGACTTCATCTGACATTACCGAGCTTTAAGAAATTGAGACCTTCGAGCCGGACTATCCCGTCTTGCACCCTGGAACTGAAAAGGAGAAGATATTCGTACTTGGTCAGTTCTCTACCAATTCGAACACATCTAGGCTTGAAAGAACGACCAATGCATTGGCTACTAATGCCTGAGCCATCCAGATGACGATGTTGACGCGTTCCAGCAGGGTGATTCGTCTTGTCCCGCCGCCCAATGACTCACAGGGCTGAAAAATAGAAGGCGTTAGATCAGTTCTCTACCAAATTGAAACATACCTGGGCTTGAAAGAACGGCCAATACATTGACTATCCATGCCTGAGCTATCCAAATGATGATATTGACGCGTTCCGGGAGGTGATTCCGTCTTATCCGTCCCAACGTTTCATAGGGCCAACAAACCTGGGTTTGAATGAATGCCTAAGGCTCCACCACGGGGAAATGCACTTAAGTGTGCACATTCTGGTAAGGATTAGTGTGGGACTCGGAGGAAAGGATCACTCATCAAGCTTCAAGTTACCTCAATGGTTCGGCCTGGCAGGTGGGGTGGGCTCCTAGTCACAGGCTATACCACTAAATTCCCGGTTCCTCACCCTCTTGTCTTGTACATTTTCCTGATCTTGAAGGCCTCACCACGTCTTTTCCACTAGTGAGGTATGTTGTACCTTTCACCCATATCTATGTCGATCAGCCATTAAACAGTCCAATTTTAGTCGATGGTTCGTGGTATTTTAACCCCATGGTTCTTGCATGTTTCTCACTCCCTTCTGTCGGGATTCAACTAGGACCTTTATTGAATGAGATCTTCCATTTGCTAGATTACATTCGCTGATTCTGATACCAGGATTGCAAAAAGTCCATCATTCTGTACATATGAGCTGAATCTTGGAGTTTGTAGGCTCTTTCATGCTCATGCTTTATATTCCCATTGAGAACTTGAAAAAGAGAAGATACCGGCATTTTTGGATTGCTTCCAAGAAGACTTCGACGACGTGGTTCATTTAAATACTGGCTTTAAAGACATTTTTTCACAATTCCGGATCAAGTCCCGCGTTCTTATTTGATTTCTGTTTACGAGTGCAAATTTTCATTCGCACAAGATTCGCTGTTGCTGTTGAACAGATCTTTTCTAATGGCCGGCCATGATTCGTGGTGGTAGCCCCAAGCCTGAGACAGTCGTGATGCTCCTGACGGTGATGAGAATGCTGATTCTAAATCAAAGCTTCATCGTTTGGTCCTACCTATCAAGTTTCTCAAATTTTTTGTTAACCCTTTATTCAAGTGCTGCCTGTCATTGTCCAAGCCTTGTTATTGTACACCCTATTTCTTTCCTGTGCCATACTATCAAGTACTTCCAGAAAGTACTCAGTATTCAGTACGGGTATGTTATCAATGATTCTGTAAGCTACACGGCTTTACCCGTAATACGGTACGGTGGGGAGACTTAAGAAGGACGGACAGGTTTGACGTGTAGAGGCATACCATGGCCTATGACTGGCCAAAGATTCGGTGAGGGAGAATTTGGAAGAAGTAAATGCAACACACTCGATGGATTTCCTTCAACATGTTGGCTTTCATATGCTGGCTTGAATTCAAAGTTTGCAATGAGGGATCTATTAAACGGATTTGAGATATTCATTTGTCCTATCAGAAGGCGACATACGCTATCACAATCTTAGTCTGCATGATAGCCATTCCCTTGGCAATGCAACGATGTGGCCCAGTCAAGAACGACAGGAAGGGAGGCGAGATCTTGTACCTCTTCGTAGAGTCCAACCATCGAGCTGGTTTGAACCTGCCAGTTGATGAGGATGAGCGACGAAAAAGTAAAAGTATTAATTGAGTCACTGATCAGGATCTTCTCCCCAAATGTCCCCACGAGTAAAGAGATCCAACTAACACTGAGGTTACCAAGAGTGTTTCAAGGAAGAATGATCTACGTACCGGGATGACCACAACCGTCCCTTTAGGGACGAAAACACCGTCAATGTAATCATCGTTCAAGGCTACACGTATATTTGGACCAAACAGGAAGAGACGAATACTCTCCATACTACAAACACATGAGTAACTCAACTCAGCAATGATAAGGGATAGGGGGATACGACTTACATTACAGAATCCAACCACTGAAGCTTGTCAAGGCTGCGGTAGTCAGGTCGAGGATCCCTGGAGAATAGAGGTGTAATTCATCTCGCAGTTGTTGCTGACATTGCTGATCCTTTGCCAGAAGCCATAAAAGCTACACATGAACAACTGTTAACCTGAATAAGTTAGCTGAGAGTTGATGGTACCCAAGAGATTCTTGTAGCAATAGTTGCACGCCCCGACATCCAAAGCATTATCTGGAAAACAAAGCATTGCTATTATCGAAGCCGATTGAAGACAAAGAAAGTTGACGCACAATATTACCCGCGATGTCGGCGTTTGCTGTCCCATCCGATGACTGCATATGCTGGAGCACTGAAATAACATTAAGGTCTTGGTTAGCTGAATCCTCCTGCAGGATTGTAGCCTTGATCGCAAGCGCGTTCTTTCTTATTGTTGATAAGCAGCGCATGAAGGTGAAAAACACGCCTATTTATCCTGTTAAGCACATGAACTATCGTTGAATGATAATCCAGACAAACCAAGTCTACCCGGAACTCGACGTTGCCAAAGGGTAGAATGTCGGACAGAGTCGAACGTGACCAGTCTGAGAAAACCAGGAATGCGCACAAGTAGTTCAAAAGTAGCTATCCGACACGCATCAATTGAACTTCTCTACAGTAAAAGAGACTTTAATTTAATAAGACCCACCTGTTGGTATACGGCTCAGCTCATCCAAAGTAGTGATCAATTCATTGTTGGGATCATGCAAGGTATCGAGTTTGAATCCGAGAATGGCCTCCGAAACGTTGTCAATTGCAAGTCTGGCCACTGAAAGCGAGGATTTGAGATAGATACATGAATTGGCTAAAAGCCGGAACTTACACCACTCATATACCAATATCACATCGCCATCCTTCGCCCCCTTTTCCCCGTCAATTTTTGACCGGAAAATTGTAATAAGGCTTAGTGAGGTCGTTTGTGAGCCGTATATAAATTATGTGGCTCGAAATCCTGACCTTTGAACCGTGTTATAATAAACTCCAGTTGCTGTTGGTATTGGCGACTTTTGTCGACACATTTATCAGACAATAAAGTCACAGCACACTTACTCGAGATGAGGTTACGGAAAGAGAAAACCGGATCGAGGATTTTGCGCATGCCTCTATGCTCCCTCTCGGGGAGAGTGAATAGACCACCTGTTACCCAACGGAAAAAAGCAAGCCTAGGCTACAACCAAATTCCTCATTGTTAATAGAAACAACTGATAACGAATCGAGACCGTACCTGACCGTAATTGATAGAGTTGCTAACCAAGATCCTTTGCTGTGCAGTTGGGGTGCAGACCACCAATCCTGGGCCCGGGATCATTGGCGCTCCGACAAGGCGAAAGATTGGCCCATACTCTTTGACCATATGGCGGAGGAAATGGACATTTATTTCGTTATTGAACTGCTTCAGTTCCTTTGAAAGCTCTCCTTTCGTCGGGCCTGGAGCCAAGCGGCGGCCAGATAGAAAGTATGGGTAAAAGAAGGAACGGTAAAAAATCACTAGAGCTGTGGAATGTTCAATTGAGGCGTTCAGGTGTGCCAATTGACAACTCTACTTGCCTGTCGAGCCCAAAAGATAGAGTGCGATGTCGTTGAGAGCAATGTGATACGCCATCTTGCCTATAGGGAAATAAGCAGATGCTTCAGGCTGGGGGTTCAAGAACGCGAACAAGGTCAAGTCAGAAGGGGATCCAAGTTGAAAGTTTGTGCTATAATCTAATCCTCAAGGCCTCATGGAGCACCGCGGAGTCCGCACAAAGCAGCCGTCACACATGACAAGGTTCATTATCGTTAAATCTGGTCAGACATTCGGTATAGCGCACTTTCGACAGGACATTCACTTGTTATAGGAGTTGATTTCACGACCGGCGTGCCTTCTTCCTAGACTCGTGACCAGCCCTTTTACGAGGAGCCCTTCTTCCATTGTTCTAGAATCTCGAAAGCTTGACAGTGTGAGGGAAGTGAAGCAAGTTGGACAAAGAATTTGTAGTCGCGTCCGAAATCCGACGCACATGATCGAGTTGTCACCCAAAACGCTGTCACACAGACACTGTTAGTGCTAAGTATCACCACACAGTGCTACACCTTGGTTGCGATAATTGTGAAGACTGGGTTTGGCTGGTCGAACTCCCCTGTCCTTTCGTCACTATTCGGCCACCTCGTTATAATAGCCTGATTGGTTATCTCAACTCCAAGCTGTGTGGGATCGCTCCGTACGTGCATTCTGTCAAAAGTGGACAAAGATACCCTTCGGCACGAGTTCGACTACCGATCTGGAACTTCGCCCTTCCATTGGCTGCAGATACTGGTCATAAGCTCTTATATGTTGGAACTCCGTCCTTAATATGAAGACAGGTGCTCGTAATGGCGTCGAAAATGTTCGAGCCATCTGGAAGTTTACAGCTTTCCGAAAGTAATGCAAAGCGGGTGCTTCCTTTCCTATCTCATCGGCTCTGTTCCGCCTTTGGGGGAGATAAAAGCAGCCCATGCCAGTGAAAACCGAGTCTCCAATCTTCCGACCGTCAACTCACTCAGCCAAAGATCTTCGCCCTTGCCTTAATATCTGCCATGTTCGACACCAACTCCACTCGTCTTCCAATCTGGGGTATTGGCTGCAACCCATGGACTGCTGAACACGTCGATCAAACTCTCGTTAGTGGCAACGAGTGAGCTCAATTTCTGTTGTTGACTTGTTCGACGTACTCATGCGTTGTGCGTTAGTATTTGTTGAATGTGTCCTGTCTGTGATCGGTCCGCCCCTATGACAAGAATGTTTGGTAATTTTACTCTCAAACCCTCTGCATTCAACATGGCTAACATCCTCGACCAGTGGGCACGCGTAGGATATGACTTGTTGACAATATTAGGCTTGGACCATTGAGCCTTTACCGCATGTCAGACCATGCATCTCATCAGTGGTTTTGAGAAATGCTGACCTGCCCATTGTCTAGCATTAACATTCTCTTTGGACATGTTCTGTAACATTTCTGATATGTAAATTGTAAAACCCTACGTCGACAATCGTTACTGTTTGAAAGAATATAACGTTTGATTCATTGCATGAACGTGAAGCTGGAACTTATTAGTTGGAAAATGGTGTAGTGGGTGATAAGCTACACCTCTACTACCTACGTCAGCACCTGTGCAAGCTCCTCCCGTGCATATCGAGTCAATCCAACGGACTCCTACACCTACGGATGTTCCCCACAGCGCCACCTCCACCTCCACCATCAAGTAATTCAGACCACTCAACCCGCCAGACAGTTTCATCGCACACAGATTTAAGCACTGTTTTACGGGCGTTTCTTGGGTAATTCCGACGTGCTAGAAGACGGATAGAGAAAGTAAGTGCGCATATAACTCGGGTACCAAGGCATTCAAAATTCGCAGGATGGATCGTGATTCCAGAGCATCGAGTGTGCAGAGGAGGGACGGATGTCGCGTCTTTGAAGGGATTGAGTTGGAGGGTCGAGCAAAGGGTGGAAGCAGATCAGATCGTTGTGCGGGGAGTCAGAGACTTTCTTGCATGCTGTTTGCAACAACTTGTTGAGTGCCTATCCGGACCGCATTCAGTTGAAACTTGATGGCGGTCGGGTTTATCGATGTTGGAACGCGCAAACGCCTGTACGAGATGTATTCAAACAGATTCTTCAGACTCTTCACGTCGGCTTCCGCTAGAATCCTTGCTCGCCTACATACAACGCCTGTGCTGACTCCAACAAGATTTCGCCAAGAGCAGCCCAAAACCTTTTAGTTACCGGTATGAACTCCAAAGGTACCAAGAACAACAAACGAATGTATTGGATTCCAGGGAATAACGAACGATAAGACTTGAAAGCTTGGACAAAAAACCGAATAGAATCTGTTGGACGATACTCTAGATAGTCCTGTCCGTCCTTCATTCTCTCTCGTTCCTCGCCGTTCTCCGTAGTCATCACGTGCGCTCTCGCCTCCCTTATATAGACGATTCCCTCCTCTCTTCCTTCCCTCAGTTGTCACTCGCTTCCCGACACTGAGGTATGCATTTCCATCCCGTATCGTCTACAACTATGTACTTACTACGATCCTACCTAGTTGTCTCCGTACGACTAGGTAATACATTTCAGTTGTCACTCGCTTCCCGACACTGAGTTGTCTCCGTACGACTAGGTCTCACAGGTTATGGGCCCCGTTCCGAGACTCTAGATCGGTGGATACACCGGGATTTTTCGTCAGGATTACTCATCCTACTTTATGATTGTTATCGTTGCTTTCAGGACTCTCCTGCATGTCAGGATCTGATATGGACCTCACGTTGCCAGTTCAAAACCGCATACACCCACCTGCATCCGAACCCGCACAGCCTCCGCGCCAGAACTCAGTCGTTCAACCCACATTCCCCATTTTACCTTCTTTTAACCCTTCACGTACCTTACCACCTTCGTTCAGTAGGCAGCCACGCCGCCATAGTTCTTCTCCATATAGGGCTTCGCCTATCATTTTTTCACCCGCGGTCTCGTTACCCGGGACACACTCTGCCGTTCATACGAGCTTTGATTTTGCCAACGTTGTTCGTCGCGCTTCTCCGCCTGCTTTCAATTCTCAATTTGGTGCTCCTGCACACCACGATCGTTCTTCCGATTTGAACTCACATCATAGCATATCTTCACAAATTCCAATCCCAGTTGTTACGCGTCGTTCACCGACGTATTCTCTGCATACTCATCATGACCTTCATGCTTCTTCCCGTAACCTTTCCTACGTAAATTCGGTTCATTCGCCTTTGCATTCCATTCGTTCACCTTTGCATTCTGTTCATTCACCTTTGCATTCAGCACATCATACTCCCGGTCCTGTACATTCTCTTTTACAACCTGCTTCACTGTCCGTGCGGTCGCCATTTCCTTTTTCTCCTTTGCCAACAGAGGCCCGATTTGCTCGAGCCTCGCCGCTTCCTGCACCTATCCCCAATTTTGACCATGATCCAAGTTATGACCGCATTTTACGTTCTAACGGCCACAGCCGCCACATGCCTTCACCCCTTGGTGCTCGTCAGAGCAACCATGGAATTAACTTTACGCCTGCCTCCAGTCCACCTTTATATGCACCTTCACTTTTACCCCCTCTTCCGATTGATCCTTATATGCGTGCCAATAGTCGCGCCACTTATCACGCGCAGTTGCCTCGGCAACCTTCCAGACTGCTTGCTCCAACATTTGAACAATACCCGCATTTTACGCGCGACCCAGTTCATAGCTACAATCCCCAGTTCATTCAGGCTCAACCCTTACTTAACGATAGACTTATTCAACAACCTTTACTTAATAATACAACCACTTTCCAGCCTAATAATTCTTCTCTTCTTAAACCTTCCCTTCCTTCTACCAAAGACATCCCCAAACTCACTGGGAAGAACGACTGGGGACCCTGGCACCAGGCCGTCACCGACCTCATTGCAAATCAGCAGGTCTACGACCATATATCAGATGGTTTAGTCAACGGAGCACGCTTTGAACCATCCTTTATCCCCACGTACCCACCCGATGTACATCAGAATTCTTCTCAAGCAGAGCTTGCAGCATACAACACCTGGTGGGCAATGGATGGATTAGCCGCACACGTCCTACTGTCGCGCCTCTCAGAGTCGGTTCTCAACAGCATTCCCAGAGCAAACCCGCTACTGGGCCAACGCCGATCAGCCCGCGACATTATGGCATCCCTCCGCCAAAACTACGGCGCCGGCGATTACAGCGCAGCTTCGGCCATTGAGAACAAGATCCGAGGACTGACCTGCAGTGCTGTAGGTGGCAACCCGGGACTTTCGGTAGCGGATTTCATATCCCTATGGCGCTCGCACACGAACCAGATGTCTGCCTCAGGCTACCCGCTCCCGTCCCGCCAACTACTTCAGCTGTTTGCCGATGGCCTCCCAAAGAGCTCATCATTTGCCAACCTCCGCGAAAATGTATACATTGCAGTCAACGAACCAAACGACCACCTCCTCCCATCTCTCGAGAACATTTTCGAACGGGCAAGACTCATTGACGATACGGTCCAACGGCTTCGCGATCGCCATGGGCCACCTTTACCAAACCGTCAGGTCCGCCCACCTCGTCAACCAAATGCAGCTCCTACAACCTCCGCCTCATCCACCAATGTGCCTACCACCGCACCCACTCTGAAGCCCAATTGCGGGAACTGTGGGGGTGCCCACCCCACCCCCGACTGCTTCCAAGCTGGGGGTGCCATGGAAGGACGTCGAGATGAGGTGCTCGCCAAGTTGCCCAACAGACGCCTAAAAGTTCAGGCTCATATTGCAGAAGTAGAAGAGGACATTCCAACTTCAGAAACGGACGATTTAGAAATTAACGACCTTACCGTACACGAATCTTTCGCCGCACTTTCGTTAGCCAGACCAGCTTCGACTGAATCCATCGATTTTTCTGCCTATGCCTTGTCCTCCATCACTAAGTCTCTTGACGTCTCCACACCCATTGCGCTTATGTCCTCAATTCAGAAGTATAACTCTGCCTTGGACTCCGGCTGCTCGATCCATCTCATAAAGGACAAATCCTTGTTCTGGACATACACCCCACAAGATGCTATGGACGTCAAGACAGCCAACTGTGGAATCATGGAAACCTGCGCTCGTGGTGAGGTACGGATCCGCATGACCATTAAATGCGATGACGGAAGTTTGGTCAAAGTGAATTGGAAACTGCGCGACTGCCTACACGCTCCGCAGGTACCATTCAACCTTCTTTCAGTTGGCCAGCTGAATGAAGCCGGCATGCACTGCAACTTTGGTCCCACCCGTACAGTCGTCGTTTTCCCAGCTGAACCCCAGAAACTCGGCCGACTCGCCTCCCAATCTATTGAGGCCGAAGTCCATCATCGCATCTCCTTCCTTGACCTAAACTTCGTACTCCCTAACACCGAAACACCAGCCATTGATCCCATTTCAGCTTTTCCAGCTTTCCCAGCCTCGATACTCAACCCAGACCTCTGGCATCGTCGTTTGGGTCATCCTAGCAAAGACACAACAAGGAATGTTCTCACCACAAATTGTGTCGAAGGCATCAAATGGTCTGGCTCGTTCACTCAGGATCACTGCATCCCCTGTGTTATCGGAAAGCGGCCTCAGGCATCTTACTCCTCAAACAAAAATCGTGCATCCGAGATATGCGAACTCATACATATCGACACTTGTGGACCGTTTCCCGTCTTAACGCCTCACAAAGAACGTTATTATCTTGCATTACTCGATGACTGCTCGAACTTTGGAGAGGCTGCGCTTCTGGTTTCCAAGACAGACGCACTTGCTGTTTGGAAGACTACACGTGCCTCTTGGGAGAACATATCAGGGAACAGGGTGCTTGCTGTCCGCGTTGATGGTGCCAAAGAGCTTACAGAAGGCGACATGGGCCTTCACTTTGCAGAGACGGGAGTATCTGTACAGAAAACTGCTCCATACGCACATCCGCAGAATGGCAAAATTGAACGCTACATCCGCACGATTTCTGACACGTCGCAGACGCTAATGGCTGAATCAGGACTTCCTCCTTCATTCTGGGGTTATGCAACCAAAACGTCCAAATACCTTCGTAACCGCTTGCCTACCAAAACCTTGTCGCAGGGCATGACACCATACGAGATGTTGAAGAAGAAGAAGCCAGATCTTTCGATGCTGCGCGTCTGGGGGTGTAAATGCTACGTCCTTACGCCAGAAGAGATACGTGGGAAGGGTGCCCCTCGCCGCTTTGAAGCTATCTTCATAGGTTACGAGGAAGATCGCCTAGGATGGCTCGTTCGTGACCTCAAAGGAAAATTATTCTTTTCCAGAGACGTTATATTCGACGAGTCAACTCCTGGACACCTCTCGAGTGCGCGCACCACCACGTCTATCCCTGCCCAGCCCATTATCAATGATCGTGTCCTCCGTCCACGCATAAAGAGTTCATCCCTCCTTTCCGAGGTGATCACAGAACTACATGCTGGATCTGATGCCCCTCACCATCCACAACAATCACTTGGATCTATATCTGCCTTTATATCCCTCAACACCCTCAACATGTTCATCCACGATGTATCATCCTCCTCTGACTCATCGAACCCGTTCATCCTCTCTGCCTTCGAAACAAATAAAGATTTCATCTTCGAACACAGCTTCACAACGACCCATCGTTTTCCTCATCGTTTTCGCTTGAAGGACTATAATCCTGATAAGGCACCCGACTCATATGACGAAGCTATCTCTCGACCAGACAAGGATAAATGGTTGGCCGCCATGCAACGAGAGAAGAACAGCTTGGAAGAACGTGGTGCTTTCGAACGAGTCACTCCCATACCTAAAGGTCGCAAGCCGATAGGTGTTCGTTGGACATATATCTTCAAATATAACCCCGACGGCTCAATTAGGAGAGGGTTTGAGAAGGCAAGGCTGGTGGCCCAAGGATTTAGCCAGAGAGAGGGAGTCGATTTTGGCAACACCTATGCACCAGTCGTCAAATTCACAAGCATCAGAATCATCCTCGCCTACGCCAACCACCATGACTACGAGATTATGAGCTTCGACGTCAAAACCGCTTTCCTACATGCCAAACTTTCCTACCTTATTTTCGTCAAACAGATCCCCGGTTTTCCTGAAGATGACCCTTTCACTGTTCTTCGTTTGTTAGTAGCACTTTATGGTCTTCGTCAATCTGCGTATGAGTTTTATATTTTTCTTCTTAAACTTTTGACCCGCTTGGGCCTTGTTCGTTGTGAAGTTGATCATTCTGTTTTTATCGGTCGCTGGTCTGCTCCTCCCCATCCATCCATCACAATGCCCACCAATGGCGAGGATCTCCTACTCATTGTCCCTGTTCACGTTGACGACGGCCTCGCTGTTACCAATTCGATCCCTCTCTACACCTGGTTCATCAACAAACTTCTACCAGACCTAGAGATCATCGATATGGGTCCTGTTTCCATGTACCTGGGCAACAGGATTACCCGTGACCGGCCCCAGCGGAAGCTCTGGATTTCCCAAAGACCCCTGCTCTTTGAACTTCTCAAAAATTGGGAGATGCTCGACAGTACACCATCCAAGGTCCCCATCCTTCAGCCTCTCCACAAACTCGCTACTGCCCCCCCAAACTCATTGCCAGGCATCCACGACAACGATATTACAATCAACTATCAACGTCTTGTCGGGAGCCTGATATATCTGGCAATATGCACGAGGCCGGATATTGCTTACGCGGCCATGGCCTTAGGCCAATACAATGCAAATCCAACGCGTGCGCATCTTCTTGTGGCAAAGGGCGTACTCCGTTACCTGGCCGGGACCCTTGATTATGGCCTCGAGTATGCATCCTCAACCTCATCATCTATACCACTCGTTGTCGCACCATACGTTCAGGGATGCGCTCTTTCGGACGCAGACTGGGCTTCCGATGAGAAAGACCGAAAAAGCGTATCTGGGTACTGCTTTTTCTATCAAGGATGCTTAATATCCTGGTCCGCCTCAAAACAAAAAATTGTGGCCTCTTCATCCACTGAAGCCGAGTACTACTCACTGTCCTATGCTCTCCGAGAAGCCCTCTGGATCCGACTTTTCCTCACAGGATTACAACTACCCATTCCCTCACCATTCCCCCTGCTCTGCGACAATAAAAGCGCCATCAGCCTCTCAAATAGTGATGTCAATTCACCACGTTCAAAGCATATTGATGTTCGCTATCACTTCATTCGTGAAAAGATAGAAGATGGGACTTTTGAGACCATATGGATCCCCACCGCCGATATGACCGCTGATATCTTTACGAAGGGTCTTCCTTTCCCAATTTTTTCTAAGCATCGCTCGGCATTAGGCATCGTACCCATCCCTTAGTCTGTTTAATTGCATTCATTCTTTTCTTTTCTTTTTCTTCTTCTTCCTTTCTTTCATTTCTCTTCCAGTACGGACACGATGGGGGTGTGTTGGACGATACTCTAGATAGTCCTGTCCGTCCTTCATTCTCTCTCGTTCCTCGCCGTTCTCCGTAGTCATCACGTGCGCTCTCGCCTCCCTTATATAGACGATTCCCTCCTCTCTTCCTTCCCTCAGTTGTCACTCGCTTCCCGACACTGAGGTATGCATTTCCATCCCGTATCGTCTACAACTATGTACTTACTACGATCCTACCTAGTTGTCTCCGTACGACTAGGTAATACATTTCAGTTGTCACTCGCTTCCCGACACTGAGTTGTCTCCGTACGACTAGGTCTCACAGAATCAATATAGGACAGATCTCTGCCAGACTACGATCGTACAATACAAGAATTTCAAATTGGGACAGGAATGAGGCGAGAGTCAAGAATAACAGATCGGCGGGCACTCATTTGACAGGAACAGCATTCCACATTTCATTGTTGGGCTGGTGTAGGGACTGTTGTCTGCTGGCTTGGTCGCCCATTGAGGATAGACAGTAGAGACAGAGAAGTTGGGCTTGGGGCATTAGGTGGTGGTATATTCATACCGGGCATGATATTAGGGTTGACAGTAGAATAAGGACGAACACCAGTGTGCGGTGGTGGTGGCAGAGGATTTGGAGAGAAAGTGTTATATCCATGCATGGGTAGTGGAGCAGGTTGGTACGGCGCATGGTTCGGAGTACCATAAAATGGAGGGTTTGCAGGCGTGCTGAATATTTGGGACTGTTGTTGGTGGAGGAACTGTGGACCTATTTGATAGTTTGGACTGATAGGACCAGCACGAGCACCATTGATAGATGCAAGTAAATGGTTCTGGTTGATGCTCACGCTGCCACTCGAGTTATGCATTGGAGCGCGGTGGAACGCTTGGCTAGTTCTCGAGCGAACCTGGAAATGATCCTGATAACTATTTACATGATTCTCCACAGGATAACGAGGATGGAAACCAGCAGCACTTGAAGGGACTCCTGGATGATAGGAGTAATTTGCGTCGATGTCACGAGCAAGCAGGTGATGCGGATAACCGGACGACGGCGGGGTCGAATATCCACCGGTTATTGGCCCTCTGCTGACCATAGCAGCCCGAGCCGCGATTATGGGTGCCATCCTTGCAGATTCATCGGCAACAGCTTCCAGCAAAGATAATTGCTGAAGCATTTTTGCTGAAGTCGGAACTTCCACTGCTCGTGCCAAATATGGGGAAATATCTGCCGTTGACGAAGACTTGTGAGAAGTTGGTGAAGTAGGAGATGTTGCAGAAGGTAAAGGAGGGGATGTTGCAATACGAGTTGAAGAGTTTGTATCGCCAAAATGACTACTTCCATTCACCGACGATTGTAGGGATTCACGGGACAGTGTCAAGGATTGAAGTGACTCAATATTATGCATTGGGTTTGATTGGGGAGGAATATCCACCGGGGGCGAGTAAAGTGGCGGAGCCGATGACGACCAATCTGGCTGTTCAGGTGCCTGTGGTGCTTCGCCTGGATCCGTTGAGGCTTCCGAGGGAGTAGGCGACTCGAAAGGCTGCGGTTCGACACTTGAATCGCCACTACTCTTCACATTTGAGACTTTGTCGCTCGAGGTTATGGCCGACATCGTCAACGAAGAAAGTAATCGAGCAAAGTGGGGATCCATTTCCACATTTTCGGCGGGGATATGACTGACAGTGGGCTCTGGTTGCTGAGGAGAGGGCGTGTGTGGACCGGCGTTTTCAATAGAAGACGACTGAGAACTAGATTCTTGAATGTAGTTGTGACCACGATTTGCAAGTTCATTCCTCGAAGTAGCTTGAGATTTCTTTTGCTTCCCGTTTTTACGTGGCGTATTACGACGTCTATGTTCGTTTATCCAGGCCTTCAGACGCCTGAAAAAAATTAGCCCGTGGAAGAATCAACAACGAGGCAATTCTCACCCCATGAATGGCGCAATGAGATAAAATCTACCGGGTGCACCCTTGCCCTTTTTCCAGGTGGGCAGATCTACCAAATTGAACCATTCGATTTTCTGGGAGTGGATTCATCAGCGATCGAAGACACATTTGTTACAGGTTGCCATACACTGATTTCCTTGCGGGTTTTGGTCTTGAACGGAAAATCTTCTGGCACACCCGGGACCACAAATAACGATATCTTTTGTTCTTTTATAGAAATGGCAAGGACATCCTTGGGGTTTAATTGGTCGGCTAGGTTATAACCCGTTTCTTCTAGCACCTGCAGGAAGTCAGAGGTGTGGCAGTTGAGTAAAGTATGTAGCACACCTCTCTGATAGCACAGGTAGGAGGAGGTTCTGTTTCGTTGATTTTCCCTCTGGGAAACCCCCAGCCTGCTGATGCCTTCCACCCTTTCACAAGTACGCACTTCAAAGACAAAAAACTGTTATGATCACAGGTTTAAAACTTAGTAAAATAGACACACTTTGTCCATAGCTTCATTGAGCATAATGGCCCCGCAAACTGGAACTCGCGTCTTGTATTGCATAAACGTGTTGAACGCTTGTTCGTGATCGTGGCTCCACTGTTGCAACAATGGACAAGCGTGAAATAACATTTCTGAGAACCTCTTCAAGGGCAATGAAGGAAGTCTGGTGTTTTCTTCACGAATAAAATCTTCATAGAACCAGTGACTACAAAACTTAGTCGAGCCTCCACAGGTGGCGACAGACGTACGCTTGTTCCACTTGAAAACACAGGCGCTCTAACGAAGCAAGCTCCTCGTCTGGAAGATTCAGGATAAATCGGCTGATTTTTGACTCATCAAATCCTTGAAATATGGCATAGAAAATCGACGGACCTTGAGAGATCTTCAAGCACTTCTTCCTGGGTGGCATCTTTATAGGAGAAGCGAGGCAGTGGTTCTGAACAATTGGCGGATGGAATTTCGGGCGATGATGACGATGATGCAGCCATAAGAAAGAGAAATAAAGTAGAAAAGATTGAAGAGAAAGACGCTCTATAAAGGCGCTTGTGGTTGGTGATAAAGCAATGAGAGTTGTCAGTGGTCAGAGGTGGAGAGTTCAAGGCGGGAAGCTGGACTGGGAAACAACATAACCCGAGCATGTGACGCGTTACCTGAAATAAACGTTGAATCAACATCGAAATCCATCCTTGATTTCACCGCACGAGCGAATATCGATAGTCCGACATCAACCTTTTCAATTCTCTCATACTTTACTTATGGAGTCCTTTATTATTGTCTGACAGCGTAAAATATATTACAAAATGCCTTGTAGTACAAAATGAAATACATATATCCAGAGCTTCATACCTAAACCATGACTGCATAACTTACTTGAATCCCATACGTCGAGCATAGTCTTTCTCCTTCCTGAATAGTGAGCCGATCGGTGCCAGTCCAATTCGCTGAACTAGTTCGAGCACGGAATCGACTGGTCCGCGTTTTGAAGATCTCTTCCATTTTCAATGGACGAACGGCACCGAAAATATCGTCAGGGTTGATAGTGCTCTGCATCGCAAGGGCTTGTCGAAGTTCGGGTGACTGTGCCCAATCAGGCGGGTCGAATGTGCGAACGCGATCTTCATCATCGGAATCAGAATATTCGCTGTTGATATCTGGCAGCTCGATGCTTTCGCTTGGAACGGGAGGTTCAATTTGTTTAGCTGCGTTGATTTGGGCTTTCGCGCGGGCAGCCATCTGCGACTGCAGTAACTGGGAAGGCCTGGAAACCTCGTCCTCATGCATACTTTGCTGATGGGCCTGATCTTTCCCTTTATGTAAAGTGGATAATTCAGCGTCCAAGTTACTTGTTGACGCAGCGTGGGCCAATGAGCCATAAGCGAGCGAGTTGAGGTTCGCAGGCTGTTTGATAGCGGTTTTTAAATGTGACTTCCCAAAAAGCATACTCGGTCCAGGTTTCTTGAGCTCCTGCTTCTTTTCTACCTCGATTTTTCGTTTCTTTTGAGTGTCGTCGTCCTACGTTTAATAAAATCAGCAACGTTGATATCGAAGCTAAAAATAAGTCTTCACCTTCTTCGCAGATGGCAATTTTAGAGCTCTCTTCTCCGTATTTCCTTCTCTTTCTCTCTTCCGCCGTTCAGCATCTTCCTTCATCTTACGCTCTTCCTCCAATGCCCTGGCCTTTTCTTCCTCGGCTTTCCTCTGAAGAGCTTGCTGACGCCGGCTTTCCATTTCTTTTAACCGCGCTGCTTTTTTGTCTGCCTCTTCTTGTTGCTAAAAAAAAGAGGGATGTCAGCTTTAACCCTAGAAGTTATGCAGTAGAGCTTCTCACCTTCTTAGCAGCAACAGCTGCCTTTTGCAAGACCATCTTGACCTCGGGTTGTTTCTTCTTGCTGGTACCCAGGGCGCTGCTTAATAATTTAGATGCCTGTCCAAGGAAACCGACTTGAGATTGCGAGGACTCTGAGGATGCCATAGACATCTGGCTTTGACTCCGTGGTGGTGCCTTGGCCTTTTCGGTAGGGTTAGTTCGTACAGTTGACTTAGGACCATCAAACATACCTCCACAGCATTCGTGGTGGACTTAGACGCCCCTAGAATGATCTCCTCGAGCTCGGAGTCCCCGTTCATAAGAACTTCGCCTTCATCATCCATCTCCAAGTCAAATGCACCCGGAATTTGGTGACTTTTGTTTGGAGAATGCAATTCGCTTCTTTCCTTTCGAATTGGTGATGTTTTAGTGACAGGCCCGGTGTCCGCTCGCTGACTCTGGGACGGCAGCGTGCTCCATGTCATGCTGTCTTCCTTGGAGGCACCAAACGTCCATTGCACTCCAGCAGCTAGTTTTTCGTCCATTGGCCAACTGTCGTCTTCGTCGCAGATTTGGGTATTCTGAGGCTGAGACTGACTACCATACGTTGTATATTCGGTTTCTTGTGTGCTGGGCATCCAGGCAGAGACGTCATCGCGATCAAATATTTCTTCGGACTGTACACTCTCGAGAGTCGAGTGAGTCGTGAGAGGGACAGCAGAGTTTGCTTGCAGCGAAATTGAAGCCAAACGAGTCAAAGGAGTCGCCGATGTGAGGTTGGTGGGTAGTATTGGAGGGAGATTGAATACTGGATGTTGAGTAGAAGTCGACGGAGCGGCTTTGCTTGGCGCTGCCACTGGAGGGACGAAAACCGGAGTGTGTTTATTCAAGATAGATGGCTGACCGACCTGAGGAGGTGAGTTCGGAGGGGTTGTCGAAGTGCTCTCGCGTTTTGATTGGGCCGTCGATGCTAGTCCCGCGTTAGTTTTAAATTGGAAGGGCTTCTCGGGAGCCTTGTGCTTCTCTTTGACTCGACTATCAGTCGGGAACAAATCTGATATGCTCAAGCGCCCATCATTATGCTGGGGAGGAGACATGACTACATCCGTGCCCTGAGGTATCCCAGAACCCGTAGACGGTACCCCCAGTGCCATAGTCTTCTCTTCTTCCATACGATCCCTTTCCGCAACTCTGGCTTCAGCTGCGGCCCGGGCTTCAGCGAGTGCGGTTGCTGCGTTTGCTCCCCCGAGGCTCTTCCCCATCGTCTTGCTAACACGAACTCCAAGGCCTTCAACCGTCTTCTTGAGGCGATCCAAAACGCCTTCCTGCACAGATTCCTCGCCCTCTCGTACTTCTAGTTGTGGTGTCGCTGCCGTGGGGGGCTGCTGCTGCCGTTCCTTCTTCTCGCCTTGAACGTCCTTGGATTTACGAGGAGCAACTTCGCCATCCAACGTTTTCGCAACTTTGAGTTGTCGTTCTTCATCTTCCAGGTCTGCTTGAGGAACTGAACGTATGTCCTCGCTCTTTCTCTTCGTGCCATGCGGCAAAGAAGGGATCGTGCTTAAAAAGTTGATTGCATGAACAGACGATTTCTTGGTCGTTCCCTCTAAGGCTTTGACTTCTCTTGCCTTCATCAGCCAAGATGTGCGCTTTCCACCAACAGGAGCGCCAGGTGTCGCTGCACCCATCATGAGGACATTTAATGAAGGATCGCGAGGAGGTTTCATCGATTTCCGCAGGGGCATAGGCTCTGGAAGAGTTGGGAAAGAAGGAGCAACAGGCTTGTCTGTCGACTGTCGGTCAACTTGAAGAGGGTCGTCTTGGAGGTCCGCCATTGCATAATCTTCCAAGCCGTTTGAGTGGGATGGCGGGGATTCTGTATGCAAGTCGTCCTTGAGTGATTCGTCATGCTTCTGTGGGTGGCTTGGGGTGGCTTGGGGTTGTATTTCTCTGGGGTTCGTCACGGTAGGCGAATGAAGTGGGATATAGTGGAAGGTATCCAGAGATGTGGACGTCGTTTCCATATCTTGTTGGGAGGCGTTATGACCTTGCTCCGAAGCAGAAGATGCCTTTGGTTCGTCAAGAGTAATTGGAAGAGGATCTTTTATGACGCCTTCCATAAGGCTGGAGGTTGATATATTGCTGCGTTCGGAAGGTTCGTCGTCTTCGGCGATGATAGAAAGATCATTACTGTGTTCAGCATTGTTGAGCATAACTTCTGCCGCGAGGTTGCCAACAGGAGTTGCAACCGTAGAGGGAACCGATTGATCTTGTAGTGAACTCGAGGCATCGTTAGCAGGTTGTATTGAAACAAGAGGAGGTCTTGCAGGCCCTTTCTGCTCCTCAGCCATCGTGTTGTTTGTCTTGTTTTTTGCATCGCAGTGTTCGTTCGCTTTGACGACAAGAAGAGATGCCTGAAAGTCGCTCGGTGGAGTACGGTTTTCATTTTCGGAATGACCCTATAGTAGCGTCTTAATATTTCGTAAAAGAGCGGTCTGATATTTGTTACCTCAAATGATAATGAAACAATATTTCCCAGCTTGGAGGACATGAGCTTCGGCTTCCTTGCGACAGCTTTCTTTCGGCCAGGAGTTTTCACGAGTTCTATGAGAGGACTTTCGAGGGAATTAGCAAAAGCTCCCTATAATGCGGCGGAACCTACTCTTGCTTTGCTCCGGAAACAATGTTGTCCAAGTAATCGTCGAGAAACAAAAATCCATGGGTCTGCACCTGCTCTTTGAAGACTTGGCGGCCGGGGTCGCTTGCCATGGTTAAGCAAATGGAATTTGCCCAGCTCAAAAGCCCTGGCTGTGCCATGATGGTGGATGGTGAAAGTGGGCGATGGAGAGTATGTTGTTTTTATGTTGATGTGAGGCTTGAGCGCCACCGTCTCCAAATTCAACCTCAGTCGCGTCAGTCACATGACCGTTTCTGAAATGGCTGGTTACATAACACAATGAGGTTTCGCCGGGATTTCCGCTTTGCCCACACCTGCAATGACGCGCTCAGTGGATGCCTCGAGCATCACCAGCAGCAACTGCTTCGCTTCATGCTCCCATCTGGCCTGTGTTAGTTTTCCATGTCTGAACCCCAACTATCCTCGCCTCCTCCATTATCCCGCTCCCTTTCTGTCGATGGCTACCTCCAGTCGCAGACAAATACCATCTCTGAAGGGGAATACGAAGACGAGCTTACTGAACAGGAACTTCGGGAAACTTACGACAATGAAGAGATTGATAGGTTTTTACATCTCTTTTCAGCTGTTCGTCCTTCCTTACTTATTGGTTAAAACTGACTCATTCTTTATCTAGTTTGTGACAGAAGTTCAGGTGCCGGAAACGCCTCCAGTGGTAAATAGAGATGGCATTGCCCGCCCAGCGAACTTTCTCGAGAACGAGAACGTTTCTGAAAGACGATCAGAAGATGGTGAATGGACCCCGATCAAAACAACTTCTGGGGAATATTTCCCAGTTTTCATGAAACCAGTCAGTTCGGCATATGGTAGCCTCTCCGAAGAAATTGCATGTGTAAGCTATTCCCCGCACTTTACAGTGCTAGAATGTCATAATCTGTTATGAAGAATTATCTGGCTCCGATCCTTCCGCATGCCAGGCCTGCAGGACCCCCCTTTACCATAGGTCGTCTAAGACTCGCCACCCAGAGGTTATATCTTGCAGCACTCCCCGTTTACGGACCATTCTTTGCAAAACTTCTGAGATTGGCAACCTGGGAAGATTACGGGACAAGTCTCGTTTATTGTTCCGTGAGTTGTTGGAAATCCTCGCAACAAGTGAAGGATATGCATTTAATGTGCGACAGATATTCTGGACCCTCTGGTGGTACAATTTCTTGGCCCCGGCTCTTGTTTCACGGATTTTGATTAGCCTCGTTAAACGACGGGTATTCCCTTATCCCACCCTGGATGATCTCCGCCGGCATCGTGAAGAAATTTCGCGTGCCGATGAATTTGGGCAGCAGGTATCCGCCAGATTGTCTGCAAGTTCTTCTGGGATTACAGAAATTTGGCGCCTCTTCAAACTGTTAGACCAAACCAGAAAGGCTAAGCTGAAAGCCAGGGTCAAAGGCAAACTCAACCACGCCGAGGAACAAGACGCGGATAATACCAGTCAAGGACAGGATGCGGCCACCGTTCTCGACGATTCCGATGACAGCGAAGAAGCCAGGGACGTTAAACGTCTGGGCTTGAAAATTTTGCAGGATATCGCCGACATACATGAACGAATACGGAAGTACGTAAAGGATCTATCCAAAACATCATCAATTGTCGTCTCATAGGTCAACCTTGCAGTATTTTCATATGGCGTCGACCAGTTTCTTCCCGGAAATACGGTTTTGTAAGCTTGTCTATTCATAAATTTGCGCTCGATTAAGGGATTTCAACTAGATACTATTTGCTATCTTTCTAATGATGTTGCTTCCAACTCGATATATCGCTAAGCTGGTCTGGTTTGTTGTCGGATTCGTGTTCTGGCATGTATTGCCAGTTCTTGTCTCCCTACCACCTTCTGAACAGAAGAGGTGAACTCAGCTGCACAAACTGTCTCCGGTTTAACTGACATCGTCGTATTAAACAGGTTACCCCCTCCATTCTCCGATGTTCCTACTGATGCGGAATATGCCATGGATCTTATTTCGCAACGTGTTGCTGCGGGCCTTGAGGTCGAGCCCAGTAAGCCATCGAGACAATCGAAAAGGCACAAATCATCGGATAGCATAGAAAATCCTGATAGCAACTCAAAGCACATGTCCAATAGTTCCCAAAGCCGAGAAGGCTCGATTGATTGGAAAAAATGGGGAGATCGTGTCGCCGTAGGCAAATCCGCTATTAACGATATCAAACGACTGAGGCCCGGAAAAGCGGTGATATTCGAGATCAGACATGCATGATTATCAGCTAATACTGCATGTTATAGTGGCCGGTTCATGAAGTCTGGCCGCCTCAACATCCGATTATACCTGGCGCAATTGGAATCGCCCAACCACAATCAAATGTTGAAGCACACAGTCAGTTTGATTCTTCCTTCCCCTCTTTCCGGAAGCTGAGATACCCAACGCCCCAAGCCTATCCATGCCAGCACACCTCTTCTCCTGGCTTGATTACGCTGACGCACAACACTCTCCTTTTTACTCCGCTGCTGTCACAAGACGCTAAATTGGTGATTCAGCTGGCTGCTGTCAAAGGAGTAAAGAAGGCTGGTGTACTAAAGGGGTTGCACATTCGATGGAACGACTCTTCCGATGGGAACAACGAGCAAAAGGAAGATAAATTTTTATGGGTTGGAGGACGCGATGAGCTTTTTGCTCGCCTTGTTGGGAGCGATGGAAGACGGTGGATGAAAGTCTGATCTATTTTGAATGTATTCTCCTGAAATCTATTTTTAGTCGGTATGCCTATTGTGACAGCTACTTCCAAAATCCCTTTTTATGGATTAAATACTGTTCACATAGAACCATTCAAAACCTTCCACCTTTTTTACACCCCATCTGCGATGGGCTTTCTGACTTTCCTTAATCTTTGATTCGTCTGCCAGTCAGGATCGCCCTAGGGAACCGTACGAGACATGTTCTTTTCACCTGAATTGCTTTCAAAACGCGACAGCGGTTTTGGCCTCCTCTGGTACGCTATTCGATCTACATAGCCTCGTGAGTTATCTAACGGCTGAACAGGCTAGCAGCGACTTTGGGATCCAGATCGACATTCAAGAAACTCCCAAAACGCTCCGTCCTTACGGCAGATATTACACAGCTATGCGACCTAATTTCTGAACCAGAAGAACCTCTGGCGTTGCGCTTGTCCAGTAACCTAATGTTTGGGGTTGTCCGGTAAGTTCGTTTATTTCTATCTTGCATCTATAAGCTAATGGGACCTTTGCCCAACGGAAGAGTTTATAAAGGTCGGATTATTCTTCCCCGTCTCTCCCACGTTAATGAAGGGATCTCCACAGTTAAACAAGAAATATTCTTTACTGACGTCACGAACTGTGTTGCCACTTTAAAGAAGGTGGTACAGGACTTGCGTGCTTCTGGTGCTCTAAATGGCCAATTGCTGATGCCAAACCCAACTGTTCGGTAGGCTTTGTTTTGATTGTGACGATTCGTCTCCGCTAAGGGTGAATGTAGTGCTGCTGCTCTCACAATAGTGCCAGACCCAAAAGAGGCATATGCGCTTGACTACGACGCCTTTGTTGCTGTTCGTGGATATTCTTTACATAAAAACATCTACTTACCGATTCACCTGCTTTAGAATTGGGACGAGTATTTAAATATCGGAGGTGTGTTTCTCGTCGCCGCAACTTAACCCATTTAGCAATCTCACAGGAATTCAAAGATGAAAGAAATCAAGGAAGCGATACTATTTTCGAAGATGACGACGGGGATTTCGAACTGAACGACAGAAAGAAGAAACGAAACAAGATCAACCCAAAAGCAGTGCCACCAACAGAGGCTCTGCGAAAGGAGGCGCATACACTAGATGAACATCACGAACATTTACTCTCTTATTCATTTGATTTGTCAATCACCAGCAACGCCCCAGGACCTGGGGTATCTTCCTCTCAACCCGACGTCGGCTTCGACAATTTTTTCCCTTTTTCTGATGGTTTGGGTGTCGGGGATGGTCTCGGAGACGACCTTGCAAGAGAACTTGGATGGGCGGTATCTCCGGTCAAGAGTGTAACCAATAACAGGTAATTGCTCTCACAAATGACGCCTTTCATATATTTGACGAGAATCCAGAGCAATGAATGTTGAACAACGAGATCTACGATTCGATAATGAAGAAGGATTCAACGTGGATATGGACTTCAATTTGAACATTGAAGATATGCCAATGATGTTAGATATGCCACCTAACGTGGATGGTAACCAACAGGGTGGCACGCCTGTGCCCCAGTCAGTTCGAACAGAATAAAGGTTGGTTTTCTTGTTACCATTATTACTCAAAATAATATTTATTACCCGCCTAGACCCCGCGCAAAGGTTCGTTGCCTCGATAAATCTGCACTGCCTCATAATCGCCCTGACGATGCAAAAGAAAACAATGGTCCACCTTCGAGGATGGGCTCAGCCTTAACAAAAGCCCAACAAAGTCCGGCAACATCTTTCTCCCGTTTATTATTATCGCAGGACGACGATCCAACCATTACAGCCATTCAGGGATATCACGGGAGAGGAACATAATAGACAAAACCAAGGAGAGCCTCGTAAGAAGGCCAAACGAACAAGATTGTTGCTAGATGCCCGAACAGAATTGACAGACGACGAACTAAAGGTACTTGTCAACTGCCTTTCTTTGTTTTCTTCTGAGCGTCTCGTATTTGGGCAGATTGCCCGCGCGAAATATGTAGAATCTCAGAAGCGACTCAGGCGGGAGATGATGAACAAAAAACTCGAGAAAGACAACGGTAGGTATGTGGAAGAGCTTATTTGGGGTGTCCCTAAAGGAAGTCAGTTCATTCTGCTGTATCTTCAACCCGACAAGATCAATGTACTGACATTCCGTGAAATGTATCCTAGTCCAGGAAGAAGGGTTGATAAATTTTTGGCAAGAAAACTTCAAGGTTCAAGTGGAAGCCAGATCAGGAGTTCTTCGCATTCATCAGGAAGAAGGTTTGTTTCCCCACACAACATAGCATCGACGAAAGCTAAGAATTTTTACAGATCACCGGCCCATCAAGAGACGAAAGATAACACCTATCGAGCAGCGAGAAGAAAATCACGAACATGGCTACAACGACATAGGTGCAGCCAGACGCGGAATGGGGTATAGCCTGGGGTGCAGGTCAGCTCGTTCAATCTCCAGGCCAATCGCTTCCCAACCTCTATTACATAGGAAACGACATGGATATGGCAATCAATATGGCAATGGATGTGGACGATACCGGTGGTAATCGACATTCTTCTGAAGTAAAATTCGGGCGTCCTTAGAGTCTATCACAATCTGACAAAGCGGTCCAGGAGCCAGGCCAAGCACGTCGAATATCTCGGTCAGCCTCGGTCCTTGGGGCAAGCAACCTGGGGCTCGACATCGGTCCTCGAGATTCTGGAAATGGTTCCCAACGCAGCTCGCTCTTTCCCTGGGACGACGCTGGGCCAAGTTCATCCAGCGGGCAGGTTCCCTACGGGCTACCCGATGTCGAACAACCTGTCGAACATGTCGAAGTCAGGTTACGTAGCAGTTCTTTCAGCCGTCGTGATAGCCCTCTCGCCGCAAGTCATAGAGGAAGCATGCAGGCTGTGGGTATATTGATCTCTCCTGCGCCTGGCGGAAGAGGTTCACAAACATTTGGAGAAGATTTCGCGTTCGAAGGTACGAACTTTTCGAACCCCCTCTGGCCAATTTCACATCAATTTCCGCTGTTTTAGTCGAGGACCCAGTTATCCCGGAGGACACCCAACAAGACACCCAGAAATCGGATCTCAATCTGATCACCCTGGAAAGGAACTCGTATAACTTCCTTGAGTAGGTATTGCCTTCGCTTATCTGTCATGGGACGCTGAATGTGTGTCGCTAGATATGCTAGGATGCAAAATCAGTCATTATCGAAAGCAGATGGACGACTGAACTTTGAAACTGTCGTGCCAAAGTTGACAAGTACTCGGCATGTTGCTGCAGCTGCATTTTATCATTGCTTAGGTGTGTCGGTGTAATCTCTCTGTTTGAGCGAAGCTGTCATCATTACTACAACTTCAAAAACTTACTTTTCAGTCCTGGCGACGAAAAATCTGCTTCACCTGGAACAGCCGAATCCATACGGGTCCATCATCATCAACATAGTCTGAGTAGGTTTGGGCGGTGCAACTTCCTATATTCCTTTGGCCTCCTTTCTGAACCTGCTTTACCCTTACGGTCGAATATTAAATTTTAGATGAAATGATAGTACATCATGGATCATGGATCATGATTGAATCAGATTGATACAAGCCAATTTCCGTGAAAGTCGCATAAGTCGTTTGAGAAGGGGCCGGCTTTGCATTACTTCACACTACGCCCGCAATAAAGCCTGGAGCAAGTTGGGAGCAAGAGACGGATAGGTTTCTTAGGTGATTGGGGTTAAAGCTTTGGACGAGTTTCGACTGAAATTTTGTTCCGTGAACCATTGGTCGTGTAATTCACTCGACTTTTTGGTTCTCCAAGTCGTACTTAGGTAGAAGGGCGTCGGAGGTTGACTGAGAAACGCCGCTACTTACCCTGGGCTACAAAATGAAAAGTTCACACCAATCAAGTCACATCCGAGAAAACTCGGATCGTTTTGACCATGACGAAGTATATTTTATCACCTTCTGGCACCACAAGAGATTTTATCGTCCGACTACAAAAGACAAGGCTTGTCATTATTAAGCTATATAAACCTCCTTCGTCAATCTGTTTCGTTTACCTCTAAGAATACCGCGTCTTGCCACGCAGACTCCGACCCGTGTTCTGCCTCTCACTTCGTCATTATACCGCAGGATGTCCTCTCCAGCCGTGCTCGCTGCAAAAGCTGCTCTTGCGAGCATAGATCTTTCGAGCTATGATCCTGAGCAGTCAAGGCTTATGGATGAGAGGTGTATTCTGGTCGACGAGCAGGACAACGCGATCGGCGCTGTGGACAAGAAAACATGTAAGTTCCCTTACATTCCGTCACCATGAATGTTGTTCATTCTAGGTATGCTTGTTCATAGGCCATTTAATGGAAAATATAAATAAAGGCCTGCTCCATAGAGCATTTTCTGCCTTCGTATTTCGGCCTTCCGATGGAAAGCTATTGTTACAACAGAGGGCGTCCGAGAAGATCACATTCCCAAACATGTGGACCAACACATGTTGCTCGCACCCTCTGGATGACTTCGCAGCCGAAAAGGAAGAGAAAGACCAACTAGGGGTTCGTGTCGCTGCGTCCCGAAAGCTTGAACACGAACTTGGTATTCCACAGAGCCAGACGCCCGTCGACCAATTCCAGTATCTCACTCGCATTCATTATCTTGCTCCATCGGATGGTATGTGGGGGGAACATGAAGGTGAGGGATTTGGTCATTGTCTTATCCGTGTCACTTCTTATGGTCCACAGTCGATTATATTCTGTTCTTTACTGCCGATGTCACCGTTACTCCTAATCTCAACGAAATCCGAAATTACAAATACGTCAGTAAAGAAGAACTACAAGCTATGTTTGATGACCCAAGTATGCTGCTGGCTTGTATCGGGAAGGGGAATAACTAAATATAACTTTACAGGCAACAGCTTCACTCCTTGGTTCAAATTAATCGCGCGCGACTTTTTGTTTGGTTGGTGGGACGAGCTTCATAATCGAAGGAATGCAGAAGGCAAAGTAGTAGCTCAAAGATTGGCTGGGGTTGCAGATGGGTCAAAGGTCATCAAAATGACATAAGTTTTGGATATATGTCGCTTGCTATCATAGAAGTGGAGTACAAATACAAGTACAAGTATAGAGGTAGTCGTCGGGTCATAAATTCGTGCAGGTATTCATCTAGAGCGAGAGAGATGGTCTATTATAATACCACATACCATAAACCAAGGATGCCGGCTGAGAGGAGTGACACAGATAGTCATAATATACCAAAAAGCAGTGTCCACAGTATCAACGACCAGACTTGAGCGATTTGAAGACGAAAATTTCTCTTGTAGAGCGCATTCCCAGAGGGCCTCTGCGCCCGAGGGGAAGTATGGCATCGAGTTGGAAACCTAGATTGTTGAGTATCTTCAAAACCTCTACGAAAATAATTGATGAATCAACTTCTGGGGCTAGATAGAGAAGGCCATTTAGCTAGTTCTTGCACATAAAAAAAGCCCAGCACTTACCATTGCTGAACTTTCGCTTGATTTCAATGACACGCATGTAGTCTTCAACCACATTATCAGAGAGAGTATTACTCGAGAGAGCAGAACGCAGCTGGGCGCCGATCGAGAGATCGACGCGGTTCGGTGGATTCACTAAAGTAAGTCTTCGACCCTCTTGAGAGAAGAAAGCCAGGAAGAACTCGGTCGCACTATCAGGTTCGGTCACCTGGAAGATGAGTCGGGGTGTCTAGGTGGTGGTAGTTAGCTAAAATATAAAAACCTCTGTCTTTGGAGTATTACACGCACTGGAGTTGTAATATTTACTGCGGTTTGGAACGAAAAGCCCTATACATTCGATAAGAAATCAAGTAATTCATGACAGTAAACCATATCTCACACGTTGTTCAAATAGACCGAAGATCGAGGTAATCAGTTTATAGGAACTGGGTCACTTTATTCAGTTAAATATGTACCGATCGATGCTAGAATGCTTACTGTCGGACATTTGGGCCGTTCAAGTCCCAGGGAAGATTTCGGAACTTGACGACACAAGTATGGCCGGTGACGGTATCCGATTCAATTCCATCAGGCCACAGGGGCCAGATTACCTTCCGCATTTCCTCCAGTCCCACCTGACTGATGTGTTCAACGTGAAGTTCATTGAAGTTATGGAAAGAGATGAACAAATGGACTGTTGGAACGGGGATGCATCAGAACAATACTGGGCTAACGATGTTGGCTTCACTTACTGTAACTTTTTTCTTGATCGTAGGATGGTTCTTTCCCATTCAAAGGTCTACTGGGATTTGATTGAACCCGAGGGCGGGGAAACGGTGGGGGTTGATTCTGTTGCTGGTGGTTAAACGGATTTGAGAACTGCCTGCCAATAGTTGTTTCTGCTGTGGTAAAAACGTTCATCGTCTTTTTCATGGCAGATTTTAGAGGAGCTGCAGGGGCACTGGGCGCATTTACGGGGATCGTCTGATTTCTTCGATGCCGCCGCGATGACGCCACTGGAGGTGCACCAGGTTTGATCGCGTATGCAGCTGCGTCGAAGCTGTAAGGTGACGGAGCGGGCGGATTTGCATTTTGGGGTGCCGGCGCTGGAATCTGCTGTGGCTTTGGAGGCCCATAGAATGGCGGATAGCCACCGCTAGGGCCCGGAGGAGCGTTCGCTCCCATGTACGGAGTTTGTGGATACATTGGCTGGCCATAGTACGGGTAGTTCCCGTAGGGTTGCTGCTGCATTGCTCAACGGGCGGAAGATCAGAGGGAACAATATGACTGGGAGGAGGAATGACTCGGTCCAGAAAATTCGGACGAGGCAACGTGCAAGAGGCGGCGTCTGTAATTTCCTTTTCCAGCGTGTTAATATTTGGGAGCTGCTTGCGGCAGAGGAGTTGTTGGGGGAGTATCTGTGATAGTAATTACATCCAGAGGCTTTAAAGGACACCTAGAACCGCCTTTGAAAGAAAGCATGGTCAACGCGTTTAGGCGTTGAGCAGCTTCCGTGCAATCGCTTTCCATTGCACGTAAACTGGGACAAAGCTGCCGTACACCACGTGAGCTTTTGGATTTTGGGACTCCACCGCCAACTACGACCCAGGGTCCAGTAAACTCTCCTTTTTCGATGGCTTCAACATTCTTTACGTGGCTGCGGTCGCCGGCTTCGCGTGAATACTTCTTCAGTGCGTGCAACATATGCAGTTTATTAGGTTGACATTCAGTGGACCTGACCGTTTCGTCTAGGTACTCATTTTTGGGGACCAGTATGTCAACCCAACACTTGACTCATTTGCCTTGCTACATTATACGCTGTCTAGGTCGCAAACTGGGGTCTACCCCTTGCCGCACTCTCTGACTTGAGGAAGGACGAAGAAGTGATCTCAGGGACTATGACTACTGCTCTCGCTTGCTACTCGTAAGTGGCCGCATTCCTTGTGTATTTAAATTGTCCTGAGTCAGAATCCGCCCTACAGATTGGTCTTCATGCGATTTGGTGCGTGTTTTTCGCCTCGAAATCATCAATTCAATATTGACGCGTCGTTTCATGCTGCAGCTTGGATGGTCAAGCCTCGCAACTACCTGCTTTTCGCCTGTCACGCTACCAACGCCACGGCCCAATCCATCCAGGATATCCGCTTCGTTAACTACTGGCATAGAGGGGGTCGCGAAAAGAAATTAGTTGCAGAGGCAGCAACACAGCCGGCAGAGGGCCCAGTCACTCAGGCGATCAAAGCCGCTCAAGAGGAAACTTCGAAAAAGGAAAACTAAGAGATGTTACCATTTGCCCCCGTGGAAAGCATTATACTCTTTATTTGTCTAATATACAAGATACCTCGAGACCCAAAAATGCACACTTAAATCACCAAAACCCGTCATCTGCATCACCTCCCTTTTTCTTGCCTCCTTTGGTCTGGGCCAGGGCCTGCCGTTCGTACATTTCCGCAATCTGGGGGGCTATTTTAGGCAATATCATACAATGCTTGACGGTAGAGCTCACCTGTTCCGGTCCAGTCGCGTCATCGGCGGTCTTGTCGTCACGAATCCGAAGGTATCGGGGAAACCGCAAGGAAATACCTCTATCTTCGACCTATAGGACCGTGCATCAGCAGAAATGCAGTGGTCGTCGGACAAGGAAGGAACCTACTAATCCTTGAGCCGCAGTGTAAATGGGGCTGAGACTCAGATCGGCTGTCAAGACCTCCCAGACTATCTTTGGTTCGAACCAAATGTCCGGCTTTGCACCTCCGATTTTGATGTCCCCGCGAGGCTTTGTCTTTTCTAATGGTTTCAGTGCGTCGTAATGAGTCTGCAGAACCTCTTCGCTAAACCCAGTACCAATCTTGCAAATGGTCTGAAACTCTTCCGAATCACTGTCATAGCAGGCAAGGAGGAAAGCACCATACACGTTGGTTCGCTTCCCCTTACCATAATACCCGCCCACGACGACTAGGTCGAGCGAATCACCAACTCCAGCAAGGTAATCCTTCTTCAGCTATGGAGATGAATTAATCCTTTTTATGAGCTGTCACCTGGAACATGAACTTACTTTCAGCCAATTGACACTCCGTCGGCTGGGCTCATAGAAACTGGCATCGCTGTCAAGCATCTTGACCATAAGGCCTTCACACCCGTCCTTCACACTTTCCTCCAAGAAAGTTTGGATTTCGTCAGTGGTCTCGCTGTCGGATGATTTTGCGAAGTCAAATTCTCCCGGAACTACAGTAAATTGTTCCCGCAGCAGCTCTCGTCGCTTGTGTAATGGAAGTTGTAACAGGGGCTAATAGGGATTAGCGGCTGATATAGGTTAGAAGGACGACGACACCAACCTCGCCATTTAGGTATAACAAGTCAAAGGCAAAGAGGCATACTTTGACTTGGATATCCTCAACTCTGACATCCTTCCGTTTTCGTCTGCTAAGTTCTTGGAATGGCATAAGTTTTCCTGTCGTACGATCAATAGCAACCGCCTCTGCATCCAAAACAAAGGACTTTGTCGACTCTTTGATGCACTGTTAAACACCTTAATTTATGATCATTTAAAAGGAAAGACGGGGCATTACTCTAGGAAGTTGGTCCACCAAGTCGGGATACTTCTTACTCATGTCTTCCGAATTTCGACTAAATACCCCGACGGTGCCATCTTCTAGCTTGTGGACCTGTGGGGTACCTTGTTGGGATTCTAAAACAATTCATGGAAGACAAGTTACTGACTTGTGCTCGTTCGCCATCGTACTTGTACTCGCACGTGAAGCGTTTGTTTTCAAATCTGTCCAGAACTTCGCCAATGGCTTTCGTGGGTTTAGCCAGCATAGGCTTGAGAGGCACTCCAGGAGTGAGCTTGCAATGTTTTCGCAAGCCATCGATACCGAACTCCAGCAGAGCAGGTATCACCTTATCGTACGTCGGCAATTCACTATGCAGGGGAGAGGGATCCAGAGTGAAATAGAGCAGCAATGCAAAAACGTCCTACCTGTAGACAGATTTTATGATGTTTGCACCCTCTTCTAACCGAGAAACCAGCTGCTCTTGACTCCATTTCTTGCTGGCTATTTTACTGTGTTATTAAGATCAAACGGTTATAATAGCCAAAGCACAAACATTGTTCTTTTTCTGCCAGAACGGCTGCTTGAGCAAGGGCCACAAGCACCGATCGTTCCGCGTTTCCTATCCGTAACTTGCCTTCCAGACTTCGAACTATATACTTTGCCTCAAAGTCCTGACAAGCGGCGAGCAGTGCCGTTATAATTGACACCTTCTTTGCTTGGGACTGGCAGAAGGTATGAGGCCTGAATAATATGCAAGTGGTATTACTTACGGAATGTCCGGATGAAAGAGCAATATCTCGCAACTTCGAGAAAACGAAAGGAACTGTCAAGGGTTTTGGCTTGAAGAGGGTTTTCTGACTGTTTTTCGAGTTCTGAATGCTGTCATTAGACAACAGGGAAACGAGTTTTTTAGAACAAGAGCAACACCATTGCAACGAGACCAAGGTCGCCTTCCTTCTTCAGGTCTGCCTTGATGAGAGATACGCTACGTCCAGTCGACTCTCCAATGGCCTTAACGAGTAAGCTTTCCCCGATTCCAAGTTCTACGCCAACATAATCCGGGCTCAACTTGGAATCGCATAAAATATACGCTTTCGAAATGATACAATTAAGAAAACTTACTCGATTGATGCAAAGGTATATTGCTTGAAGAAGAGATTTGTGGTCGTTTTTCGCGCTCCTTTGGATGACTAACAGAAGGAAAGAAGTCAAGATGGCTGTTTTCTCTAGCCGCTTTGTTGTAGCCTCAATCAGCGAAAACGCTTTCGTTAACGCTGCATATGGCACACTGGAAACATATCAGCGAGGTCCGTCTCTGATTCCTTTTAGCATTGCTTACGGATGACCAAATTTCCAACCTCCCTCAATGTCAACATCATCTCGCTTGAATAGAGCAAGCTGGGCACTAAGGAAGGTAAGTTGTTGGGGCGGTGACACGAATAGGGCAAGCTCTCGAACCTTTTCGCGGTGGCAGCTTTGCTAGTGGTGGGCCCATCTTCGTCTTCCTCGCTTGCGTCGACTTCCTCCTCACCTTCCTCATCTCCAGAAAATTCCTCTGCGGCTTCTTCAGCTAAAGCACGTTTGGGGGCTGCTGCTGCTGCCGCCGCCGCACTGGCCCTTTGCTTTCCTTGCGCTTTTGGTGAACGTGGATTCGAGGCTGACGTAGAAGGCGGTGGCCTTTGGGAGGATGAAGGGGGTCTACTCGAACCACGCTTAGTTAGGTTCGGAGCTGCTGGAACTATTGTCAATTGGCGGAAACGGGTTTTGCATGTTAAGCCCACGTACATTGAGCTGGGGCATCATTCGGGTCAGTTTCGTCATCAGAATCGATTATCCTTCTCTTCTTTAGTTTCGGAGAACCTAGATTGTGACGTTCATTCGGGCAGGCCTTGAATAAGCACCAAGCGACCTACTGTGCACGGGTTCGACGCTTTCTTTTCGCTTTAGCCCTTCAACTACTCCTCAATGGTTCATCAGCAGGCACTTGTCTATTGTCGCATCATGCTCACCTTTCTTTTGCTCGGAAGGCTCGACACTTTGTTTCCGCTTGGAGGTTTCAGCTAATTACCAGGCATTCATCAGAGAACGCGTTTCTCGTCGGACATGATTACTTGCCTGTCTTTTCTTCAGGAACGTCAACATCCATCGCGTCAGACTCTGCTTTCGACGCGACTGCTTCGAGTTTCGGTCCCTTCTTCTTGCCCCACATTTCCTGGAGACTCGCTTGTTGAGGGGGTGGGGCTTTAGTGGATTTCGGCATATCAAAGAACTTTCCTAAGAAGAGTTTACTTCTGGATAAATGTAGGAGTGTATAGCAGTAGTGCAGGACAGACCAAGGGTTTGCTGGCGGCCCATTCCTCTGAATGATGCTCGTGTCAGAAACGAAACGCGTAACCCAAACATACGTCAACACCGCGTCGCGTCGCGCCTTCATTTATTCCCCCTTGTTTTGGCAGCGATCTGTATATTTCCGTGGTGCCCCCGTGGTACGTTTTGCAACTAAGTACTTTTCTAAAACACTTGGCGTCAATAGAGGCTATATACTCTGTGAATTCGAGTTCCGGCGGAATATCCACTTCGTTGATAACAGGTTTGTTATTAGTAAAAAATTTAACAAGCAGGAGCACCAAGAAAGCACTCGGTATTGGGTTTACTTCTTAACATTCTTTATGAGAACAAAAATTATAAGCGAGTGAAGGTACTAGAAACTGATAACATTTGCCTATGTACTCAAAATACAGAAAAATACGGCACTGGATGACTTCCCGTAGGATTTTGAACTCTCAAAACTGTTTGGTTTATAATGATACTGTGGCATCAATTTCGATCTCGTTGGGAAGCATAAAATGTAGCCGCATGCATATGTATCACTGTATCAGTATACAGTAATAATGTATACAGGGACATTATTTAATGCAAGAAAGCCAAGTCATTAATACTCTTTGCAGAGTTGGGTCTGTGTCAGCAGAAATCAAGTTGACATAAAAAGCTTTGTTGGGAGTGCATCAACATAATTTCAATGGCGAAGAAAGGTAGTCTCGGATACCCAGCCTCTTTGGGCGCCTTCCCAATTTGGGTCCCTTCCCTTCAGAGTCTGGGAACTGATCAACGGTCTCAAGGGCCTTATGCGTTCGGGCTGTTCGGGGTTTTTGTTGACTCTTGTTCAACATTTTCGGGACATTTAGTAGACACGTGATCACGCGGGAAACGCGGTGCGCGTCGCGCTGATTATCTCCCCTTCTACCATTCACGTCGTTCTCGTCATGTCCCTTCATTTTTTCAATGCTATATTTCTTATAATTATCTACAACCCATTCTATCTATGTTAATCTATGTCTCAGTCAACTCCCACACCTTTTTCACCTCATAAGCGACGAAGGCTCGATGATGAAAATTGGACTTCATCCTCAGTGACACCCGCGCCCACAAGGCCTACAATTCCTTCAGCAACCTCCAACTCTACAGCATTTCAATTAATTTCCACCCCTGGAACCGCCCTCTCTACGCCGAGACTACCTTTTGCTGACAAGAAGAACCGCACCCGCTTCCAGAACGGATATGCCGTAAACCGAAGACACCTTCCTTTAAAAGTTCAGTTGAAGAAAGGAGGATGGAGGGCTCCTCAAAGTCTTCAGATGCTGGGATAGGAGATGGTGAACGAGGAGGAGAGCTTTCGGCAATGGGTTCTTCATGATCTTCATCCTCAGGTATCCCATGTGCAAAGAGTCAAAATGTGTAACGATCCATGAGTCAAGGACAGTTTAGACAAATAAAACAGCTTTATTAATGAGTTAAAGGAGGCCTGCAAAGTCATCGACACGACGAGAACGACGTGAATGGTGGAAGGGGAGATAATCAGCGCGACGCGCACCGCGTTTCCCGCGTGATCACGTGTCTACTAAATGTCCCGAAAATGTTGAACAAGAGTCAACAAAAACCCCGAACAGCCCGAACGCATAAGGCCCTTGAGACCGTTGATCAGTTCCCAGACTCTGAAGGGAAGGGACCCAAATTGGGAAGGCGCCCAAAGAGGCTGGGTATCCGAGACTAGAAGAAAGGTAGATGTTTGTTCTCGCACCTTTCGGCGGACTTGGCTGTCGAATTGATGACAAGACAGGGGGCTTTCCGGCAATTTCCGCTTTGACTATACAGTTCATCAAGGTGGCTTCCATGCCGTCTGTGACAAATAGCTGTCAATAAATCGCCAAAAGTTCAGCAGCCACCGACTTCGACGACCTCAAGACCAACACCATGGCTGACGCTCAAGTGCGCGATTTGGCTATTGTCATCTTCCCCCACTTATTAAATAATTTCTCTATTTCTAGATCGAAAAAGCGTTCCAAAAGCAAGACATCTTTTACAACGCCAAAGCTCGTGGTCTGTCGAGCTACCGTGGTTATTCGACCGCAAATCTGATTTTTGGATTTAGGTGGAAAGAAAGTCGCAACAAAGGAAAGGAGGTGGTATAAGGATGTTGGTCTAGGATTCAAAACGCCCTCCGAAGCCATTAATGGCACCTACATCGGTGCGTGTTTTGCTACTGTTCTTGATCCCTCACTCAGTGTGCCCTTGATCAGACAAGAAATGTCCCTTCACTGGTGACATTTCAATTCGCGGCCGTATTCTTACAGGAAAAGTCATGTCGACGAAAATGAACCGAACGATTATCATTCGTCGGGATTACCTACACTATATCCCCAAATACAGTGCGGAGTTTTCGTCTTGGTTCTACAATGTGTGCTGATGTCCTTTCCCAGACCGTTACGAAAAGCGCCACAAAAACCTTGCTGCTCACTTGTCACCCGCGTTCCGTGTTGAGATCGGCGATGTTGTCACCGTCGGTACGTCGTGATTGGTTGTGCAATTAAGAGTGACTAATGGATTGTGAAGGTCAATGCCGACCTCTATCGAAGACTGTGCGATTCAATGTGCTGCGGGTGGCCAAGAATAAGGCTTCGAGCAAGTCGTTCGGCAAGTTCTAGTCGTAGGCACTGTATCGCTAGGAATATATGTTTTATTGTCGCATGCACACACGTATGCAGCATGATTTAAATGAATGGGACATGAGAGTTGGCAAACAAAGAGCAACAATGATGGGTTGCTGTGAGCTGTGCAGTTGAGCGGAATTATCAGTCTGCAGTGCTTGTTCATTACTCCGAAGACGATTGACGTATCTTATCCTTGTACATCGTCGCCAACGTCAAGCTGGCTCCTACTCTACTCTCCGTTTTCACCTCTCGGCTGTCGAAATCGAGGCCTCAGTCCCCACAACCTCCAGGCGCTCCCATGGGCCAGCAGCCCTCTAAGAAGTCAAAGAAGGCTGGCAAAGACAAGGAGAAGGAACTATCAACCGACGCTTCAAACGACCCGCAGCCAGACGGCACCGACGAGAGCACTCAACAGGGTTCCCTCTCGCGCGCAACCGGTTCTTCAACCACCAACGGCGACGATCCGAGTTCAATTCCTAACGGCAACCCTTCTATCAATGTTTCTGATCCCGCCGGAGCGCCAGTTCCATCAACGACAGAAAGTGCGAGAATTCATGGCTCTCCGTATCCCGCAAAGGACGTTATTGCCAATATCGACGCATCTCCCCAAAACTCAACCTCCACAACTTCCCCTCTCCCTTCGCCGAAGCCCGCCACCGTTCCTTTAGATATCCCCGTTACGCAAACAATTCTTTCCAACGCAACTCCTCTCAGTCCTGGCTCCATGAACAGCAGTGGTAATGGTGCAGCAGGTGAATCCTTGGGAAATGGTGGTGCCAAAGACAGGTTGAAGCAATTCGATGTGGATGATATGATTCAACGACTACTCGATGTAGGATATACGGGCAAAGTTAGCAAGTCGCTGTGTCTCAAGAACACGGAAATCACGGCAATATGTCTTGCTGCGCGGGATGTCTTCCTTAGCCAACCCACTTTGGTCGAGTTGTCCCCTCCCGTCAAGATTGTCGGGGATGTGCATGGACAGTACTCGGACCTCATCCGCCTATTCGAGATGTGTGGTTTCCCTCCAGCTGCCAATTATCTTTTTTTGGGTGATTATGTCGATCGCGGAAAGCAAAGTCTCGAAACCATTCTCCTCCTCTTATGCTACAAGATAAAATATCCCGAGAATTTCTTCCTCCTACGAGGTAACCACGAGTGTGCGAATGTCACACGAGGTATGATTCTATACCTACTTCCTCCTGAAGTGTTCTTATTGTTTCACAGTATACGGCTTCTACGATGAATGCAAGCGACGGTGTAACATCAAAACATGGAAGACCTTTATAGACGTTTTCAACTGCCTGCCTATAGCTGCTATTGTTGCCTCCAAGATTTTCTGCGTGCATGGAGGCCTCTCTCCTTCCCTACATACTATGGAGGACATAAAGCGCATACAGCGGCCCACCGACGTGCCCGATTATGGACTCCTCAACGATCTGCTTTGGTCGGATCCTTCTGATACAGCTTTAGATTGGGAAGACAATGAACGAGGTGTCAGTTATTGTTTTGGGAAGGCGATTATCAATGAGTTCCTGGTGCGATATGACATGGACTTGATATGTCGCGCTCACATGGTCGTGGAGGATGGTTACGAGTTCTGGAATGACCGGACGCTAGTGACAGTGTTTAGCGCACCCAATTACTGTGGTGGTACGTTTTTCCACGTGCTTATTAATGCTTTGAAATCTGAATACATTCCTCAAGAATTTGATAACTACGGTGCTTGCATGAGGTATTTTTGTTTGCAATCTCGACCTTCTTTATGCTAAAGACATATCAGTGTTTCCGAGGATTTGCTATGTGCTTTCGAGCTTCTCAAACCCTTGGATGGTGCCGCATTGCGAAAGGAGATGACCAAGGCCAAACGGAAGAGGTAAGTTCTGATATCAAAACCTGTATTCAGGAGATGGACTCAGTCCCAGCGCAGCGTAATGGCAACAGCATCCTGAAGACCTGATTGAGGCTGTGCCAGTTAACGGAGTCATTCATCTGGCCCACCTTTTCCCATATACATGCCGGCGTATTTTCGATGATCCGTCGGAATACTTCAACTTGGCCGCCATGCCAAGGTGACCACATACCGCGGCTCTACCGCTTCTTCCACGGGCAGTTACGCAACTGGTTATACCTCCGTATCATCAATAGGCTGAAAACAGGAACGAAATTCGTTCACGAAGTACTCTTTTTTCCAAGATCATTAATACGCTCGCTATACCTGCCATCGTCGTTCACTACCCGCTCCTCTTTGCTTTTGCCAGTTGCCTTTTTGCATCACGTATTTGACCACATCCCACCTCCCCATACCATACCTCCCTCCAACATTTGTATGGCTCCATCCAGTCCAACACAACCACTTTCAGGACTTGTAATCGTATTTGTTTCATTTTCACGCTCTTTATTGGGTATCCTCTTCCTGTAGTAACTGCCTTTGCAGGTGATGTAGTGTTCTTTTTCTTTCCTTCTTCTGATGCTATCTAATGTTACCACCTTACGTTTCTCTATTTTGTCGTAGTACATACACCATACGCAAGTACTTATGTCTGAGCTTCTGCCCAATCAATCATGAACCGTTACAAACTGAAATTGGACCTCTGTGACCCACCCAATACTGGAGTATCTCCCTGCCAGTCGTAGAGTATATTAAATCCTCTATATTTCGAACCGCTTCCGCTGTAGATAAGTAGATGCTAAAAACATTTTCGCAGAAATGAATGCCAGAGTCGGCATCTTATTATTCAAAGCAGAAGGGAGTAAGATTCTAAGGTAATCAATAATCATCTCCTCGTAAACATGTCGTAAGCTAGAACGCCGAAGGCCAGCACGATCACACCCGAACCCGTAAGACTCCAAAAAGTCACGACCTCCAGCCCTGCCCCGAAGAGAACCTGAACTTGTGTAAGATACCAGAATCCAGTAAAGTAGGATACTTTGGAGAACTTACGTCAGATATCAGAACAAGGACGATGGTCAACAGGTTTCCGACAGAGACGATGATCGGGCCCCATATACCTAACAAGACCTTCATGTGCATGCAGGTGAGTTAAACATTTTGGGGAAAAGATGAAGATATTCACCATGAATCCTGCATTAAACACTACCCCACTGAAAGCAATTCCCGAAATCGCCATGATGGTTAGAAAGTTTGGCGGAAGTCGAAACACTTCTGCGCCAGACCAGTGAAGGAAAGGAATCGGAATCCATAATATCACAAGTGTCGAGAAGCCCAGCAGGGAGGTTAAGAGATTTGGGTGAAGTCCAAAGGGAGGGGGATAGACAGCCGATTCCGGGTCTATACTTAGCGGTAGGTTGACGTTGTCATCTTCATCTGGGATTTGTTCATAGACGATGTCAGAAGTGACCTCTGGGTCGGAGGGCAAGGCTGCATATATCTTGTATAGCACTTGGTATAAACCATACCCGAACGAAGCGACGAGAGTCAAAAGATTCCCGAGCAATGGGGCAGATGGTCTAAAGGAAAAGCTCGCTGTGCCATTAGTAGCGGGCTTCTTCTCCGTCGGTGATGTGGTACCGCCATAAACGACAGCTATCGTGCCCAACGTCGCTAAAACGACGGCTAGCAAACGTCTAGACTCCCACTTCAGTTTGAAGAGTTTCACGCTGATCAAATAGGCGAAGAATGCATTGGTGTTCCATATAGCTATCAAGAAATGGCTTCAGACCCAAAATAAATCTGCTCATGGCCTAATTAACTCACCTGTGACGTCGCTTACACTAATGAAAGATTTAGAGCGGGTTATTGGCCAGATAAGAGATCGCTCACGATGCCAGAGATACGGCTAAGAACCAGAGCAGTGCAGGACAGGTAATGCCCAGAGTGCAGCCTAAGACAAGCCAGATGAATTTGGCACGTGGGAATTGGAAGCCTGCTGATTTCTGTCCAGGTGAGAGATGGTTTGTGATAGCGAGGGAGAGGCCTCTCAATAGAGATACAGTGGTGTAGTTTGTGGTTCCCAGAATATACAGAAGATGCAACGGAAATATTATGGCGAAAGAAGAATGCACGAGATAACTAGAAAATGATGACTAGTTGCTTGTTGTGAGATACGGCGTTAGGGACTTACAAGAGGAAGAATGGCTGTCGATAGCCTAGGTTGCTTTGAACATACTAAGCAAGCATCGATTAATGTAAAATGAAGAGAAAGGCTGCAAACTCACTTGGGTTAGCTGGCTCTCTGTAACGAACGCCAGAAGTGTAAAGACAAATATTCCCACCGCCAATCGACCGCCTACTTGCGGGGTTGCGAGGGCCTCTGGAGTTCTATTGGGCATCTACTGGCTGGCATGCGTCTATTGGGGGGTGAACGTTCGGGACTAGGTTGTGCGATAGCGGTAACGTTATGCAGGATACGATGGTCTGATAGGTGATATGTTGAGAGGCAGTAGGACAGAGAATGACTGAACTGGACCGGCAGTGACGAATGTGTATGAACCAATTAAAAAAATGACACTGACAGTTTAGGTTAGAAATTGAGGTTCGCACCACGGTCCGAGAGGTGGTAGGGGGTCACGTGCGCGACATTCGACAGTCGGACGAGGTCAAAGTTTTGCTCAGTACCCTCAATGCTTCGTGCAATGCTCACATCCAGTCGGCCCCTGGTGGCCCGCCTTCGCTTTGCTGCTATTTCGCATGCACCACACCCACACCCACACCACCACCATGTCACTTCAACGGCATCCCAAATACCAGCGCTGTCGAGGGGAATGAAGGTTCGGTCGTCGGTGAAAGTTATGTGTGATGGATGTAATGTTGTTAGAAGGAAAGGGAGGGTGTATGTCGTCTGTTCGAAGAATCCCAAACATAAACAGGTGTGTTGCTTACTGCTTTTCTTTCAATAAATCTGAAGCCGTTGATCATAGCGCCAAGGTTAATTTCGTCAAGCAGTCAATGTAGGCTGTTGGAGGAGAGAGAGGCCCGGAAGATGATAAATTTATCTACCCAAGTTCCTCTAATAACGCGTGCAAAACTACACAACCCGCACCCACATTTGAAATTCATATTTAACACCATTCTCCTCTTGCTCACCCTCCGGCACCTCAAATCCAACCCACTCCTGTAAAGCAGCGTGTGGTGACCTCGCCCATTTTATCTCGTCCGTCGAATCTTCCTTTTGAAAATCGGGCATGAATACATCACACTCGTTGAATTCGGGAGATAGGATACGTGTGAGTAAGATGCGATCGACGCTGGGCTTCGTTGAAGAAAGTGGGAGGGCTAGAGACTCGGTGTACAGCGTCGCGCCTCCGATGATGAATCCGCGATCCAGGCTCGTCGAGGAGCCTAGAAGCGAGAGCGCAGATGTGAGGTTGTCTTTAAGCACAACAGATTCCTCCGCCGTTCCCCTGCATCTCCGCCAAAAAAATTGAGTAAGAATGGGTTGAAGGAGTTCATGAACGAAATCCACCCACAGATCGTAGTTTTTATTTCTGCTAATTACAGCGTTCAGTCGCTTTGCGAGCGGCCGGTGCTTTGTGGGTATGCTTTCCCAGGTGTTCCTGCCCATGATGACCACGTTTTGTCGTCCTTCAGGCGCGTTGGACGTGACTTTCGCGAAGTATTTCATTTCCTTTGGAAGACGCCATGGGAGACGTGCACTGGTGCCAATTCCATTGGATTTGGTCGCGGCAACGATGATAGTGAACCGAGACATCAGATTTGATATTCACTCAGTTGTAGTTGAGGTTTTTGATTGAAGTCCAACAGTCTTCCCACTCTCAATCCGACGCGATTACAGCCAAAAAAAAATAGTGTTGGATCCGATTCCGACAGTACACAAATGCGACACAACAATCACAGCATTGCAAGGAAATCCAGACGATACGAAAGGAAAGGAACAACATATGAAGTTGAGGCACTTAGTTCCACTTTTTCCACTCGGAACCTGCAGGAGGCTTCACTTCTACCTTGCTTTTTTTCACCTCGTCCCAGTTGGTGCTTAAAGTCGTGCCGCCACTCTCCTGATAGCTTTTCATCATCGCTTTCTTTGTATCTTCGTCTGCATCGCCGAAGATCTTCTGGAAGAAGGAGTTCAAGGTGCTGTCTCCGCCGACGTTGGGGTCTTCGTCTGTGGTTTTCTCCTTTTCGGAACTGAGGATGGTAGTGGTGATGCCGTCCCAATTCTTCCTGGGCTTCTTCACACCAGTTTCGGGGGCGGTGGAAGAGCTCGCGATAGGTATGGAGGACAATGCTTCGTGAAAGGACAAGGTGTCGATATCAGTGGCGTTGTATTGACAGATAGAAATAGACGCATACGATCAGGAGCATCGCCAACGAGTTCGCCCCATCTACCTTGGGCGCGTTTTAAGAGTCGGACCTCGACCTTTACCTTCCCCACTGTGAAATCGCTTGCATCGGGGTCAATCTGCCCTTTCAGCGGCTCAAGGACAAGGGATTTCTCGCCGTGCGTATACGTAAACTATCCATGCAAAATGATCAGTAGAGAAATGAAAGAAGGACAGCAAATACTCCACCTTTCTAGGCTCGAATTTGATAGAAACCTGTTCGGGGTCGGCGCCTTTGTCGAAGATCGAAAGTGTGACTTTCTCGTCGGTCTCGTAGAATTCGTGTCTGGACGCGGACGAGGTGAGCGCGGGCGTTGGAAAGACGCGATATATTTACCTGAGAGTAGTCATGGTTGTATGGAGAGAGACCGAGGGGGAGACATTTATCTGACTCCTTTTATTCCAGTACATTCGATGCTCTAATTAGCAGTCGTGGTCACGTGTACGTGATGCAGATTTGATCAGACTGGGGAAAAAGGAGTTCTCTACTGGGACGCGACTGCTGGGACGCGCCGGACTGTTCCTTTCGTTCCTTGCTCCCTTGAAGAAAAAAAACGCGCTGGAGATGGGGGCTGTATGGCGAAATCATTGCCGACCAACGACCAAAGAAGTGCAAATATGTACGCTCCCTGATTTGTGCAAGGCGCGACGTCATCACCTGATATCTATCTCCCTCTCCAGAATGCCTCACATCCCAAAAGCCGTTTTGTACTATTACCCAAAGTCGATCTGGTCTGCGGTCGGTGCGTTGCTATCTTTTGTCGTTAGTCGTGATGATGGTGTTGAACAATTCCGCCTTAGCTCGTCTGGCGATGTAAGAATAGTCTCTCGAGTACCGCACGCATCGCTAACGACGTGAACAGTGAAGAGAAAGGCTATGGGCCTGATGAAATCGATCTTCGAGTTGTTGACCTTCGTATGTGCTTCATATTCATCGGTCAAACTTGATCCAAGAACTTGTTACCAGCCACAGGAGAGAACTTCGATCCAACTTTCCTTCGCCTCAATCCCAAAGGTATGATCTAAATTTGACTTGATTTTTACGAGACATGATTTTTTAAATCTCTGGCAGCTACTGTACCAGTGCTTATTGTTCCGTACGAGAACTCGCTGACAGACGGGGTTGAGAGCCGATACAAAGCGTTGACTGAGACCAAGGTCAGTGGGATGATGGCAATTACGACGATGATCTCATAACTCCAATTCAGACCATTGTGGAATTTCTGGACAAGTCGCGCTCGGCAATCTCACGTACACAAACTACGTCGATGGCACCGGCCCCGGTGTTGTCTCCTGCGACGATCGCGGCGACGACGTTGTGCAAAGTGATAATTGATGACATCTTGCACTCGGAGCCTGCCAATCCCAACACGTTGCGATATGTCAATGCTCGGGACGAAGCATCGCTAGAGGCGCTTGCGAACGAGACGGTTCCATCTCTAAAGCAACGGCAGGAAACACTGGCAGATTACATATCCCAAGCTGAAAAGGGAACGATTCATGTCTCAGAGAAAGTGAAGCAGCTCTGGGCGGATAAATTGAACGCGATCAACATAATTTTAGGTGTCCTTGTTGACGCTGAGAAACCGCAGACGGCGCTCAGTGATCAGGCAAAGGCGAACCGCATTGCTTTCTTCAGGACAGCACGTCAAGCATGGGAAACGAACCTCAGCCAAGTGCTGATTCAGCTGAGCAAGGAGATGGTTGGACCGTACACGCTTGGTACGCAGTTGTAATGTTATTTTAAGGACGGGGATAGCTCATCACAATGCAGGCGACCAATTCTCGATTGCCGACTTGCATCTTGCAGGGTGGTTAACGCGGGTTGTAAAGCTGGCAGGAGGAACAGGGGCAGACGATGGCGCTACGATTGCAAATAAAGTAGAAAAGTATATTGGTGGGGGATTTGGGCTGCCGAGAGATTTTATAACCGAGCAAGCGCAACGTGAGAACGACAAGGTGGACAAGCAGACGAAAATTGGGGCGTTCTGGGATGGATTGAGAGACCGGGCGAGCTGGAAGAAAGTATACGCACAAGGGCTGTTCTAGTTTTGTAGTGGTAGCACGTGAACAAATAGTGATCCGCGTCTCTGGTAACCTTTTCGTACTTGACCGCCATGGACAACGCAGCGCGTGTGCACCAATGCGAGAGCGCAGACAGCAGCGACTCTGACGACACCGCCCTCCCCCTCGACACCCACTTTCTCTTCCCCCCCTCCGGCCGCTCCTCGGTCTCCTCAACGGCCAGCTCAACCCCCCTGCCGTCCCGCTCGACATCGCCCCTCCCCCAGTTCTACCCCGTCGCCCAGTCCTCCTCGTCGCCCTCCGATTCAGACAGCGAGGAACCCTCGTCGCCACTCCTTCATGGTCACCCGAACCGTAATCCCTGGTGGAGAGAACATGGCAGACGGACATGGTGGTCTGGCACCAATCGTCGCAGACAGAAAAGAGGCTGGCGTATAACCAGGGTCTCCAAGAGATGGCTGAGACGCCTCATTCGCCATCCATTCTTTCCTAGCCAGCCCATCACCATTGTGAGTTGGACATACCTATCGGCCCCCGGCTGTCTTTCATTCTCATCCTCCTTCCAAACAGGTGTTGACCCTTATACTATTTTCTATCTTTGCCATATCCCTCACTCTGCTGCTTATTTATATTCTCAACCCTGACAAAGAGCCTTTACCATGGCGCGCCTATTGCTCCGTCCCATCTCTAGCCCTCCCCTTCGACCGCCCCGCACCTCCTAATACACCACACCTATATCCTAATTACACCGATGGCCACTCATTACCCCCCTTCCCTCACGCCCACCTTGATAACTTGGCACCGGCCGGCGTATTCGTCGGCGTATTTTCCATCGATTCTGCCTTTGAGCGCAGAATGCTAATGCGCTCGACATGGGCAAGCCATCCCCGGAGCAGAGACGGCGCCGGTGCTGGAGACGAGGGCGTCGGTACATCCCGTACCATCGTCCGTTTCGTTCTGGGTCTACCTCGGAAAGACTGGGAACGTAGAGTAAAGCTGGAGATGGAAAGTAAGTTCTCGTGTTTGTTCCATGGTACCCAGGACGCGTCTGACGGTCTTGTTCTCAGTGTACAACGACATTGTCATTCTTCCTACTCCCGAAAACATGAACGGCGGCAAAAGTCATACGTTCTTTTCCTGGGCTGCAATCAATGCGTGGGTTCCACCAGTTTACAGGCCCTCCGCTATACCTCCCCCAAGCTTCTCCTACTCAAACTTTACGTCCACACCTCCATCACTCGCACCACACGACTCCTTCTTGGCATGGCAAGATATCAGCTCAGGTAAATCCAAGCCATGGGTCAGGCCAGATTATGTCATCAAGGTGGACGACGACTCGTTTATTATGCTCGCTGAGCTCGAAGCCAGACTGCGCCTGGAACTGCATTCAAACCCCCAGCAAGATAACGCGCAACCCAGTGCTTCTATTCCTAGTACAATATCCCCTTCGAACGCTATTCTTCCGATTGGACGAGGGCTTCCCTTGGATTTGCCAAACAAGGATCCTCTCATCTATTGGGGTTATCTAGTGACAAACAGGCTCCATATGTTCATGGCCGGCGAGCTGTACGCGTTGAGCTGGAGTCTCGTCGACTGGGTCTCGAAAGATCCCACTGTCAAGACGCTGACCCGAGGCGCAGAGGACAAACAGACCGCCAAATGGATGCGTCTGCATCCCCGAGCCTCAGAGGTCAGATGGACGAGCGAGCGCTGCTGGATATACGACCATCCACGCTCTGGCACCGTGTAAGATACTTTTCTGGCAGTTTACATCAGAGCATAACATTAACAATATTTTTTGATATCCAGGTACTCACACGGCTTTTTATTCCCGTCTGAGGTTACCCGAGTACAGCATGCGATGAAAGCCGAGCTGGAGAGCGCCAAACAGACGCCGGTTCTTGGTGCGACGCCGACATCGGCAGTTGTCGGTGGTGGAGCGACACCCGCCGCCTGGGGCCATTCGAGCGTCTCTACGTTTGGTGTACGGTACACCCCGCCTCTCCCGGAGCTGTCAATGACGCACAGCGTGGAGGCTCTTGTCGAAGGCACTGACATGTCTTTGCTCCGCGAAGGTGCGCAGTGTGCTTGATTGCGCTATTTATATTTCCGTCAATGTTAAAGATCTGTTTTTAGGAAGCCCCATGACGCCCGAATATGCCTGGACGCACCGAGAGGGCCGGAAGGCTCGGTACGAGGGCAACCGGGTGGGCGGCACGGTCGTAGTCCATTTTATCAAGAAGAATATGTGGTATTTGGAGACGGCGCTCGCGCTGCTGGAGGGCGAGGAGCGGTCTGAGTCGGAGCAGTACGAGTTGAGTCGGACGATGGGCCAGGTGTGGCAGAACCATTCGAGGTTGTACCAGCGGAGGCCGAGAGTCGGCTTGCTTGAACCTGCTCATTGATTTTTGTTCCCTTATATTGCCTCACCGCTGCCCCCCTCCTTTCCATTCAGCAAGACGCTACATTGATACCATTTGCCATCGCCCGCCATCACCTTACCTGCATTGTCTTTCGGCCTTGAACTTTGAACTTTTATTTTACACCTCATAGCGCCTTGCATCTCACTATTTAGAAGGCCAACCGCTCTTTCACACACCAACTGTATTCGACTGCCATTTCTGCGCATAGTTCACCCTTCGCCCTTCATTCCCTTTTCGTGTCCTCCATATTCATCACACCGTCCTTGTTATCTCATTTATTTCAACAGTCTCACAAAGCAACATTGAACATCGTTTTCTTATCATTTTTATCAAGCTACAGCCAGTGCCCCGTACGCGGAAAGGTTCCTTACATATTAAAGAATAATAGAAATTCTATATCTTCCTTTGCTGTCCAAACGATCTTGGAGAACTGCAGTATGTTGCTTTGGGTGAGAATAATTGGTATTGAAGACAATTTTGCACAGGGTATGAGACCACAGCGCAAAGATCATAAGTAGGGCGAGAATGGGCGAGCAGGATGCATAGAGTGACTTTCGATTGTCCAAACATAAAATCCAGGGGCCTTCACACATGGAATCAATAATCCACCAACCGCGACGCTGGCGCCTCGTCATACCCATCCAACGAGCGGACCTGCATAAGGGAGCGCGTGCTCCTAGGAAGCGGCAGGTTCGACTGATACCGCCCAATAACCGCCCGCGTAATCGCGCCCTCCCAGCTCTTGAACCACTCACCCTCCTTCACGCCGACGAGCTTTTTCGGGCCCGTCGGGGTTTGGGTGAACCACAGCCGTTGTTGCCGTTGCGAGCTGGAGCTCGTCGTCCTCGCTATAGCCGGCCCCGCAGCGTCGCTATACGGAGGCAAATCATCCACCCCGGCCCCCGCACCCCTATTCGAGTCCGAATCCCCGCCCTGCTCGGCCGTAGCAGCAGCAGCAGCGGCCTGCGTCTCCTCCTCGGGCGTCTGTACGGGGACCCACTGCTTCAACGGATACGCGCCCCCACACACCTCCCACCGCCCGCCACCGCGGGAGTGGAAGCGCTTGAAGAGCCAGATGAACGGGAAGATGAGGAGGATCCAGAAGAGGACCTTGAGCCACTTGTTGGAGAGCATGCGGGAAACGCGGTTGTCGGGCCGGATGTAGATTTTGGTGTTGTGCGGGACGAGGGTGACGTTGAGGGAGCCGTTGTATGGCGTGGCTCGGATGGTCGCGCGTACGGCGTTCTCGATTTGCTCCATGTTCCAGCCGTAGGCTATCTGTGCGACTGTGAGAGATGAATTTTCGGTTTGGGATTGAGGGCGGCTTACCTTCTCGTATACGAATTCTTTCAGGTATTTTGGGCTCTCGCAGTACTCGTCCGCCCATTGCCTGAGGGTCTTTGACGACCTCAGCGTGTCCTCTTCAGCGATCGACAGCGCCGCAGGGTCCAGAACCAGCCGATTTTCCACGTCGGCCTCGCGTGTCCATGGTGGGAAGCCGACCAGCGACCGCTTCGCGGCCCATTTCTGGAACGCCTTTGCCTCCTTACGGTGGACCGCCCGCCGCCCCTTGTCCGACCACTCGTCCCTAGCCGCGCCGATGCGCTGGACAGGGCTATACGGCTCCACCTCGTATTCGCGCACCATCTTCCCTCTATACGCCGGCTCGTCGTCCGCCACGGACCACTGGATGGGCGCGACGGTCCTGGGGCCGGTGCTGCCGCTCGGGCTGGAGGGGCTGGTGAGGCCGGCGTCGACTTGGCCTGGGGTGATGTCGATGCAGAAGTCGAAATCGGTGACGGTCTCGTTGTAGCGCTCCTGGCGTGAACGCGTGCGGCCGTGCGAGTCGCGCTCGGAGACCCAGCGGGTGCGCGTCTCGGTGTGCGTGCCGTTGCAGTGCAGGCGGTGGGTTGGGACGGAGGCGGATTGGGCGAGGAGGAAGCGGTAGAGGGCTTCGCCTGGTTGGGATGTTAGTGAGATAAGGGCCGCTTTTGGAGAGACGTACCATCCGAGTTGAGGTGCGGGTCGTGCGAGACGACGTCGCTGTAGCCTACCTCAAAGTGCTCTGCTTGGTATGGCGCAAAGCCCGGAGGAGGCTCGTTGGGGACCATGTCGATAAGGGCATGATCGCTCGCTTCATTGAGATTTACATTTGAGCTCGAGCCTGCTCCAGAGCTACTGGCTTGCGCGCCTGTGTCCGCGTCCTCGTATCGTCTCTTCTTGTTGTCGGTTTCGTGCTCCAAGATCATGGTTGTAGTTTGAAGAGCAAAGGCAACCAGTCGCGGGCAGTGATTAATGGAGATCTAGACATAATATGATCGCAGTCAATGAGTCAACGTGTCCTGCCTACTTTTGGCGAGCCGCAGCGTGCTTCTGCAATCGTGGCGATGCTTTCTACATTCGGACAGTAGTTGAAAGATAAATAAAGTGTACGGTACTACGCTAACTAGGAGGTAAATATCCAGGATGATATCCATCCAAGTTCATAGGAGCGTAACCATCCAGCGCATTCGCCGGGTTCGAAGGACCCTGGCCGATGTGCGTAAGCGGTTCTGACGTCGATAGCCGCATCGCCGCACAGCGCTTGATGGTGGGCTCCCACTCTCTGAACCACTCGCCCTCGCGGTAGCCCGTCAGTCTCTGTGGCCCGTATGGCGTCTCGACGACGCGTGGCTCATGCATGGGGTGCCGTTGTTGGCTAGGGCCAGAGAAATAGGCTTCTGGCTGAGGTGCGTCCGAAGGCTCAAGGTGCTTCAGCCCGTATGCGGCACCCATGACCTCCCATTTACCTCCTCCGTGGCGGTTGAAGCGCTTGAAGAGCCAGATGAAGGGGAATACGAGGGTGAGCCAGAGCAGGACCTTGTAAAATGTCGAAGAAAGTGTCCGGGAAAGGCGGTTGTCTGGACGGATTGTGATTTTATTGTTGTAGAGAGTAAAGGAGCTGTTGACTTGGCCGGTGTAGGACGTTGAAGCTATGGCACTGGCGATGGCTTCACTGAGCTTGTTGGTGTTCCAGCCGTAGATGACCTAGAGAGGAAACATTGTACGAATGAGTACAAGGAGAAGATCATAATGAGAAGCTTAAAAAGTGTATAGGCAGGCACGATGCGTGATTTACCTTTTCATAGATAAATTCCTTGAGCAGTTTTGGGCTTGAAGCATATTCATCTGCCCATTGTCTTGGGGTCAGGCTCGAAGCCTGGTATTGTGTACGAGAGGAACCATCGGGTGCCTGCCAGGGCGCGACGCCTGCATCGCGACGATGGTGTTCCTCCACCTTGAGGATGTCAATTTCTTGGCTTGTGGCCTTTCTCCTAGGAGAGTTGAGCTGGCGGACCATAAGGCCGCGAAATGCAGGATCTGAATCTGGACAAGACCAGAAGACAGGTCCGTGAGCGATGCATGATGTGAGGTCTATCGGGAAGTCAAAGTCGGTGATGGTAACGGTGTGGTTCTCGAGACGAGTGGTGGTCGTGCCATTGACGGTGCTGGTGACGGTGCGGGTGCGGCGCTCGCGGTGAGTGCCGACGATATTGAGGATATAAGTGGGAGGAGTAAGGGCCTGGGCGAGGAGAAAGCGGTAGAGAGCCTCGCCTGATAGTACGGTAAGTATGTAAGAAAGAAGGGCTGCGGAGTGACTGACCGTCTTCGTTGAGGTGATGATCGTGCGTGATGATATCCCCATGGCTAGACAGCTGGACCTCTGGCTCGTACGGCGCGAACGGTGGCGGTGGTGCTTCCGTGACTCCAGCTGGCTTGAAGTCGATGGAAATATGGCGGGAGGAGTCCTGGAGGGCGTCGTCGAGCATGGTGTTGGTTGGCTGTGGTCGGCGCTGTTCATTTTGTACGACGGAGCGGAGTGACGAAACAGGGTTTGATGTGATGGCAAATAAATATTTAATGAATGCCGTGTTGATTGAATGCCAGACAGGCTCGCTTGCACTCAGGTAATCTATTCGCCTTTATATTACGCTAGTGCTAATGCATCCAACTCTTTCTTTATGTCTACACCCAATGTCTCTCTAACGATTTCTTCTTTGCCGTCGACGACCCCCACAACGACTCTGGCCACCTCAACGGCGGTCCCGACGTCCACGCCAACCCTCTCCACCACGCCTGTATCCACAACTGCTCCAACCTCTGTCATGTCATCACCTTCCTCTACTCCTCCTCCCTCCACCACCGCGTCGTAATTTATTCCCTTTTCTCTCATTCTTATCCGAGGTTCTCACGATTTCTGTAGTTCCTCCATGTCCACAGTCTCTTCATCTACAGACACCACCACACCAGCAACTCTGTCGTCCCCGTCCTCCTCGTCCCCGTCCTCGGCGACATCAACGCCCACCTCGATGTCCACCAACTCCTCATCAGATTCGTCCGTGTCGAGTACCAGCACCCCGGCAGACCCTCCGCCACCGCCGCCATCCTCGGATTCATCGTCTTCCACTTCCTCGTCCTCCAGTTCTACCTCAACTCCACCGACCACCACCCCAACAACCCCTCCACCTACCACCACCCCAACAACTCCTCCACCTACTACCACACCACCCTCAACCGTTGTTCCTCCGCCTACATCCAATCCTCCCCCGCCAAATTCCTCGTCATCATCGGAAATTATTCCAGCGTGAGTATCTGTCTTACTTTCCTATGTCATTGTCGATGTCATAATATGTCTTTCATAGAACTACCTTCTCAAGTCGTGTCTTCGTTACCACGACTGATAGCCGAGGCTCGACCACCTCTATCGCTCCCTCCGTTATCACCGCAACATCTACCTCCACAAAACAAGACGGCTCCCTTGTTACTGTCACTCAAGTCTTCGCCAACCCGACACTCAGCCCAGACAATAACTCTTCAAAAGGGAACGCGTCCGTAATCTTTTTTTCTCTCATTTGGGCGCCTTAGCTCAACACTTTTCTGCAGCTTCTTCCGGAATACAGGCGCGGTCGCCGGTGTCTTCGTCCTCGTCGGCCTCGCGGCAGCCTCTATTCTCCTCTGGATCTTCTTCGCCGTGCGCCGCCGCCGCAGAACACGCCGCCTCGAGTACGATACCGCCGTATCTGCCACCCTCGCAGCTGCAGGCTTTCATCGTACACCACTAGACGACGATGACGATCCAGCCGCAGGCTCCAACCGCTCTCGGTACGCCTCCCACGACGATCCATTCGCAGGTCCACAACGCTCCAGCTCCGGTCTCGCTATGAGCTCCATACCCTCAGCGGGCCGCACCTCCGCGTATCTCGATCACCCAACTGAAGGAGGCTATAATCCGTACACCGATTACGTTGTACCCGCGGGCTCTAGAGAAGGCTATATCTCAGGGACTCCTGCTCCCCCAAGCGCGTTCGTCGCGGGGGGCATACCCCGCGATCGTAGCTCCAACAGTGGGCTCGCCGAGATGGGTGCATTAGGACAGACCCACCACCACCACAACAGCAGCGGGAGCTACGAGCCACTGTTGGCGTCGCATTATGGGCGGTCGAACGGGACGCCACCGTCTCCCAATACGGCATCACCGCCCCCGGTGCAACCCACCAACCCGGATGCAGCAGCTGTCCGCTACCCGCCTGTACGCTCGAATTCTTCGCAAGGGCACGGCCAGCCCACGACTGTGGCTAGCGAACCTCTCGTGCGAATTAGTGCTGCATCTTCAGTGTACTCTACCGAGAGCACAGGGGACGATCGGTTGGATCCTGGGATGCGCCAGCGTTTGCAGGACGACAGCGAGTCGACACGCGACCTGAGAGATGAGGAGGATTATTCACGGCCTGTTCTGGGGGTATGTATCTTTTCATTTTGCTATTCTGAATGCAAATTCAATTTTTCCTTCAGGTCCGAAATCTGCCTGACGCGGCTAGCTTGATATCAACGTAAGAAGAGGCGACATAGACCCCTCTCGTTTCCACTTTCTTTGTACCCTTGCGGTTGTTGTACTTTTGCCTTCATTCATTTTGCCACACATACCTCATAGCCAGTCCAGTTCTGCCTGGACCTCCGCCAAAAATTAAAAGCCGACATACACACGGACGAAAATCGCAGCCTCACGCCCCCGCCATGCCGTACCCATACTTACTCATGCCATACCACCTCAACCACCACACGACGCCCACACTGTGGGATAGACAAAGACCGCGAGCGATCTTTCTTATTCGATTTATCCATCCGATGATCGAGTTTTTCTTGAATGGACTTTTTTTCTTCTTCTGCATAACTTGACGACCTGCATATCCATCTCCCATCCCCCAATCAGCATACACCACCTCCAATCCCACCACCCACTCATCCATCTCTTCACGTCGTTGTATTTTTCTTATATACTCACTTCTCTTCTCTTGATGCACTTGCATTGGACTTGTTTTCTTTTTGCTGTCGCCCATCGCACCACCCATATTCATCGCCACCCTTCCACTCCAGCAAGCAACTGATAATCCACGAACATACATACCGCACACACGATTTGCCTTACCCTAGCTTATTCCCCTCCGTAATATTATATACTCGAAGGTCGTAGGGCCGTCCTGCCTGTCCTCCTTCCTTCCTCGCCGTTTACTTAATACCATGCTACTTGAACGCAGTAACGCCATATCATATTGTATTTACTGTTATACTTATGATAAATATCATGTCCCAAAAGCTTTCCAATGGATTTCGTGAGTCAGTGCCCGATGTATGTAAAATTAACCAGGTACGTATCTTTTCCTTCCATAGACCATGTCCACTTTCTTCCAAACGCAGTCAGAAAATAAGCATTACGGTGGGGTTCAGTTGCTGCCTTCAGAGGCTTCACACGTGGAATAAAAAATAGAATTCGGATTCGGGTGCGCAACTATTGTCATAATCGCTCTCTCGTGCTTCATGTATTAATACGCCTTTTGCCCACCCATCTTCCATTTTCTAACACAGAGAACGCAACTGCGCTTTCGAAGAACGCCCTTCGAAATGACACTCTGAGGGAAACGGCTATGCCAACATAATACGGCCCGTTATCTTTCCTCCATATTCCCGTCCCTCTCGCTTCACGCGGTCTAACAGAGTGAGAAGGACAGTGGGCACATGAGTCCTTCTCCCCCTCCACAAGTATCCCCACCTGGAGCGGGCGAGCCCCCCAATGGGATCCGCGCGTTCCTCCTCCGCACAACTCCCTGAAGCCGAATCTGCGTCTGAGTCCGAGTCTATGCCAGCAACCACAGACGGTGCCGTGCCCATCCACGATACTCCCATATCAGGCATGATCGAGCGCCCGCGCGTCCCCCTCCCAGTCGAGTACGGCAACGACACGGCCTTCTGGGTCGAATACCCCACCGGGCTCATCGACGTCTCGCGCGCGACCCGCCTCCCTGCCGAAGCGGGGAAGGACGCGGCGTACCAGCCCCCGCCGCTCAAGGCCACCCAGCTTGATATCCCCGTCGATGGGAATCGGGTGGTGAGAGTGGACAAGGAGAAGACGGCGCTTGTGGTTATCGACATGCAGAAGTGGGGCTGCTTCCCTTCTCGATCTCGTGCAGTGCTGATAGAATGCTTCCCCGGTTTGCAGTTTCTTCCTCCATCCAGATCTGCGCACTCACAAGACCGGACTGGCATGCGTTGACCCGCTCATGAACGTTGTCCCACCTCTGCGGTCCATAGGGTCCAAGATCCTCTGGGTGTAAGCCTTCTTTCGTCCACTGCGCCTTGCAAGCCAGCCTAAACCGTCCCCCCGCACAGAAACTGGGGCCTGACAGACCACGAGCTCAAGACCATTCCACCGTCGCTCATCCGGTCTTTCCGGAAAAATAGCGGCGGCGGCTTCGGCTCTGAGCTTCCGGGCAAGTTTGGACGCCTCCTCATGCGCGGCGCGTATAATTCGGATTTGTATGAGCCTCTCCAGTCGGAGTACCTCAAAGGGGCCAAGGAGGGGACGGACTTTTGGATCCACAAGAACAGGTTTGAGCTTTCCTCGAAAATAGGGCTGGCAATTGACCTTGCCCAACCTTTTTAAGGATGAGCGGCCTTTGGGGTTACCAAACCGCACTGGACCTGTTCCTTCAGGAAAATGGGATCACGACATTGCTCTTCGCAGGAGTAAACACTGACCAGGTACGCCGCGTTCATATTCGCTTGATCATGAGCTGCAACTGATCATCGACTGTGAGGTGGACTTATCCTCTCGAGTCAGACGTAGGACGAGATCTAGCGAACAATGGTGTTGAGACCTTCGAACAGATAGTCAAGATATCGATTGAATAAAGAGTCACGGACGCCGCGAGCTGACTCCGTATACAGAGTGCTCGCGAGTCCTTTCGATCTCGTAATCGAGATCGATAACTCAATCCTCAATCTCACCAGACTTCCGAGTCAAGAGGGAGCGCCGTGACAGGCCTCGATTGTCTCAACGATGGAAGTTTAATGTGAAGAAAGATAACATTCACTCGAGGTAGCGGAGTACATACATATCGTGAGTTTACGTAATACGGTTAGTAATCGTACGACGTTATCGTGAAATGAGAGAGTTTTAAAAATAGAGAAAAAGAAAAAGAAAAGAATAGGAAGGTACGCATAGGCTTTTATTTTATATACTTCTCACAGAGCCCCCCCACTCTCTCGTTGCACGAACTACGCATTTCGCCACTCGGGGACTTGAATTTGATGGAGTTGCATCCGATCCCAACTAGTCGGTGAGGTGAATCGCTCGCATAACAGTCTGATTTCTGTGTAGTTTTCCTCTGACGGAACGTATGGCGGGTATCGATTGGTGAACGGACGGAAGAATTTGAGCCATTGTTGTCGGCTTCTTGGAACGGCCGTGGGCTTATGCTTGTCGATGGCGTCGGCAATGGCACGGAATATCGTCTCCATGACTGGCGTCCACGTTCCTGTCCAATGGTCACATTCTTTCAAGACTTCGGGGGGAGGGAACATCCACTTGGGACCCGACGATTCCGTTTCAGGGATGTGACCCAAAAGAATATCTTCTTCTTGAGGCGTGACTTGATCCCAATGAATTCCGAGGAAGACTTCTTCTGCCGAGTCGTTAGCGCCACTAGAGTGTCGAGTAACTTGAACGGACGGTCCGTTCATGAAGTAAAGGGCCAATTCCACTCCTCCGTAGTACCGAGCTACCCAGCTGAAGGGCCCCCCCAGTCCGATGAAGGCTTTAGCGTGAGGACGAGTTAACAAACCGGGAAGTCTAGCGAGATAGATAACCGAGAAGCGGACGTTGTTAGAGATCGTAAAACCCTCTTCGGCGAAACCGGGCGCATAGAGACTCTTAACGCCTTTGCGTTCCAAAGTCGAAATCTTGGTCGGTCTGAAAAGGTCGAAGTGCGCATGCTTGACTCCAATGGAAAAAGATAGACCGTGAATTATCGCATAGGTGAGTACATCTCCAATGTTTTGAATCGAAGAGTTGGTGTTCCCGGCTAGACGCATGCGGCTCTGGTCGGCCCATTGATTCACGACTAGGTACCCTACTAGCAATAGGTTCTTGTTCCATTTAGAACTGTCCACGAATTGAGGGACTTCCCCTGGAAAAGCAAGGATTCTAGCGATAGAATTCATAGCTCGACGGAAAGTTTCTTCGGGTCTCTCTGGAGCGGAATGTCTTGCGATTCTCGTAGGAGAGCGCGAACGGTCTTGTCGACTATTAGTCCGAGTCCTATTCCTCATGCTGCGAGGGGCTGTAGGAGGAGATCGAGATCGAGTCGTCGCCAGATTATCGCGTGGAGTAGCCGTAGACGGAGACGAAGTGATGACTGTTTCAACGACAGATCCCATCGGAACGCCTAATCGCTCGAGCAACGAAGGAGGACCTGCAGGCACCAGTGGTTGTAAGGAATTCTCGTACGGCGAATGGAGTTGTATGCGGTCCAATAACGTAGGTCCGCTAGTGGTTCGTAGTACGCCAGAATACTTGTTGAATTCTCTGACTCCTGGAATAGGAGCTAAGATCCCTTTGAAGCGTTCGCGAATCTCATAGACATCGTCGAACTCCTGACTAACGCGCTTAAACATCCAATAAGGGAGTTCAGGATTCGTATTCGCTTTCTTGAGTCGCCATTTCCAGATAATTATACTCGGATCGTCGTCTTCTAATAAAGTTGCCGTGGTGTAGTGGAAAGTATCGAGCAATGTGGTAAGGAAATTCCGTTCGACTTCAATCTTTCGGGCTCCCCATCCTTCGAAATCGATGACTGCTACTCGGGAATAATGAAGAGGCGTTGAGCTTTCTGTTACCATAATGTCGTCAGGATCTTTGGTAAACTGTAAGAATTCGTCATATTCATCTGATATCTTCACAGCTCGATCAATATCCAAGTCGTCGATGTCGTGAAGTGAAACCGAGTTATCGTCGGCGTCAGCTAGGGCCATTATCAACCGCGGATCTAACTTGGTGAACCTAGGATCTCTTCTCAGACTCCAAGGGAACTTATAGTAGGTCGGGATGTGATTCCTTAGTAACATGTTGATATTGATCTCCGCCCAACAGTCTTCGAGATCCAGTAGAACGCCTCTCTTCTTGCCGTAAGAGACTCGTAGACATTCGACTCTTATACGAGCGTCGTTGGTCAAAAGATCTCGATACCGAGGGACACTCAAATACCACCAGCTCAAGAACCCTAACCTGTCACGAATAGCTCGCTTGCTTGCTGCCGCAACGTCTTGGAGAGAGCTTATCGTTCGAAATTCTTGCGATACAGCTTGTATATCAAATGGAGGTGGTTCGGGAGATCCAGCTGGAAATAAACTCGATATGACAACATCGGCGACGCATTCCGACACCGTATGAAAAGAGGCTTTGCATTCCTTCTGACGCTCGACATCGATAATATAATGGTCCTCTACCGGGGTGTAAGGAAACGGTGCAGTCATTTGCATATACCAAGGATCCGGCCGGATGAAAGATTCCAAAGGCATGTAAGCACGCCAAGGGGCCTCTCGTCTATACCAGTCGGGTTCCGTAGTCCATTCAAGATCCAAAAATTCACCCGCTTCCCCTACTAGCCGATCTGGCCAACTCTCTTCGTTATAGAGTTTGGAAACATCAGCTACGGCGTCCGATATTATGGCTGGGTCGCAGTTCAGGCCGTTCCATCCTGACCAGTCGTCGCTTGTATTGGTGACGGTCGGAATGTGATCATCTGCGTCCGTGAACATAGTCAATAACCCTCAAGCCCGTAAGCAGGCTTGTTGGTTGTCTTCACAATCGTCGTCTCCTGTATGCAGGATAGGCGAATTGCGAAGGACTGTCAAGGAGCGGAGAGAAGTCGAGCGAAAAAACGACGGCGAGCGGGATTGATGGAAAGAGGAGGATTGTCGAAAGGTGGCGAAACGACGTATGAGGGAGTCAGACGGGGTTTTTTAGAGAAGTGGTTTTATACCTTTTCGCGATCTAGATAAAAGGAAGAGAAGATTTAACCAGATAAAGAAAGAAGATTGATGCAGAGAAGAAAAAGATAAAACGAGAGAGAAGGAAAAGTTGCGTGTGGTCGTTTTTTCGGTTATTGGAGTCAAAGCCCATGCTTCGCCTTGTAAGCTCGGAGTATATCTGGGGCGTTAGATAGGTCCTTCGTAGTACCCCAGGTATCGAACTGCGGGCCGTAGTCTTTCCAACGTATCAAGTACCTGAGTCCGTTCTTGAGTCTTTTGTGTCCGACGATATCTTCCACGTCGAATTCCTCCGACGCTTCTCCACGGTCTTGAGTGATAGGAATTGTCGCTCGGTCTGTCGTCTGCTCCCCCCCTGGCAATTCAGAATGATAAGCCTTGAGATGTTCGACGTTGATGATAGGGGACCCGGGGTAGTTGTCGCCGAGGCGAAGTCGATATACCTTAGGATTGATGCGCTCCATGATTTCGAATGGACCGATCCAACGGACGCTGAGCTTTTTCCCTTCTCCCTTCGATTCTTTCCAGTCGAGGGTGTGGGGATTGACCAGGACCCAGTCTCCGTCTTTGAATTCGGGTGCTGACTTTCGACCGCGGTTGTAGTATCTTGCTTGTTCCTCTTGAGCCTCCGCGATTGCTCGTCGAGCGGCTTCTCTATGCATCTGTAGGTCGGCTTCAAATTCCTCAGATCCTCGCGCAGGTGAAGGAAAGCTTTGGGTGTTGATGAATTCCAAAGGAGATCTTGGTTGAAATCCATAGAGTAGTTGAAAAGGGCTAGAGCCCGTTGATCTGTGAACGGCCGAATTGTAAGAAAACTCGAGAAGTGGCAACCACTTAGCCCAAGTAGATTTATCGTTGTCCACATAGGCTCGAAGCATTTTCGCGATAGATTTGTTAGTTATTTCTGTTTGACCGTCGTGTTGAGGATGATGGGAAGAAGATAGAGCCATTTGTACACGCATTCGGGCCGTTACTGCACGCCACCAATCTGAGGTCCAACGCGGGTCACGGTCACAAATAATGCTCTCCGGAAGTCCAAATCGAGCGGCTATCTTGCTCACGAATAACTCTCCGAATTCAACTGTGTCTAACCCCGTCGTTGTAGGCAAGAAAGAACCGTGTTTCGTCAAGCGGTCGACTACCACAAGTATCGCGTTGAATTCATCCGACCATGGTAGGTTCACTATAAAATCCATTGAAATGGAGTCAAACGGTGCGTTTGGGATCGGATTGGGGATTAGATATCCCCACTTGTTGAAGTTAGAGTGTTTGGTTTTCTGACAAACGTCACAAGTGTTGCAGAAATTCACGATATCAACTTTCATCCGTCGCCAGTAGAACTTTGGCGTCAACTTGGCCCAAAGCTTTGGAGGACCCCCGTGGGCTGTTTCCATCGCTGATTCGTGTCCTTGTCGCAATATGTTTCGTTTGAATTTGTCGGGGACACAGAGACGAGGTTGGTAGTCTTCATCCCGGAAGAACAACAGACCCTTCTCATCTTTGAAGAATCGGTATCCCTCTTTCCATTCGCTAACTTCAGATTCTTTACTATTCCATATCCGATGAAGGTGTTTGTCCTCCTGGTAAGCTTTGATCCATTCCTTTAATAGTTCGGGGGCTAAGGTGACGTGTAGATTTGGCGGGGGATGCGTAGCTCCCCAATATTTCGCAGCCAAAGATGGTTTGTTCTGTAATTCATTCGTAGATGTATTCTGATTCTCCGTTTCAGGTTTATTCTTCAAGGTTTTGGCTTTCTGAAGTCGAGTCGTAGCCAAACTGTTTCGAAGTTCGCTATTTGACTCGATACAATCCGCGATTGAAAAGGCCACGAACGCCGGCTTCCCGTTATGATGTTCCCAAGCTTCGATTACAGAGTTCATTTGTATAGGAGCAGATTCATCGCGAAGCGGAGAGGTATGTTTCGGTAGAATCCTTTCGAGTCTGGAAAGGGGATCGACATTTGAATGAACTCGTCCAGGTCGATGGATAATCTCTAAGCCGGGCATGAAAGCAGAGAATACGGATCCCCAAGCCGCCAATCGTCGATTAGCGTTCTCGTAAGTTTTTGCCCATTTTAACGCAGCATGATCCGTGACTAATAAAATCTTTTCGCCTTCGATGAAGGGTAGGAATTTCACGAGTCCCTCCTTGGCTGCAAGAGCTTCTCTTTCCGTTGTTGAATATCGACGCTCCGCTGATCTGAATGTTCTGGACCAGTAAGCGATGACCCTTTCAACTAAAACTTCAGTTTCATCTAACGATGTTCCCCATTCCCTGTCAGATTGGCTATCGTTGGTTTTGGAGGATATAGTTGATATCAACTTGGGGATTGGCTGTCCGGCATCGTAGGCTTTTTGAAGTTGAATGTAAGCCTTCGTGTCCTTGATATCTTTCACTAAAATAGGCTGTACTTGTTGTAAACAGCAGCCGAGCGCGTCATCTGAAGCATCTGTGTATAAACGATACGGTCGTCCTTCCATAGGGTGTCCTAGCACTGGAGCTCGAGTTAATACTAACTTAGTATCTTGCCAGGCTTTCTCTTGTCGTGCTGTCCATCGCCAAGGAACTCCTTTTTTCAATAGGCTGAATAACGGTCCGCATAAATCCGCGTAATAAGGAATAAAAGCTGAAAAATAGACGATCATTCCTAGGAAGGTCTGTAATTGGGCGACTTTTGTGGGACGTTGTAACTCCATGATGGCTTTGACTTTCTCCAAGTGAGTTGATAATCCGAGTCGAGATACCTTATGCCCAAGTAACAGTATTGAATCATAGAAAAGATGGCACTTCGAAGGTGAGAGGGTAATTCCAGCTTTTTCGATAGCTTCAAGAACTTTGTCCAGATGTTCGATATGCTCTTCGAATGACTTGGAGTATATCACAATATCGTCGATATAAACTAGGCAGAAGATCCATAGGAATGGGGCCAGTATACCCTGCATTACTCGTTGAAAAATGGATGGACCGTTCCTTAGTCCGAACGGCATCCTTTTGAATTGGAATAAGCCTCTGTGAGTACGAAAGGCTGTCTTCTCAACGTCATTTGGGTCCATCTCTAATTGAGTAAATCCAGATAAAGCGTCTAATGAAGAGAGGACTTGAGCGCCTGATAAAGATCCTAAGATTTCCGATTGACGAGGGATGGGGAATTCATCGGCAATAGTGACTGAATTCAATTTCCTATAATCGATGCAGAACCGCGGTTTACCATTACGGTAAGCAATTACTACTGGAGCGCTCCAAGGACTGATAGAGGCTTCTATAACGTCCTGTTCGAACCATTTATCGACTTGCTCGTCTATAAACCTCTTTTTCTCAGGAGAAGTGCCGTACATTGGCACTGATATCGGTACTTGGCCATCCTTAGTTCTAATATGAACTTTAGCCGGATGTTGTCCTAGACGACCGTCAAATCCAAAAGCTTTGATTCGTTTTTCGAGCATACTCCAAGCGCGTTCTCGTAGGTGCTCCGGAAGATTCCCGACGTCAATTAAGTCTCTCAATTTCGATGAAGGAAGGTCGCTGGTCTCTGGCATTGCTGCGGTCTTAGGTCCATATTGTTCTTGTTCTTTCTGAAGAGAGTCTTCGTCTTCGGTCTTCTGATTCTCCTTTGGACTTTGAACAGGCATTTGCGACTCTATGATAGCGGCAATAGCCGAAGCTCTTTTCTCCATTTCGGTTCTTTCTTCTGCCGATGACGGACTATCAAAGAATTCCTCGGGATCAACTAGGGTTCCAATAATCTCGCCTTTTCTGAGACGCATGGGATGTGTAGAAGGGTTGGCCAGAGGGATTATTGGGTTGGAAGCCGAAATCAAGACGTTAGGTATCGGAATGACTGAATCGTTTGGATTGGCCATGATGGTTCTTTCTACTAGCCATTCCCGATCTTCGCTGAAATTCCCTTGAACTCGTACTACTTTAGTTTCCCCTGGTTTCAAATGTACGTCCTCTGCTATTCTGATAGTCAAAGCTTCCTTTTCCTGACGAACGCGTTGTCGATGACGTTTAGCTTTGTTACGTCTATGTATCTTAGCTTTGAGAAAGACAGATTTGAGATGAGCGCTTTCTCTAATCTTCCCAAAATCTTTGGTTCTTTCGACAGGTAAAGCTTCAATATTATGTCGTCCTTTTTCGAATTGAACTTCAGTACCGTCCGATATGGACCTAGCTATTCCGATCTCATAGTTCTGTTGATAGTCTTCGCCCAGCAATATTGGCACCGTCATGCCAGGTAAGATATAAGCTTCCACTTCTGTTTCAATTATCTTCCCTTCTTTCGTAGTGCTGAAGACCGGAATTCGAACATAACCTTTCAGGGAGCAATCCTTATCGGTGACCTGCCATAGTCGCATTCGCAACCCTTGCTGAACTTTGGGTCTATCCTTCAAGGAATTAAAATATTCCTCCGATATTAAGCTAATATCGGCGCATGAATCTAATCGAAGGTCGATTGTAGGGTTCTTTGTTGAACAAAGATATCCTCTCATTGCTAGAACCGACACTCCTATAGCCGAAGATCCTGAAGTTGGGGACCTTTTCTTAGTGAGTCTTATTGGAGATGGAGCTGGCGGAGAGACTAAATTTGCCGTCGAATAAGGTTCGGTGTTTTTTGTTTCTGGAGGGTCTGGTACGTTTAGACATTCTGGCGGTAAAGTTTCCAAATCGTCTGAGTCTCTTGCTGCTCGAGTTCGCGACTCTGGTTTCAAGTCATAGTCTCTTGCTGCTCGAGTTCGCGACTCTGGTTTCAAGTCATTATGTATCGTGTTCCCCCCCTTGTCACCAGAGTCGTCGGTCTCCTCTAATAGAGCTGATTTAGCTTTCACTTTTTGTCTAGCCCGTATGTCGTCTTCATCCTCCATCTCTTCAATCTTCGCTGAACGATGTGGAGCGCTGGTCTTACGTTCGCTGTTGTAAGCTTCCGCTAACAACGATGGAACCGCCATATCAAAATCCGAGTCGTCTGATGGCTGAATTTCTTTGAAATCTCTGGTGCGAATGTTTCTCAATATTGAGTACGCAGTTGAATATCGATTCTCTAGTTCCTCGTCTTCTGTCCACAGGTTCAGAAATTGGACATTCTTCTTGCGCGTTTCCAAGTAAGTGTCATAATCGGAACACTCCTTGTCCCAGTGATTGGAACTTCCGCAGATCTTACAAGGTGACGGCGGTAGCCTTCCCATTTTTGTTGTTATATGGTCGTTTTTCGGAAATGGGTATCCTCCTTTCGGAGGGGGTCGTTGTTTCTGTTTCAGCACTTGGTATACTTCCACTAGAATTGGATCCTCGGCGTCTTCTGTTGGTGCGTCCTCAGTTTTCTTTTCCGCATCAAACTTTTGGCGTGGACGGAATGTTCCAGATTTATCCTGTGGTTTTCGGGGATTAGAATCCTTATCCATATTGACGCCTAGTCTTCGTAGAGAATAGACCAAGTTATCCGAAGTAAGGACATTTGATTGTTCCAGTTTTGATGCTTGGACTAATGCTCGTTGATGTTCCGTTATTTTGGCATAAAGTTGACTCGTCGTTGTAATTGCGTCGAGCCCCAAGACTGAAGTCCACGATATCGGAGCTTTCTGCATTATCAGATAGACTTCCAGTCGTCCACCGTTATCACCTTTTGCCAACATGCGGGTGTACATTATCCGTCGCGTCAACCAATTTATTGGAGTCTCATTCTCGTATCCACTCTGTTGGAATGTTTGAGCTTCGTAAGTGCTTATCATCTTGTTCTGCCATAAGCGACCAAGATAATTGTCTTTTATGCCTCGCAGATAGTTCAAGTAGTGATTGCGCATGTTGTCCTGTTCGATCGCGGACAGCGTAGCAAACCACATTTGAATCGGGGATCCTTCTTTTAGTCCCGACCATAGCCAGAAACCTAATGCTTCCGGCATATGCCCTCCCAATGCAGCTAGTTGCTGGATTTTCCAAAAGTATTCAATAGCCGTATCGTGATTACCGTCCCACTTAGGAAGCTGATCGGCTTTGAACTCTGCCTTTATTGTAGGAACGAAAGTTCCATATGGTGCCGGAGGTTCTTGCTTACTATGGTGCGACTCTTGTAACGATCTGCTTTTATTAGAGCTCCCTGACGAATCTGGTCCAGGAGGAGAAGGAGGTCTAGGTGGTGGTGGGTCTGGGGGGTCGGGCGTTTGACGAGGAGGAGGTATGGGAGGTCCGCGTGGTCTTCCTCGACCTGCGCGTTCTCCCCTATTACCTCTTGACGAACCTCCGTCGTCTGAAGGATCATTGTCCGGTGAATCTCTTCGATTGCCTCTACTTAATGAAGGCTTAATGATAGAAGTTCCAGACGTAGTGGCTCTTCGCAAATTGAATGTATCAGTTTGGCTCGGAATGAAATAGGAAAATTTCCGGTCTGGACTTGTAGGTGATATCTTCTTTGACTCAACTCCTAAACCATACATCACATTAGGAGGAATTATACTGTCATCCCAATTCTTTTCAACTCGTGATGGTCCTATATTTGCTGGAGTCGAGAACATTTGTTTTTGTAAGTCAACATTCGTTTCCGGAGTGTCAAAGATATGTGCTGGGGATTTGTATGACGTCCTGACCGCGCCGTAAGGGTCGTTCAAAAAGGCTACCGCTTTCTTTCCTTTCTTATCCGTGTATCTAACTGAGTCATCCTCGGGTAGCACAAAATTAGAACCCGCTTTATAACTGGTTCGAGGGGATACAGGGTCTTTGGAACGGGGAAGAGTGGGCTGAAAATTCAACCATGCTGGAATAGTGAGCACTTCGTCCCAAGGAGCGCCCAATCCAATCTTGCTAACTACTTGCGCCGAAAATCGTTCGTTGTGTCGGGGTATGAGTGTGTGTAAAACCCGGAGCTTGTCGTCGACTGAAGGTTTTTGTTTTATTTCTTCGTGAATTTCCTTAGCTGTCGAAACAGGTGAATTCATTAAGTATTCGGATTGTTGATATTCGGCCATATATTTCCTCATAAACCTAGGCGCCGCATCAAGCCGTCTAGTCAGAGCTATCCACGCGGCATGTAACTGTCCGATAGATTCTGCTCCAGATAATACTCTAAGGACTAAATTATCCGGATCAACCAAGAAATACGTTGTTCTTTCAGGAATTAAATTCGCCATCCTCTGAACAAAGGACTGAACTTCATTGATGGTACTATCAATGACCGCAAAGAGTGCTGGATCGAGTGAGAATTGAACCGAAGAATCATCCGCTGAGTCTCGAAGGTCGACTATATCCTCTCTCGAAAGGGTAGGTTTCTGAGATAATCCTAAAGTGCGAGCGGCGAGAGACGAAGAAGTTTCTGATTCGGTCTCAAATTCCCGCCATAGTAGAGCCATGGGGGAATCTTCGATTCCATGTTCTAAACCTGATTTGGCGGTTTTCGATTCCTTTACTTCTTCGGGAGGAGATTGTTTGTCGGGTTGATCGGGTGAACGTTCTTGCGAAATGATAGAGCCGTTGTCGTCAACCAGTATAGTATCTCCGCCTGCGACAAGTTGCGGAATAGAAGAGCCAGAATATGTTTCTTGATGTGATCCTGGAATGGATTTCGGGGCGCTTTGAAGGGTATCGTGAGGGGGGTGTAAAAGCGAAGTAGACGACGAAGGATTTGTCGGATTCTTAGGAACAGCAGGGCTTCCAGTTCTCCTGGGTATGAATGATGTACCCGGAGGAAACTTAGGAGGCATTTTTCGAATACTATCAGACTGGGAAACGACCTTCCCAGTTTGAGTCGCCAGATTTGTCGAACGCTCCCACAGTGTCCACCTTTGTGAGGTGGACTTATCCTCTCGAGTCAGACGTAGGACGAGATCTAGCGAACAATGGTGTTGAGACCTTCGAACAGATAGTCAAGATATCGATTGAATAAAGAGTCACGGACGCCGCGAGCTGACTCCGTATACAGAGTGCTCGCGAGTCCTTTCGATCTCGTAATCGAGATCGATAACTCAATCCTCAATCTCACCAGACTTCCGAGTCAAGAGGGAGCGCCGTGACAGGCCTCGATTGTCTCAACGATGGAAGTTTAATGTGAAGAAAGATAACATTCACTCGAGGTAGCGGAGTACATACATATCGTGAGTTTACGTAATACGGTTAGTAATCGTACGACGTTATCGTGAAATGAGAGAGTTTTAAAAATAGAGAAAAAGAAAAAGAAAAGAATAGGAAGGTACGCATAGGCTTTTATTTTATATACTTCTCACATCGACCACAGTGCGTGCTTGGTACCCTGGCAGATGCCTATTTTCGCGGGTATGATTGCATCGTTCTTGAAGATGGGACCGGTACAACATCTCCAGAAGGAGGATTTGAGAATGTGATCTACAACTGCCGGTGGTGTAAGTCACAAATAATTTATCCTGCCATGCATGAAACTGATTTCGTACCTCAGAGCTATGGGTTTGTGACCGACACAAAGCGAATAATTACGGCCATTGGACACTAGGTAAAATGCCACCTTGCGCGCTTTGAGAGAGCAATGCAACTGAAAGTCGTCTGTAACGTGTATCATCATAACAAATGCCAATGAAAAGCTGTCGTAGTCGGACAAGTGTACTTATAAATACATATACACTCAGCTAAGTTACAAATCGTGAGCAAAGAGTCCTCCGAGTAGGTTATGAGGAGACATGTCCTTTGCCGTGGCTATAAATACAATCAACCCCGGTCAAACCGCCTAACTGATTGCGCGACTGCGAATCTAAAAAAAGGATGACCGATTAGATCAACATGCACAAAACGTAAATGAATGTGAGAACAACGTACATCTAGCAGGGTGCGGCGAGTGAGAAGGTCCTGAGGGCGAGTCTCGGAGATAGGACTGGGAGGTTGTGATGTGGAGTGCGATGAATTGGATGAAGGCGGTGGAGTGAGAGGTGCGTAGTTGAGCATTTTGGCGCTTTCTCGGAGATGGGAGCGGGGCGGCCTCGGTGGAACTGTTGGAAGCTGCTCTTTTGTTGGAAGTCTAGACATGTCATATTGGGCCTCGTGGTGCTCCTCCTCGTCTGGAGGCAGAGTTGCAGGATAAACCGAAGGTGTAGACGGAGCGGGAGAATGTCGTCTGAAAGGCGCGATCGGAACAGCCAGGTCGTTAGAATATCCAAGGCCAACACGCTGCAGCTCGTGTCCTTCCTGTCTGCCAGGATTGCCTGGATAGAACACTGGATAAGGGTCGGGGTAAAGAGACACCATCCCAGTACCGAAGTTTCGCTGTTCGTGGGACATGGGTTCCTGTAGGACAGGACTGCTTGTTGCTGCGATCCCATCTAACGTCATCGCGGCTAGTGTCGACAGAGCGCATCGCTGGTCCTCCCGCTTCGTATGCCTCAGTATGAGGATCTTGGAAAGGGTCGCCAGCAGACGATGATGGTCGTTGTTGCTGCATACCAGCCAACCAGCGTCTCTGGCGCAGGCGACGACGGCTGCGACGGATACAGAAAAGAATGCCAGCTATTAACGAGGCAATCGCAATTCCAGCCACAATACAGACACCAGCGAGGACTCCTGGCTTGTGTATTCTAGACGGTTGAAATTAGATCCGATTAATAGCAGATTCATATGAAGCCTACCCAGTGTTCAGACGAGAGTTCCTGGCTACTATTAAAGCTGGGCGGATTAGCAACCACATTGGTCACAGTAGTCAAAGCGCCATTAGGTTCCGTTGAGGTGCTCAGTAAGGTAACCAAAGGAGGTGTTGTGATAATTTTTGCGCCATTAGCTCCAGACGAAGTAAATGCCAGGGCGCTTGACAAGGTTGTACTCGCGTGCGTAGGTAACTGTGCTGGTCGTTGGAATTCTAGCAATAGTAACTACACAAGAAATTAGAATGAAAATAAAGTGGACTGCGTTCCGATAACCTCACCAGACGTCGTTGTAGAAGTTGAGCGACTGGTCGACGACGATGTGTGGCTTGAGGTCGTCGAACTCGAAGTTTTACTCGGAGGAGGAGCGGGATTGTGGGAACTAGTTGGCGATGCAGTGTTAGCTTTCGTAGAAATTGAGTGCGAAGACGGAGGCGGCGCCGGGGGGTGTGCAGAGCTAGAGGGCATGCTGAAACCATCTTCAGCACTGTTTCCTTGCACGCACACTGAAGCACAAACCTTGAAGATGATGTCGATGCCAAATCAGTACCAAGTGGGGAGTTGCTTTGCGAGGCTTTAACTGGTGGTTCGGAAGGCAAAGCAAGTGACGTGGGCATAGACGATACTCTTGCAAAAGTAGAACTCAAGGTCACGACTACTCTCGAACTAGCGGGAGATGCGCTGCCAGAGGGCGTGCTAGCCTAGGATTTTGGTCAGGTAGTTTACAGCCCAAGCAAGACAAGACTTACCAGGCTCCGAATTGTAGCCTCCGTTTCAACGGTTGAGTTTACGCCCGTCGAGAAAGGGACACCCGATGAGAGAGAAAAGGCGTCAACAACTAGAAAATGGAATAAAAGAAGGTATAAAAGAGATAATTTGTTAGATCGCAGACGAATTGGAGACCACAACATGGAGATGCATGGGGAAGAATCTCACCGAGTTACTTCAACTAGACCTCATAAGCTCCTCTGCGAGGGCAACCATCGATATAAGAGGGTTTATAGGCCTCGGACAAAAAGACCGGGCTAATATTATATCTCCCAAAGATATATAGCCTACGTGTCAAGCCGACATGTGAGCGGAGAATTTCCTGTCAGAGCGCAAGAGCAGAGAGTCTGTCATTCGGCAGTCACTTGATAGATTACATGCTACCCTTCCAAGAGAACCGCGGTCCAAACCTCAAGAGGGTTGGCTGGCCTGACCATCTTCCGTTGACGAGGTTGTTCAGAATTAGCCAAGAGCACAAGGTAAACAAGTGAGAAGCTTTCAGGCCACCCTTTTCCGGCTATTGATGCGCATGGGAAACCCACATCCGGTAATAAAGGAGTCACTGGGAGCTTTTCTCGTCCCGGACAGACGTAAGGTGACCCCGATAGAACTTTGAGGACGAAAGATAAGTGTAATGCTCGTATGGAGAAAAGAAGTAAAGATAGTAATAATTCCAAAAATCACTTGTACATATTATCCAATGCTAGATGAGACAGCGATGAATTAGGGAGAAGGCGTAATGCAGATTGGTCTACTAAAATGACAGAAACGTAAATGCAGCAAGGATTGTAGGAGCAAAGGGCCTCCGTGTGACTGTCGATCTTATCAGAAATGATAAAACTCAAGATTCGAATAATTCACTCACGATGTGGGGCATGTTCATGTGAAGATATAATGGATGAGTGGGTATCGGCTGGTCAAATTGAGATAGAGAAAAGAGAGTGAATGAGAGTATTATATCAGTGTCCTAAATCGTGGAGCATCAACGTTAGAAGTTAAAATAATATCGATGGCGTTACTCGTACCTTGCGTAACAACTGAGTCGGTTTCTAACCCGGTTTCAACAGCATTTGGATCCCGGAATCCAACTCTTCACTTTGAGCTTAACTGCCCCTCGTCGCCGTGCGCCACTTAAACTCCCAAAGCTCAGACGGCTTGAACTGTTCACTCTACGCAAAGCTCTATCACCGTAGCTCACACCACTTCCCGCGTTCTCGGGGTCCAGAGTTCCCGATTCTATGGCTAACAGGATTGCACGGGCCGCTAGCAGAAATGGCGCTTCAACATTTTCGCCCGTAAGCGAGGATGCTTCTAAAAAGTGAACATCTTGCAAGATAAAAAATAAGGAGCAACGTCGAAGAAAGCCAGTTGACATTTACGCACCGTTCTCAGCCGCCCATCGGCTCGCTTCTGCCCACTCAACCTCCCTTTCCTCTTCACGGTCAGACTTATTGCCGACAAGTACCACCACCAAATGAGGACTAGCCAGTGTCCGAGCATCCGCAAGCCACCGTGACAGGTTGGTGAAAGATTCTCGGCTAAAGAATGTATGAATACTTATAAAATCAAGCAACGAGGCAAATCATACTTTGTGATATCATAGACAAGAATGGCTCCCGCAGCTCCGCGATAATAGCTCCGTGTTACCGACCTGTTGTGCATATCATTCCGAGCTCAGAGACCGAATGCTGAAAATACCAACCGGAAGCGCTCCTGGCCTGCTGTATCCCACAACTAAATGACGGCATAAGCAGACGAACCAAAACCCCTTATCCGCTGTTACGGACCTGCAACTTGATCCTCTTCTCCCCCAACTTCACAGTCCTGCTTGAAAATTCTACTCCAATGGTATGTTGGGAATGGTCCTTAACTGCATTGCAAATCAGATTGGAACGAAGGACGACTGGGGGGGGCTCCAACCCACGAACATGAATTGTGTGTGAAGTGATGCAATAGACATGATTTCCCGGTTCCAGCTTCCCCTGTAGACACTGTAAGACAATGCTGCAAATAATCCGGGAAAATTATTCGCCAATAACGATGTATTTCATCAAAAAGTCTGCGGATATCGGCGTTCATGGTCAGAATGATGGCAAGGTTTCCAGAGTGAACTAACCATATGTTTCTAGTAGCTCTGTTGCATCAGCATCGAAGTCATTGGGCATGGTAGCTGAGATAAGGAGTTTAAAGACCGAGGGCGACGGTGTTGAAAATGAGAGCGCGATTCAGGATCCAAGACCTCTGAACCGCCTCATGGCCAGAGTCGCTCGACTTGTCCATTTATGACATTGATGAGCAGCACACGTAGTCACGTGCATCGTCATTCTTCTAAGCTCAAAGGGACTTTGAAAGTCCAAAACACATTCCCGGAGTAAGATAGAGTCGGATACTCATAAAAAAAATAGAAACCGAAAGCCCAATTAAATATTTATCATATCATAGGACATATACGAGAGGGTCTAAAGAACTTGAGTACTCCGTCCGACATTGCGGTCTTCGGATCACCATCCTTTCCATGGGACCCATATATCGACAACTGTTTGTCCTTCTTCAACATCTCCGTCGATAATATAGTACCAAGGATATGCCTTTCAAAGTGGTTCAACACATAGATAAATTCATAGTCGACCGAAAACTCTTACCGCTGCAATCAGGCAGGCGTGTTGTCCAATGATACTAACGGTTGCTCCTAACATGAGAGGCTTTGCGGCGGGATCATTCGAAGTTAAGATTCCGTGTTCTTGTGATATCCTCGATAAAGTCCATGGTAACCCAATGACTTCTCCGTAGCTTCCGGAAGGCCCAGTATCTTTGCTGAAAGCGATAGCTCCAGCGTCGACCATGGCTTCATCCGAACCATTCATCCCTCTTCCGGGGTAATATGATATTACTGTAGCTCTTACATATTGGGAAATACGTGCATGGTTGATTAAACCTGTGTGTTGCTGTTGCAAATCCAGCATTGGGTAATTGCCTAAATGATATTTTAAAATTGTGAGGACTTGAATAGACAACACCTACCGGCATGCAATTCGAGGACCCCATGTAGGGCTTGGGAGAGCATTTCTCTAGTCTGCGCACTTGCAGCGTGTGCCGTTGGTGTTGATCCAACTGAAAGGACGAACGGCTGGGTAACAACGACATTCAGTTGAGAGGTAGAGATAGCTGCCAATGTTTTTCCCGCTGCAGGTATTCACAGCCTGAACTTCTTGTGACAAGAAAGCAGAGGCTTCAAAAAGTGAAGTTGATGCATAGGAATTGCCCGCATGGCCATAGAAGCCATAGAGATTGACCGCAGGGGATTTTAATATCACGTCTATAAGTGCCAGGAATTGTGGAGAGGTAGGTGAAACTCCAGCACGGCTGTATGACATCAGTGAGCGAGTAGTGCCATTAAAAATAGTGCCCCTTACTTTTGACCTCCGTTAATTTTGACGAAAACCGACCACCGCCTTGGAATCTCTTGCTTACTTTCGAATTCCTCCAAAAACAGTATTTGGTCGGGGTGGTCGACTAATAGCCTCACAACACCTCCATGGGCTGCAAGTTCATTCCAAAGGGTAGAGAGATCGGCAACCTTATTCAAAGCCACAGGAAGTCCATATAAAATCTAATTTTTCGAAGAGAATAAGCACCAGACGAACACAAGGAAAAACCCTTGACTAACGTCTCTGACGGTCGAGTCAGCAACCAAGCCACTTTGTACGACCTGCCATGCCTCCATCATAGTTGATACTATGACAGCATGTGTCCGATCCTCCTCAGATATCAGCTGAAGTTTCGTTCCTTCCGAAGTCTACAAATGGTGAGTATGTCGTAAGTTTATACGTAAATGTCGAGTACTTTATGGGTCTTGAGGTGGGCTCGAAAAGTGGCGCGCCAATCCCGAGCTTTTCGATGCATGCTCGCACAGTTCTGCGCGAACAACTTCCGGTCGACAATCATCGCAGGGTGTTCTCAGCGACTCCAAGGATTTCCCGACAAATGCATCCTGTAATACCTGTTTACTTGGGCTGTTGAGCAGCGCAACTGGGGTTTCTGATTGAGGGATCATCGGCAGGGAATGACGGGAAGAATAAGGAAGACAAGATTGCAAATTGCGATGATGGAAGCCGAAGTTGATGGGCAATATTCCTTCGCTTGGATAATCTGTGCATTCGCATGCCCGGAAGTACGGAGGATGATACTGAGAAAGCGGACCGCCAACCGACCAGTCAGGTGTTGAGGGATGGTCAGACTTCGAGAGCAACTGAGAGGAACTTGTCAAGTGCAGATTCCAGAAGCAATGCAGAAGCAGAAGAGAGCCAAATTTATGAGCAACTTATGCCGGACCCATTGAGCTCAGCGGTCCACAAGGCTGTTTTGATGCCATAAATAGTGAAGTCCAGGTATATCCGTCTATTAAAGATAGTTCGGGAAGACAGGAAGGTGTTGGACATTGGCCAAGGGCTGTTGGGTCACTGGTCACCGGTCACGTGTGAGGACTGCAGATCCGAGTCGCGTTCAAGTTGAAGTTCAACGTTCAACGCTGGTTGAACCTCTGACGATGACAGCTACACGACCTCCTCCTTTATATCACCTAGTAAACGCCTCTTCAGCCTATTGAGAAATGAAAATGCGGAAGCAATATGATTGAGACCCCTGTTTGACACGATGACCGCATTGCGCGTTTCTCCCTCGATCTCCCCCTCTCCACTGTGATACATAGATAACGAAACGAAAGATACACCTCTTATTCGCGACTATGTCCCCACCTACTCGAGGCGACTCCCATTCTTCTTCTCGTTACTCCTCACCAGAGCCTCCCCACGAACTGACCAGTTCTCCCAGTAACCAAGGTTATTTCGGCCATTTGGTATTCGAATCCCCACCCGCTTCTGACTCGGGCTTCGACTGCTGACGATGAAGACGCTGGTGCGCAGACCGACTCTACGCTTGACGATGCAGAGGACCTGGAAGGAGCTCAATTCGGTCACCCGTTAGAAAGGATCCCTAGGGTTAAGAGCGCTGACCATGGCCTGAATTATGACTCTGATGCGGAGGTTAATGCACTTTTGAGGACCGTGACACGTTCCTCTGGCAGTAGCTATCCTTCGCGTTCTCAATCAGTCGCCTCGTTTATGACAGACGAGTCCATGTGAGAAACTAAATATTCTCTGGTACTATCTATGATTCATCGATGTGCATTAGAAATTTCGACCGAATCGTTGACCTTTTACTTGACCAGAAACCCGATCCCTTTCTCTTCCCCGGCTCCAGGAATTTGGTGCGGATATTGAGTTATGCGCTATTTTGTTTTGCTGAGATTTCCTGATTCCATAGGTAATGTTTGATTCACCCACCGACGATACCCTGTATCATTATGGCGAATCTTTACCTCCTCTTATGGTCAAACGCTTGAAAAGGTCCTCCTGCAGAGTTGCTCCTCCTTTTGGAACTCAATCTTCATGAACTGAGGAGAAGACCCGTGGAATTCAGCTCCCCACATTCTACGAGCTGTTGAAAGAGATGACAAAGTGTATCTGTGCATGCAACGTCTCTCGGAATACAACCAACCCCCTCTTGTCAATGTCGCGCATTACATTGACTTTTTTCGCCAAGTTCTTGAGGTTTGTCCAAGCTCAAACTTTGCATTCCTAACTACATCGTATATTTCAGGGACTTTCCTTCCTCCACGAACAACGCATCGTTGGTTTAAATTGTGCTTCTCCTTCTTCATATATGATGGATTCGAGTAGCGCCTCTCAGACCCCCGCGCCGACCGCCTCTGACGACTGAGTCCACTTCGCACCCTTTCGATCGCTCTGCTTACCCTGTTCGATACTATTTTGTGGACTTTACCCAAGCCACGCGTATTCCCCTTGAATCTTTATTTCCGTCCTCTTCGCCAGCCACACCCTCTGGAGAATTACAGGCACGAGCTACGTGCCCGTTTAAACGAGACGTGCAAGGTTGTGGGTCATTGTTCGAAAGACTGCTTGACGATGTAGGCATTAATCCTGTTCTGTTTTTTGCTTGACTCGGTCTTATCATGCACAGGTACCGCCGGTCGCCACAAAGCTTAAGTCGTTGACTAAGGCTATGGTTCATGGGGGATTCACAGCCGACGATGCTCGTCGACTTTTTGAAGCTCTTTGTCGTTCGATCGATGCAGAAGTATTTGAAAAACCTGCATCTCGTCGACCTTGTAGTCTACCCGAACGCGCGCAGACCATTGCTCACGTTGTATCGACTCCGCCAATATCTAACTCGGAGAGACCGCGGAGTAAAGTGCTTTCGCGTTAGTTGATCAGTTGCGCAGAATAGACTATAATATGGGACTCTCCATTGCATGGACGTACATACATTCTACTCTATTCATAGTTTGTTTTTTCTTCTGCCCAATCACTGACTTTCTTTACAGAAGCTACAGAGATCGACTTTGGAAAGGCAAATCGCATAATCACCACATATCCTTATGAATGAAACAACAAAACTAATTTATGTTCCGTCCTTTGAGCCTCTATTGATACTTCCCTTAGGTTACTGCGATTGCCTCCATCTCGACATCGACATCATTGGGAAGCTTGGCAGCTTGGATGCACGTCCGCGCAGGTTTTGGAGATGGCAAAAGCTTTTTACCCCCTTCGTCAGCAAGCAATTTGACTCCTACTTGCAATGGTATGGCAATACCTGCTCATACACCTCGTTCATGGCAGCGAAATTGTCCATGTCTTTCAGATATACGTTCACCTTTACTACCTTTTCCCAGGATGAACCTGCCGCCTTCAGGACATTTCCCAGATTCTTGATGCATTGAGCCTGTACCCAGAAATTGTGGAAACCGTCTAGGATTCATCAAAAATCTCGTCTCTTACAGTGTGCTCCTTGATTCCACCTTCGACGATTACGCCGTCCTTGTCTCCAGGTACTTGACCGCTAAGGAAGATCAACCCGGGGACCTTCACCGCATGTGCTATATGATGGTCTATCAGCCATTGATATCGAATCCAGGGCGATACGGGGAAACTGACAGAGAATGTGGCTGAAGTTTGCGTTCTCCGTGGAATTTACTTGCTCAATGGACATGGTGGTGGGCTGAATGGGTAAGCTGCTTATCGTCTAATCAGCAAGGGGGACTTTTTATTATAGCACTCAATCTTCAAGATGAACAGATGACTTCCGCATGCGACGGACCGTCCTTCTAAGAAGCAGCGGGTGCATGACATTGGCAGGTCATGGCTAGCTCTGTGAATGGAGCAATGTCCCCACTGCGATCGATTTATAACCTTCCCGTCAATCTGGATGGTTTGGGACCATACCATGGACACCGCTTCTCTCTCCGACCAGAAAATCGACTCACCCGAAAGTCATGATGAAAACCCTGATAACTCGCGATTGGAAATGTCAGAAATCTCTCGCCAAGAAGAAACGGAGCTTCTTCGTACATTTGACATTCATCTCTTGCCCCCGTTGGCGTTTATGTTAACCAAATATTCCCAAAAGGCCGTCTCCATGACTAATTGTACAGTAAATCATTTTAAACCCCACGCTTTTGTCGCTGTTCTCAGTTTTTTTTTAGAAATTAAAGGTACCTATTCAATGCCCTAGATAAAGGGAACGTAGGAAATGCGAAAACCGATGGGTGGGACAAGGTACGTGGACAAGTTACATGGGGTATTTTCTAAACACTAACTTCAACTGCTGAACTAGGATCTTCATCTTAAAGGAAACCAGGTACTGAGTGTCGTATACCCGACCTACATGTTCTTCAACTGGTCACAGTACTACCTTCTTGTCATGGTTTTCTATGTAAGATTCGTTCCCGGGGACCCAGCCGTGGTTCTGATGGGAAGTCCCTTCACTCACAGGTTCCATTCTGTCTGTAAGGGTTGTTGCTCCACCTCATACCTTCTTGTTTGAACCTGGCCTTAGTTTCGGAACACCTATCTCTCTACTAGTCAAGAGATATTCTGCAGCCCGCATTCTCCCTTTGATGATGATTGGCTTTGTGAGCACACTTGAGCGCCTTCTCCTTTTGGTTACTCTTTTTAATTTGCATCACAGGGATCAATGTACGATGTCCCCTGTTGTAGTCGCATTTTGTCTAATGCATGACTTGGAATAATAGGTCATTATTGGCAGGAGCTGCGACTAATTTCTCGCGTATGTTATCTCCCCCTAGAATCCCCCAGGCTTCTTATTTTTCGTCCAGAGATATTCGCCATACGCTTTTTCTTGGGAATTTTCGAGGCACCCATGCTTCCTGGAGTGGTTTTCTATCTCTCCACTTTCTATAAGCGAGACGAACTGGCATCGAGAGTGGGATTATTTTATGGTACTTTGGCTTGTTGGAACAAATTGCACTCGAGAGGGCTTAAACTCGTGGTCACACAGCTGCTTCCTCTATTTCTGGGGCATTTTCAGGCAGGTCGTCGGCATATTGTACCTCTGGAAATTTTACTGAGCCTGGAATTGTAGGTCTTATTGCCTACGGGGTCTTTCATATTCACAGTTCTAAATATCATTCATGGCAATTCTTGTTCTGGATCGAAGGTTTTTGCTATGATTTCGACGCCTGTCCAATCTACTGACTCTTTGCATAAAGGAGCTGGAACAATATCCCTAGCTGTCGTCGCTTGGTTTTGGCTCCCGAAATCACCCTCAACATGGAAAAAGTTGAGCAACCGCCAAAGAGCAGTAGCAAAAGCAAGGATCTTGGTAGACTCATCTGTCGTGAGCGACGAAAAACTAAACATCCGCGACGCTTTCCGTCCATTCGCCGACCCAATGTATTGGTGAGATCTTGCTTTTCGTCCAACGCAAGTGACAAAGTAACGTGGACGGACACAGGCTGTGGGCTCTTATCAGTCTATCATTCGGTGTACCCCTCGCAAGTGTCAATAATTTCCTTCCACAGATAGTGGCAAGCCTTGGCTACTCTACTATACGAACGAACCTGTTGACAGTGGCCCCAAACATTGTTGGTACGGCGGCACTTTTATTACTTACATTTTCAGTCAGATCATTTCCGAGAGCGATCTATCCATATGTGCGTGCTTCAAAATCTACCGCCATCTCGAGAACGCTAACTTTGCATACAAACCAGATGCATACCTGTTGGCATTGCTATAGCAGGTTTCATTGTCCTTGGGTCGATCGACGTGTTAGCGCATCGGGAGAATAGCATATTTTGCCTGCTTCCTTTTAACGAGTGGGGCGTTCGCGCCTTCCGTTTTAGTGAGTGCATGGTATTCGAACAATACGGTCAACGAATCGAGACGTGCTGTGGTCGCAGCAGTGATGGGTTTGTGTCGACTTTGCCATTACACCAAGTCTGCTTACTCTTGCTTCTTTCCGAAGTTGCCATTGCAAACTCCGCTGGTCTGATATCCACAAATGTGTTCAGGGCTAAGGATGAACCGAAATACATACCAGGTAACTGCCAGTTGTTTTCCACCTTGAGCATTGCTCATCATTGTCACTGGAAGCTCTTGCAACCTCTGGTCCGTGCCGCATTCTTGGTTGACGTTTTTCCTGACCTTCCTACAGCTGGATTCGGCGGTTTGTGCCTCCTCCTGGTCGCAAGGTATTGCCGAAACCATTGCGTGAAAGCACCTTAACGTCATCCAATTTTTTTTAGCACTGGGATATATATGAGAGTTGAAAATCGGCGAAGAAACAAAGTTCAAAATGTGAACATTACGGCAGCAGACGTAGAAACGGAGGCTCTGGCCGATGGACCGCAGTCCCCTTCGTTCCGTTATATGTACTAGATACTTCGGCTTTCGAGTTTGACCTATCAAATTAATACAAACACCCAACGCGAACCTACATCACACCGGTCAGTAGTTCTCTGAAATGGACGCTTGAGTCAAGCTCCGAACCATATGCACAATAAATTCAGTGCAAGCATTCCATCGGGGTGTGATGATAAGTTGTCTTATTATTTTGGCTTTGAAAATCTAACGCAGAAAAAACATTTGAGGTAAAAAGTGCCATGAGGTGTCGAAACATATTATGTGCATAACCTGCCTGTCGTCTTCAAAAGAAACCAGGACAACGACCTCATATAGAGGGAAGGAGATCTGGACATTACAAATTGAGATGTAATAATATCAGAAAAAGGAAGGCATCAAACGAATGTTTCTTTTTTTATGTCATCTGTTTATAAAACGGAAAAAGAATTCAGTGAGGCCTTGTCTTGCGAGTCCCTGTTTTCCAAACTCAGTAAGGTCCTACTGATGGGCCTGCATGATGGCGTCGGATATGAATGCCGCAGAAACTTGTCTGCCTCCAAACCACCTTCCATTGAGACCTTGGATAGCCTTCTTTGCAGTCTCCACAGAATCGAACTTGACGTAGATCTCGCCCTAGAGCAGTGTGAGGGATGTTATAAAAACTGACAGGGAGCAACTTACCTGAGTTTCTTTCTCGACTTTGATTGCTGTGACAGAACCATACTTGCTCTCACACTCTCCTTTGACATCTTCAGCCAGGTCCTTATCCCAGTCCCTCTCTGATTCTCTGAAGAAAAATCAATAAAGTTAGACAGCTAAGCCTCACAGGACAGAAAACGTACTCTTCTGGGTCAAACATATTCTTCAGCAAGACAGAGTGTGATGTCATGGCTTGAGGAATGTTTACGCGCGGTCTGAGAGTTTTTCAGTTCAGTATTCAGTACTGCATAGTCAGGCATTTATAAATTGCTCACGCAGGCTCTGGAAGGGAAGGAGCAGCTTCAGTCCTAGCAAGTTTCTGCATCAGTGCTTGACGAGATGCAGCGTTCAAGTTACCGCCTATATCCAAAGAATTTAGTCATATAAGTACCAAGACAAAGAGATAGAACGACCAACCGCCAGCTTCATCCAGAGAGTCTTGTTGAGTGTATTTTACCGTGCCCTTTTCATGAACTGTGTTTACACGAAGCTTTGTCGGGTTTAAGCATCTTAAAATGGGTGGAAATCAACATGTATCTCACTGTACGACCAGCTAACTCGAAGCCTTCCATTTGCTCAAGGGCCATTCGAGCATCTTCCGACCTCTTATATCTAAATGCAAAATCAAACTTTGAACATCCATAAATCAAAATGACTCACTGGACGAATGCGTAGCCTTTGCTCCGCCCGGTCATCGGATCTCTGTGAAGATCGACAAATTCAAGTTCTCCGAAAGGTTCGAACACCTGTTTGATATCGGACTCGGTAAGGTTGAAATGCAAAGAGCCAACATATAGTCTGTGCAGAAACCAATGTTAATTTAATCGAAAAGATGTTGAGATAACAGTACGAATCCTTACTGCATTGATCCGTGAGAAGAGGTGACACCGGGCGGAAGATTGAGGCTCCTAAATTGTATTAGTGGCAAATAGAGAACCTTCTAGAGAAACAATCGTACCCATCTCCAGGATGGAGTTTGTTCCTTTCCGATTCGGTGAGTTGTACCATGATAGGTAGACCCATTACCACTGTTCCAGAAAGAGAGAGGGCCTTCTCTACAAGATCAATGGAGCGGAACTCAACATAGCCAATGCTGCGCTCAGCGAACATCAGTATCCCATGCATGTCAATAACGCAAAATCATTACCCTTTAGATCGACGAGATAACCTGTCGGTAACAATTCTGGAGTCCATGACAGTATTTTCTCCAAGTTTGTCTTCGAAAAAGTAACCTAAGTCTCGAGCGGTCAAGCGAGCAGCAAGTTGCGAAACAAAGACTGATCGTGCTTCAGAATCATCTTCCTTAGGTTCATCAGGGTTAAAGGGTTCGTCTGCGGGATTGTCGTAAGAAGGAGAACTGCGCCTAAATAGGGATAAGTGAAAAGTGAAAGGTCGGTGTTGAGATTTCCTTACCTAACGCCTGGTGGAGGTGGACTTTTCATGCTCAGACGATCATCATCATCAATTGAACGAGGTCTGGGCCTTTCACTCCTAGGATCATCAAATTCGTCTCTTGGGTCGCGAGCAATCCTGTCTTTTCTTCGATCCCCTGAGCGGATGGAACGAGGACTGTCTCGAGGCGGTGGTGGGGGCAAAGTTGTGGGAGGCGGAGGGATATCGTCAAGTGCTTCAGACCTTTTTCTCTTGACTCTGTCGTCGTGGTCCCGTTCTGGACCATCATAGTCGTCGCCACGCTTGCGCCTGCGATCGCGGTCCTTGTCGTCGCGGTCTCTATCACGGTCTCTGTCGCGATGAGTGTGCCTACTATCATGAGTATCATGTCTGCTGCTGCGGTGCCCCCTGTCGTCTCTATCGCGTCTACGTTCTCTGTCGCGGTCCCTATGTCTGTCGCGAGAACGATCGCGATAGCCTCGGTCACTCCCTCTGTCACGACTATGACTTCGTCTCCTTCGTTCAGTCTGGTTCGCCTCTTTCTTTTCGCCTATCCCTCTTCTCGTGATCTCTTGAGACTGACTGATGCGAGCGCCTAGTCCGAAGTGTATCTGTCGACAAGTTACGAGAGCTGAGGTAAAACAAGATCAGCAAAATGAAAGAAGGACAACCTGACGACGCACGAGTGACGATTAGGGGATCTGTCAATTTCCATCCTGCCGTTAGGTGAAGTCATTTCAGTTACGAAGAGCGTCGAGGTGGATGCAAAAGTGTGGAAGACCAAAAATGAGGTTGGGCAGAAAATCCACAGGGTCTACTTGTGCATGTTTGCACTTGCATCGCCCACGGAAAATAAGCGTGACATCTGTAAGCCGTGATGGAATTTACATTGGCGCCTATCTTCGCCTCTCGCTCTCTCGCGGTGCGTAAAACGAAGACCCTTGGTTATGTGCGTTATTGCCAATATGCTACCGACCCCGGTAGCTTTTCCACCGACAAGTGTCAAAAGCTCCTTCGCAACCATATTTTTCCAAATGGAAAAGATTGCGCCTTAATCCGTCGCGGCTCTGACAAGGGAATAGACCTCGGGATGGCCTCGGAATGCCTGTGCATCTGCTTAGCATTGCCTGCCAATCCAGTTTAAGCGTCTCCTACTCGGAGATGGTCCCACTCGTGTCCTCGCCTTCAGCAAAAACAACCTGTACTTCAGCTTTATCTCCTGCAACCAATTTACTCTGGCAAGTACGGACAGACCTTGTGATCCCGAAGGATGCCCGTGCATCTGCCTAATATCATCTACCGTTCCAGTTAAGGCGTTTTCTGCTCGCAAACGGCGTCCTCAACTTCAACAAAATGTCTTGGCTTCGCGTGCCCTTGAGCCCATCGCGACTTGTTTGACAACGGGCAAACAGATGAAGCTACCAATTATCCGCAGCCCTCCGCCTTGACTTACCGGACACATCACACGCGTCAAGGTTTTACTCCCGTGTACCGGGCTTTTACCGAAAGGGCTTGCATAAAAGCATCACCGCGATGACATCCAACAACCATTGGGTCATTCGAGACTTACACTTGATTATAATGGTCTCTTTCGCCTCCTTTATTGCTCTCTGCTATGCAGCGGCTGTGCTAGCTGTCCCCAACGAGCTTGCCAACGTCACCGGCGAGACGCCTGGAGCTCAGCTTATTCGCCGCGCGACCATCACTTCAAGTAGCACAGGAACGGTTAATGGCTACTACTACTCCTTATGGGAACAGGTTAACAGCGGCGTCACAATGAACATTGGTACTGGCCAATACAGCCTCACGTGGTCCACTGCCTCTCAAGATGTCGTCGCTGGAATTGGTTGGAACCCTGGAAGTGCCCGGTAAGTGCTGGGCATACTTGGTTGCACTTGATCTGACTATATGGGTTCCAGGACGATCACCTACAGCGGGACCTTCAGCCCAAGTGGCAACGCTTACCTCGCCATCTATGGATGGACCACGAGCCCGCTCGTTGAGTACTACATCTGTGATTCATTCGGTACATACAACCCCAGTACCGGTCTCACACATAAAGGCACTGTCACCTCAGACGGAGGGACATACGATATTTACCAGACCATCCGTACGAACGCGCCATCAATCTCAGGAACAGCGACTTTTAATCAGTTCTGGTCTGTTCGCCAGGGGAAGCGAGTTGGCGGGACTGTCACCACCGCTAACCACTTCAATGCCTGGAAGAGCCTCGGAATGACATTGGGCACGTTCAACTACCAGATTCTTGCTACAGAAGGTTACCAGAGTAGCGGATCTTCCTCCCTTTCCTTTTCTTCGGGTTCGGGTACAACGACTGTGGGTCCCACAACAACAACACAACCTGGTACATCTACAACACCAAGTAACACTCCGACTCCGAGTTCCGGTGCTGTTGCACACTGGGGTCAGTGCGGTGGTATTGGTTGGACGGGCGGTACTGTCTGCGCTGCGCCATACACTTGCCAGGTCTCCAACGGTACGTCTACAACCAGCTCTGCTTTGTGACTTCTTTTTGAGACATATTGCAGCTTATTACTCTCAATGTTTATGAGGGTTGGGCCGAATAATATATAATAATGATAATAGGGTTAGAAGAATGTAATCTTGACACCAGTACAATCAGGTATGCATTCACCGGAAAGCAGGAAGAACCTATCCCTCGAACTTCGTAGACCGAATGAAAGGACAGCATTTCCCAATGGACTACATGCGCTGCATCGCTCTCTAATTATTTTCTGATGATCACGATCACTTATCAGCTGTCTACGTGATCCCTATACATGCTGTTAGCGAGAAATTTTCATCCCAAAGTCGTTATTTAGGGCTTCGAATAGGTGCCTGTGCGACCTCAAAGTGCAAGAAGAAAAAAGAAAAAATGGGCGTCGTATGGTGGTTAACAATCGAACCAAGCACTATGCAAACCGTTCGCAATCCCCAGGCGGCGAAGCGTGTGCGTATCAAAATATAAATGCGGCTGCACTGCGACCAAGAAACAGCGAAGATAGAAAATATACGGCCCTGCTCCTACCAGAAATGGAGCATTGGAGCCGTGCCTTGCCGAGTTTTCGGATTCTCTCTCCTCAAACACAACTTAATGTCCATTCTTAATATATGGTGCTGAAGTTAGGAGTAAAAGCAGTTTCTAAAGTTTACATAAGAATAACAAGCTCTAACCATTCCATCTGTATAGTTCAGCTGTCAAGGGCTAAAGCAATTCGGCCAACCTTTGACGGACCCGCTTCTCCGCCTGGGCCAACTCTGTCTCTTCTGCTTTGAGGTACAGTTGATTCAAAGGGTTTTCAGGGCCATCCAACTCAAGTCCTGCTTCAAGCTTGGAAAAGTTCTGAGAAAACTTCCCGTTAAGGATCTAAATAAATGTTAATCAAACTATTGTTGCTCTATCGAAGCATGAACAAACTTGGTTATAAAGAATGTCCTTGAAGTGAGCACGGCTAGAGACCCCATCCAAAGCTAGCGCTCCACTAAGTTGGCCGAATTGTGAAACTGTCGAGTGGTGCTTCAACTAAACATTACATTGTATTATGAGTAACTGTACGGAATAATGATTGATGCATACCTGAGTGATGAAACCTTCCTCAGCAGCCCGTTCAAAAATTTCTGCTGGCTCTTTTGACATCCACCTAGTAAAGTATTCAGATATAGGGGGAGTTTTTCCGAGATAAGTTGGTGGTACATTTCATAACAGAGTGCCTCATCCGAGCACCCTGCTTCTTTGAGAACACTGAACGCTTCGCTGAACCATCAACAGTCAGTGTTTCGTCTGCGTTTTATTGGTGAATACAACATACCGGAAAAGCATAATGATGTTTGGCCAAAGTGCCTGTTCTGTATTTTCGTTAAATCTTGGAACCCTTGAAGGTATATATTGAAGTACCGGCAAGAAGATCCATGGCGGTTTCTTCGCGAGCAGAAGACGCAATCGCTCCAGCTTTGGTGGCCCCAATTGCACGGGACAACGCCAAAGCAATAGGAAGACCAGAACCTGACCCGTCCTGTTCGACGGAAACAAAGCAAGGGAACCCTTTTCCCTTCTGATAAAGAGATCGAACAGAACTTCCTATCATCCTGGGGAAAAAAGAATAAGCGACGACAGAGAGAAAAGGAAGAGGACCATACCTCGGTGCGACCATTACGACATCTTGTTTCGGATCAAAAGAAAGAAGCTTGAAGAAAACATTGTAACCACTGGCAATTACAATTGTCGCAGTCGGCTTCAGCTTGGGCGCAAATTCTTCATTGAAGACTCGAGGCTGAACTTGGTCCGGGATAAGAACGAACAAGACTGGTTAAACATGGTTTAAATGTGATGTAATTCCTGGGTGCTAAAGATGTACTACTCACCATCAGTCACAGCAGCCGCCTTTCCGAAATCATGCTCAACGATGAAACCCTTGGATTTAGCATCCTCGGCGTAGGAATCCTCACGATTGGCTATCAAGATCTTGTCATTTGAAATGCCAGAGTCGCGTAGGTTCTGAGCCTGAGCTGCGCCTTGATTTCCAAAGCTAGAAGGTCGGTCAAGTTTCAAAATGAAGGTTTCGACAGGATTTCAACAATACATACCCGAGGAATACAATCTGCTTATCTTGCAAGAGTGACAGATCAGCGTCGGAATCGTAGTATCTGCAAGGCCAGTTTTTAATGCCAAAATACGAAAAAAGTATGTTGGACGATTTACATCTTGGCGGATGGCATGGGAGACTCGGGTTAGGGGTGAAATGTTCTTGCGAAGAAAGTAAGACGAGGAGGGGACCTGAGAGAGATAGAGAATCGTTCACCCTTTTTCTTCCGCTAATTCCACGATACTCCACGTCTGCGCAGAGAAAATAGGAAGACCCGGTGACTTAAGAGAAGCAAATTAGGCGGCCCGTTTCGAGGGCTTGACCAGGAATCATTCGGCGTATCGGGCCGACTCTGAGGAGTCTCGACTGAACAAAATCTAGACAGGAGAGCCAGCGAGACGGCGCCTTTCGATTTCTTCCCATGTCGCTGACGCCTAACAAGATCGTGTGCATTACAGGTGCATCCAGGGGAATTGGGCGAGCATGGTAAGCAGAAAACTTGACTTCGTTTGCATCTGTTAAGGTTAAAAAAATGTATTCCAGTGCTCTCGAGTTCGTAAAACATGGCGCATCGGGATTGATCCTGCATTATTTGGGAGATCATGAAACAACCGAAGAGATTCAAACACTCAAAAGCCAAGTGGAGGAAAAGGGAGTCCGTACGGTTATAGTCCCAGGTGATATTGCTAAGCTTGAAACCTCCAAGAAGGTTAGTAGTACTATCTGATGAAAGTTCCAACTACTTACCATTCAAGCGCTGAAAGATAGTAGAAGCCGGTGTCAAGGAATTCGGGCGCATCGATGTTTTGGTTTCGAATGTTGGAATTTGTCCATTTTCAGAGTTCTTGACCATGCCCCTCGAAACTTGGGAGCGCACACGTCAAGTCAACCTCGACGGGACTTTCTATATTGTGCAGGGTATATATCTGAATTCTTCAGTTGCCAGACCGACATTGACACCGATTCCAGAGGTTGCTGTTCAGATGGAAAAGCAGGTTCCGCAGGGAGGATCCCTCATTGTGATCTCTTCCATCTCTGGTCTACTTGGTGGTGCCCAGCAATGGTCTGTAATTCGACATACCGCAGTTTTCTTCAAGAGGTACCCTGGATTGACATTGTGCTTTCCAGCCATTACGGTCCAACAAAAGCTGCCATTACATCGTTGATGCAGAATTGTGCAGTCGCTTTGGGAAAGTATGGCATTCGAGCAAATGCAATTCTTCCTGGCACTATCGCCACAGATATCAACAAAGAAGACCTAAAGGATACGACAAAGCGTGACTATATGGTAAATCGCACACTTCTGGGCAGACTCGGGAGTGAGTAAACTACTTACTAGCTTGTGCGCGTGGAGGCTGAAGCTAATGCTTTTCTTGGTAAGCCCCGGAAGATATAGCGGGACCAGTTATATTCCTCGCAAGTGATCTGGCTCGATACATAACTGGGGCATCGATCGTTGTCGATGGCGGAATATTTGTTAACTTCCAATGAAAGACGTGTAATTCATCCAGGAAGACTAGAATCCATCGATATTCTATCTAGCTTGTACGGGTTCTCGGGCCGCCGGACCTACATTGTCGTCCTTGTGCAGCGGTTAGCCTTCAGTGCACAAATTCGGGGGCCAGTTTCCTCCCATCCACGATTACGGGGTCCGCCGCAATAATTACGGTTACCCACCGGGTCCAGTGATGAGATGGATTTCTCCATGCGTGCATGGTTCCTTTCTGAATAACTGTATCACCTGGATTCTTCAAGTACTTCTCAGTGCCATCTTCGTTGATCAGGATTAATTCTCCTGATACTGCAAACCGACAGGATGGTCAGCATGAAGCAAGCAACGTCACTAGTCACCGGTTATATACCAAGTATATTGTAGTCCAATGAACATGTGCGGTGCTGTGGGAAGAATATTTGCGGAGATTCGTGTAGGTTGGCAGGAGAAACCTACCATTGGCGTTATGGCGCCGGGTGCCAGATCCGTGGAGCGTAAATTAGTTCCAGTAGGATGAACAAGCTCAAAATTTGAAGGGTCGTTGATCTTGCGTTTTCCGCCGTCCTCGCTGAAGGGGGTAAAAATAAACAAAGGGAAAGATATGTTAGATAAACTCACCACTTGTTGTTGTCAGCAGTTGGTATAGAGTCGGTCGTGACCCAGATAGAAGCGGACCGAGCTCCTTTCACCAGTTCCATTCTCTAACCATTTCTCAGCAAAATGAATACCTGGAGAGATAAGGGGACTCACTTCTGAAGGTATTTCAACGTCGCCTTGGATGACTGAATTTCCTTGGTTATCATGCGAAGTGACGATACGACGCAGATGGGGAAAGGTGTAAGGATAGGGTTCGCACATAGCGAAAGTAAGAGGAAAGACGATACCGTGGAAAGCTGAGAACTCAAATAGAATTCACTTAAGTAGAGGATAAGGAACTGGAAAAAATGGAATAGCGCGTAGAGTCGCCGTAGACCATGACACATAATGCGCAAATTGCACACACCATTGTCACGGATCGGCAGCATGGAGGTGCACATGATTAACGCTGACGTGTGTACTGCACAGCATAGTATACAAGTTCAATAAGGAAGAAGCTACGACAAAGCATATATGGAGCTAAGGAGCGGTATCTATGAAAAAAGGATCAGCGGTATTTCAGGTACAAATTTCGGTTTTTACGCACAATAATAATAGTCATCAATCAAGGGAATCCAATCTTTCACCAAGGCGCCGAACAGTCCGAGCAGAGGTGTGTGAGCCGTGCCAGCAACAAAAGACTCCAATTTCGGTCTACCACTTCAATTTTAGTCAAATAAGGGATGAGAGATGACCACCACGCACCGTGTAAAGGACTCCCAGATAGATCCGCGAAGTAGGTACCATAACATATCTTTATCTCGTCTGGCATATTCATCTCTCTCGAGCGCTGCAGAGGGAGGCGGTGTTCGACGGATGTTGCGTGACGCGAACTCCATAAACAATGCCACTACGAGCGCCCGGTTAGACCGTTCTGATTTCTTCCTATCAACGACCAGGAGAGATGCTAGAGGGCAGAGAAAAGCGTCAACAGTATAAAACGCGGAATAGTATAGGACGCAGTACCATATGCCAGAGGTCGCAGTATATACAACGACTCTGCCAACCAGTCTCGGCTGCCAGACAATGGCCTGAGAAGAGATAGAGAAGGCTTGACTGAAGAAGTTGTCAAGGCCTTAGGCAAAAGGTATTCTTCGGGTGAAGTGTCGGACTGAGCGGATGTAAGTAGTGGATGTGGAGATAATGGGATTAGGTTATTGCGGAGATGGTCTGGGGTCATCGGGGGCTGAAGACTGTGGAGAAGAAGGAGCCAATGTCGGTGACGAATTATTCGAGGGCGGCAGCGTTGTGGGATCAAATTCTCGCTCTGGAATTGGGGGGGATACTAGCGGGCGACGCGTGGTTTTCAGTAGCAGAAACCGGAGGGATGCTCTGATGGAGACGATTCAGTACGCATCACGCGAACAGTGAAACACACTCACTTGATAACCTCAAGAAGGATAATAGCTCTCCACCTTGTTTTGTTGGAAACTTTCCGCTTTAAAGCCATCTCAACGACAAGTTCTGTGAAACGGATGACTTCCAAAACACGGGCAGCCCATTTGTAGAGCGCATCCTTGTCAGTCCATGCCCTGGTGAAGCGGGAATGCAACGACGAAGGGATAAGAGGACGATAGGAAGGATTACTTTTGACAATGCGTGCCAGAAGGGTATCATGATACATGCTCATGACATTCAACAGCGTCGTCACTGCCGACGAGATCAATGACAAATTGTAGATATTTCCAAGAAAATAAACGGACAGGTTTCTGAGGCAAGCTCAGCATCCTTGAAACGACCAGGCAGAAACCAAGTAATGGACCGAAGTGAGGATTCCAAGGTTGATATAGTAGAGACATTTTTGATAAGAAAAGCCTCGTATTTGGCCTTGGACGAGGCCATGACATGGACAGCCGCAAGATAGACAACGACGGTCAGAGATATCCCTGGACTGTGATTCCTTGAGACACCGACCCGGGAACTCTCACGGAGTCACACCTCCACGACCAAGTCACAGTCACAGGAAGTTGGTCCTGCCTTGGTTTAAGATGGCTGGTGAGTATTTTCTGTAAACGTTCTTTATTAGGCCTCGGTGCAGGCGCTGCCGTCCTTGCTCCTTCCCAGATGTCGCGCGTCGCACCCCAATCATTGGAAGTCCTTCGAACGAGTCCTGTCAGAGGCCAGCTTGAACCGTATGACCCACGCACTCCAAAGGGTTGCCGATATATCCAAACTACAGATACCCCCGATGAACTCAAGGTCGGTTGGTTTAAATCGTCTATATCACGCGCTCTAACCTGAGATCAGGTTTTGTTGCCTCCGGGTACAGCGTCAATGTACGAGCAATTGTTAAAACTCGAAAACTACGAACTCTCCAAGAAACCCGCCGTTTCTTGGGAGCGCATCATGGAAATTCGTCATCTAAAGGACCGCATGATACGCAAGTGCCAGAAGTTGGCCAAGACCACAATGCCTATAGCAAGGACGTCTTCCCGCGGCGAATCCTTTGTCTTCCAAACATTTGTTGCCCCTCCAGATTTTCGAGTGAAGGAAATGGAGAAATGGTTCAGAGATCAACAGAAGCGCGGTACTTCAGTACCTCGAAGAACCATTGAATCAGGCTTGGTTGGTATGCATGATTTATCTATTGCAGGTCCGTCGAGCAGCCGTCAATTAGTACCTTCATCGTCCTCCAAATTGCCGATGCAAAGGTCAATAACAAACCCTGAACCACCTACAAAAATCAGACAGTCACTACTTTACAAGCCTTTGCCGATCATCCAACCTTCCCGCTCTCTGCAATCGGTACGGGAAACACCCTTGGCTACCGCACCCCCACCTGGCCCATTTAACCCTGCCGATATGTTTTCGCCTCCACCCCTTCCTGTCCTATTACTTTCTCAACGCGAAGATTACGGCCTGGATTCCAGGCTGAGGAGTTGGGTCCTTCATTTAATGTTGCAGCACCTGAGCAACCCGCAGAAGCCGTTCCTTCTGCTGTTCCACCTGAATCCACCCTTCGGCCCGTTCTTTCCAGGAGGCCAAGCTGTATTAAGCGTAACAGCATGGGTGAATTTAAAACTGTCTCTTGGGCTGACAACAATGAGCAGGAGCTAGACGACCAGTTCTCAAAATACGCATCTGCTGCTCGTGAAGCCCAAGCATCAGGTGAGTGCATCATTCTTTGTTCCATTTGAGGCATTTCGATTACCTTTTTGACAACATCGTCTTGGGATGCAGGCAAATGGGAAGAAGTTCGGGTTCTATATTTGGAACAGATTGCTGGCCTTGAAAATCTTCATTTACAAGTGAAGGAAGGCCTGGAGCACCTGCGCTCGGAGACGGACCATTTACAGCGTATTGATGAGACAATACGCTAGGCAGCGCGGTACACTTGATGCTACATTCCAGGAATTCGAGCAGAAACAAGCTTTGTTCCAAGAAAAAGGTGAGGGCCCATTTGCTATTCTTATTTCAGTTGCTGATCAGTAATTCGAACGCAGTTCAAGAAGCACTGACCGAAGCCAACGATGCTCTCAATCGCCAAGGCATCAGGAGGGAACTCGAAGCCATTAACGAAGCTTGACGAACATCCTATTGATGGTTTTTTTTAAATTACTAGTTTGTGAATGTAACAACGGATCTAAATGTATCTATGATTTCCAATAGGATTAGACGACTACAAATGGATCAACAATAGATTTCTTCCATTGCACCAGTCAATGGATTGTATGGTATCTTTAATAAAATGCCCCTAAAAAATCATGCTAAAAAACCTTGAAGGATATAATGATAACTGTCATAGGTCTTCAGCACGTCTGCGCCTCCGTTTAGCGTTCCTCCACCAGTGGCGTACGAGAGAGATATAAGCAAAGATGATTAAAGCAGCTAACGCCAATACAATGCCAAACACGTTGTGCGGACCGCCTGATTGGTGCACGTTCATAGGTATGGTGATGTTCATGGAGAATAGACCTAGATAAAGCAAACAGATAAATCTACCGTATTATTGGTCAAAGAGAAGATATACCCGTCAAGGTTTGTAGACACAGAACTGAGACAGTAAGGACAGTCAGGTAGAGTAACTTCATGTCTGCCCCTCCCTTGGCAGTTTCGGTCATCGAACGAAGCTGTGCAAGGTACGTAGGATGCGACTGGCTGAGCATGCGTTCATAGTGCGTCAAGGAGTGTTGTAAAGTTAATATATGATCTGGATATCAAAAAAAAATTCAGGATACATGTGCTGGAAAGGAAAGTTGCTAACCCTGGACATCTCCCATGTAAATAGACAGCTCAATCTCCTCGCCACTCCGCCTGCCTCCGGATGTTCCCATAAGTCGTTTCCGAACTTGAGTGATCACGTCGGATTTACTGGCGAGTAGACGACCTAAAACAGTGACAAGCTTTCTGGTCCTTGCCATCCGCCGCAGGGTCAGCTGAATCGAACTGGGAGGAGGCTCAGATTTCGCCCACAAAAAGTGCCAGGCAATGCTAATCTGACGTTTAGTACGACGATATAGAAGTCTGATGTTGAGGCGAGGGGAGGCGAAGTGGGGCCGGAAGGAATTGCGCAACTGTTCCGCTGGAGAGTATTTCTCACTTGGTTGGGCAATGACTGTCTGTTGTGAAGTTGGAGAGTCTTCCTGTTTCGAGAATAATTCTGGTGTGATAGCCCTGACGAGTTCCACAGGAGGCCCGGATGGCGTGAAGAGGTCCGAAGGCCCTGTGTAAACGATGTGATCAATGGCAAGCACCTCCTTCTCAATCTCTTCCAGGAACGGGAAAAAAGAGTCCACAATAGAATCTAGAAGACTATGAGTGATCCAATCTAGATGAGAAATTAGATTGTGAAGAATGAAGGATAGTCCATCACCCAACCTGAAGACTTGTTGACGACTTTATCCAGCATTATTAGCCTGTTGCGTACCCGGTTGGTATGTTCTACGGAAAGGTTAAATACGCAAATGAAAAATAGAAAATAAGACATTCCATACCTGAGATATCCGTAAAATGAAACTGGCGTAGCCATCAGTATCGGTGCTAAAAAACCCAGAATTGTATTCAGACGCACACAACACATCCCATCCTTGAAGATTGCCATGTAGACATTCGCTTCTCCAATGAAACCGTCATCGACCGGCAATCTATTTCCCGAGGCATCCATGAGACCGACTTCTCGGCGGAGCTTTTCTCTAATCCCTTGGCTTTCAATGGCCCGGAATGATATAAAATAATAACCAAGTTTACTGAAGAGTTCAAGTTTTTCCCGAGGATCTTGCTGAAGAATGTCCTCTAGTGTCAATGGGTGAATGTGCAATAGCTAGATGGACAGTCAACAAATTGTTGATATTTCATTGATTATTGCATACCTTCCCAATCGCCTTCAAGTCCGCCCACGTAGGGTTGGCGACGTCTAAGAACCAGGCTTCAGGTTTGGGCTGAAATTCCTCAAAAGTTTGTTGCGCTTTGGGAATTACAATCGATTCCGGCATCGCTCGATGTTTCCCTTTTTTGGCTCTTCTAGCGCCAGCTGGAGAAGCGGAGTGAGACCGTTGTACCGATGAGCTGCCACGATGCGGGCGATTGAAAAAGGGCGATATTGTACCAGAAGACTGGTCGACATCTTCAAGATCAGCGTCTTTGTGCCTTGGACGTGCCCGATGGTGTCTAGCGGGCTTCCGCATGGCTAGATCAAGCTGAGCAAGGACCAATGGCAATGAAGCCGTCCAGGTAGTGCGTCTGCTTGCATCCACTCCATCAGAACCAATCTGGGCATCTTGAGGTTGCGGAACTGCGGGCATCATAGATAGGGGCAGGTAGAGTCCAAATTCCCTTGGTATCTGCCTCGACTTCTCCAACGCTTTTATGCGTGTAATCCGAGCAACGATGTCGCGTTCTGACTGCAAGGTGCGGAAGGAGGATACACTACGATTCATCCTCCTTCGCCGCCTTGCTAGCTGGAATTTCGTCAAGGTCATGATGGAGGAGCCGGAGGTCGACGAGGTTGAGGAAGATGAACTGGATGTGTCCGAGGCATTGGATGAGTTACCTCTGACATTTTTCGCCCATCGTGAGATTGCATGCTCCAATTTGGCGGCGATAGCACCGATACGTCTAGCGGCTACGAAGGAAAAGGAGGACGAAGAGGACGAAGAGAGCGAACGAGATGAGATAGACGGAGCGACGTCAAGGGGATCTTGGGGAGGCGGGTTTCCTCTGTAAATGTCTTCATTGTTGTCATCAATATGGTGATCAGTGTGGATGGACATTGCAAATGGATTGCAAAGAGGAAGTGGAGTGGTAAAGGATTGACATGAGGTAAATGATTTTTTTGGTGACAGAAACAGAGAAAAAGGCAGTTCCGCAGGATTCTGTTCTCCTTCTAATTCTATTTTTGTACTTTCCCAGGCATATTCAAGCTCATACTCGCCGACGCTTAGCATTTGGCCATCCTGCATCAGCTTCCAATCCGCGTTTGCGGCTCCCACCCTCCTCCTCACCCTTCGCATACGGTCGCGACCTTTTCTCCTTTTGACTTTGTTTCTTTTGCCTTTTCTCGATCACCTTCTTCACAGCTCGTTGTCCTCCCTCCTTCGCAAGAGCTTCATATCGGGCTTCCATTATCAACTTTTGTTTTTCACCTACAATATATGTGGTTTAATGCCAATCTTTACAGGGGGTAGAACAACTTTACCTTTCTTCAAATACCATTCTCCTTTGCCTTGGGTCCGCTTCTGTTGTTCCTCCTTCTTCGCTTTGCTTAGCGTCTCCCTTTGGACTCGGTCCAGCCGATCCTTGTTCACCATGCTTTCCGCGCGTTTGATAGCTTGCTCCAGCCTATATACCTCGTGCTCACGTTCAGTTCGCAGATCTCTTGGCGACGAAGCTAGCAATTTGCGTGCTTGTTTCAACGTTTCACGAAGCGTAGAGAGCTCTTTTCTGTGGTTATCAGCAAGGAAACTGTACTGTGTATGGAATTTTTCCGCAGAGAATTCTCCAGCAGTAGGAAGGAACCTTGGATCGCGAGGGACCTGGTCTTCAACATTAGCCTGTGTTCTTCATTAAAATTGGGCTTCTTACAATTTTAGGGACTTCTACAACTGTCCTCCTCCTGGTAACGGGTCGTTTCGATGTAACTTCAGTAGGGCTGATGACAGAATTCAGTACCTACATAATTTCAAGCAATAGACTACTTACGCATGCTTGCTAGACCTCTTGGATATGTCCTTCCGAGGTTTAGCACTCCACTCGACCTTTTCGATTTTTTCTTTGCCTCTGCCCTTCGTATTGCGAACTTCGGGCTCGCTGTTTGAGTCAGTACCACTTTCCCCTTCTGACCCTGAATCGCTTTCAGGTTCTGCTTGGCTAAGGACGCGTTGAGCTTGACGCAGGGCCCCGAGAGGTAGATCGTGTAAGTCTAGTAGTGACAATGAATACTTTAGATGTCACCAGGAATAAAATGAAGCTGCGTACTGTTCTTCAGAGTTTTCTAGTGGAACAGACGGCTTTGAATAAGTATATGCAGGATCAATGGTACTGTTTCACATACCTCAGATAGGTCCGCTTCTGCCTTTTCATCCTCGAATTCCTGCTGCGAAAAATCGACTTCATCATCCTCCCATTGAGCAATGCGTGGGGCATCAGCGTCAGCCTCATCGTCCTCTGCTCGACGTAGGGACTCGTTATATAGCCCAGGGTCCTGGCTAGAACCTTCTTCGAACTCTTCTGACAACGAGCCGTCTTCGTCAAGACTGGATACACCGCCCTCTTCACTTCCGGAGTCCTGCTCTGCAAATTGGAATTTTGACGCGGCTTTGGGTACAGTGGAAGAGGATAATTTGGCTTGCTTTTCTGCTGTAGCGACTTTGCCTGGAGCGGTTCTATGTAAAGGTCGAGGTCGTCGGGGCATTGAATAAAGCAGAGTCAAGATCCTTGTTGAGTTGAGTGAATGCTAAATTTGGATGTTTTGGAGCATTTTGGTCAAATGCGATCTTACAGCAGCTAATATTTAGCTAAGTAAAGGTTTGAGAAATTTCGTAAAATTCATGAAGAACTCCTTGGTATTTGGCTAGTAATAGATAAACTGCCCGTAGAGTCCTGATCGTCACTTAGGAGTACATAACGTCCATTTTCCACCCTCACATCTAACGAAAGTCCATTTGAAGGTGTTCCCGATCTCCATAAAGGTGTAACACCCATCCAAGCACCCAGCTTTGTTAACCACTTCCGTCGCAACTGGTGGCCAGCTACATGTGGGGGATCACTCAACAGCCCTTCCCACCTATAAGTAGGACGCGCCCGGATCCACGAATCGTCATGGTCCGTCCCACCACCAGTTCCCAAAGTCGAAGGTTGTCCTTGTGTAATGATATCAATATCTTCCATGTCCATTTCGCGTTTGTCACTGCCAAGATGGAACAAGATAGCCTTGCGTGGTTCCGTCAGCGAAAGGAGGGCCCACGTAGGGAGGAACACATACCCCTTTGGAATCCCTGAAGACCGCATCATTTAGGCGAAGGTAGAGCTTATTCAGAAAGCCGGCATGGAAAAAGTCATTCCATCGAGGTTTTTTATGAAGCATGCCTCTTTGCGCGAGAAAGGCCTCCAAAGCAGCTCGGGGTAAAGGTGTGTAGGCGATGGAGGTCCTATAGTGTGGGCTAAAATCGGCAGAATATTTTTCTAACCCTGCGATGGTATCATAATTTCTACGCCAAAGGTCATCCTGCAAAACAATTCAATACAGAAGAAATATGCGTCGGTGCATCATAAAACACACCCAAAAAATATACCACCAAGTTGCAGCCTCCGAAGTTGAAACCGCTGCTAATCGGGTATATGCCGATTTGAATACTGCTTCATTGTTCAACATGACTTGTTGTAGCCTAGAATCTCGCTCGAAGTCAAGACAAGTTTGAACCATTCCATCCGGATCGCGTGGGTGGTCGTATATGAATGACAGGAATCGATAGGTCATGATACGCGATTTCCACCGACACTCCTTTCGGTGATGCCGCCTGTAGTGAGAAAGCTTCTCTTCGACTAAAAAGAGACCGTCATCGATGAGCTGCCTATTGATTTCCAGAAAACGGGCCAATGGAGGTGTGAGGTCATAGTCTTCGTTTAATCCAATTATGTCGCCAGGTGCTGTAACATCTCTTGAGTATTTCAGCCTTATATTGAACCCACTGCCAAGATGCAGTCCTTGCCACTTGAGATGGCCTTGACGTTTGATATTCAAGACAGCATATTCATAATGCACTGAGGTCACCGCACTATAGCGCCTCCCACAACACCAATTGGAATGGGATCCAACAGGCTTCAGACACAATCAGCATACTCTATTGGTCAGCGAGTTAGAGATAATACTTACTCGTACATGTTCGTAAGGCCACCGAATAACTCGGCCTTCCAGCGCTCGAAGGGACATACGCACATGGCGACGTCGCTGGATGTCTGGACTTGAATTCTGTGCTATGTATTCATCTAAATCAGAGGCGTCATTGAGAACTGCGTAGGAGCCATCATCATAACGGACAACCTAGGAAGTAAACCCATTGTCAAATCAACTGGAAATGGTGGAAGTCGGTGCTCACGAGGGTCGGCGGAAATGGAATCCACCAAGCATTTCCAAAACAACTTGTACGATCGCGGTTATCTTTGTCTTGACGTTTCTTCCAATAACTATCTGGACCAATATAGTTCTTCTGAATGACATCTTCGAGTTGTCGATACCAAGCAAAATCCGGGCCAGAGGTGAGTGAAACAGCCCTGTGGTAGGCAACAGAGCCAACTTCTCGCAAAATCTACGACATTATGAAAACGAATTAAGTGTCCGAAAAACGATCATGCAGAAAAGAGAAGACACAAACCTTTAAGTTTTCCACGTGTCTTTCGCCAGGCGTGCCCGTAAATTCCAATAGATAAGGGGGAAATTCAGAATCGCGCGCCTGAGCGAACACCATGGCTTGTTCTTTGGGTATCTTACATTCCGGATCGGTAAGCAATAGAGCGGTTATGGATTCTTGCCAAATTCGTCGTTTAGTATGAATTGAAGACGGCGAAGTATCAAGGCTTAGAGTAGCTGTGAGCCCAATGGAAATTCAAAGGGATACAAGCGTACCGAGGGGAGAATATGTCAATACCTTGGTGGATCAAAATCATTAGTAACTGAAAGGGGAAGAATAAAGCGCATACATACTGAAGTCAATTCTCCTAGTCAATCCTGTTTAAACGCATAAGCTACTGATAGTTGGTCAGTAGGGAAATCATACTTTTGACAACCATTTGCATCCAATTAAAATTGATGCACGTGAAGTCTATACAGCATCTCAAAATTAGCACGCCAAGTATTAGAAAGTCCTGCCCTGCTTACAAAATCCGAGTCCGTAAGTTACGATGTAGATGCTGAAATTTGACCCCCAGGAATCAGAATAAAAGGCCTCGAAAAAGACTGAAAACAACATGCCTGTAAAGTACATATGAGTCAACGATGTCCTTTCCAGGTATATTTAGAGTAATCGCAAGAGCAGTGGCCGACGTAGATAGGTAATTGAGACGAGATGTCCACTCGCTGGCATTGTTGACTGGATCCAAGAACGGTGCAAAGGCGCATTGCGCTATAAAGAAGCATAAAGCAGAGGCAAGTAGGAGCACTTGTCGAATGATGGGTATTGTAGAACGAGAAAGAGATCGAAATAAGCAATTATCCGGATCTATCACTGCAATAATCGCAAGTGTGCTAAGCTTTGCAAAGAGGTAGGTCGATATGTAGGTACCCCAGCCACGACGGAAGCCTGTTTTCTTTTTAGAACTGACAGAAAGTATCATATCTGGACTCATACCGTTATACAGGAAAGAGAAGGGGTTGCGGTCGCGATTGAGAAGTCGATGGTACTCTCCATCTAGATCGACACTGGTACGTGGGCGGCCGAGCTCGCTGAACTTAGCCAGCTTTGGTACAGACCGCCGGATGACGCTACGAAGGGCGAGAGGAAACCATATAGCGATCTATGTCATGTTAGAATTGCTCTCCAAGCACCGAACCTACTCACGAAAAAGAAAGTAATAGCCGACAACACAACAACGACTGGAGCAAAGTTAACTTCATTTTGCTTCATGGTAGTTGTCCAACAGAAGTCAAGAGGATCGCGATACTCGGTGGGTGGACCTAGTGGGGGAACGACAGGAGGGAAAACAGGTCGAATTTGTATATGGGTTTGGTATTGCCCACAATTCTTGCGACCAGACAAGCACATGTAGTGACATCGTGCTTAACGGGAGATATAGGACAATCAGTAAAAACGTCACAATGACTATACCCCACTGATTCCCTTTCGACTCGGTTTTTTGAAGGCCCTCGACAGAGGTATAACGGTCACATTGAATTGTCGACCGATAAAAATAGGTAAGGAGCAAGGCGCCGAATGCCATGACGAGAACCAAAAATAATAGGGATTGAACCACGACCGGGGCAAAGTTCAGAGCAAGCACGTTTGGACTAAGAAAAATTAGGGACTTTAATTGGATCCCAAAATGAACGGAAAACCTTACATTGTACCAAGAAATAATTTCCGCCATTTATCTTCCACGTTCACGCCTCCCATGGGAACTAAAGCCGAAAGGTCAAAGCCGCACTACAGTACCGAAAATGGCCGTACCTATGGTGCTCAGAATCAACGCAAATATCTGCACTGTATTGATAAGCCCCTGTAGGCTATAAAAAGAGGCGAGAGCACTGGAGCCCTGGATTACCCCGTCAGGCCTGAAGGACACTTAAACAAAACAGAAGATCCGTACCAAGAACCCGATGAGAAAATTGGTGGCACCGCCAAGAAGGGAGTCGCGGTTCCTCCACGCAGGCGCAATTGTCGAGTTGGATTCCAAGTCCTCGATCGAACGACCAGTTTTCGCCAATGCTTCCAGCGGTGGGAACATTGCACCTTTGCAATCTTTGTCCTTATCTCCAAGAAACGAGGGAGACAGTGAAGCAAGGTAGAGGTCGAGTTTGGGAAGACTCAAAGGATGTGCTCTCCGAGAGAACACCACCAGTGCAGGAATAGCGGTGTGAGAGCGCTTCGGGCGTGAGCTTTTATGAGAGAGATAATCGTTTCCGTTCGACAATTCATGGTTCGGCGGATACGAATGTTTCATGAATGAAGCTGTCTCTTCATCAACAGGAACGTCACGAGGGTCAACGACAGTGATGGTCGTGGTCGAATTAGCAAATGTGTGTTTGGAGAATTTGAGGGAGCTAGACGAGGTGTATGGAAGCAAAGTAGACGATTGGGCGCGGGAAACTCTAAACGTGGTTTTATCCAGTTCGTTAGATCTCGAAGTCGTGGAATTTGTCTTTGAAAAGGCAGTTGAGCCATTCGAAAGTGTTGACGACCTAGAAGGAACGAGGTGTGAAGGCTGCGGTTCCAGTGGTGTTCCATGCTTGATGAACCGAGCGAGTCTGGGCGGGGGATCACCTTGAAGGCCTTCACCATTACTGACCGGATCGTTTGGCTGCGGACCTTGAGAAGATGGGTGGGCGGACAGAGGCACGGAAGACTCGTACTGTTGGACAAGATCTTTCACGGCCATGGTTGTACTTGCTAGCGGTGCATCGATAGAAATCGCTTCTTCAAGCTTTTACTGAAGGTCCGACGTGATTAGTTAAATGAGATGGATGGTGGTATTGGGTTGCGATGGCACAGGGGGTCACCACTGACGTTGACGCACAGAAGATGGATATATATGGAAAGGATGTCCATTTTTAGAGACATGTTAAAAGTACTCATGAAGTGACAATTGTCAAACACAAGCAGTATTATAAGTATGAGAGTGTAGTGTACGTAAATACATCGAATGGAACTACGAGAAACACCGAAAAGGGGGTTAAAGTAAGATTTTTGGAATGCCAGTCCAATGCCATTATTTGTAAGTCCAGATACCCCTTCAAAGACATTTGAAATTTAAATGAGTGCTCACACTCAAATACAAGATGCTGCGGAGAACGGTATACTGGGAGATGCATGGCCTACAATGGACAATCCTGAGGTTGTAGGGCTAATGACGAATACTGGAAAGAGTGCTAATTTCTTGGTGGTCGCAGTGTGTTTCGCGACGAGCTTGTAGAAACGTCAAAGATACCTACCAATGTACGCCGTCTTTCTCGCTTTTCCACGACCACCGTTTTCTGTGTCGTAGTTGTCGTATTAACGGAAGTGACAGTACCCGAGACGGTCCGGAGGAGGGTTCTTATCCAGGATGTGGTTTTCACAGTGTTCGGGTTTCCCATATCAGCCTGAGCTTTCAGCTTAGAGGCATAGCGCTGTGCATGAAAAGAATTTGGGTCGTAGGGCCAATTCGATTTCATTAAGACCTCTAGAGGCCCCAAATCGGCGACAAGTTCTGGGCATCGGTTCAACCTTACACGAAGGGACGGATCAAGTTTTTCTTGTTCCAAAATCGATGAATGAAATGATTCGTGGGTCTCTGGATCGTTTGGTGATATAGGAAGAGTTCTTTGGATGGTGTCTGCGAACTTGAAAATACCAGTGGCAGAACTAAAAATTCAATAGCGGTCAGACCAATTTCAAATTCTAATATAAATGTATAAAAACTTACTCGTGAGGTTGCTGGGTTCCCCAAGGCGCAACAGGCTGGAAAAGCTTTTGCAAGTAATGTATGTCAAGGGATAAGAATACCTCCACTTGAGCCTAACGGTAAAACTCGTCCATCAATAGGCCAAGGACAGGGAAGATTGTTGGACACTAACAGCCATCCAAATGAGCGTGAGGTCCGCCAAGTCATGGCTTTTATACCCGCCCCCAATCTAGTCAATCAATCAGTTGGTGTAGGACGTGAATAATGGAATGCTTAACTTACATCGGAATGGCAGCCTGTGAACCAGCACTGATGACAGACGTAAGAAAAACCAAAAACATAATAACTAGCTTACCTGTCTCAAAGTTTGACCCTTGAGCCTGCCAGCCTCCGTTTGCATAAATCGATTGCAATTCTGAAGAAGTGAGTTATTAAGAAGATTGAATTTGGTCGTAGGGAAAGTAGGACCATACAAAGTCTGCTCGCATCTCGTTGAGAGCTAGCGCTTGAAAAGCGTGCTGGACATGCTCTCCCAAAATCCGATCAGGGAAACCAAACATGTGGTATGATTTTTTAGATAAACTTAGTTCTTCTGGAAGGCCCACGGACCCAACGGTGTCCCAAACACCCACACATCTAGGCGAATTGAAATTCGTGGCAACATGGTGAGATTCCGTTTCACTTACTTGACCGTGAATTTATCGTTGTCCATGTCAGCACGTCGCTTTCCCTTGGAATCTGGGCGACGCCAGGGAGCCAGCTTCTCTTCAAGCTCATTTTTTTCTGTGAAAAAAGGTGATCATACAGCTCGGTTTTTGAGATGAAGTGACTTACCCTTTGGGTCTTGGGACTTTCCGAGGGCTTGGAAATCAATAAAGATACTAGCAAAGCTGTCCATATCTGTCCGGTTGAGTACGCCAATTTCGCCCTTTGTAACAAGAATTAGCGCCGGCAATATGCGTGCGTAGCAAATACGCACGATAAACATGGACACCATTCGTGCTGTGTAAGCCCCCTAGAAGATTCGCCCAATATCAATCATAAACAATGAAACTTCTCAGGATTCTGGGAAGTCATACCCTGGAAAAACCGAAAAGAAAGATCTGCCAATGTTGTCCCTGTCAGTTGGGGGACTCAGCTAACAACTAAGGACATACTTCATCGCCAGGGTGGTAATTGCTGAATTATCCAAGAAGACGGTCGGTCTGCCTGACATCAAGGTGTGCTGAAAGACTACTCACTGTGCAATGAAAGCATACGCGTCCTCGACCTTGTCGGCTGAGAGGAGAATATTAGTAAAACGAATCACACCACGAACAGCCATGACCAAGTTGCATACCTAAAGAGCCACCAGTAGTTCCTATGCGGTGATCATGAAGGGGATTAGAATGACTCTAAATCGAATGAAAGGCGACACTGGAACACACCTTCGATGTACTCAGAGTAGAAGTTGTTCTCTGACCCTATTCCCGACTGATAGAACACGACTTGCGGGATGGGCGGATCTAAACGGTCATCTTCGCGATTAACTGTCCTGGCTAAACGCTGTGGGTTGTGTTAATCGAGTCAAGCAACGTCATAAGGATGGCTTATACACACGAGGACGTTTGTGTACTGAGATCGTTGCTTCGACACGCCGTCTTGCCAGGTCCTAAAAAGCAGGGTCGCCGGCAACTTAATTCGAATCTGCAGGCAGAACATGCTTTGGGGCTTCCTCACCCATCACAGAAAACGATAATCCTCTTGAACATCTTCTGCCTCTCGCCTTCAGACGGTACCGTGTGTATCCTGCGAGGAGACCTAGATGGACTAGCTTGTCGTACTATATCTTGCTGGAAAAGTAAAGAGCCGGGCATTGGTTCGGAGGCTGACCTGCATTGTTAACTAGGAACTGTGGATTGGGGTGGGGTGATTGGTGGTATTTTTGCTCTGCAGCATCTCCGCGCACTATATATACCTCCATCAACCAACTGGATTATGTACTAGTCCTATACTCGAGTAGCAGCGCCTTTGACGGTCACGAGTACTCAAAGACGAGGGCTTGCCATACTGCATGGAGTATAACGAGTAGCTTGGTTTCCATACTTGCTCGAGGCACTATCGCACTGCTTTCGACAGAATGCTAATTATAAGTAGCAAAGTCAATACAAATTTTGTGTTAAATTCGTCATCTCTTGTTGATGTAAATTGATCAGTCCAAGACACAGCGTTCATTAACCCTCCTGTTTATCATTTAACAGACCATAATTATGTAAAGGAATACATACGCCATTTACGAAGCCTTCAATAAATCGGACTCTGGGGTATGGGCCCTGGCCCCTGGGGTGCCAGTGACCGACTCCACCGGGTTGTAAAGCGAAGATTCAACAGTCGCGGACTTGGATCTGGCTTCGCATCTCGTTGAGTTATAAATTTAGTTGATCTGCCACTATTATAACTTATAGTTATAAGTATACTATGCTATTTGCCGAAGCGCATTTCGGCTGACGTGAATTCATCTAGCGCAGCTCTAAAAGAGGTTTCATCTAGGGGTAAAGGAGGCAGTGATCGTTCGCCGACTCAGCCAACGTTGCGAACTCGATCTATGGGGTTTATTTTGGCTGGAACGAAGATAAGAGGGTATTAATAATAATAGATAGAAATGAACAGAGTCACGCACTAAATCTCTGTCAGTCGAATATGCCACGGGGGGAAGCCATGGAGCTCAGGTGGTGTCGGAGGAGAATATGACGACTCCACGGGATGGGTAATGATAAAATCCGGGGACGAAAACCCATCCTCATCTATTTGATCCATAAAAGGTCAGTCTCACGCCTGAAATACGTAAAAACTTGAACTGTACCCTCCAATATTTGGTCGAGCTCGATTACGGAAAGATTGAATGCATTGCCTTTGTACGAACGAGATTTTTTGCGAGACTGTCGCGCCTGGGCCTGCGTCTGAGCAAGAACTGTAGCAGCTGCTGCAATTGCACCTTTTGAAGATTCACGAGACGCAAGGCAAAGAAGGAGAGCGTTTTGATGCGTATTTTCATGCTTTACTAGGACAGAGGTATGTGAAATTAGTGAATAGACACTTGAAACCAGAAGCTACCTTTTTGTTGTCGTCTCCGAAGTTTCTGCAGCTTTTGGGTTGCTTTTCGAGGAACGGGATCCATAACATGTATTGTGGTTACAGGGACAATGCCCCCCTGATAGTGGTTCGGCGATAGAGGACGCGATTCAGAATAGTCTGAAGGGGGTGGGGTGATAGGGTACTCTGTTTCCGAATCGCTGGCGTAGGTTTCTTGCCCGTGTATCGGTAAGCGTTCGCGAATGCTTTGGGCGCATTTAGACAATAAATCTTGGGCCTAAACTTCAGCTATGCCAACATTCCAAAAGTAAAGCGTCACGCACCGTTTTCCTCGTATACCGTTAGTTTTTGGATACCAACGGTACGGCACCAGGAAACAGCATCGACGGTACTCTCTGTTAATACACTTTGTGCTGCTTCATCAGAAACTGACGAAGCTACTGTAAATATAATCCCAAGATGTTTTGGTACGCGTTGACGAGCTGCCCGAAGTGGCTGCGGAGCAGCTGCTGAATACCGTTTCCAGAACGAGCGAGCGGTAATTATGGCGGAATAAATAAAATGAAAGACGCGCAGAAGCAACACAAAAAGGACGTGCATAACGAGAAAGAATTAGTGAAGGGACGTGTCAGAACGCACTAGTTTAAGAATGTCGACGTGGAAGTGTTACAACATCTAAATAAGACGCTGTATACTGATCAGGATCGTGGGAGTGGCAATGACGACGACCCCGTAGCCACAATCCAGTCGATAGTAACGTATTTGATTATTTAAGTATCTATACTACATAGTCCCATCGTAAACGTAGATGCTGTTTAGTACATATCCAATCTACCAGTTAGTTGGGAAATCAGACCAGAGTGGGTTCGTTTTCGAACGATCGCTTGATCTTCAGCAAGATGTTCGTCTTCCAATTGTCCAGCTTCGTCACTTGGTCAAACTCAAAGACAGCAGCTGTGAAAGCTTCGAGATCGCCACCTTCCACCGCCTCGATCAGGGCATTCACAAATTTGGCTTCGCGAGTGGAATTAAATGTGACATCCTGGTTGCAATACTTTTGCATATTTCGTTTAGCCGTCACCGAATCCTGGTTGCAATAAAGAAATCAGCATTAATAACTTCAGGTTGGCGCTGTACTTACACCCAAAGCGAGCGCACACAGGCTGGCCTTCAGCCAATATTCTTTGACACTGTACTTCGTTAAAGCGGACGAAAGAGACTGATCGGCAACCTGTTCATAGCGTTGAATTGCTTGTGGATATTCTTCAAGTTCCGCATGTAGATCAGCCGCATCTTTGAAGCAGGCATTGGCAGTGCTGAAAGATTGAAAGCTAAATTGATATACTAGCCGAATGATTATCCGAACTCACGCAGCGGCGTCTTCTTGCTGGTACCAATCTCCAGCTCGTTCAAAGCTCTCGCAAGCTTTTCGTAGATTGTTACTTTCTTGCAGATATATTTGTCCAATCTCCTTCTCTCTGTCTGCGGCCTGCCTGAAGCGACCAGCTTTGGTGAGATGGACAATGGTCTGTGTCAGCGCTTGAATAGCAACTGCGGAATTGCGATCAGCATATAGGTTGAACCACGTATCACAGAACTCACGATCTGGGTAACCCCTCTTATAGGCTTTAGATGCATTCCACCAAGCGTTGGCCGCTTCGTTTCTCCTCCTTACAGAGTTCTCTGCATTCTGCTTCACGAGCGAATGCGTCACCAGCCTCCTTGAAGAGTTTCTCGATCTTGAAAGAGTTTGCCGCTTGCTGATAGAGATCGCCGGCTTCCTCGTATTTGGTCGAGGACGACGTGAACCATCCACCAGAGGAGTTGGCTTTCTTGTCAGCTTTTTCGAGGAGAAGTTGAGCAGGCGACTTGGAGGGCATGTTGGGTGTAAATACGAAAGGGGTGTGCGTGACACAGGTTGAATGCTACTCGAGTAGTATCCAAGTCATATGACCCCCCAACTAAATACGTCAGAGCTGCTGCAGAAATTAAATATCGACTGCTCTAATTGTCATTTCCTTCAAACAGCCATGTCCGACCTACCTCTCAACGCGATTACTTCGCTCTCCGACGCTCATCCAAAGCCATCTGACCTGCACTTTCAATATGGCACGGCTGGCTTCCGGACTCTGTGAGCAACCCCCTGATCATCCGCTTCGATTGCCATCGGGCCCCATTGACTACTTTTTTCTAGGGGGATCACACTGGACTCAGTTATTTTTCGCGTAGGTATTCTCGCCGGTCTTCGAAGCAAGAAGTTGGATGGAAAGACGATTGGTGTCATGGTCACCGCGTCTCATAACCCAGAACAGGTTGGTCGTGAAATTCCTGTCTTGAATGCGTGAATTGACGCGCCTGATTGACAAGGACAATGGTGTCAAATTGGTAGATCCGCGAGGAGAGATGCTCGAAGCATCGTGGGAGACACACGCCACAGTTCTCGCCAACTGCTCCAACAGCTGATGCCTTTATAGAGGCGCTCGAGACCTTAGTACGGAGCGCTAAGATCGATCTGTCGAAACCTGCAAGAGTAGTTTACGCGCGAGACACTCGACCTTCCGGACCCTCTCTAGTTTTCTGCATTAGAGGATGGCTTCAAGGCCCTCAATGTCGAAGCTCGCGATGCCGGTGTAACCACTACACCTATCCTTCATTACCTAGTAAAAGCAATCAATACAAAAGGCACCAATGAAAGTTATGGGGAGGATTCGGAAGACGGGTACTTCACGAAACTCAGCGAATCCTTCAAAAGGTTGATCGTATGTGTCCCTTCAAAAATCCGCTTTGAACGCGCATTTATGCGCCTTATATTAGACCGGCAAAGCGAAACCCGAACCTTTGGTCATCGACTGTGCCAACGGGGTAGGTGCACACGCTGGTGCTAAACTTGCCACCTACCTCGGGGATACCCTGCCTTTGATCTTAGAGAATACTGCCACTTCGACTCCTGGGACGCTCAATGATTCTTGTGGTGCCGACTTCGTCAAAACAATGCAAAAATTGCCTCCAAATTTGGTTGACCGCATGAAGCCAGGCCAAAGGGCTTGCAGTCTCGACGGAGATGCGGATCGCCTGATGTATTATTACCTTGACGAACGGGGTGTTTTCCACATGTTAGACGGCGATAAAATCGCCACCTTGGTCGCCGCGTTTATTGTCGAACAGGTCAAACTTGCTGGTCTCGAATCTGACGTAAAGGTCGGCGTGGTACAAACCGCGTACGCCAACGGAGCATCTACAAAGTATCTGGCAGCGGTACGTTTTTGTCTGCATTGTTTTGTTCTGCGTTTCTCTCCATTTACCTATTACCAGCGTTTGCCTGTCAAATGCGTCCCGACAGGTGTAAAACACCTCCATCATGCCGCCGAACATTTTGATATTGGCGTGTACTTCGAAGCCAATGGCCATGGGACGGTCCTTTTTTCTACAGCCTACGCAAGAGAAACTCGCCAGCTACGAGCCGTCAACTCCTGCTCAATCGACTGCCTTGAACCACCTCATCAACATGACCCAGTTGATCAATCAGACTGTAGGAGACGCATTATCGGATATTCTGCTTGTTGAGGTGGTTCTAGCTCACAAATCGTACTCTGGAGTGGAATGGAACTCGTTGTATGCGGACCTGCCAAATAGACTTGTCAAAGTTGTCGTCGGCGATAGAAATGCTTTCAAAACAGAAGATGCAGAACGCCGTCTTGTAAACCCTCTTGGGTTGCAGGCAAGGGTTGACGATCTGGTCCGACAATACGAAGGTGGTCGTTCGTTCGTCCGACCCAGCGGAACAGAGGATGTTGTCCGAGTCTACGCAGAGGCTGCTCTGAAGACCCAGGCTGACGGTGAGTTAGTGTGGCTCGTCAGAACACAGTGACTGAAGTTGTTGCCTTAGAACTTGCTTTTCGTGTTGCTGGATTGGTTTATGACGAAGCAAGCGGTGATCCCTCCAAACGGCCCAGAGAATTTCTTTCGTGATTAGTAAGTTCAAGTTAGATACCCACACTGTACATTACCGTTTGAAAGGATATTTTGTTCGATTGGTTTTTTTCTCCGTAAAACTGCTGTAAAAGAGCAAGTCAAAGAAGTGGCGGCCGAATGACACCGAATCTTCGAACACGTATTCGACGCCATTATGAGGGTATTCGCCGTTCGGTATTTGCCTCCGTTCGCGCGATCGCACGTAATTTCAAGGCACGAGATGCAACAAGTATATGCACCCCCGGACCAAAGCCATTAAGCACTGGACAGTGGAACCATGGAGTTTAATATGCAGTACATCCACCTCTCATTCCAACCACCACCACCCCACTCCTCCTTCCTGGCATCCAAATGTGTCGCTTTGTGATATACAAGGGAACGTCACCTGTACAATTGTCCCATGTATGTCAGTCATTCCCAGCCATCAGCCGTATCGGCCTAACTCGTTCCTTTCTTTCCTCCAGTTGCTAACCCGACCATGCCATTCAATCATTAACCAGGCTTTCGATTCTCGCCTGCGGCTTGATCGACGCAGACCTATGAATGGTGATGGATTCGGGGTTGGTACGTTCCACGTACTGCACACTTTTTTCGGACTCATTGAAGCTCGTCTGACAGGATGGTATGACACGGTTTATGACGAAGAGCTTGGAAGCCAACCATGCATTTTTACCTCCGTCACTCCAGTTGGTGTCTTCTATTCTCGCTGTTCCTGTCTTTCGCTTTATTGTTCACCTAGGCTTGGAACAACGTGAATTTGACTAGGTTGGCTGAAAAGATCAAGTCACCGCTCGTTTTGTCAGTCCGATGTCCTTCTACCATTGGCTAGACACTGATATAAACATGTTACAGCGGGCATGTTCGAGCAACGACAGCGGGTTCCTTGTCGCTGGATAATTGCCATCCCTTTGTCCATGGCAAGGTCATGGTACATCTGTTCCTTCCATTGCCGACAAGGTATCATACTGACAACATCGCAGTTTATGCACAACGGAGGGATCGCCGACTTCCATTTAATTAAGCGCCGGCTGCAGAAGGATCTTCCGGATGCTGCTTTCGATATGGTTCAGGGAAACACTGGTATGTCCTCGAGGTAGCCCCTATCTCTTAACCCGAGCTTATTCCAATTTGGCCAAGACTCGGAATGGGCCTTTGCCCTGTTCTTATCAAAGGTGTGCTTTCCAAGAGCTTTTCCAAGAATGAATTTCGTAACTGCAACTGATAAGGCTCTAGCTGCCTGACTGCAATGCGCGGTCCTTTACGTCCGAAATCTTGCGGAAAGCCATGACCGACACGATTGCGGCATTGAACAGTTACGCCGAAGAATTTGATATCACCGAGGTGAGTCCAGGTCTTATTTTTACGGCTGCCATTGTAAAGCCTCGTCTTCCTCGCCATAGCCGAGTTTAATGAACTTCTGCGTCACGGACGGCGAAAGTGTTGTAGTAACACGGTATATCTCTTCCAAGACGGAAGAAGCCGCCTCCTTGGTATGTCGTATACATGCCGATGTTGCCTCCGATAGTGCTCACTGATTCCATAGTGGTTTTCGTCCGGGACGGAGTTCAGCGAATACGCTGAAGGTGGTCATTATAAAATGTCAAAAGCCGACAAAAGAGAGAACATTATCATGGTACTTTATTCCTTGTTTTATAAGTTACCAGATTGAATTTTTGTCCTAGATTGCAAGTGAACCACTCACGTTCGAGCGAGGTACGTTTCATGGCGTGCCATATATGAATTCCTAACGCATTCTTCAGCCGACTGGATGGAAATTAAGACTAACCATATGGTGGTCATTACGCCCAAGATGAACCTGCTGCAAATACCAATAAAGGACAAATTTTATGTTCCTCCTTCTGATCCTGCAGCATTGACGCGAAGGACGGAATTCGCTCAAGAGAAAGGGCTTCTTAATCCTCGGAAGACCGTCACCACCTCTGATAAACCGGCCAAGAATGGTAGACGTCCTCTTCAGGCGCATTGATCCTGAAATATCTTTTATTTTTGTTTATAAGTTATCCGGTTTGTCTTGTTTGCAAGCTGCAGTGTGTATTGCAATGGTTACCCTTTTTCATCTGACTAGAAGCTGTATGTGTAATTTGTACCTCACCTTTAATGAATTTTTACTGGAATGAAGCATTTACATAAACGAACCTGAGCCGGCTACCTTCTGCGTACCCTGCCACTCAAGCCCCTGCGGCCCCTGCCTTTATCTTTCGATTTGAGGTGAAGAACTGAAGATTGTTCCAGCGTTCTTGGGGTAAAAAGTAAAGCCTTGAAAAGGGTCCCTTTGGGTAACTTACTCGAGGTTTCGAGTTATCTTGCCGTTGTTATCAAAAATTTTTATTTGGAAAATAGCGACGCGTCTGTCACGTACACGGAAAGTCACATGTTCACACGTCACATTCTAGACTCACTTTGAGTTGTCCATCGACTTGGATGACGGAGAGCTGTGGCACCGCTGCAACGAGCTACTAAAGCTCGAGTCTTCCTCAAAACCGATCTTTAACGACTTCAGCGACTTTTTTTCTTTGTCGCCATGCTGAATCCTTGGTTTTTATGGAGTGCCATCTTCAACACAGCAAGGTAGGCAACAGACCTAAACATTTAGGTCCAATAAAAAACTAACTTAGAATCTGAAGACTGTCAACAGCTCTCCAAATCCTCATTTTCCTTCCTTTGACGTTAGCGACTATATCTCGTCAGGCATTTCTTTTGCTGTCACTTATGTTGACCATACACTCCCTTATCCATGGAACTATGAGCCTTCTCTGGGGCTCACATGCATTGTCTGTACTTCAAGTACCGATGCATCCCTTTCTCCTCCTTGTTTGCTTCAACATCTTCTCCTCGTCTCCTAACCCATGGCTTCTTACCGCTGCTGACTGGTGGGGCACACTCCTCACATTGTCTGGACCTTTGTTCATCGTCATGGAAGGCTTGTCGAGTCTCCTTGTAGTGCAGAAACTTGGTCAAGAAGGAAAACGACTGGTTGGGAGAGGAGAAGCCTACCAATTTGGCCTTTTAATCGCAACTTCCATTGCCTATGTTGCTTCAGCATGGTGGATTGTTGATGTGGGTGTTTTGTGGACTTCACCATTTCGTTGACGCTCATACACTAATCTAGTCATATCCAACTGCTGCGTCATCACCCCTGTCCTCTACCTTATTGGGAGTTGCTATAACGGCATTCTTATTCCTCACCGTTATTGGCTTTGCTCTCCGTCGCACAAATATCATCGAATCTTCAGGACTTGCCGTCTTCATCGCATATAATGTTTGGCTATGTGGTTTTGATCAAAAATCATTCACGGACCCGGCATCATCCTAGTAAGATTGCCGACAGCAAATTATCACTAGAGAAAAAGAAGCTTATTTCTTTCATTTAGCGCACCTCTTCTGCCAAACATCCTTCCCCACATTCAAACTCTGTTGAATTTTGTTATTAACACGCTGCCTAAACCAGTCCTTATTGCGCTTCTTTATCGACTGACAATTCTTCATCTCGCTTCGGGAATTCTTCCGACCATTGGAGCCGATAGCTGGGAGTCAGAAGAAGGTGTCGACGACACTTGGAGCGACCGACCAGTCAGTCTCTAAAACAGTTTATCTTGAACTCACCTTTAATCATCTGTTAGACATCGATGTTGACACGGTTACTGCTGACTTACCGACAATCAATATTCGTGACCGTATACTCTCATCTACTCTGTATGTTTTTCGTTTGGACTTTCGGGGTCGCGTGTGTTCTGATGCTCTTTCAGTACTGGATCATTCTTCCCAAATATGGTGGAGATGGATGAACATATTTTTCACTCTCGTAATTTGGTCCATTGAGCTTATTGTGAGCTCGGAAGACGGCATCGATGAAAAGGATTGGAAAGTCGATTAATTATGTGCATGAAAGGCCCAACGATACCACCGCCTTTTATGCATATGACGCCCGATTCGACGGTGATGGCATCCTTGTCCCTAATTATTTGTCTTCCATTCAGCTTCTTTCTCGTCTTCCCCTTCATAATACTCCCGCTTCCATATTTGTGCCTTTCGTTTCACTTCTTCCAGAATTTCCTCACAGGCGACGAAGGCCTCTTTTCTATGGGGAGACGAAACCGCGATCACTGGGGAATGTTGGTATATCAGGACCACATATGTGCGAACCACATACCAATGGACGTTTCCCCGATTGGCACTGTACCAAGGCGATGGTGGATTGCACAGCGCATTTTTGGCTGTGCATCGATCGTCTCTGTCTGTGGTTGGCGTAGTGAACGGGTAGCTAGTTTGATTGCACTGTGACCGATATTGGACATGGTTTTTATTGCTACTGCAGAGTAAGCTTGATATTCCAAGCGCGTCACCATTTTGCCTATAAAAGAATCCCAATGAGTTTATACTGTAAAACGCGATCTCCGTAAACGCGTGAACCTCTGAATGAATTGCGGGTTGTGCCTGTAGACCCAATCTCATAAGCAAATGGCATCAGCACTCTCAGAAGCTCCAGGAAGTACATACCAATGAAGATCGCCGTCGCGCCTGCAGTAACGTCTTGAACAGAGGCAACGATCTTTGGTACATCGAGGCGTTCATAAGTCAGAGCGCAGTCGACCTCGGGTCCCCTGAGACTTGCTTCAATAGATGCTGCTGGTGTAAGGGTCATGTTGAGTGATAAGCTAAGTAAGGCAAGTAATCGAGACGGACTGCCAATAACCAGATCTGGTTCCAACTTTCAAACCTTCACCTCCATGCAATGCTGGGGTAAGGTTCGTCTTCTCTGGCCTAGTGTCAGGTACAATTCGACCGGCGCTTCTGTTATACTCAGACCTTATCAAGAACATTGTCTAGATGCCTGCACCGACGCGCTTGCCTCGGGTTCAACACGCATTGGTGTCTCATTGCCAACGGGCTCCGGAAAGACGACGGTCTTCATCTCCCTTCTCTCCCGTATAGCCCCGCCTGCCGAAAACCAAGCGGCAACGAAATCCCTAATCATCGTCAACAGCATAGAGCTTGCTCGACAATCTGCGGATCAAGTTGCACGGCTTTTTCCCCACTGGCGCGTCGAGATTGAACAAGGTTCGAAATATCAGGCTTCAGGTTTCGCAGACGTGTATGTTTTTCTGAATTTTGTCTCTCCGTATTTCTCTTACTTTTCTCCTCTCTCCAGTACCGTTGCAACCTACCAAACTCTCAATAATGAACAAAGGCTCAGGAAGTTTGACCCAAAGACCCTGAAAGCTATTATCATTGACGAAGCCCACCATGCTGCTGCTCCTTCGTATGTTTGTTTTCCGAGTGGACGGATTCAACGAAACCTCAATACTACTTTCAGATATCGTCGGCTGCTCTCTAGGTTTGACCCCGAAATAAAACACCCAGACACGGAATTCGAACCAGGAAATATACCTCACAAAATACCCATTATCGGCTTCTCTGCGACCTTTGGACGTCATGACCGACTGGCATTGGGGTCCGTTTTTGAACGCATCGTGTACCATCGACATTTCTTGGAAATGATCAAGGAAGAATGGTACAGAGGGCATTTTGTGGAAGTTGCTGTCAAACTAAAGACCTGTGTTCGTAGGCTTTGTGACCGTACGATTTACGTCTGTTCGCGCACAAATAAATTTGAAGGACGTTACCGTTAATGCTCGAACAGGGGACTTCAATCCAACAAGTCTGGCCCATGTTATAAATGCCGACTCGATTAATAATTTGGTCGTCAAGACCTGGATAGACCGTGCATGTAAGACTTCTCTAAGTCATTTTTTATCAACTCTCATCACGAGAATTCTACTGCAGCGACCCGGAAGTCTACTCTCGTATTCTGTGTTAATGTTGCACACGTGGTTGCGTTGACGCAAACTTTTCGAGGCTTTGGCATCGACGCCAGACACCTATCTGCAAGGACTGCGCCAGCTGAGCGTAAAGCTCTTATTCAGTCTTTCAAGGACGGCAAATTTCCTGTGCTTGTGAACTGCGGTGTGTGACCATCGTCTCCCTTTACTATGCAACAATTATTTATCGGGCATCGCCGTTAGCCATCTTGACCGAAGGTGCCGATATTCCGAATATCGACTGCGTGCTTGTGGCTCGACCAACTCGCTCACGGAACGTCTTTGCCCAAATGGTACGTGTTTAGCAAAGTAATCCTATCCATGTGCCAGCATTATATCGATAATTGTTAGATTGGTCGTGGAATGAGGTTGTCACCCAACACGGGGAAAACTGACTGTCGAATAATTGATTTTGTTGACTCTCATTATCGAGTTGGTGGGCTTGTTACAGCTCCCACTCTCTTTGGTTTGGACCCAGATGAAATCGCGGTTGATGGTATATTCCCATCACTTTTATTTAGTTCACGTATTGATTGTCTTTTGTTAGACGAGACCCTTGTGTCACTGGAAAAGCGTGCTGCAGACATTTATTTGTCAAATGGGCCCGATGGCGTCCCGATGCCCACGTCTGTTACATATATAGATCACGAAGATCCTTTCAGCTTGGAAATATCGAACCATAAACCAAATCATATCTATATATTGAGCCCTTTCGCCTGGGTTGACTGCGGGCAGGATGTCTACGTACTTGACCTTCTCACAAGGGGTTTTATTCGTATCGAAAAACAAGGTAAACATATTCTTTTTTAGTGTAATCGCTTCTCGTTTTCATTACCCTTTTCAGAGGATGAAAACAAAGAGTATTTCGTTGCTCGTTACACCCCAGCTGCATACGGAAACAAACAAGCAAAAGAATTAAAGCTGTCCCCTTACCTAACGAGTCGGGAAATACTCAAACATGAGACACTTAACGACGCCGTTCGGGGTTGTGACACATATGTCGTATCTAAGGTTTTTCGAAATTCTTCAGCCACATTGTAAGTCAGTCAATTCTAGTCCTCCAGATATATTCACTGACCAATATCGCAGTTTACTTCGTTCAGCCGAATGGCGATCTAAACCTGCAAGTGATGCGCAAAAGAATTTCGTTCTAAAACGATGGCTCAAGCACGTTTTTCGTTCTATGAGCGAAGAAGACAAAAGAGTGAAGGTGGAATCCATGAATAAGGGCGATGCGGGAAATATCATCACTCGCCTTCGGCACGGTGCTCAGGTGCGCTCAGTATATTGTCATTTTCAATTTGATGATCAAGTTAAATACAAAATCAGGGTCGGCACAAGCAAAAGACGAAGGTTGTATTGAAAGTAATGCAAGAGATGGAGAAAGAACAAAATCGCCGAGCACGTGAAGTCGTGCAAGTTGGCCCTCTCACCAGCTAACTGGTGAGTGCGGATTATGCTAATGTAGAGAGTGCAGGCGAAACAGCGAAGTGACTTTCTAAAGTTAAAACGGCAGCCTTTTGGGCAGTATGAATAGGCGCCATCGAGACTGGTTGGATGATAGAGGACACCAGGCTCGCCCACTAAAGTTGCAAGAAGAGCACCGACGAAAGAATCCCCGGCTCCGGTAACGTTGGCCAATGACCCCACTGGTAATGACGGGAAGTGCTGTAGGAGAACAATTTCCCCTGAATTACCATGGGCAATGATATACCTCTGTCCTGGGTTGCTACGCATACTTGCCCAACCAGAAGTAGACGCGTCTTTAGGGGTGATGCACATTGCAACCAATACACCTTGTTCTCCACATTTGATAATAAGGTGCTGAAAGAATGGTAGTAGACGAATTGCCATCTGAGCGATTCCTTCTTCAACGAGGAATTCCAGGCTGCCCTTGGATCCTGCACGGTCCTGACACGCCCCTTCGTGCTAGTTGTTCGAGGTCCATGCGAAATGCTGAACCGAGATTGAAACTGTTGATTGCGGACCACCAAGCTGGGTGATCCATCAATTCAAACAGGTCTGATTGGGCCGTAGCGTACAGTTGTGCGAGTTCAAGAAGATTGGGTGTGCAGTATGTCACGGGAGATTGATTGGAGGACTCCCCTTGGAGGGCATTCACAATGGCAGGAAGGACGGCGGTTGATTTAATAGTTGAGGTAGGTTCACTGAGTGAAAAAAAGTGTCAGCTTCACTTCAATAAACTGGGCAGAGTGATTAGATGGGCCTACTAAAGAGCTGTGGTGAATCAGTAAACAACAAGAAGCGGTCGAGGAGAGTCGACATACCTTTAATTGCGTGTTCATTGCAATATTTGACGACCGAGTCGATTACTGACGTTGGGAGGTTCCCGTCTAGAGCGACAATGCTGGGAACTTGCTTTCGCAATTGAGAAAGAACCTGACGACACGTAAGCGCAATGGCAGAGGTTTAGTCGGTACAACATTTACCATTTCATCTGTGACTATTTCAGTAATACCCATATCTGCGATTCCTCCAATCAGTGTGCCTTTGCTGTCAAGAACCATGTTGCAAACCGCACTTTGATGGTCGAACCCTAGCAGGCCATCGGTCCGCATTACCAATTTCTGATAGCTTCTCGACGAGAACGTGGCCAAACACATCGTAGCCAAATGGTGAGATGAGGAGAGAAGATAGGCGGGGATATTTTGCCATCCATTACGCGGTGAGATGCCTCTGCGATGTTGCGACCAACGCCTCCCAAAGACAAGTTCACATGACCGGGGGCGGTGGACTGTGCAGCAAGAGCAGCCTGGGTGTCCGGCAGTTCCTGAGCAGTGATATCCACAGCCGCAGAACCGATTACCACAAGGTCTGCTGAGGGCTGTTGGCGCGGTTTGGTATTCGTCAGAGATACCCTGTTGTTAAACTAGTACACACCTGATGAGTAGGCTCGTTCTTTGCGTGATCAGGAAATGAAACAGGGCTGTTGGACTGGTGGACAGGGGATGGCTGGAACTTAGACTCTTGCCCGGAATCATGCGACTATAAAACGACAAAGTCAGGAAGGCAAGGAATCCAGTCTGCAGATCAGCGGTATAGTTACTTACGGCTTCATTGGCCAGTTTCCGGTACTGTACAGCAATTTGTCCGCCTATAGTATGAGCGTGTCAATCTTCATGCGTCGACCTCGGTCATTTTTGACTAACTCACCGACAAGAGCCGTATTCTCGAGGAGCGCGATATTTGACTTCAGGGATTTACCTGCACTTAATTCCGCGATTCTGTCGAGGAGCCAAGGCGTTGCATCTTTGCCACTTTTGTTAATACCATTTTGCTCCGACTCCAGGACTGCTTGGTTGACATATTCTTGGACTTGTTTCCCAACTGCTTCGTACTTTTCAGGAATGGGTACTGCAATCAACGCGCCATTTTGCATCCCCAGTTGCCACTGAGTATCTGAAGGTTGCGGGTGAGTGCTTCATATTATGGTGGATGATAGAAAATGGCGAACGTAATATTTTAGCCACAGTGGCCGGGTTATCCACGTTCCACGGAACCTTGTAAACAATAAATAAGCGAATGAGTGGAACGAAAAGAAACTTACGTTGTAGCCGCTATGACGGGAGAAGAATGCGGGGAATTCTCGTGAATCGCCGTAAGAAAGCACGGGAACACCCAAAGTTTCCTGGGGTCATTATAGAGAACGCTGTATATGACCATGAAGCTGCAATGCGTACGAGGTATTCAAGAGTTCTGAGGAGATGGCATTTCAGGAGTGTAATCAAAAGTGTTCAACAAGGCAGACTGCATACCTTCTGATATCCAAGATGGACTTGACACCAGATGAAACGAGACCCACAGGGCAACGTGTGAGCTCATGAAGGTCGGCAGATATATCCATAGCTAACATAAAATCGCATCGGTAATCGCATGAAAGGACACGAGAAATCCAAGGTTACAGATTTCGCCGCCACGGTGAACGCCTCCCAATCTGCCAAAGGACATTAATATACTTATACCTATTAGGTGAAGTGGGCAGTCACGACCTACCCTCCAGTAGCAAATACCTCGTGTTTTGCACCAAATTATGATATGCTTTTGCAGCGAGCACAATCAGACTTACCTTGATTCCAGCTAACGCAGCGAACACTAAAGTCGCGCTGCAGGTCGTCCCTAGAAACGCAGACTTTGTGGTTAAACACAGAAAGTCACAGAACGACAGAAGGGACATCGCACCTCCATCAGCTTCCATAGCTAACGCTGCAGCAATATCCCGGCGGGAAATTTTGGACGGTCTAGCCTTCCTATCAGCCAACCGCTCAAGTTCATTCCTTTCCAACCCTACTTTCACCCGTCCTTCTATAATACCAATGGTGGCAGGAATAGAACCTGTTGACCGCACGATGTTTTCGAGGGCTAACGGAACTTCGAGACTCGAGGGATATGGGAGCCCATGTGTAACAAGCGCTGTTTCGAGGGCTACGACTGGTTTATTGTGAACCAGAGCATCTTCTACCTCTGGGTGTATATCCAACGGCGCACCCTTCAACTGAAAGGGGGGAAGCTGGGCCCAAGACGCAAGGCCGCGAGCATATGATCTAGCAGACCGCAAACCATGCATGAGAGTTAACAATAAGAGGTATCCAGCACCACATCATGAGGCCCAATACTTACATCATGAGCTCAAGTGCACACATTTGTAGAGTCCAGCGAAAGCATATTATTCGGTGCGCTATACTGATACTGGGTCGTTTACGTGGGTATAGAGTAGCATCACCATACCCAATGTAACACAAAAATAGTAAAAAGGAAGGTCTATGCGTAATAAATGTATCTAATACGTGGGCTTGACAAGCAGTTAGCTTATGCCAACTACAAAAAGTTAGCCTTTTTTTTAGCCGGAACCTGGAAGACGATAATGAGCACATGAAATACAAAGAAATACAAAGGACCATACCACCCGAGTAGACCTTGCCGAACATGACTTCTTGCAGCTTGTCGTACAGGGACAACACACCAGCACCAGCGACACCACGGAGGATGTTGGCACCAGCACCCTTGAAGAGGGACTTCATACCTTCCTTTTGGATGATCTGAGAGCCGGCATCGAACATGGACTTGTAGTTAACACCAGAGCCGGAGGTCATCATCATGCGACGACTGTGGAGGTTGTCAACTAAAGTCAAATCACCGAGACTGAAATGAATCTTACCGGATGGTGTCAAGAGGGTATGAAGCAAGACCAGCACCGATGGTAACACCCCAACCAAGACCGAACGAAGCCAAGAATGAACCCTCGAGGGGACCAACTAGGACAACGGGCTCTGGAAGTACGTAAGACACAGTTGTTCTTCGTAAGACGGGCAACAGGAATACTTACTGAGCGAGTCGTAGACACCAAAGTACAGACCGCGGTAGACAATGATACCGACAACGGAGGGAATGAAACCACGGTAGAGACCAGCAATACCGTCAGAAGCAAGGGTCTTCCTGTAAACGTCAACAAGACCATTGAATTGACGGGCACCTCCTCCTTTGGAGGACTTGGCATCATTGGCGAGACGGGTACGGGCATAATCCAGGGAGTAGACGAAGAGTAATGATGAAGCACCAGCCGCACCACCAGAAGCGACGTTGCCAGCGAACCACTTCCAGTAACCATCATTCTTCTTGAAACCGAACAACGACTTGAAGTAGTCCTCTATCAATGAACATTGTAAGTCTCCGATCGCAAAAAAGACGGCGGGGACATACTGAAGGCGAAGTTCAGGGCCTGGGTCGGGAAGTAACGGATGACGTTGGCGGTGTTTCCTCGCCATAATGAGACGAGACCCTCTTCCCTGTAGACACGAGAGAAGGCATCGCCGATACCCTTGTAAGGAGTAGCAAGACGACCTTGCTTGATCTGAGCGCGTGACGTGTCAACAACGGTAAGGATGCATGGGCACAGAACGAACCATTTCATCCTGGTTCTGGACCAGGAGCTTGATACGCTCGATGGGGGCAGCACTGGTCTTTGCGACGGCCTAGAGGACAGAAAATAAGAAGCGGGAAGAAGCAAAGGCACGCCTGGAAAACTTACAGCGGAAACACCTCCCATGAGGAAATCAACTGTACAACGAGGGCGCTGAGCATGTGAAGGACACCATAAGATGTTGTATACTGACCAGCGAAGTCCTTTGGGGTCTTGACCTTCTTGGTTTCGGCCATTTTGGTGGAAGGGAGAGGAGGATGAGTGGAGGTGGTAAGGATGGGTTGAAAGCAATTGCCCGAAAAACTTCGCGTCAAAAAGACTTCGGGAAGCACCGGGTTCTTTTAAACTCCGCGCCACCTATCCGGCGTGACCGGTCCACAACACAGCCCCTTTAACATCACTCGGCGTCATTCACATTAATTTATAGACACTAATTATACTGTACAATATGTATATTTACTGATAAGTCTAGTACTGCTGCACGACTACTCTGGCCATCGAGAGTCATGAGGAAGTCGAGCATAAGATGGATGGGTTAGCGGCGGCAGTCGAAAAGTCGAATTCCTTGCATCATACGTGGGATAAACAGGGGGAGGCGGGAGAGTGTTCCCAGAAAATGATGAAGTATAACGACCAGGGGAGGAGGGAGAATGATTGTTGATCGACGAGGTATGTAAAACCGAGGCTGCACCATTCATTGAAGCACCGCGCGGCGCAGGCAAGATACGAGACGAAGGATCAACCCGCGATTTTTTCCATGTTTGATCCGTAGGTATCGAATGGTCGAATCCAGTGTCTGTAGCTTTCCGCTTGCCATGCGCATGGGTTATAATAGGCTGGTCGTCCTCGTCCTCTGAGTCCAAAGTTAGGTCAATGACATCGGCACCTCCTTGCTGCAACTGTGATTGGGATTGTGTCGTCTGGCTCTGAGGCAATGTTCCTTCGAAAGAGCGGCCCGCAGAAGACGTGTACGATGGTGACAACTCACGCTTTACGCGGCCTTCGTCTTCGTCGTCGTCTGAGTCGAGGACATATATTTCAATGTTTGGGTCCTTGCTTTTCCCGTTCCCGTTTGGTTGACCAGAACCGTTGACATTGGCTGTCGTGCGAGATGGATTTTCAATCGGGGGTGGTGGCTTCTTGGACGGTGAAGTCAGCTTCGGATGGGCTGCTAGCCACTCGGAAGAGCCGTATTTGTTGTCAGACGTATGCCATTGGCCGTCAGCTTCCACCATAACGTCTTCTACACTTTCCGGCGTCCTCTTCAAAATCTCATCGAAATAACTGGGATAATTAACGTGAACAACTTCCAATAGAGAACGTCGGGAATGAACTCTTACCCATCCATGATCAGATCCCTATGATCTAACATCCTTTCACAGACAGGACAGAGCCAGGTCGTCGTTTGCTCCATCATAGTGAACCAAGAAGTAGCATCAAAACATTGTGGATGAACACATTTTGAAGAACGACAGGGCGTCGTGATTCGTACAAAGGTGAGCTGCCACAACGTTAGCTTTTTGCTCTCAAATTCAAGATGGGCACGCACTGGACATTTCAATGACATTCTTTGGGGACCTGCGATAATGTCATCATCTTCCGACATGGCCTGAATCACTGGATACAACGTTGGAAAACAGGCTTTATCTTTAGGATCTAGGACATACTTCTCTGTCGCACATCCTGTGCTGTCCAAAGGTGTTGGCCTCTGAGATTGGTAACCAAAGCGTCGATCGTGGTCGCTTCGACCAGCATCACGATCATATAGTATTTCTGAAGTTGACCAGTAAATACGAGAAATGCAACAAGACGAAGGTTTACCGACCTTGGATTGTACAGGTTGTTGGCTGTTCACATAAACCATCTCCACTCTATTTGTACTAGTAATCCGGGAATACTTGCCGATATCTGGTGGAGGTGCTGTACCGGGTTTCTTTTTCAATCCCTTCAAATTCGCCGTTATCTGGGTGTTATTGACGCGAACCTCACAGGTCGGAGGAAATTCCATTGGGCAAGCAAGAGTACTCGTCCTAAATGACCCAGCACCGGCATAAAATATGGACGAGGTGCAGAACAATCGTAATTGATATCGAGATCTGGTCGATAAATAAGTAAACGAAAAGAAGCTAAAAGAAATGATGATCACCCAGACTTCATCTTTGCAGATTGGTCGGCACTCAGACTAAACGTGAGCGACTGGGAGCGGCGATCTGTCGCGCTTGTTGACTCTGTTTTCAATGTGCTTAATATCGGCGTCTAAAATTGCACCAATATGACACACCTGGGCATTCGACTAGAGAGGATATTGCCTGGTCAACGGTAAAAAAAGGCGATTCCTTAAAGCGGACGCCTATATTCGACGTGAGATTCGACGATGTTTGATTGTGGGTTGATACACTACCTGGGACTTTTAGGCCAGAAGAGGAAGAAGGGATGGGAGCAGAGACGCCAGAGGGCCTTCGAGGCGGGGCGTATGGGTCATAATGACCTATACTGCTGGATCCTGCATGACTTGTAGCGTAGGGATTGATCTTCGGAGGATCAAATGTCGAGTGAAGAGAGCTCGCAGAGGTAGGAAGGACCGGCAGACAGTGGTGGCAGCCTGCTGGGCGTGTAACTTGAAAAATAAATGGATCAGAATTGCAGCAAGAGGCAAGGAGGTGAATGGTCGCGTCGCCATTAAGCCAAAACTTACATCCCTGTTGTCCGCACTTGATACAAGATTGCCTTTGCCCGCATCCACTTGTCCTGGTAATCTCCAGTTCGCCAAGAATCCAATGTATGCGTGATTCTATCAATGATTTCTTGCTTTTTGCCCGACTTCGAGAAATGAGTGCCACACTCCTCATTGAAGCCGGCTAATATTTGCTTCAGCCTGTCGACAGTGTTATTCTTCACGCCGTGTTTCAATGCCTGATAACGGATGAAATTCTGAGCGAAAATAAAAGTTATGATAAGGAGGATGTACTTACATCAAAATCCATCCAAACATCGGTGCTAGCCATGGTCCTCTACCCAACGTTCGAATGGTTTCAAGAAGAAAATGGGCGCACCGGGCAAAACGAAGTCAGTGTTGCATGCAGGAGGGCCTTTCAAACCAAACAGGAGCATACAACGCAGACGCGCTTCGCTTATGTCAGTTAATAGAATGGCTTCCGAGCATCTCTGCAATCTTCGACTAAATTCGACTTCATCTAGGGCTCATCTGCTCACAATGTCCACAGAGCAAGACGACTACAGTAGCCTATCTCCAGAGGAACGAGACTCTCGCGATAAGGAGGCGAAAGCTCGGGAACAACAAGAGCAGGCTGGTATGCACAGATGGCGATGGCGGATACTTTGTCTGATCATCGTCCTGCGATAATGTCTACAGCGCTTCCGTACACCTGGACTCAAGAATTGGGGGAAATTGACGTGACTATTCCTGTCCCACAAGGCACTCGCGGCAAGGATCTGCATATTGTCATAGACAAGAAGAAGCTCAGTGTCGGTCTCAAAGGCCATGAACCCATCATGTCGGGAGAATTATGCAAGGAGATCAAGGTCGAAGATAGCACTTGGACCGTCCGCAAGTATTTTATTTTCTCGCTACTCAGACATATATCTGACGAATGTTGTTTGAATTTAGAGGATAACAAAGCCGTTTTAATTCATCTTGAAAAACTAAACCAACAGACTTGGTGGGAGAACGTCCTAACGCACCATCCCAAGATTGACACTAAGAGGATCGAGCCAACGGACAGCAAATTAAGCGATCTTGATAACGAGACAAGGTTGGACTAGATTTGAGATGTCATAGATTTATTATCACTAAACACGTTTCTCTAGAGGTATGGTGGAAAAGATGATGGTGAGATATGAGATTGCCCAATTCCTTGGTAGAACAGACATTAATCCGCCCCCGAACCCCAGTTTGACAACCAACAGAAAGTGAGTTGGAATTTTCCTTACCCTTACTATCTGCTGACGAACCTTCTAGCAACTTGGACGTCCGACTTCCGATGAATTGAAAAAGATGGAGGTGCGCATGATGTCTTTCTTGCCTTATCCCCAACTTAAATCCACCTCAGGCTTTGAAGAAATTCCAAGCTGCACATCCCGAACTCGACTTCTCTAATGCTAAGATCTCATAATCTTTAGTTGTTGCTTCAATCTTATGTGCTGTACATATAATGCAGATCTTCCAGTGATATTGAATATGCAACTCCGCCATCAACCAGTTTTGTAGATTACCGAAAAGAGTACTTAAGTTGGTGAGGGTCTCACTATAATTTTCGCCGTTTACCCTGTCCAGGAGGATCATTATTTGCACTCTTCCTTTTTACGCTCTCCACTAATCTTTGGAGACTCTCGCCGGCGTCTTTAACACCTTTTGGCCTACCAGCAACGTCTATTTCTTGACCGCCACGCAGATCTCGCTGGCGTTTTTGACGCTCGTCGAGCAGTGCGCTCATGGCCTTGGTTTTCTTGAAACTAGCAATGATAAATGTCGTCAATATCCGAACCTTTAGAAAGTTCGAGCAGATACGTACTGAGGATTAGTTGGGTCAATGGCAAATTGATGGTCCTCGAAGAGGACTTTGAAGCGCTCGTCCTTGACATCAACGACAAAGTCTTCTTGAGCTTCGTTATCGTCCTCGGTTTTCCCTTTCCTGCCTTTTCTTCTCTTCTTATGCTTTTCAGCTTTTATCACAGACTTGAGGTTGAAATGTTTAGGTTCAGCATTTGGGTTATCGGATGCGGCGAGCAGTGCCAGCTCTTCTGCAGTCGCTTCAGACCGCGTAGGTGGATCCTCGTCATTTTCTTCCTTCTTCTGGCCTTTCTTCGTCTTGCCCAGGTGTTTTTGTTGCTCGTCTCCCTCCCCCTGCTCGTCATCGCTGCCAGCCTCGAAGAAGTCATCTTCTAATTTCTTGTCCTTTGCAACTTCCTTGACCTCATCCTTTCTCTTCTTCCTCTTCTCTTTCATCTTCCGCTGATACTTTTCCAGAGTGGTCTCGTCCTTATCTTCCTTTTTGCTCAACCCGGGCGTGAAGGTGATCTCCATGTCAATATCTTCATTGGCCCCGTCTTCATCTCCCCAGCCCTCTGGCATGGCGTCGTCGTTACCTCCTAAAAGCAACGACCTCAACTTATCTCTTGAAGCCTTCTTGTCCTTCTTCTTTGGTGCCTTATCTTCCTCTTCCGACTCGGATGAAGAATTCGCGAGGTATGCTTTAAAATCGGACTCTTCGATTTCTTTGCGTGTGAGGGCGCGTCGGGTGACGTGATTCCGTTCAGGATCATCATCATCCCACGTTAACTTGACTTTGGAGTGTCTCAGCGCCTATTTCGAGTTACAGATCGACAAACTTGGACGGAGACGATCAATAAATAACGTACATCAGTAACAAATTCGACGGCTTTGTAGTTTGTATTGACGTCGTCGGTAGCCTCATCTCTAGAGAGATATTTAGAGACGTATGTCATAAATATGATAATGAAGCATACCGAGGCTCGTTTTCGAAAGTCATATCGTCTGGGACGAAGCTCATATCAAATACGTTTGCTGAACGCTCAAGTTCTGTGCCCTCTAGTTCGTTATAGATATGGGACGCCGCATCCACTGTGTCGCAGGTCACAACAGCGTAATAATATCTAACAATTCTATGAGTACTCATATTGTTGTCGATATCAAGGAGAACGAACCGCAGTCTTTCAAGTTGGTACTTGCGTAGAGCATCCTCATCATAGTCCTCTTCTCCTCCAACTTCGTAGATCGTCCGTTCATTCACCTCATCGATATCGAGATCCTGCTTCTTCTTAAATATCTCGGGCGGTGGCCCTTCTTTCTCTTCTCTTTCCATCCTCTTCTTGCCAAAATCGCTGGGGAACACACGAACGCTTAGAACTTTGCCTCGAACGACATTAATTTGACCAGTATCACCATGTCCAGACTTCCGTCGATCAGAAGTCGGTTCTGAAAGCGAGGACATCGATGCACGCACGACGGGTGCGGTAAGAGAAACAAGGGACGCGCAAATTTTGTAAAGGTGACTTGCGCGGACGTGGTCCCAGTCGAGATTTACTACAGCCAACCGCGCGGTACGCGTTGCATCTGGCTGTGCTTCATCTTCATCTTGATGTGTGTTGGAATAACTGGCAGCTTGCGCGTCGAGATCCGCAAAATTTTCTTCATCAAGGTCAATTTCAGCATCATCATCATCATTGACGGCGATGGGCCGAGAGGAGTCTCCTCCAAGTGTTACAAAGTCATCGGACTCGGATTCGGAATCCTTGCCCGCGTCGTCCTCCTCTTCGTCGGAGGATTCTAGCAGGACTTCTCCACGCGCAAGATCAGGTTTCCGGGGTGCATCTTCGTCCTCGTCCTCGTCCTCGTCCTCCAAACGATAATAGCGTCGCAAGTTTTCCTGATTCTGTGTATCAGAGATCGGACGGCCATACTTGTCTACTTTGCGACCTGGGTATTGATGGGTCCATCAACAAGAGCCGGGTATGTATGTGGTAAACGGAGGGGCATACCATTCTTTTTCTTGTCCTTGGCGAAGACACCCTTGAAGCGCTCGTCGATGACAACTTTTGTGCTTTTCGTTTTGGGTCGACGGAATCGCGGGTCCGACTTTAGTCTCGCGAAACGGGGATCGGACATGGCAAGTGAAATGCAGAAATAAATTCGAGGGAACCGAGTCCGGCGGCTGAGGGTTAAAAATATCACAGTCACGTGAGTTCTAAAATTGGGGTTGTCGAGGTGGTTGCGCCGCGACCATCATCAGTCGTCCGTTGGTTGTCGACAACCGCTCTTAAATACTTCTCCTTCCCACTCTTTTCTGTTTTCTCGTTCCCCTTCTTCCTTTCCTTCCTGTAAGCCCGTTTGCTCGATTTTTTTTTGCATTTTATTGACTGTTGACTGTCTTCTAGTTCTTCGTTCTTCTTAGCCCCGGAGGCGCGCCCTATCCGTTCTAACCAATTTGCAACTCTAGTCACATTCGTTTCGCGTACACGCACTTTTGTCCACCATGCTTGCACGATCAGCACTGTTTGCACTTTTGTCCGTTTACCTGACTGGTCAGGCAATGGCGGTTCCCATGCCTATGCCTATGAAGGTGTGTATGGAAAATAGTAAAAATTTATCGTCCATTCATTCTGACCTGTCCTTGAATCAGCTGGCCATGAGGCAAGTAGCCCAGCGCTCTCCGGAACCTCTAGAAACGATTCCGGTCTACGTTAAGCGGGCGATTAACACTATTCCCGAGGAAGAGTCTGTGAAGGCCCCCAATGGTATCATCACCCCGTACAAACGGGCGGTGAATACTATCCCAGCGGAAGAAGCGGTCAAGTCTCCAAACGGTGTGATACAGCCTTACCGTCGTGCTGTCAACACGATCCCGGCCGAAGAAGCAGTCAAGGCGCCGAACGGTGTGATCCAGCCTTACCGTCGAGCAATTAACACCATTCCCGAGGAAGAATCAGTAAAGGCGCCGGACTGGTGTCATCGTTGCCTACAAGCGTGCGGTCAACACCATCCCTGCTGAAGAGGCTGTCAAGTCTCCCAATGGTGTGATCCAACCTTACCGTCGAGCCGTAAACACTATCCCAGCTGAGGAAGCCGTGAAGGCACCTAATGGCGTGATCCAACCATACCGACGGGCGGTCAACACAATCCCAGCGGAAGAGGCGGTGAAGGCACCCAATGGCGTGATCCAACCGTACCGTCGTGCAGTCAACACCATCCCAGCGGAAGAGGCAGTGAAATCACCCAACGGCGTGATCCAACCATACCGTCGAGCAGTCAACACCATACCAGCGGAAGAGGCAGTGAAGTCACCCAATGGCGTCATCCAGCCCTACCGTCGAGCAGTCAACACAATCCCAGCCGAAGAGGCCGTGAAGTCCCCCAACGGCGTCATTCAACCATATTAAATGTGCTGGTCAGTTTATTCATGTTGGACGATGCGTTCATGATGCTCATGTAATGACACAGGTTTTACGTGTTGGTATTTAATGGATAGATTGTGTATTCCTCGTGTTTGTGTGTGCTGGAGGACTTGTGTTTTTTTAGTGTACATAAAGTTGCAGATTGGCGTAGACCGTCGTTCATTTGATAGTTGTGGCTTTTCTTAATTCAACAATGGATTGGTCGGAATTTCGGACATGCAACGGTCTGGAGTGAGTGACGGTAGGAGTGGATCGAATGAGGTCGGAGGTGGTGTTTTCCGGAGAGTGACATCATGATCCGTCAACACAGCCTTTTGTGTTTGTGGATGTGATTGATTGTGCATCCACTGGCATTGCCTTGGTCGCTGCGCCCACAGCAGTTTCTAGGCAACCTTATACCCGACCTGTCTATAAAAACAGTCTCTGGCCTGCTTTGTTCTGCAGAGTCGCGAGCTTTTTTCCTTTTCTTTTCTTTTCCCTCTTTTCCCCTTTGCAATGACGGAGTACGATTACTCTCCCGAGGGCTACGAGCGATTCCTTGCCACCCAGAATCGCATCGCCAACTGGGTCGACCAGACCGAGCAGAGTCGGCCCCAGTTCGAGCACCCCTTCCAGCCCGGCTCTGCTGCAGGCCCGTCCATGCGCCCCGGCAACTTATCGTACGACTCGCATCGCAAACTCTCCAAGCGTTCTCCCCCCGCTTCCCCGACCCACCCGTATCCGCCCCAGATGCAGCAGCCCCGCCAGCTTTATCCCCATCCCCCTGCACCGGGATCAGAGTCCTCAGATGATTACGGCGACGGACCGGGACCCATGCCCCTCCAAAATCCAGGCATGGTGTTCCCCCCTCAACAGCCCGCTTTTCATCCTATGGGACAGCCAATGCTGACACCGCCGCCGATGATGATGCCGCCGACGTACATGACAGCTCCACATCACAAGTCACATCGTCATCGGTCGTCGCATCCACACTCGCGATCACGGTCCCAACAGCCCTCGGTTTATTACAGCATGGTGTCACCGCCAGTCTCTCCAGGCTATCAATATGCCTACCCACAGATGGTGGGCGGTGGTCACCCGGGATATATCATGATGCAGCCTCAGCACCATTATACTGGAAGGCAGATGCCACTCATGGTGAGTACTATTTCCGATACCTTCACTTCAATCCCTCCCATCTGCCATTCCCCACCTGTGAAACCTATTCTTACTCCCTCTCTCTCTTAGTATATGTCCTAAACCGTCCACCCCTTGCTGAAATTGCTCTTTTTGTGCATCTTCTGGCTCTTCAATCGGCGTTTTTCAATATCTCGATTAAAAATAACATCCTCACACAGTCGGATCTACCCCAGCCAACTCGCTCGGCACCACCAAATGTGACAACATTCAGCGTGCCTCCTGCAAACCAGGCTTCAGGCGGGTACTTCCAATTGCATCCAAACAGCGCCGGACCGAGCTCTGCCTTTTCCTCACCTGCGTCCACGCCTTTTTCTCCCCCCGAGATGGACTGGTCTTACGGCATTGCCTCTCCATCGCATTCCGTCATGTCTGCCTCGACAGGCACCGTTAGCATGACCGCCCCTCCCTCTCCCCACTACTTCACTGGCATACCCCAATATCAAGGAATACACTCCGCCATGGCGTCACCTACATACATCCCCGGCCCATCACAGCCTGCTGAACCGCTCATTGTCCCACCGAGTCTCCATCAGCGGGTGTATGATCTTAGCAGGGGCAGCAAAAACTATCTGCGGCGGAGTGTTGGATAGACTCTCGCACTTTTGGCTTGTTCTACCAAAAACTTAGTCGAGTTCTTCTGGACGTTCACTCGACTCGATTCCACGTACTCCAGCACCTTAGAATGACTGCATTTTGCTTAGAGTTTACTTCCTTCCATTACAACCACTACCATGTAGTGTAGACATTTTCTTTTTCCTTTCTACCTTTACATCCTTCCGTAATCATACACGGTCCCCTTTAGCATTTTTCCTTTTGTCATACCCGCATTTTTCATTTTTACAATTCTCGATTACTAGGAATACATTTTGGGTTGTTTCAAGTTGTAAATTGAAAGTAGATGATGCAAATTACAAGATATAATGGTCAAGATATCACCTCTAAAATTCTTCAATCATCATATCTCCACACCCATAAAGTTCCCTTCGAGCCAACACCCACTACAACACGACCACCCATCCCATTGCACAACTCGTAAGTGTTTTAGCAGGATCCTCGTCGTTGATGTCAATTGTCCAACAATCAATTCCAGGGGGAACCACAGTCGGCCGTCTCAGTATGATAGGCCCTTCCTCCTCTTCGTCTTCCTTCTCCTGCCTCTTCTTCCCTAGTAAGGTGCATCCGCCCAGCAGCGTCAGGCGAGTGCAGCCCCGTTTGCATCCTCGGGATTTCCCAACAGTTTCGCCGCCACGCTAGGGAATGGGGGCTTCTTTCGCGGCGACATGTTGGCGGCATTGAGCATGCAGATGGAGTATTCCCCAGGGTATACGTAGACGATCAGTGGGTCGTGGATTGGGGATTGGAAAAGACTCAGATTGGGAGCGATGTATTGTGTTGGTTTAGGCGGGAAAGGCATGGATGGATAATAATTTAAAAGATGCTGTGGAGGGGAATTTTAGTTTAGTTTCTCACTTCTTTAGAGGGCGAGTCAGATGCTCACAACTCTCTTGGTAGTCCTACTGGAAAATTAGCCATTTTATCACCGCTTAGTAGATTATCGTGACCCACCGACGAGCAACCTCGCAGACCGCGAAGAGAGTCCGGATTATCCTCGTAGCCTGTCGGGAAAAATCGATCGACGCTGAGCCAGCGCCATATTATCAACTTCTCCGGCTTCGAGATACGTTTCCTTGTCCTTTTTACTATCAGGCGAGACTCGCATGAATTGCAGGCGCACTATGCGTCAAAAGAAGATCGTGTTGTAACCTTATGTGCCTCGTCAATAGCAGGTTCTAGAGAAATTCGCTCGCCATGACACGCACCATGCAACGGAGAGAACTCGGGATTTATGCAACATTCCACTGCTAAACAGCGATTTGTCTTCACGCTTGATTTGTTGCATAGATGTTGGTCTCACAGGCCAGATCTTAACCGTCCTGTCCATCTACACCAGTAACACGACGATTAGCCGGCAGGTAGAGGATAGCAAAACCAAGGGCGTACCCCACATGTCGCTATGATTGGATGTTCCGGGTGGAACGCCTGCATCACAAAAACGCGCATTAGATTCAGATCAGATAAGCCGAGAAAATGAGTAGTTGTACAGCTCCTAAAACTGCAGCCTGGTGTCCTGCCGATCGGCCACCCATTAATACCACAATACATCTTCCACGACCAGCGTCCTTCGGGCTCCGATGCAGGCAGGCGCAAACCATGAGCGGCGCCTGCTAAACTAGGGTGTTTCCCTGGCGGCCAGTGAGGATTCGGCACCGACCCAGCTTTACTCTTCTTTGTCTTCACCGGTTCCTCGTCGTCGCCAGTGAGACTAGCAGATAGCAGTAAATCATAGATACGGGTCGTAAAATCGCGAGATGTGGTACAAAAAAGGTTTGGCTGGGTTGGGTGAACAGATATAGATGTTATGGCCTAGAATTCCGACCGCGTTTAGGCAAAAGAATGGAAGATAAGGCTGTAGAAACTTACTCCTCCATGACCACGCAAATATCCAGAGAGACCCATAACAATGTTGTAGATAAAAACAAGACTTCCACGAGAGAAGATCACAAGTGGCTGAAGGGAGTCGTGTGTCATTCCCCATGCGACACACGTCCTATCGGCGCTGATTAATTTCTGACTATCCTGTTCGAAAGTAAAATATTTATGAATTCATGTAGAAATGCCGAACTAAAAACATACTTGCAACAGCTTTATAACCAGTGGAGCTCTTTTTTGATTTGTGAAGAAAATATAAAGAGTGTGTTCGGATCCAACAGCTACAGTATCCCAGTACTCGGAGATAACATCTTTCCATTGTTCAAGATTTTCTGTCGTCGCAAGGTTCCCTTTCCACAGTTCACTTAAAGAATCAAGCGTCCCAGGGGAACATCGCCACGGTTTGAAACGAAGGTGCTTTGTCGTCATCGAGCTAAGAATTGAATACTACATTCAACGGCGATCGTGGCTGAGAAGACGAAGACCGACAGTTATTTTTCGGACAAGTTGAAACGGTGGAGGTGTACTTGTTTCAGCCTTATACCAGGGCTGGTACTCTTCTTCTCCCTGATATGCGTCAGGATCTTCAAAATCACGGTCCTCCAACATAGCAAAGCTTATAACGCGTCGGAGCAGAGTAATGCAGTGTACAAATTAGCACTAGATGAGTCCTGAGCAAGAGCAAGCGAGGCAGACGCATCTCACGCGTCTGTTTATTTCCCAAAAAAGGCAGTCGATCACTGACCCGTAACTCGTTGGCCAATCCGCTCACCGCCGTTCGAAAAAGCCACCATGTCAGAGCCTGACGCTACAGTCCCAGTATTCGAAGCCAAGTCCCCATTACAGGAAGCAGCGCGCATTGGATTGCAGGGAGGAGTTGTCGGTCTAGTCCTCAGCTCGATACAAAATGCACTGGGGACTCACTCTTATGGTGCGATGGGTGTCCTGACGAGAACTGGGGGTACAATAGGGTTCTTCGGTGTGTCCTAGACCCCATATCTTCAATGCAAACTTACAAACCAATATATTTCTGCTCTTCTATGTGTACAGCTGCTATGGGAGCAACTTTTAAGTTCACAGAGACGTTCGTCGCGAATGAGCGGCAGAAGAGCGACGCACTAAACGGTGCTGCTGGTGGCTGCGCCGCTGGTTTTTTGGCTGGTGTGAGAGGTAAGCATTAGAAGCCAGCCTGCAGGCTTATGGAGCTCATTTCTGTCCATTAGCACGCTCTATACCAATGGCGCTTGGTGGTTGTATTCTGTTAGGCGGAGCGATCGCTACATTCGACTACTCTGGCCAACTAGGTGGTGATTCGACAACGAAGGAGGAGAAACGGAAAAAGTTCTTAAAACACCACCAAAACCCCTCATAGAGTCAGCATCCGAGTGATGAACGCACTTTGGAAATTCAAATCTTTCGTAATAGACGTGATTAATCCAACATAGAATTCGACGAGGATTCATGGCATTATCCAACGAAGGACAGCGATGGTTAAAAAGCCCACGAAGACCCACTCTTGGGGTCTAATCATTAACATAATAATTGACTGGATAATGTATTCAAACGCAAAGGTGATCTGGAAAGGCAGTATACAAGGTATGGAACAGCCGGAGACATTTCCAGATGGGAACCGGGAAGCCTTTCATGGGTTTGTTGTCAATTCAGTGTAACGAGCGACAACCTCTGGGTGGTGTGCATCATAGAAGTCGTCCCAGGAGGGCGCTGTGCGACAGGTGTGCTGTAAATAAACACCATATCAGCATGATCATAAAGGTGCAAGAGAGGTTTCCATGCCTGAGCAACCAAGCTTGCCCAATGCTCTTCTTCTGAGGCGTTGTTGCCGAGAGCTCCAGCATAGAACTGTGCCATGGTTTCAATGTCCTTGGCAAGCGGGTCTTCCTCATCAGGTTCTGTGGTATTGGACACTGTTGACCTATTGAGGACCTCTGCTGAGGGCGGGGGTGAATTGAATTCCATAATAGATTGTTCTTCCACATCAAGATGGGGTGCAGCGGATGGTACCGGGGAAGAGCTGAGTTCTATTACGATCGAATCTTCTGCGTCAACCTTCGGCATAGCTGACTGGGAAGATGGGCCAGGTTGTCTCAAGGCCTTTCGGTAGGCAATGCTGGAACGTTTGCGCCATTGATCGATTTTTCCTTCGGATATTGTAGTCAAGTGAGATCTCCATGAAGCAACGGAATGGTGTGGCAACTTCAAATCCAAGTCAGTTGTATGCACACACACAGGAAGAAAACTATGACCAACATATTTATGGATTTTAGACCCCAAAGCCGAATGAGAGATAGTATGGTCACGGTCCAAAAGGATTTCAGCAGTAGTCCAATGCGAACTTATCCTCAGCAGACTGAAAACCTATAGTTGTTGCCCCATGGCTGACGTGTATGTTCACCAGGAGGGGTGGGTGTCCTCCGGCCAACGAGAGTTGTCTCGTCAAGAGAATGGTTTTTCTTAAGAGTAGGACTGCCTTCGGTTTTGGTTTTGGATATTATTTTTCGTGCTGCCTTGGTCTCTGCTTCCTTGTCCTAGCTTGCTTTGTCTTCTCCTATCGGCCTCTCGAGCATTCCTTGCTACTCGCTTCCTTTCGGCATCGTCATCAGAGCTAAGTTGTTCGACTTTTGTCGGAGATTGCTTGCTATTCGATTTTATAAGAGAGCCGAACTCATAATCCGCCTCATCCAAAAGACAACGTTCATTTACGCAGTCAAAGATGAACCTTGTTGGTACAGCAGGTTTCCCTGCCGATCGAGCCGATTCCAGCAAAGCCTTAAAGGGCTTCTGGTTCTTGTTGGCAGAATACAGGACCATATAGTCAGCATTTACTGCATCTTTTTCAATTCTGCCTCCGTTTTTCTGTGATGGATGTTGAGCCAACGCTACCGGACGTAAAAAGAAAGCATATTATCGTTACCTTAATGGCATCAACCACGTTAAAGCGATTCTTTAGATCGATCTGAACAAAGAATGAAAACTCTCTGCCTGATTTGGTCGTAAAAACCTTCTTTTGAGAAGAGTTTCCAATGGGTTCAGTCTTCTGGCTGGACCCCGCAGTACCTCGAAAAGGTGAGGGTGATATCTTGCGGCGTTTCGACGACGAAATAGCTCTCCTTTTACCCTTCTTGTCCTTGGAACTACGAGGAGGAAGAGAATCGGACAATATGCTCAATGATCGACCGCGGTTTGAAGAGGGATGTGGACCTAGAACGCTTTTTCTTGGAGTTTCCTTCTGACGACGTCGAAGGTATACGAGGAAATGGTAGGGCTTGTTCCTGGACCGGAGATGGCTGGTCGAGCGGATTGTACAAAGCAGATGGCATATGAGATCCGATTTTCGAATTAAGCGCATCTTGGAAAGCCGTCTTGAATGCTTCATTATTCGATTGAGCCATGAAATGAGCCATTGCCATCATTTGCATTTGACCAGGGTCCATCATCATCATTTGAGGAGTCATCATAGGGTTATACATAGCTGGCATTTGCATCGTGTACTGCGATGCAAAAGGTTGCATGAGCGAAGACGGTGCAGGATAGGGCTGCGTAGACTGCGGTATTGCATCTGTGGGTGTGATTGGCATAGTATCTGTCGAGGACGTAGAAGGCGGTGGCGGCGGTAGGGCTTTTTCTTTTGGGGTTTGAGACTGACTTGAAGATGACGCATATATCCCAGAGTCAGGCAATAAAGAGCGCGATCTATGGAACTCAACCGGTGTATTTCGAGGTGTAGGCAACGGACTTCTTATAATTTGTTGCTGAGAACAGGCACTCGAGACATCAACAATAAAATGGACTGACTTTGGTCCTGCGTCGCCTTCGTGCTGCAAACGACAAGCAGCCCAATGGTCATCCTCAAGGAGAGCTCGTCCGGCGTCCACACATATCTTAGGCCAGGAGCAGTCGAGAATAACCTTGCCTTCAACACTGCCCCAGTCGCGAACGAAGGACATTCCGGCATCTGTGGCGGGCATTACCAGAATAATCTGGGCGTCCAGAGGATCGCTAGTCAATTTCGCCCCATAGTCCTTCCATAATTATCAGCTGCGTAATACGAAGAAACCATGGGACGCAGATACGAACCTTCAACCGTCTCACAATCTTCGGTCGGTGCTCAACAGACGATGCTTCAATAAATACTATCAAGGGAGAACCATCTTTCCCAAGGAAGATGGGGGTCTGCGATGTTTGCGATGGTGTCTGCGATGACGAAGATGGCGCAAGGGGGTCATCCATAGCAGCGTTGTTGAGAAAGTACCGTGTTAAAGTAGTGGCTGCCAACACGCTGAGTGTACAACGTAAATGACCAAAAACGGTCAGTGGTCGCGTTCTGTCACTGTCACTCACTCCATGCCACCATCGCGTTGTGCTGGACAATAACATATCAAAGAGTACAATTAACATTATTCCATTGAGGGCCCAGGCAGAAGCTTCAAGCTTGGGCACAATGAGGTTCATTGCGAAATTCACTAAAGCTAAACACTCCATAAAATTCGTTTTCCAATCGAAATGCATCGGGTTCATATAGAATAGCATACGTGCATCAAGGATGGCATATAGAGTAGAGAAAACAATGATGTCAACGCATATGATACAAAGGGATGGCGGTTTAACGGTAACTGAATTAGGATACGAAGGTTAGCTTGCTTTCGATGAAGGGCAGTAAGGTGTAGTATACCTCTTCTGTCTGCGGGCACGAGCACCATGACCACCAAACTTCTTGGGCTCCATCCGTCTGGGATCGGCGATCAACAGTGTTCGGTCGTAGGCCACCAACTTCTTTTTCAATTCCATCGCGCTGTAGGCGTCGATGTATTTCGCGTAGTAGGCAACTAAGGCCTTGGCGATCGCCTGTCGGATGGCATAAACTTGCGAAGTGTGTCCTCCACCTTTCACTCGCACACGGATGTCGAGGGGCGCAAAAGAATCTTCCCCAGCGACGAGGACAGGCTCGTAAACCTTGAGGCGGAGAATTTCAGGTTGGACGAGGTTAATGGGGGATCCATTGACACGGATAAGGCCACGGCCTTCCCGTGCGTGAGCAACTGCTGTCGCAGTCTAGATAACCAGGAAGTTTTCAGTCAAGCTCCTACTACTTCAAGTATGGTCGACGTACTTTCTTTTTGCCGAACGTCTGCACGGCCTTGACTGATGATGCCATTTTGAAGGTAAATCCCGGCTTTGGCGGCGGGTCAAAGTTATCTGATAGAATGGAAGAATGAGATTCAGGCAAGGAGGCCGACGAACAGCGACGAACCTTGTTCTTGAAGTCGTCGAGGCCAGCGCCGGTAATATTGGGACAAAAAAGGGTGTTGTGGCTTGGATCACCTAGCCAGTTCCAACCGGAACTTTCCGGTGATCCGCTGATTAAGCACCGTTCTTCCGAACTCCCACCCTTGCAACGCCGCCAGCGCTTGTCGACATTTCTTACTTGGTTCATTATGTTAGGAAGGGCTGTATCTCGCGTATGTTGCGCGCAAATATTCTCCATTTAATGAATATTTATTATATTTTCAGATTTCTCGAACCTCGGCTCGTACCAGCCGCCTTCCCACTCGCGCCACGAAACCGCTGGTAAATGTCAAAGAAGCGACCAGTCGCGCAACAAGAAGGTTCGTCGCATATATTCTCAGGATGAAAGACGTAGCCTTAGTTGGAATATTGAGCCAAACCTATTCTTGAGCCTGTCTATCTATCCCTTACGCCCTCCCTAAAAACTGGTCGTTGGGACCCTCCATGCCGGAGAACAGCGTGGCAGTTCTCGAGCCAACGGTATTCCGACATCCTATGAGACGGGATATCCTCCACCTATGTGTCGTTCATCATCTAGACTCCCTTCGTCAAGGCTCGGCAAATACGAAAACGCGTGGTGAAGTTCGTGGGTCTGGTGCCAAAATTCGCCGACAGAAAGGGACCGGCAAAGCTCGTTTGGGCGACGCTCAGAGTCCTATGCTTCGAGGAGGCGGTGTTGCTTTCGGGCCTAAACCACGCGATTTCAGCACAAAGCTCCCAAGAAAAGTGATTGAGATGGGCATGCGAGTTGCTCTGAGCTCGAAGCTTCGGGAAGAGAGGCTAGGGGTCATGATGCGACTATATTGGCCAAATGGTAAAACAAAATTCCTGGCGCGGAAGATTGACCAACTTGGCCTACGCAAGACTTTATTTGTTAGCGGAGAACCAAAGATTCATGAAGGCCTTTTACGAGCTATCAGGAACATTCCACTAGTGAAGTTAATTTCTACAGAAGAAGTCAACATCTACGAGATCCTGAAGTGGGATAGGGTTGTCCTGGACTTGAAAGCAGTTGAGCACTTTGAACAGAAACTGAAGAAGGAGATCCCTACCGGTTCCTTTGCCTCTTCTGTTGCCATCTGAAGCAACTGTACCTAATGCACCTCAGCTTGTTTAGTCCCATTGTCAATACCTTATACTTAGTACATCATCCTTCTTCTATGAAACATTAGACCTAGTTCCCATTCCAAAACGCATTACTTATTGTCAATTTCGTCATTGAAAAGACCACTTACACTGTGATCATATTTAAATTCGTAGTAGTCCTTGAGTTCTTCGGGTTCCTCATTGACAACATCAAAGCATGGTTGGTCTTCTAAATGTCGCAATGTGACTACTGAAAGGGCCTTGTTCAAGTGGCGATAATGATATGGAAAATCCATCACCTAAAACTTCTTGTAATTGAAGCCAATCAGGTGTAACTAGTTAACCAACTTGGCGACATGGTCTAAGCAGATTTGGACTTTCTTCGTCGACAATTCCAACTGACCAACAGCCAATAAGGGACTGTAGAAAATACTAGAAATCATGTCACTCAAGCTGCTGATTCATTTCAGGCGCACCTTATGAGTTAGTCGGACGCGTTCTCATATTCGAATTCATCGTCATTATAGTCCTCGAAAATGTCGTCCTCTCGCAGGTATTCGACTTCATCGTGGTCGTGGTCGAAATCAAATTCATCGTACTCCTGAAACTCATCTTCGCCAAATTCCTCATCTGAGTTGATTGCCCATAATCCGTCTATTATGTGTTCGTGTTCGCCTTCGAAGATTTGGCTGTTCAAATGACCATCAAGGAAGCCTTTCTCGGTCGGTGACGACAGGATGATAAAGTTATTGCCTATCATGGCCTGTAATTCAAGCAAGGCGGGGACGCCTGTCATCGTCGAAGGCAATCGAAAAATGATAGGACAGCCCACTTTTGGGCATCGTCGACGGACAACGTCGGAGAAAACCTCTGCGTCAAGAGATCTCTCGGGGACCCGCGGTGAAGATAAGTCGAAAGTGACAGACTTGAGATTACTCAAGTTCAAGATGGAAGCCAAGGAGGGCTCTGCAGCTTTAGGGAAGTCGACAATTTCCAAGTTTGTAGTGGCCGGAAGAGAGGAGAGGTATGACACGTCGTGCTCCCAGAGGGAAACGCTGTGGATTCGGAGTCTCCGTAAACCTGGTAGATTCTTCCACTGGGAAATTATCGAAGTGTGATGTCTGGTAAGGGTATTCCACAGATAAGCCACCTCAAGGTATTCGAGATTTTTCATTGACAAGCAGGAAAGAAAACATCCACATTCGGCTGTATGGTTATTGCTGATGTTTATCGCCAATGAGCGAAGAGACGGGGCCTCGATCTGTCCCTGCAGTTCGTCGCTTTCTGAGCTATGGGGCGGGGTCTCGAAGTGGCGAATAATAAGCGTGCTTAATAGCGGAGAGTTGTTTATGAGAGTCTGGAACTCCTTCGCGCCTTGTATTTAAGCCATCAACCTCCAAAGTAACCAAATTTGGCACCGGCGGAAATCCCTCAAAGTTGAAACCCTCAAGTTTGAGAAATTGTAGAAACTTGGCGCCCTTCCACAAAGAAAAGTCGGTGAAGGTGGGAGAGGAAAACGAGGGAAAACTGCTGTAAGAGGAAACAGAAGAGATGTCGAGAGATTCCAGATTTATTGTGTCGTGATCTTTCCATTGCCGAAATATGGGGTACAGTTCCTCGCAATCCCAGACACGGATGGACAGACTGCGGAGTCGAGATGAATGGTTCGCGATAGCGTTTGATATCAGAGAAGCCAGTCCCAACTCCGTCCGGGACCAAGAGGGGATACAATCGACCTGAACGTCGATTAGTGCTGGTTGAGACCTTTCGAAGTATTTGTCTATAAAGATCGAGGAGTGATGCTGTACGCAGATGGTGGTCCAAAGTAGAGGGGCTTGCAGAACCACATCTCCGCCAGCGACGGCAGACCATTATCAGATTATATTGGGTTGGCGGTTGCCACCTATCCAAGTACGAGTTGTAAATAAGAAATATCTCGAGGAGGATGTCGTCTGGGAGGTAATGAATGTATGGTTTGCTGGCATAAGACATTGGTTCGGAGATTTGCTCAGGACTCGATTGCTTGGGCGAGCCAAAGGTAAAATCCTACACCGGGGGCAATCACCACATCATGTAAGTTTCAAGTGCCGTTAAAGCACTTGACCTGTACATTGCCTGTACATGACAGTGCACACCCCACTGTATGTTTCGCTTACTTCCAAAATTTGCCTCGAGGCAGGGGCCGATGATTGCATCCGATTCTACAATACCGATAAGATAAGACAAGTCCTAAAATAACTCCACATCCAGTTGTCGCAAAATCAAGGCAAACTATGATCACTGAGATTGCTCACAGAAAGGTAGGGTTTTTCCTAGTTGGCAGGCAATGGATCATCGGCCTTTTATTTTCATTAGCCTTCTACTATAAATTTAATTAATTATCGAGCCTAGGCACAGTCGGTCAGAAAACATATGAGGCTAAGTTGACTGTAAACATGAAAATAAATCACTGAGGCATGTTTACAGCAGCCCGAACCATCTAGTTGGCAGCGACTCAATCACAGCTCCCAATTGGTTGAGTAGGAGAGTCAGGAGCACGGCATAACGGGGTTGATTGGGTGCGGGAGCTGCCCATAGGTCATTGAGTGTGGAATAGCGTTGCTGCAGTGGGATAAAATCTGTATCTAGCGCGCAGGTGGAGGTGAGGGTCGCAATTCACGATCACCAGTGCCGGCGCACCACAGTGATTAAATTAGGGGTGGCCGTGTCGCTTGCATGCTGAAAAATGGGCGGCGCGGTGAGGTAGGTGCCCTAGCAAAAGAAAGCCCCTAATAACTGGAGCCAATCTACCATTGGTGCTCCGGGTCTAGTTACCCACACTGATAGAGCGGTGGATTTAAATTGGGCGTCACCGTCGTCTGGCAGGATTCAGTACAAGTGGGTCACCGAGGCCAAGAATCGTAGCTAATGGTTGCTTACCCAAGGGGTTTCCTCGTCGTTTCGAGCATCCGACGCCGCCATTCCCCAATAATGGACCACAGAATAGCAACATCGTTATTATGATAGACCATGCTTGACCACGATTTCAGTGTGGCAATGACGGGGGTGATTAAAGACAGTGTCGGTGACCATTTCCGGCTTCCGCAGTCAATATAACGCCCGGGCAAATGTCGGGCCGTATATCATTGGATTCAGGTCGACACGGTTTATCTTATCTGTATTACAAACTCAATGACATGACCTGCCCCCATCCTCGAGGCAAAATTTGGAAGCAGCGAAACATACAGGTAATGTGCATTGTCGTGTACAGGTCTAGTGCTTTAACGGCACTTGAAATCTACATGATGCGGTGATTGCCCCCGGTGCTACAAGTTCATGTCAGATCTTGTGAGATGCGAGTTCGAAGAAGCCAGCAGGAAATTGTGCTGACTTTGTATTTTTGACCATGTTCAATTATCGAGGGTACAATTTTCGACATAATATAACTGTGGTATGTTTGATCTGAGGTCTGGGGACTGGCTGATTGCATGCGATGGCAGTGGGAGAAAGTGAAGTTAGTGAACTGAATGTTGCTTTCTGCATATCACGGACACGTGACAAAGTCGCGTACGCGTTTTATTCTCGTGGGAAAGCTCTCCATGAACGTGCCCGGCTACCGAGTCATTCTCTTCTTGATCCATACTGACCAGCCAACCCAACAGCACCAACACCTTCATGTCTCAACCATCTCAGTCCCAGCAGAATGACGAGGAGGAGGCCTTCCAAATGACCGGCCCCCTCCTAGTCAACAAACTCCAGGAAGCGGGTATTCACGCCAACGACATCAAGAAGCTATCTGAATTTGGGTTGAACACGGTCGAGGCTGTCGCGTTCACTCCGAAGAAGGTTCTGTTGACTATCAAGGGCATATCGGAGCAGAAGGCGGACAAAATTCTGGCTGAGGGTGAGTTGGAAGAAAAAAGATACGAGGCTGTCGTAGGCTTTGACAGGTTTGCTGAATACGGATTTTTTTTGTATCAGCACACAAGATTGTGCCTCTAGGATTTCAGAGTGCCACAGAGGTACATGCGCGTCGGTCAGAGCTGGTGCATATTACGACTGGGTCAAAGCAGTTGGATGCCCTTCTGGGAGGTACGTAATTTCCTTCGAGGGCATTTGCACGCATTTAATCGATGCTCCGCTTACTTGCAGGTGGAATAGAAACAGGTGCAATCACGGAACTCTTTGGCGAGTTCAGAACAGGAAAGTCGCAGTTATGCCACACCCTCGCTGTTACGTGCCAACTTCCCGTCAACATGGGCGGTGGAGAGGGCAAATGCCTGTACATCGACACCGAGGGCACTTTCCGTCCCGTCCGGCTACTCGCCGTGGCAGAACGATACGGTCTGAACGGAGAAGAAGTGCTGGACAATATCGCATATGCGAGGGCATACAACGCAGATCACCAGAACGCCCTGCTGACGAGCGCCAGTGCGCTGATGTCCGAGTCGAGGTGTGTCCCATGAAAGAATGGCATGCCCATTCGGAAAAATGAATGTTTGTTAACCTCTGGGGACACGTAGGTTCTGTCTCCTGATCGTGGATTCATGTACCGCACTCTACCGCACGGATTTCAGCGGTCGCGGTGAGCTGTCTTCAAGGCAAAACCATCTAGGCAAGTTCCTTCGCACGTTACAGCGGCTCGCCGATGAGGTATGGTGTCCATTTTCCCTCCACCACCAACCCCAATTTTAAAGCTTGTCATTTCATTTCCCATTCCCAGTTCGGTATTGCCGTTGTCGTCACGAATCAGGTCATGTCGAACCCAGACGCCTCAGCCGGTCCCTACGCAGGTAACGAGAAGAAACCGATTGGTGGCAACATCATGGCGCATGCATCTACTACTCGGTACGTCGTCCGTGGGCCCTATAATCTTAAATGGTTTTTCCAGGGTATGCGAATTAACAACTGACACATAAAAATAAAATAGCCTCCAGCTGAAGAAAGCACGCGGCAACACACGTTCATGCAAGATTTACGATTCGCCGTGTCTGCCAGAGTCCGAGACGCACTTTGCCATTCTCGCGAGCGGGATCGGCGATCCTGAAGAAGAGACGTAAAATGCCATGAGGCGATGACGGAAGGAGGATAAATTTTTATTTGTCCCCTCGAACTACATATGCTTTCATTTTTTTTGTTGCTTGTTCGATATGCGCATTTGGACTGACGGAAACGTTGCACTGGATCGAGATATTATATTACAACACTGTACATTTTTGCTACAATTGCATGCCTTTACGGCGACTATTAACCGACACAGTACTAACGAGTGACATCCAGTTGAATGGTAAAACAATGCCCAGTTGAGTGGGCACAAATGCAGGTGCAATAACTAAGTAAAGAACGCGGGAGGAACCGTCCATGTCGGTTTTTAGTATACAGGTTGATCGTTTGCTAAGTCAAGAATCGGGTGATGATGTTGGCATCCGTAGAGCTGATGCGGTCCTTCAGCTGAGGGAGCTCCTTGAAGCTGACGTCCGCGATGTCTGCCATGACATAGGCGACTTCGCCTTTGGAGTCCGAGTACTGCTTCTCGACGTTGTACGGCGACAGGGCCTCGTTGACCTGCTTGAGTACACCAGGCTGGTTTTTGTGGACAGTGGCAAATGCGAATCAGGCCTCCCTGCTCCGCAGAGATGGCACGGAGGTCGACCTCTGGGAAATTGACAGCGCCAATCGTCGAGCCATAGCCGAGGTAGCGAAGGAGAGCCTGTGCGACCTCCGGCACCGATCATCTTCTGGGCCTCTTCCGTCGAGCCACCGATGTGGGGTGTGAGAATAACGTTGGGCAGCGCTCGCAGAACGTTTGCCCACGGGTTCAGCTGGTCGTCGAAAGGGGCACCGTTGGAGCCGGGTTCGGATGGGAAGACATCAATGGCAGCTCCTGCCAGATGGTTTGATCGGAGAGCGTCGATGAGCGCGGGTATGTCGACGACCCTTCCACGCGCGTTGTTGATGAGGTACGAGCCCTTCTTCATCTGAGCGAGCTGCTGCTTGGAGATCATGTTGATCGTCTCTGGCAGCTCGGGGACATGGAGGGTGACGAAAGTCGGACTCGGCGAGGAGTGTGGCGAGGCTGTCAACCTGGCGCGCTGAGCCGAGAGGCATGATGTTGATGACGTCGTAGAAGAGGACGCGCATGGCGAAGGCCTCTGCGAGGACGGAGAGCTGTGCGCCTATGTGGCCGTAGCCCACGATGCCGAGGGTCTTTCCGCGGACCTCCCAGCAGCCCTTGGACTGCTTGTTCCAGATGCCGGTGCGCAGCTCGTAGGCGCGCTCGAAGAGCTGGCGCGAGAGGGCGACGAGCTCTGACATGACGAGCTCTGCGACGGAGCGGGAGTTGGAGAAGGGGGAGTTGAAGACGGGGATACCAGTCCTTGCGGCGGCTGCGAGGTCCACCTGGTTAGTGCCAATGCAGAAGCAACCGATGACGAGGAGCTAACAAAATAGAGGTCAGACCTGGGGTGTTGAAAGGAGGTGACTGAACTGACCTTTGAAGCAGCCTTGAGGACGCGCTCTGTGATCTTGGTCTTGCTGCGAATGCCAATAGCATGATACGAGCCGATCTTCTGGACGAGCTCGTCCTCCGACATGGCCTTGGAGTAGTGGTCGACGTGGTAGCCCTGGCCTCTGAAGCTAGCGACGGCGTCCATGCTGATGTTCTCGAGGATGAGCAGCCTGAGGCCCTCATTCTCGAGCGGGTGGAGGATCTTGGGCTGGCGGATTTCTGTGATGGACTGGCGACGGGCGGTGCGGAAGTGGTCGTGGATGGACGCCGAGGACGGGGAGATGGAGGCAGCGACGACGTGGGGATTGACCGGGATAGGGACGGACATCGTTGTTGGGCTGCCACAAACACAGGGGATTTCATTTTATAGAGAAAAAGCCGATCGTGCTTATGACGAAGTGAAGAGCAATTTTTATCTCGGGCCGCAGATCCGCTTACTGACTCGTCTCTCTACCACAACCATGGGGCTCTATCTGCTGGACTACGGCGCTGGCAATGTCCAGAGTCTCGCCAATTCGCTTTCTGCACTGGGTCACAAATTCGAAGTGGATCAAATCCCCCGCAGACTTTGCACATGCAACCGTCAGTCCCCCATCCTCCTCCTCCTCCCGCTCCTTCTTGACCAGGCACACAGAGCCTCATCTTCCCCGGTGTCGGCGCATTCGAGACCGCGATCGCCCATCTCGCGTCGCGCGGCCTGCTTGAGCCCCTCAGGGAGTACATCCTCTCCGGCAGGCCTTACTTCGGCATTTGCATAGGCATGCAGGTCCTCTTCGAGTCGTCGGCCGAAGCTGAGTCCAGAGGGCTCGGAATAATACCCTGCCCCATCGAGCGGTTCAGCGACGACGACAAGGCCGTCCCCCACATGGGCTGGAACGCCGCTGAGCTCATCAGCGCCAGCGACGAGACAGAGGGCGTGGACACCGCGTCGTACTACTACTTTGTGCACTCCTACTGTGCGAAATATACCCCGGAAACCCACCCCGACGCCATGCGCTGGGTGCACAGCACGACGCAGTACGGGCACGAAGTCTTCGTTTCCTCCTGTGCGCAGGGGCAACGTCTTTGCGCACCCAATTTCCACCCCGAGAAATCAGGCAAGGCCGGCCTTGCGCTCATTGATGAGTGGCTGCGCAAGCCCGAAGCAGCGCACATCCACGCACCAGCCGCCCCGCTCGTCGCCTCGTCCGCCGGCGCCCAAGCACCGGCTCACCAAGCGCATCGTCGCGTGCATGGACGTGCGCGCGAACGACCAGGGCGATTTGGTCGTCACTAAAGGTGACCAGTACGATGTCCGCGAGAAGGGGACGACGACAACAGAAACCGCAGGCGCGGTGCGTAACCTCGGCAAGCCCGTCGCTCTCGCAGCGCGGTACTATGCCGCCGGCGCAGACGAGCTGTGCCTGCTCAACATCACCTCCTTCCGCCACTCGCCCCTCCAGGACCAGCCCATGCTTGCCGTCGTGCGCGCCGCTGCAGAGTGCGTTTTCGTCCCAGTTAACCATCGGCGGCGGCATCAAAGACACTGTCGACCCGGACGGGACCAAACGCAGCGCGCTCGAAGTGGCCGGCACTTATTTCCGTGCAGGCGCGGATAAAGTGAGTATCGGCTCCGAAGCAGTGTACGCCGTTGAACGCCTTCGCGAAAATGGCCAGTCCGATGGGACAGGCGCGATAGAAACCATCGCCCACGTGTACGGAAAACAAGCAGTGGTCGTCTCCATCGACCCGCGGCGGGCGTACGTCGATCCCACCACCTATGATGGGCCCTACAAGTCCGAGCTCGTCTACGGTCTGCCCTGACGGGCTGGAGAACGAGCGTGGCAAGGCATGGTGGTACCAATGCACCGTCTCCGGCGGTCCGCGAGGCGCGCCCCCTCTCCGCCGTCGAGCTCGCGAAGGGCGTCGAGCGCCTCGGCGCGGGGGAGATCCTCATCAACAGCATCGACCGCGACGGCACGGGGCTAGGGTTCGATCTCGCCCTCGTCGAGCTCATCAAGAAGAGTGTCCGGATACCGGTGGTGGCGAGCAGTGGCGCGGGGGCGGCGCAGCACTTTGTGGATGTGTTTACGGGGACGGACGTTGAGGCTGCGTTGGCTGCTGGGATATTCCACCGCGAGGAGGTGGGCATCGCGGAGGTGAAAGAGCGGATGCGGGATGCTGGAATCAATGTTAGAGACCACTAGATACAAAACAGGAGGATTAGGAAAAGGGAATGGATGCAGATCTCATATTGATATAATATATGTAACATACAGACAGTTTCTCGAGGTAAGCCGTAACAGTATTACAGTCATACGAGTACAATTTCGTCAGCTGGCCACCGAAACGAGCATGAAAAGAAAGAAAATAGAGACGGAAAAGGAGGGTTAAAGTACAGTATACAATTTTAACTAGACATCCGGAGGTATAAACGACAGTTTGTTTAAAAAGTACATTCTATCCTACTTATTCCTCCTCGTTACCTGCTAGAATCGACATTAAGTACTGTAGTGGTTCGTGAAGCTCAATCAAGATAGAAGAGATAAAATTTGTGTGGAGTCATGTCATAGATGCGGAATGAGAATCGGAGAAACATATGGAAAATGGAATGAAAAAGAGAGGAAGGAGTGTGGTGGGTCGATCGTGTCAGTTGAATAACGGCGGACGTAGGACCTGCAGTGGGCGGCGACGATGATGGTGTCGGTGTTGGGTACGTGTAAGAGTAAAGTCCAAGCTAAATGACAAGACAGGCAGAGATGGAGACGACGGGACGGAACAGGGGTAATTCCAATTTAAATACAAGAAAAGACACAGATGACAGGCTGCGAAGAGAAAGCTCCATTTACGCGTGTGTTCGGTCGGTGAGAACGAATCTCGGATCGGAGCGGGGCTGGGGATATGGGAAGGGATTTGCATGGGCATGGATAGACCAAAATGGCTAATGTGAGCAGCGGGGTACGATCATGATCGGACGGAAGGCATGGTCGAATCATTATCTTATCGATTCGAAATCCCAGCCCGACGGGATCTACTTGGTGCCTCGCACAACCCTGCCGACCTTTTTCATCAGGCTCGTCTTCCGTCCCAATCCACCGCCTCCACCGCCGGGACGACGCGTGGACCGTCAAAGTAGTCCTCGGGAACCGCCTGGGCCTCACTGACAGGTGGTGGCGCCGGCAGGTCTTTCTCCTTGCTGTTCCCCGTCTCTATAAAGACAAACGGCTCTGCAGCCGGTGTAGGTGCGTGGTTCGCGCGGTTGTTGCCCCCAAATCCTTCCCAAAAACGAGTTCTGCGGTCGGTGCGTCGGGCGGGCGCTATGCATGGGCTCCGTGGGTGACGATGGCGAAGCAGGTGGGTGCTGGTCGTAATCCGGGCCTGCAGGGACATTTGGAGCATCCCGCATTTTGCGGATACGATGCATGATAGATTTAGAACGCTTAGGAAAGCCGGGAGAGGAAGCGGGGGGCGATCCAGCCGGATCCATGTCTGCAGGTTCGCCGACAAAGATGGGCTGAGGGGGCGGAACAAGGGAACGGCGTGCGGCAATACGGGGCCGGGTCTCGTCCCGAGATTCTCGGGGTGCGTCTTTGCTGCGTCGTGGGGGGTTGGTAGTGGTGGCGGCAGGGGCACTGCGAGGGCCAGAGTGGGCGTCCTTGCCGTTGTATATGGAACTGGCAGGGGTGTCGCCGTCTGGGCGGCCTGATCCACCTCCTGCGAAAAATTCCTCAAAGGGTTCTGGTTCGTGGATGCCCCATGCCTCGGCAATGGCGTCAACCTTGCGTTTGGGCGGTTCTGGGTAGTCGTTGGTGAAAGCCTTGTAGGCATGTGCGGAAGGGGTATGCGCTGTCGCCGTATGTGGGTGCAGGAGTTTCTTCGGTGCCCCAGGAATACAAGGGGGCTTTGTTGCGGTGTTTATTGCGAGAGGGAGCAGCAGGCATCAAAAGGACCATCGTGATGAAACACTATGACAGGACAGTTGATCAGATAAAAATTTAAGAGGAGTGGAGATTGCATACTGGGTCCCACGCCCGTGAAGTCGAGCCTGTCGATGACATCTGCATGCTGGGAGCCCTTCTTGGAGCGAGACTTGCCCGACGAGCGGGGTTTCTCGACGATGTTGGCCGAGTCTTCTGATTGGGATCTCTTGCCTGGTGGGCGAGAGGATGTTGAGACCGCGCCTTGCGGACTGGAAGTGAGACGCAGGTGAGCAAGATGCGGAGACGATCAGAGAAAGGAGAGGACATACAGGGTGGTCTGTGCGCGGCTGATCTTTGCACGAGAGGACGAGTCGACTGCACGAACGGTGACGGTGTCGCGGACGGCCTCTGTGATGTCGTGCTGGCTGGAGTTCCTGGACGAGGGCACGGCTGCGGGCATCTTTGCGGAGACCTTTGGAGGGGGCGGCGGGGGTACGCGGTGCTGGCGTGCACGGGGAGCGGGGTCGACGAAGGGGTCAGAGGAGGAGCGGAGACGGGAATGCGGGTGCTGCTGTCTCGCTGGGGGATGGATGGCGGCCATTGGATAGATGGGCTGAGGGGAGTCCGAGCTTGTGTTTGTCGTTTCACACGCCAAGCTGCACTCTCGTCCAATTTAGGCAGTTCCTCAATTCACCCCTCCTCACATGGGCGCAACCACTCTCTGGACTAAGGCCCAGGTCGCTGCCCGCATCCTCAACGGCGACACCCTCATCGTATACCACGGCCATCTCCTCAGCATACCCCAGAAATGGCTCGACGCACACCCCGGCGGCTCTCTCGCTTTCCTCCATTTTGTCGGCCGTGACGCGACAGACGAGATAGAGGCCAACCACCAGGACCACACCCTGCCTCTTATACCCAAGTATTCCATCGGTCGCGTCGAGCTCACAGACGGCATATGGGAGCCCTTCCTTCCCCCCTATTTCTACAGGCTGGGTCCGCAGGCCTGGCGCAGCCGGAAAGCTCGAGTGGTACAAGGAGGCAGCCGGAGTCTACTCCAGCGAAAACCAGGACTCGGAGTTCTTCCCATCCTCGTCAGTCTTGCTCGTAGAATCCGACCCATCTCAACCAAAAGCTCTAGGGCCTACTCTGGCCAGTCTCAAGCCGCCTCCCTCCACGCTCTCGTTGAAAGATCAGGCGAGACAGTCTAAAGCTTACCGCGAACTACACAAGCATATCATCGAAGCCTGGCCTCTACAAAACGCGTTATATCACTGGCTATGGCCCAGAGATCCTGCGTTATACCCTCATAGCCTCCCTGTCCATTTACTTTTACGTGCACGACTGGCTCATAACGAGCGCAGTCTTCCTCGGCCTTTTATGGCACCAGCTTGTCTTTACTGCCCACGACCTCGGCCATATGGGTGTCACCCACAACTGGACTATAGATCGTATTATTGCCATTACCATTGCTGATTTTATTGGTGGCCTAAGTATAGGCTGGTGGGTCAATGTATGTCTTTGCTTCCTGCATGTCCCTTTCTCTCCTGCAATTCACTTATTTTCCGTCCCACAGAACCACAATGTCCATCATCGTGAGTCCATCCTATTCTCGTCTTCAATCCACTCCGTTCAGAAATATATCAGTCTACCAGTCGTCACAAACCACCCGTCCCAGTAAGTTCCTCCCTCAACGGTTTCAATCACCAACTTATATCCTCTCCCTAGCGACCCCGACATCGAACACATCCCCTTTTTCGCCATCTCCCCCGCCTTCCTCGACTCCCTCTGGTCCTCCTACTACAAACGTACCATGAAATTCGACCGCTTCGCCAAGCTTGCCCTCTCCGTTCAACACAAGCTCTTTTACCTCGTCATGGCCTTTGGCCGCTTCAACCTCTACGTCAACTCTTACACTTACCTCTACAACAAGGCCTTCGACACCAAGCGCGCAAGAGGCGGGTACTGGGCCTGGCGCATGGAGGTCCTCGGCATCTTCTTCTTTTGGACCTGGTACGGCTGGGTGTTGTACGGCTGCGGCTCCTGGCAGATGGCGCTCGCGTATTTGCTCGTTAGTCACGCGGTGACCAGTCCGCTGCACGTTCAGGTGATTATTTCTACGCCCTCCGGTCCATTCCATTTTATGCTATATCCCGTTTAAGCACCACCCGCTGATGTGACCCCTCACCCCATAAACAGATCGTCCTCTCCCACTTCAGCATGCCGACCGGCGACCTCGGCCCCACCGAGTCCTTCCCGCACCGGCAAATGCGCACCACAACCGACGTCGTCTGCGCCCCGCCCGCCGAGTTTATCCACGGCGGCCTGCACCTCCAGGTGACACACCACCTCTTCCCGCGGCTGCCCCGGCATAACCTGCGCCGCGCGAGCGAGCTGGTGAAGCGCTTCGCGAAGGAGGAGGGGCTGGTGTATGCAGAGTTTGGGTTTGTGGAGGGGAATCGGGAGGTGATTGGGACTTTGCGGGCGGTCGCGGAGCAGGTGAGGATTATGGGCAGAGTGGCGAGTGCGGAGGTGGAGGAGGTGGTGGAGAAGAAAATGAAGGCTACTGATGTTATGCTTGGACTTGATGGGAATGGGGTGCGGTCGCAGATTTACTGACTTAGTCGGGGATTTAGATTAGAACGATTACCGACAGTGCTTGGATTTTGAAAATATTCGGGACCGGACGAAACATAGAATAAGAAGGCGACTTGGATATCTGGCAATGTCATGGATAAATCACCAGGAACGTCGTACTGACTCGCCAGAATTCTTTGCTGATTTTTTATTGTGTAACATGTCCAGATATTTGACGTAGTCAACCATAACGTCGCCCAATGTGTGAAGCATGTTCATATTCGTGGATGCATACGACATAAAGAGCAAGAAAGCGGGCAGTGGATTCCCCGGCAACATTTTGAGCAGCCACGGAGGTGGTGTATACAAACACATGAAAATGAAAACAGTAGGTAGAAAGAAGCAAAGCCCAAAATTACTTCTTCTTCGCAGCCTCCTCTTCGTCTTTCTGTAATTGAAATCAAGTTGAGAAACCAGTTCCGTAATGACTGAAAAAAGGGAACTTGCCTTGGCAGCACGGGCTTTGCGAACACCCTCGTGTCGTTGGTTGGCGCGAGCAACACGAAGCGTCCTGAAAGCCTTGAATTCTCGTTCCTCGGCAGTGATTTTGCGGGGGGCTTCGGCAGCGATACCGTCGGGAAGGGGAACACCAGCACGAGTGGTGGTAGCCTTGAGATCTTCCGCCTAGTTTGCGATTAAATACCATTCTCCAATAACAGTGGACAAAAAAAACACACTGATGAATCTCCCTTCTTGGGCTTGCCAGCCTTGCGGGGGAAGACGATCAGACGGGCCTTGTATGCCTGCAGCCGCTCGACGTTGATTTTCTTGCCCTCCTCGCTCAGATTTCTCCTCCTGTGGTCAACCACGATGCCCACTCCGCGTGCCTCCTTGCGGCCAATGCCCGCCTCCTTGAGTTCGGCGTGGGTGAACCCACGGCCCTCGCGCACCTTGCGGTTGTATCGCACGGTCTGGGCGCGGACAGCGGGTCGAAGGAGGGTTAGAGGGCGCACACCGAGGGTGGCTGCTTTGGTCTTGCGTGCGGTGCGTCGGCGGAGCTTGCGTCCGGGCTGGTCGAACCAGGTGCGCACGCGGCGCTGCCAGTCCTTCCGGAAGTGGTTGGCGGGGAGGACTGCGTTTTATGAGAGACAAAACGGGGTTGAAATCGGACTGAGGTAGCTCACCGTTGTTGTGGCCGAAACCCATGTTTTAGTCTGCGAGATAAATTGAGCTGGAGGGCGTTGGGGTCGTCTAGGATGCCGTACCTTGTGTCTTGAGGTCGTCGAGGAGGCCGATGCCAATAATTCAGCTAGGACATCCCAAAGCAGACGGGTGGCTTGCGATCAACTGCCCAGCACCACCGGGAATCACCGAAGCCCTAACCCTGGAACTTTGCCGTTTCTCACGGTAGCGCTCCACGCTCAGATCGCGTCTTTCTTAATCTTGTCGCCGTGGAATTTGCGTGGAACTGCTGATGGATCTGCGCTGCCCGACAAATGGATGACCACCGGCGACCTGTGTTCCCGCTCCTCTCAACTGCCTGTGCATCTCAGCCAAGCCGCCTTCTCTCCAGATCTCTCGCTTATTTTAGCCCTTTCCCTTGCCACTCACGCACGGTCCTATTTGGAAGGAAGGATTTTGCCTCCTTCTTCTTCTCTCGTGCCGCTTTCGATGCAATCAACCCTCTTTGCAATCGCCTGCTTAATGGTCCAGGTCGTGGCACAGGTCCTGTATCTCTCGACTTGCTGTAAGTGTCACTCCCGCTTAGCCCTTCAAAGTCGTGGGGACCCCAAGTTTTTTTTCATGATATACTTTTCCCTCCCACCCAATTGTCAACTGACAGTTGACAACGTTGCCGAGTTCAGCATCAATTCTCTTTTTACCTTCTCATTCGGTGATTGTACCAAATGGATAAACTATCCATGTCAGGACTCCAAATCCGCGATTGCATCGTTCATTTCTTTTTGAGCCCTGCGACGAAAGCGACCGACGGTTGTCGGTATCTCATTACGTCCACTTTGGCTTGCTTGCTTGTTTTGCAATATAAGAAGCTCATGATACTTCTCTCTTTTCTCCCATCCTGATCAACTAGCTCTCCTGATTCCTCGGTACTTCAATGTCTTCCTCCTCCTCTATCCATCTCAGACCTCCCTTCCGCGCAGAGCACATCGGTTCGCTCCTCCGCCCCAAAGCACTCTACGAGAAGCGACAGGCGCTCGAGGCCGGTAAGTGTGCCCAGGAAGACCTGAAGACCGTCGAGGAGGATGCGATAAAGCACGTCCTCAAGCTCCAGCAAGACGTCGGCATTAAAACCCTTACAGATGGTGAAATGCGAAGGTCGGTTTGCATCGTACCAGTCGGCTGTACTTTTCTTTACGGTCCCACTTTCCCACTTAGGGGCTACTTTTTCGAGGGTGTGTTCGAAAAACTGGAAGGCATGACATATATTCCCAACCGTCGGTCTCTTCTTCGCCTCCTCGGCTTGTATGCGACGATGTGCTTATTTTTGATTAGGTCCTATCGTCCACCTTCAAGGTAAAACACCCCCCACTAACTCACCCAATTTCATGTCGTCGTGCTCAATGCGTCCATTCACAGCCGTACATTCCCCATATCGCTTTCATGTATGCCGCAGGGCTCCAAGAAGCTGAGACGATATATTGCACCGTGAGACTGCTCCCTTCTTTCACTCAGCAATGTAATTTATCCCTTTGAATCTACAGGGAAAAATCAAACGTACTCGGTCGTTTTATGTCGACGAATTTAATTATCTCAAATCGCTTGTCCCTCCAGAGGTATGTTCGATCTTTAATTAACTTTAGGAAATGAATGTTTTGTGTTGTTGACTCGTATGTTTATCGTTTCCCATGTTTAGGATGTGAAGCATATCAAGATCACCATGTGTTCTCCGTCGTGGTTCCATCAACGTCATGGCTCCGACCTAACATACGACCTATCTGTCTACAAGAACGACGGTGCGTCACATGGCGTTCGGTTGACGATTGCTGAAACTGTCCCAACCTTAAGATGAATTTTTTGATGACCTGGGCAAGGCGTACCGAGAGGAGATCAAAGAATTATACTACCTAGGATGCCGTAAGTGTCAATTTTAACTATTCTCCCACTTTGACACTGATGTCATACCCCGAAAGGCCATATTCAGATCGACGACCCGACGTTCTGCTATTTCTGTAACGACAACATGATTTCCGGCATGGAAAAGGCTGGGGTCGACCATGAAGCGCTCCTTGATACCTATATCCGCGCTATCAACGTCGTTACGCAAGGTCGTCCCGCCGATCTGACAACGAGTGTGCACATGTGCCGGGGTAACTTCAAGGTCCGTCGAGCTGCCTCCTTTACTCAAAGTTGTCGTTGGTTCTTAATTTTATATGCCGTATCAGGGGGGTGTACACTTCTCGGAAGGAGGTTACGGAAGAATAGCGATCAAGCTATTCAACACCTTGGACGTCGACGTCTTCTACGTAAGTCCACTCCATGTCGATTAAACACGAGAGTAGGACTCACCGCCCTCTTTCTCTTTTCGGCAGCTGGAGTATGACACAGACCGTGCAGGAGACTTTACGCCACTAAAGCATCTACCCCTTGACAAGGTAGCTGTCCTCGGACTTGTGACCACCAAGAACCCAAAGGTGAGTAACTTCAGCGGCTTCTTTTGACTGTGTGTTGCCTCGTACTAATTGAGGTGGTGATACGATGACAGCTGGAATCACCTGAAGACATCAAGGCGCGAGTATATGAAGCGGCAGAAGTTTTGTCTCAAGGAAGCCCGAAGCGCTCCAAGGAAGCCGCACTGAACCAGTAAGCTGCCGTGAATTGTTCTAGCCTTGCAGGCGGCTCATGCACGATTCGATTTGTAGACTTTGCATCAGCACTCAGTGCGGATTCGCATCGGTGTGGGAGGGTAATCCGGTTTCGGAAGAGGTCAGAGCAATTATTTAGCGACAACCTGCTTACTGAAGCCTGGACCTATCTTTTTTACAGGACGAAATTAAGAAACTTGCCCTCCTGGTAGAGACTGCCAAAGAGATTTGGCCCGACTCGGCGTGATCGACTTGGATGGACAGATTGTTCTTTCACATTCTATTAGAATCTATATCAAATCTGGAAAGCTATGTTAGTGGATTTACGCTGGAGCTTGTTGTATGCGAACCTTCGTGAAGTAAAATAAATCGATGGATGAGACATTCAAATTATTCAATGCAGGCGGATTTTTGTCTTGGTAGCTATCTATCTTTTTTTGAGAGCTTTGCGTTGTCGGCTGTCTACATAGGGCGAGTCGACCTTCAGATCTTGCACAAGTCCGGATCCTTGGATCCTTTTCAGTGCCCTTGAATCGTTCAAATCTGAAGTTCCTTATTTTGACAGGTACTGGACTCCATTCTCTTCGAACTTCCGCGACCAGGTACACGTCAACGGGCAGATTTCCTGAAGTAGAAATATGATTACTCCCTTTGGCGATTGGCTGCAACTGCCTTTCACAGGATACCCACCCTCTCCATTCTAACCGACCATTGAAGCCGGCTGACACTGGTCTTAGGACCTGCTCCTTCAAGCTGTACTGTTGCAGCGTATCTGCAGAACATCGCACAGAATGGAAACGAGGTTGGCTGTCGTTTGTGATACTTATTCGTTGCTGCATACTCAGTGCTACCTGAGTCGTATATAGCCAGGCATAAACCCTCCATACTTCCATTTCACCTAGCCTTTTACCGTTGCAATTCCTGTAGGCCATGCGTTGAAACCAGTTGGAGGTCAGCTGTTATGAGGGCGGTGTAGGCTCCCTGCCAGGCCCTATAGTCCAACTCAAAAACACAGTAGCGAATCTTTGGGAACACAAAGATTGGCAAGCTGACAGTCGGTGAAAAATGTGACGAACTATGAGCACATCACATTTGTAGATTTTTACGCCTGAGTCCTGGCGGGGTAACTGTAGTATATGTACAACGTTAACTCACGACAGATGAACCTGCCAAAATAACCACTACCCATTTTAGGCCAAGAGCTATATACTTAACCTTCTTTGAATGTAGCATGAACCGAGTGTCTTTGCTTCCGACACAGGCGAAGGCCTCAGAGGACAATAAAAAAGTAACAACTTATACCTTCCAACATGGCAGTCTGCCTTGGGTAACGCATCGGAAGTTGCCGTGATGTGGTACTTTACTTTGTCAAATCGCGATTGTTTTCTGTTTCAAACAACAGCTTGAGCTTCCAAAGGCCAACCCCCCAACGGAAGTCATGGTTAAAATTGGGCCCAAACTTCCTCCTCTGACTAGGCGACAACTGGACAAAATAGAGAAAGAGCTTAAACGTGCTGAGCAGCGTGCCGATGGCCTCAATCCGAACCAACTAGGTGAACCTCGAGAGCACTTGAAATTACTTCTGTTAAAGAGCAAAAGAGCGCGGTCTAAACGTCCTGAAATTATCGCTTTTTCGCATTCCAGGAGGAAATGGGACAAGAATCAGAAGCGAGCTCAGGATAGAAGATTGGCAAAGGACGTTGGGCAGAACCGCATTGCAGAAGGGTGACTTCTTAGCCGTCTTTACCTCACCTTTGCTGATTATTCTATCCTTGCTTCATCTCAGATCTGGAAGAAGTGTATGTAGTCCCAATTCCGATCTTCCGGTCGGTAAAGATAGCCAGGATGACGTTGATTCCATGCCCCAGACGATGCCGGCTGCATTTCCTGGAGCTACAACTACCCATCGCAGTGCATCATCGGGCGGATCCCCTGAAATTTTCGTGTCCCCTCCCGAGAGCCCTATGCTTGATTCTTTTGGCGGAAGTACACTTCCAGCTGAGGAAGCTTTTCCACCGCCTTTGACTCTGGGTCATGCGTTTCAGCATAAACCCGAAGAAGTTCTGGTCCTTTCTCCGCTTGTTTTCATTCCCCCGACTCCCTGTCTGGATATCGGAAATAAGTTCAACAGACTCTTTCTGGAACGACAAGGTGCTCTCTTCATTGTCGTCTAGGACGTTGTCCACTCTAAAGCTCGAGAATGAGGACGATGACCAGATGAAAACACCTGTGGTTATTCTACCCCGTTAGAGTACGTATTTTCACCAAATTCGTGTAGATGTCAAGCTATAGCGCATATATCCAGTCGCTCGCTGCGATTCAACCAAGTCTACCTTCTCAAGCCCCTCCTGGCGTGTCCCGTGGTCCCTCTGTTCGGAGGTCGCTAGTCCTCGTCAATTCAGTCGCGGCTTCCGCACGGCTATCCTTTCGCCAAGAAAATAGGTCATCCAAGCCCTTTATCTTTAGCAAGCCTTTGGATTTCACTGAGTATCCGGGCAAGTCTGGCTTAACGAAATCTTCTCTTCATGGGAGAGAATCTCCCCAGGTGAACCAGTCTTCTGCCGAAGCCAGCAAGAACGGCTCTTGCACGAACAGGTCTACTCAAATCGGCTTTTCTGCTGCGGCATATCCATATTCTATGAGACGACCTGACTTCAATGAGCCTGGCGTGAACTTCACTGGCCCACCCAATTTTCTTGCAGCTTCCTTGTCTTCTGGGTCTAAACTATCAACTCTTCCGAGTACAGTCTTGCTTTCTGGACTACCTAGGACAACTCGTCTTAAAATATCCGATGGACTTTATTCTGTGCAATCTAGGATCTCTGGCCTCCTTGAGTCCGCAACTCCTCTAACCCCTCACCATCTTGGACTGGGTGATGTATCTGATTGGGATGAAGATCTTGTCGCCTGTTCTGAAGGAAACTCTGGTTCCAAATCGGAGACGGACAAACCAGTTTGGTGGCAAGATCAGAACGACCTGGAAGCTGATTATGGCGACATGGATGTTGACGATCTGTTCCACAATCTTGCGAAGGCCTCAACGCCAAAGCCTCGTGATGTATCCCGACAATTCTCGACTGCAGAATCAGCAGAAGAGCTCAATGATTAATAGCAATCTACACCTCCAACCGCACAAACCCAGTCCCAGCGAGACCCCTGATTGCCACAACTTTTCCTCTAATAAAGCCAAGTCGCATGGAATCAAGCCGACAAATATCGAAGCCGCCCCTTTCGTTGGAAGTGCTGATATACCCCCTCCTCTTGTTCCTTCTTTTGCCAATGCGCATGTCGCTGCTGCCGTAATCACCCTCGCTCCTGCGGCCCAGATTTCCCAAGGAGGAGGTTCTATCCACATTGCCGGTCGAGGTTTTCGGGTTCATAAAGCTAATGAAATGGCCAAAGACAAAGACAAGCTGAAGAAAAACCCTGAAATTCGAAATTTGGATTTGGGCTCGCATACACAGGCTTCTACAGCACAGCCTTATTCACTTCCTGACAACCAATCTGTCAACGTCGCGTCATGGTCATATCCAGATACTCCTCTTGCCCCTCAGCGCGGAATCATTCCTCCCGTTTCTACACCTGCTTCAAGGTCTCCCCTTATTTTTGCAATGGCGCTGCCTAGCCCACCTTGGTCTCGAACACCACTACTACCAATTCACGTTGTAGGAGCGCCAAAAGCTGATGGTAGAGAGTCAAGTGGTTTTGTGTCGGCGTTGAGATGGGTTATTAAAAAGACTCTAGGTTATTTTTGGCAACGTCGGTGAGACTTTGCCTGCTTTTTAGCAAATCATGCAGTGCGTAGATCCGATGTGTGTCCACAATATGAACAGCGCGTGTGACAGCCAAGCAACAGGCTTCAACAGACCGGGAAGACAGCGATTACGTAAGTATATTGTGATGAAATGCCACGGCGAATTGAGCCCCGCTGCTCTATCTTGGTCGCCATTTCAGTCGTTAGCAAAACCCGTCCATTCTTTTTTCTTCGTTTTCCGTCGTGTTGTCGGTCTCTACTTTCAATGAAGCCCGCCGTTTTTTCTCTTTTGGCTGTTGCTCTGTCCCTTTTTTCTGCTGTCTCCGTTACTACCGCCTTCACCTTTACCTTCAACCCACCGTCAGAATGTGACCCTCTCTCCCTTACATGGACGGGTGAGCTCGAGACACTAAGATCTCACTGTGTGTGTTACTTATAGTTAACAGGAGGGACGCCGCCTTTCCAACTCCTCGTCATTCCGGTAAGCATCGATCGTCTGAAGAGCTGAGCTTAATATTAATCGCGGACATGTTAGGTCTTTGGGAGGCCCCAGAATATGTCAATACCAGCGTCGGCGTTCAATAATGGGCAAGGGTCCTATTCTTTCCAACTTCCTTTCGCCAAAACCACGCAAATGTTGCTCACAATGTCGGACGCGACCGGTTTTAATTCAGGGGGCTCGACTAATGTGTTGACGGTTCTGCCATCGAAGGGAGGCTCGTGCGACACAACTCTTGCTAGTTAGTCTAATTGGTCGATTGCTATTTGAACCATCCCTTGAACCTGGCCTTTTAGAAGTCGACTTTTCATTTGAACTGAATAGCGCACTGCAGCAATGCAGGTAGGCTTCCGGTCTAGGTTACTTGTTGGAATTGCATAACACTGTTCCCCAGACCATTCCTTTTCACCGAGTTCGCAAATGCTATCCAACCAGTGACAATAGGCGTGAGTCCCATTTTTCATGTACTCCTATAGTCTTTTTTGAATTGTCCCTTTACTAGATCATCATACCTGGTGGGAACACCATCCTTTTGCATCCTCCCGTTGGCTCGACTTCTTTCTCTTGGAATGCCAATGCAGCCCATGGAACCTCCATGCTATTTTTTATGACCGACGCGCAGGGGACGTCAAGGTGGAAGTTCGGATGTAAGAATAGTTGGCGTCTCTGATGATAATAGCTGCTTGGATGCTTCTTCTCCATCCTCGACTTCCGGGCCGCCTTCACCCACAGTTTCAGCACCTTCCACTACGGGTTCGAGTGGCCCTTCACCCACCTCCTCGGCCCCGGCAAAGGGAGGTATCTCAATTGCGGCTGTAGCAGGCACAGTAATTGGTGCCCTTTTGTTCTTGGCAGTAATAGTCACTCTTGGATTGTTCTTCCTGAGAAGAAAACGGGACGCGTCGACATTTAGGCGCCATTCACGAAGGATGGGCTCCGCATTGGATCTAAACTATGATTCGTTTGCAGGCGCACCTGGCCCCCCACCAGGCTCACACTACGGAACACCTCCGTCCACCAATATTCCCCCGACCTCCCCTTACCCATACTCCTCCGACTTGGCAGCTCCATATGCATCGAATCCTTTCCTTGACGCGTCCCCCGCGCAAACGCCCAGTCATTATCAGACACCTAGTCAATATGACGCATCAAGCATGTATACCTCCAGCCGATACCAGCCCTCTGAGCTCAGTTACCAAAATCCTGGAGGATACCGACCACCTTCGCAGCTCTACCCTCCTCCTCAAACTTATCCCCCACAGACTTATCCCCCGCAGACTTATCCTCCGCCCGACCCATTCAACACGACTGGGCCACCTTTGCTCCCAGGATCCGAATATGAATCATATTCCAGGCAAAGTGGAGCCGAACAGTCGACCTCAAGGGATTCTATGTCGACTGCGCAACGCAAAGCCGCTATGGCTGGGGCAGCAACATACAAACCGTCGAGATTTATCGTCCACACCGACGTGGAGGATGATCTGCCTCCTCCTAATGAGGACGGCATTGTCGAACTACCTCCACAATACTCCGAACGACGTGGTCCGCTAGGGTCCCTGGATCCCAATCCACCAGCTGCAAACGCTGGCTATCATCGGCCTGGTGCCCCATAGCTTTCATGATTGCTGATTTCCTACACAACTGCCTTTTTTGACTTGTCGATACCTGTTTCGGATCTGCAGACGCCATCTCCCACAGCTCTTTTCACGCCTCACATGTTTTCGTATTCGTATAATTATCTATCCGGGCTGTTTGTATTTTTGTGCATCTTCAGGACCATCCGCGCCTGCGTTTCGATCAGAGATCCAGCTATTGCTAGCCGATCCGACGAGACGGTATACTCAATGACATATCTTTGTATACCCCTAATTGCGGGAGTTGTTACCAATATGTTGTCCGATAACATCTTTCGGTGGTCGTGACGCTCGATGACCTACAATGATGCGCGCCCCTGTCGGACAATAGTTTAACGCGATACAGGTAGCAATGCACCGAGTTTCTTTACCTGCGGCGCCCACTGATACTTCTGTTTCCAACAGCTACAACCTTTGACGTATCAAACACATTTCCTGGCCATATAATCAGACACTCTGCTCTTTCAGTCTTTGATCGTTCTGGGAGGACTTCAGCCATCAGACTGATCTCAAACTTGGGCTGGGTGTACTATGGTCTTGCCTTTTTTTTTCTTGCTCGAGAGTAGATCCAGCTCTTGTCCGCTCATTCATGACCATGGTTGTTGCCAAAGTTACTATCTATGCAAATCTTGTTCGAAGTTCTACTTCCGCAATTGCAAACGGATTCAGAGTCTTTGGCATGGTTCGCTGCTGACCTTACACCTTGTTATTTCCTCCCCGGGCCCCAACAACTGACGAGCTCTTAACCTGTTGAAAATCATGTAAAATGAACCCATCACTGGTGCTTCTCTTTCTGCTCCAAAAGAAAAGAGCGAGTCGTTTATTTCCTTGAGCTTCTCGGGCTTGCCAGTTTCTGTAAAAATTTAGCACAGCATTTATCACCAACCCAAACACGGTTATTAGGAGAGTCGTCCGTTCTAGCTGTTTTGTCTGCGTCAGACGAGTGAACGGACACAGGACTTGTATCAGGAAATACTACGAAGCAGCACCGTAACGATTGGAGCGTTAACCTGAATCATTTCTGCATCGTTCACAAGCCAGAATGATAGGCCATACGGGATGTGATTGACAGGAAGATTGAACATCAGGACGGCTTTATAAACAACAACAGAAATGCTAACGATAGCGATCGACTTAATATACACGACGCAGGCGCTAATATATCACAAGGTTCCCCTTCGAAAGACGGATATAAGGTCATCGAATTGTCCACGACAAAGAGGGGAACGAGGAACTATCTATGAGATAGTAGTACACACCAAGGAGGTTTAAGTTACAACAAATGCAAAGCTGCTGCAGTCACTCCTTCACGTCAAGCAAGAAAAACGTGGGAATGGTATGGTCATGATTCAACGGGTGGGCCTGCTTCGTGCGCGGCCTCTTGCGTTGCTTCTGTGCTGAGGTTTTGACGAGCAAAAGCGTCGATCATGGCTTCCTGGTCTTTGCGCCGGCGGTGCCTCTTCCGTCTATCTTCTTTAATTAGTCTTTCAACCTTTCGCCGGGATTTGCTGTGTAGGCGGGGGTCTGCAATTGCTTGTTTGCATTTATAGCAAGCAAGTTCGATACTCGCAAGCAAACGGAGCGTCTCTGAATTATTCAAAGCCTAGCACAATGCAAGGTGGGTGTCAGGGGAGCAAGACCTCTTCAACGAATAGACATACGTTTAGAGACCACGATACGACGCGATTTCCGTCCACACAGCTTATAACCACAAAATTTCCTCTCTTCTCCGCTTGAAGATCGGACGACTGAAAAAGATCAAAAGTAAGTAACAGGAAAGAATAGTGGCAGGGTAGAAACAACATACTTCACTAAATGTGGCCATAGTTTTTCCGTTTGTCAGATTTCTAACCACTGCAGGCAAGATAAACAATGTCAGTGAGCGGGAATGTCGGTCTAGAGCGACTTACCAACGCGCGACGAATGTCCAGAAACTTCCTGTGTCACGATGCCTCTTCCTTGATAAGCCCAAGTATCCTTTCCAGGGCTGCGGATATGGACTTTGACTTGAATCTCCCGAAAGTTGTCCCGAACGGAAGGAGCAGGAAGGTGTGGAGCTGGGCGTCAAATAAGTAGGTACTCTGGGACCAACAAAGGAAAAGACACCATCCCTCACCTTGATTGACGTGCGCATCTGCAGGGGAATTCTGGGTATCCTGGGTTGAAGGTGCACCGTCGATATCCATGGTCTCGTCTGGCATCTGTGGCATGAAAATTGGCGGGTCACCTCTGGGAACTGTCAACAACCGTGAAGCAAGATATAGCTGCGCAGAACACGCTGACTATTCTAAGCAGATAAGCAGTTCAAAGCCAAGGACTTTGAGGACTGGATGGTGGTCGTTGAAGCAGGAAGACTCCGAAGGTTCAGGTCACGCTTTACATCGCGAAGCCAATTAGGCCTCACGTGCGCCACAATCTATCATTTCAGTGGAGGAAGGCTCGGCTATTTCTCTCCTGAAAACATTCAATCCATAGTGGAGCATGAAACCTCTCGAAAAATGTGTGTTCTCAAGGTATGGGATGGAATGACTCAAAGAACGGCCGTTTGTTTCCCTCCGAACGAAAAAAGGTTGGATACCTTTCAGGACGGCTGTACAATGTCGACTTCCACAATCGGTACCATCTACTTTAGCAGGAAGACCCCCAATCAAGAGAGAAAGGTATGGGGTTTCATTTCCTAACTTCAAGAAGCCCTTTACTAAATTCGCCGCCATTGAGAGAAGAAGACTGTCAATATTTCTCGCAACCCTCAAGCGATTTTCATCGTCTCAAGGCGCCGAAAGAAGTTGGAACGCTTGCAAATCTAGAGGGAAGCGCTATCCTGCAGAAAAAGGGAGAGAAGATGCTGACGACGAGAAGGACCATTGGACCGACGAATATTCCTCGTCCCTGGCATCCCTGGGCATCACTGACAAAATGACCCACCTCTCCTCCCCCCCCCCAAAAAAAAGAACGAACACAAAATGGCCAAAAACAGCCCTCTTCCTCCCGACCAGCCCCGTTAACTGCTTTCCGGAATTTCCATGGGTATCACCTCTTACATATTGGTATGACAATTTTTTTTGGTTGACGATAATGGGTAGAGTCTTTGAACTAAGCATTGCACTCCATAAACATATTACTCTGGTACTCTGGACTGCTCAATTTTCATCATCTGCTCACTTTATATGAATGTCACTGTCAGCTATATCATGTGTCAATTGAAAGAATTGAAAGCCTAACAATAAGTATAGAGTATTGCTCGATGAAAGAATTCTTATCGAGGCTCTGGAGATAGATAAACACCTCCGACTAAGCAGAGGTTCCCAGAGGTAAACTGAACGTTCGTAATTGGTGTTCGTTTCGTCGGAAACGTTGCCAGGAGATCCGCCCTACAGTCACATGATCAGGAACTTGAAAGGACGGAGGGAATGCTCAAGGTCTTACGTTTCTAGGCTTTCCTCTTCTCCATAGCTCCGATTGCCATTGTGAATATTGGCACTTTTCTGGGACTTAGTGCGAGGACCTCCAGCACCTTTGACGTCCCATGATCGGACTGTCCAATCGGCACCTCCACTCATAAGCACTGACGATTCAGCGCTAAAAGAAAGAGAGTATATTGACGATGTATGGCCAGTCATTTTCTTTATGCGTTTTCCCGAGCCAATGTCCCACAGATTAATGGCGAGGTCCTCACCTAGGACATAGTAAAACCAAGGACATTAGATTGCAGTCTAGCAGTTTCGCATATTATGTGACCTGCCTGCGGTAGCCAAATACCTGCCGTCTGGGCTGAGGGCAAGCGACGAGACAGCTCCTTGGTGCCCAATAAAAACACGCAAACACGATCCACGCTGAACATCCCAGAGTCGTGCAGTCCAATCGCTCGAACCTGTGGCCAAATAGAGAGAATTTGGGTGGAATTGTACACACTACACCAGATGTAATCAGGCGTCAGAAAAAAGAAGAGATGCAATAAAAAGGGACTTACATCGACATCGCTCAGATGTCCAGCGTATATCCGAAGGCATGAAGTCCGGTCAGTGGACCATAGCCGCGCGGTACGGTCCCTACTTGCTGTAGCAAAGTATATGCCCATGGGACTCCACTTAACATCCCATATAGGGTTTTCATGCCCGCGAAATGCCACGACGTTTGTCATTGTGTCCAATGACCATAGGCGGGTTGTCGCATCTGCAGAGGCAGACAAGAGGTATTTCGGCGGTGCGGCAGAACCACTCAGAGGGTCAAAGGCAACTGAATATACAGGCCCACTGTGCCCAATGAATTTTCTAGTCGTGGTCCCTTTCTTTTCCCTTATTTTGCTTAGAGAGGATGCTGTTCGAATGTTAATTAGAAGTGTGGACAAAATGGGTTCGATAAGGACTAACCGTCTTTTATTGAGCTCGATGCGAAGTCGCTCCGCAAGCCTTTCAACTTCTCACCTTTGAGACTCCATATGCGAGCATAGCTTTCAGCAAACCCTGCAGCCATTAACGACATATCTGGAGAGAAGTTACAGCACGGGGACCTTAAAAAGGACCATGAATAAACAAAAAAAGACGATGAACCGTATTCCTACCCCTCCGCGACATCATGCAAGGTGTAGGCACATATACTGGGCAAGGCCCTAGCGCGTAACGCATTTGCTTGCGGCGAATTGGGGTCGACATTAATCAGGACAGATGGCTCCAACCGTATTCGTTTCCGAGCGTCTCGTACAACATTTACCTCTCGTTCAACGTCAATAGTCCTGAAGCTTGGAGGACGGGGTAGTAAATCTGCTTCTGTAGGGGCAATGACGCCCGGTGGAATTGCTGGTCGCGTGATGGAAAGATCGTATTGTGCACTGGGATCTCGGTCCATCATGGCTTTCTCTCGCACGACACGCTCCATCTCCGTGCGGAGGTCTTCTGACATAGGCGCTGGGCCTAGTTTGAGGGTTCCTTTAGTAGTGTTGAATGATTGTGGGTTTGTCAAGCTCGTCTTGCTTCCACTCGCCTGGGGAATGAGGGAAGATAAAAGACCAGTTGATTCTTCCCATTCATGCCGAGAGACGGTAGTTGGATTGGACGAAGTAACTGGTTCATGGGTAAATATGTGTCGAATATACAGACCTCATGAATATAGAATTTACCATCGAACCGAAGGTGGTTGTTGACTACACGCATAACGGCCGCCCGTCCGCGCTTCCCTGTTTCGCCCGTAAACCCGTCGCCAGCGCCCAAAGCCTCGCCTCCGACTCCCTCAGTTAGCCATCCCACCAAGAGTCCAAACCCAGAACGACTCATCCGTATGGCATACTTCTCATTACGGAATCGTTGTGCAAGTTCGTCATTCTGGACATGGGCAGGAAGTAGCAGGGTCGACAGATGGTGGAGGGTTGCGCTGTGCGATGGAGACAATGAGGTAGAAAATTTGGTGAAGAATCGAGTTGCTGTGGATGCAGGTTAATTTGAGTGGAGGACAGAAATGAGATACCTGCCAGCATCTTTGAAGCCGTGTTGAATGAGGTCGAGGTAAAAGTGGCAAAATATTGGGAAAAGGATTGGCCGGAATTCAGGCTGGATCGGCCAGTCTTAGAGTTTGGGAATGATGAACACTCAACAGAGCACATACCCGGTACATGTCCAGAGAACCATCGACCCAAGCTTCAAGTTCTCGAAAGCCTTCTTGCTTGTCTGTAGGATCAAGCGACAACAGCTCCTCGGCGCCAACTGAACCAATACTAGCAATGAGATTCTGAATGTTAACGGGGTTGCCCATCGCTGTGAGTTCTTGCAGCACATTTCCCGAGTCTTTCAGAATATTCTCGCCAGGCCGTGATGGTTTCTGAGCAAAGACAGAGAGAAGTTTGATAAATTCCTCTGCTCCCACTGTCTCTGATTGTTTTCCACCCTCGTTCGGTGATTCGGTTTCGAGTTCGTCGAGGAGGGCCTTTGCAGCTGTGCTGTGTCCGCGAGCGCGCAAATATTCAATGACGACGCGGTCTGTTGGTGGAATATTAGATGCTGCATCTTGATTTCCAGGCGAAGCAGCGGCTGGGGACTGAGAAGACGCTGTAGGAGTAGCGACCGACATGGAAGTTGAAGAATTTCATAAAAGCTTTTCGTTCACTGGATAATGGGTTCGGTCATGTGACTTTGTGTTCATTGGCGCGTTCTTCCCAGTTAAGAATCGACGCGCGACTCTCTTTCATACTTCAATCCCCATTCATGGCATCCAAGCAAGCAAAGCGTCAAGCTATCACCCTCAAAGGCTCGACCGCGCTGGTAACAGATTTCTTTAAATATGCCGTAAACACGTAAGTATGTTCCCCTCTGGAGGACATGCTTCTCATGGAACTTTGGTCAAAGTATCCTATTCCAACGCGAAGTGTATCCTTCAGATGACTTTCACATGGTAAAGAAATATGGGCAAACGGTCCTCGTAACCCAGGATTTAGCCCTGGAGAACTATCTCGAAAGGTATTTTATACTTTCATTCGACATAACGACGAGATGACCTGATTCGGTACATTTTGGACCAGGATTCTGAAGCAAGTGGAAAGTAGGTCATATACCCATGACAGATTATGTTCTTGCAATCTAACGATAACCTGTGGGACAGAGTGGCTTCTCACTGGGTCGGTCACCCAACTCGTGCTTGCCATCATTTCTAAAGACTCCCGTACGCCACTTGAGCGCTGGGTGTTTGATATTCAGCTGGTGGAACCGCCAGCTGATGTAGCGAGGTACGCTTAAGGTCCAACTCAGTAACTATCGTTCACTCTCAAGCGACAAACTAACAGCCGACAACCCAAGCCGGAAGCCGAAATTCAATCAGAAATTCGGGCTATTTTGAAGCAGATCATCTCGATGGTGACATATCTACCGGTCATCCACGAGCCAACTGTGTTCAACATATTGGCATACACGTCTGACTCTGCAGACGTGCCGGCGGGCGAATGGGTGGACACGGACCCGCTGGCGATTGAAGCGAGCAAAAGCCAGCAGGTTAAAATGCGGAGCTTTAGCACAGACGTTCATAGAATAGAGGCGATGGTAGCGTACCGATATGAAGAGGAGGAGTAGACAGGATACCTGAGTCCTGGGTCGATGTCGAGCGGTGTTGCGACCGGGTTGACCGATGGGATCAGAATTGCCATGGAAGCCAATTTCCGTTCCCAGTCCCTTGGGTCCATAATAGGCCGTGTCCGGAAACAATCAAACCCAGTTCTAGACCTCTTTGTTCTTCTCTTCCATCCTCTCCTCTCCTCGTTACTCTCATTTCATCCTCTGGCGGGCACCAGATCGACTTGTAAATTTAGTAATAATGGGTGAAAGTTGGTTCCAACGCGAGTTTCTCTCCCCCCGCCGGCTGGCGTTCAACGTTCTTTTCTACGGCTCCCACTTCGCCCTGTTTGCCTACGGTTGGTATAGTCAGGTCAGCTTGCCTTCCAATCCTCCTTCTTCTGCCTCTGACGCTTTTTTGCATTGTAGGCGACCAACCAGAAACTTGCTGGCCTAAATTCCTTGAAATTCTCCGTCTGGTCATCCCGTGGTGCTGGTCTCGTCCTTGCTTATGATGGCGGTCTTATTCTCATCCCCATGTTGCGCAACATCATCCGAGTTGTTCGCCCCAAGCTCACATGGTTGTTCCCCGCCGATGAGAATATCTGGTTCCATAGGCAGGTCGCCTATTCGATGGCTTTCTGGGCCATGGTCCATACTACTGCCCACTACGTCAATTTCATCAACGTCGAACGCACTCGTGAGTTTCCGCCTTGGTTCAATACCGGCCTCCTTGTATTGATTTCTGTCCACAGAAATCCGCAAGCAGACCGCCCTTGAGATCCATTACACCCAGCCGGGTGGCATCACCGGTCACTTCATGCTGCTGATTATGATGTTGATGTACACCACCGCCCATCACAAGATCCGTCAACAGTGTTTTGAAGTTTTCTGGTACACTCACCATCTTGCTTTCTTTTTCATGCTCGGCCTCTACACCCATGCCACCGGATGTTTCGTGCGCGACGCGGTTGACCCGGATTACATCAAGTCATTCCCCTTCTACTCCACAGAGCATTGCCTCGGGTACTTGAGCTGGAGATTTATTATCTGGCCAGGTATCATCTACTTTGGTGAGCGTGTCTGGCGAGAGGTCCGTGCTCGTAGGGCCACCCGCCTGTCCAAGGTTTTGGTCCACCCCAGTGGTTAGTACTTCTTACGGCGAGTTACCCAATTCGTTCTCATTTTCTATCAGGTGCTATGGAACTCCGTATCGTCAAGCCAAGTTTCAAGTACACCGCCGGCCAATGGCTCTTCATTCAGATTCCGGAGATATCTAGTTTCCAATGGCATCCCGTGCGTTTCTCGTGATGGTTTTGGCATCTTTCTGTCGACATCTAAAACTGATTGATGTATATCTAGTTTACCATCACGTCCGCCCCCGAGGACCCCTATGTCTCCTGTTCATATCCGTCAAGTCGGTGACTTCACTCGTGCGCTCGGCTGATCGCCTTGGAGTTGGCCCGTCTGTTGTTGCTGCTATGACCTCTGCGGCTATGAAGGGTTCTGAGAAGGATGTCAAAACCGGCATTACTCGTGGAGATTTCGTCGAGCTCGATCCCTCTGTCACTTCGATAACTCTCCCTCAGGTACGCATCGATGGACCTTACGGTGCGCCTGCAGAAGATGTCTTTAAGAACGAGGTTGCTGTGCTTGTCGGTGCCGGCATTGGTATGACAAATGAACATTTTAATAATAGTGTATTAGAACTGATTTTGATTGTAAATTTAGGTGTAACGCCCTTTGCCTCTATCCTCAAGCATATTTGGTACAGGCAAAAGAAAGGAAAACTGGGCTCTCTTCGTCGGGTTGAATTCTTTTGGGTTTGCCGTGACGCTCCTTCCTTCGGATGGTTCCAGAGTCTGTTGCAGGAAGTCGAGGCTGCTCAGGCAGACCGTGAGTCTTTCCGCTTCATGCCTGTTGAAATTTTACTAACGATACTGGTTATTAGCCAATTTCCTCCGTATCAACATCTACCTTACGCAAAAGATCGGAGAAGACATGCTTTGGAACATCGCTGTCAATGACGCTGGCGCAGATTACGACCCATTGACGCTTCTCCGATCTCGTACTATGTTTGGACGCCCCGACTGGAAAGCGATCTATTCTCAAATGAGGCAAGCAATTGAATCTGGCCAGTACCTCCCTGGAGCAACTTCTCAGCTGAAGACGAAAGTCGGGGTAAGTTTTGCATTCGTGACATGCAACATTCGAGCTCGGATATTTACTGGTACTGTTCTAGACTTACTTCTGTGGACCTGGAGCTATCGCGAAAGCCATCAAGGATGCTACCGTCGAAAACTCCGGTGCAAGCGTCGACTTCCTGTTTGCCAAGGTCCGTTGTCGAACCAACTATATTTCATTCGTATTTGCTAACCAGAGAAATAGGAACATTTCTGATGGGGCTTTCGTGTTGTGGGAGTGCTATACGGTTATCCTGGCGATGCTCTGCTTTCCCGTTGATTTACATTCGATATCATGTTATCTAAATACGAGATTGTTCGAGACCAAAACGGATTGTCCACCCGTGGTGACATTAAGGAGATTAAGAAGACTATTAGGATCTTTATAATATAAAGTCGCAATGTTATTGGCTCTTCAAAGTAGACCAGGTTAGAAGCTATCTCAGTGCTTTGATCTCTTTCATGTGTGTGTCCCACAACCGAGTTTGTCGCCGCACAGGTAGGCTCATCTGTTCCTCTGCGATTGCCTTGACACTCTTCATCGTATATCGCTTAGATAATGGACCGTCGGTCGCAGCGTTGGATGCGTGAATAGGTTCGATAATAGGCTCATTAAGGATCATGATCAGGGAAATAAGTCTGCAGACGCTCGACCACCACTCTAACCGCTGGCCTGGTTTCGAGGTCAGACAGTGGCCTGGCACGATTAGCCACGCTAACGTGTTGTTGGGCAGCTGCTATAGCCTTCTTGGAAAGGATATCCACGGGAGGTTTTTTCCATGTAGACATTGAGTAGTCGCTGTCACTGTCACTGAATCTGTCGTCGCTACTTGACTGATCTGGAGACGGTGAGTGGTTGGGAGGAGGCAGGTTCCGATGAGTATCGTTTGCATAAGTTCGAGGAGGAGGATAGAGGAAGCTGATTGGTTGCATGCCTGAAGCTTCGGAAATGGAACGTCCATGCCTTGTGTCGCTAAGAAGACCGGTCGGAAAGGGGTTGACAAACCTAGTTTGCGGCAGAGGTGCCAGGTTGGCAGAATACGGCACTTGCTCGCCCACAAGGGCGGGAAGCGGAGGTGGCACATAGATAAAGGTTGTTGGCTGGGGGGTATCCGGTCGCCTTTTCGGGCGTTCGTTGTCTTCGTTATCTGGATTGTGTATCACCAATCGACGTGTAGTCCGAGGTTCTGACTGGCTGGACCGTTGGCTTCCAGAAGATTCTGACGCCAATGAAGTACTTCGCTCTCTCGCCATCCAATCACTCGATCGATTGGGGTTGCCACGGTGCTTCCGAGGACCCGGAGGTTCAATAGTCACCAGTGGGGGTGATTCGGACCTGGGAGGTATTGTGCAAGGTATTGGCGTCTGGAGGAAGATTTGCTGGACGGTAGTTTGCACGAGACGAATTGGCATTTAGGACATCCGACCTCATGGTTTTTGCAGGTGACGGGGATCGTCTTTGAGAGCCAAGGTTTATGTTCATAGCCCGCGTGATTCTCTGCGCGACTTCCAAGATATCTGTGTCCACAGAACTTATATCTGCGGCCTCAGACACCTCTGCATGCCCAGAATTTGGGTCTGTGGCAACTCCCATGTTTGACATACCAGGGAATGTCCAGTCCATTTGAAAGTTCGAGATAGCGGTGGCCTCGGAGAAGAGAAGCTGGTGGACGATCTCGGGGGTCACTTGTAAATGCAAAACTTAATTAAATGGAATAAAATAACTGATAAAGCCCTACGATTGGAAACAGAGGACATCGGAAATCTTCAGCTTTTTGAGATAAGTGGCAATTTTGGGGCAGAGGAGGAGGGCTTCTATCGTTAATCAACTGATGTAGCATTAGCGGTGAATCCATCAGACAACTGAAAAGGTGAACCTTGTGCCATACCGGCATCCAATTGTTTTCGTTGTACCAGGGCCTCCGTGCGGTCCACATTTCGAATAAAATGCACCCCACACTCCATATATCGATTTTAGCGTCATAGCCTTGTAGCTCGCTGTAAACAACCTCTGGGGCCATCCAGTACGAGGTGCCTTTCATCATAGAAAATGCACGGGAGTCCAGCTCTGCTAGCTTCTTGGATATACCAAAGTCGCTTATCTTGCAGACACCCGATTCCTCCACCAGGATGTTCTCTGATTTCAGGTCCTTTTAAATTATAAGCAAAGTTGACTCCCTCGGATGAGAAAAAAAACCTACTCTGTGAATGATTCCTTGAGCATGAAGATAGGTGAGCCCCTCCAGAATCTGAGTGGCAAAATACTTGGTGACTTCCTCGCGAAATATGCCGTGTTGGCGTAGACAAGAGCCGATTGTGCCACCCGAAACGTATTGCAAGAATCTGGGTTTAGATAGATGAATTGACGATCAGGAGCAACGAGTGACAGTAGATGGCGTACATGTTAAGAGTTTCCCGGTTCTCTTCAAATCCCAGATACTGGACAATATTTTCGTGATCGAGATCCTTCAAAGTCTCGCGTTCGTCCAGGAGGGCCTCCACGACCGTCTTATTGTCTTTCATTCGGTCGCTCGCTGTTTGTGGCAGCTCTACTTGCTTGACAGCCATAATTTCACCAGTAGTTACGTTGAGGCCAAGATATACTTTTCCATGGCTACCCTTTCCTATTAGATCGCCTTTGATCCATTCGAAACGTGACTAAATGATATAAAACATCAGCACAGACAATTATTCCTTGAAATGTTCGAAATTTTGCCTTGCGAAGACGACGCCTTATTCCCCGCCTGGTTTGGCCTACCCAGTTGCAGAAGGTTGGACCCATGGGACGCCTTGTTTAATAGCCGATTGATGGTAGGTCTTGAAGATTTCGACTTTAAAGTAGATGTGGGAGTCACTCCTACTAATGATCTTGATCCAAAGAAATAGTCCTCAACACTTGGTTTGTATTGTGTTTCGCCAGTCTTGTCGTGATCAGAAGCTTTCAGAACACCATTTCCCCTTGGAAACATCCCCTTAGTTAGCGCCAGACGTAGCCATAAGCAGGAGCCAGGATCGCCGAAGCAAGACTTGAGCGGATTTAAAAGGGCTTCTAGTCGTGGACCACCCGCAGACCGTGATACTTAGCTACTGAGAGCCTGCTCATCTGCCAGCCATGGTTTTGTTCGGAAGATTATAACGGACGTGGGACACTGCCATACGTCAAGATGGGTATTTTTGTTACCACATCACTAGCACTACTCACTTCGGCGATGTTTCGAGATTGTTAGTCACGAGAAAATCCCGTTGGGTGTCCGAAAACAAACCTGCATGCTCAGTGCCTTCAACCGTCAATTTTCTTCCTCTGGGGCTGTATACTCAAGACAAAAGTTGAGAGTATGAAAAAATATTAGAGCGAGCTTAGCTTTCGACAGAGCTCAACGATCATAAAGTAAATGGAGGTATAGTGTCAAGTGCAAAGAGGTATAGTACGTGAACACAGAAGACATGTATCATGTAACCTAGATCCCAAGTAAGATTCTCAAGAAGGAGTTGCGACAAAGTGCAAGAGAAGATATCCAGAGGCCCAATGCCATTAGTCAATGGTAATAGGGTTTTCAATGCTGTTGCCTAAAGTAGAGCCTGGCTGAAATCGGAGAACAAATTGGTCCTGAATATCTGTTGGTCCGCAATAATTCAGGCTAGATGGCAGAGAGATCGGGAGTTGGTTACGGGACGGAAGTTGTCGCGATGCAGATGAACCAGAGGCAAGGGTGCCTGGAATTGTCCGGGTCTCTAGAGCCTTCGAGGTGTCGAGATTGGGTAAGCCAGTATTTGCTCGAATGGAGTCTTAGTACTCACAAGATCAGGCGCAAAAGAGGTTTGTTGTGTCATCCCTTTCGAAGAAGATGCCTAAATATCAGGGAAACGGTCAAGTGTCTAAGAAAGAGTATAAAGGAAAGCATACTTGAGGAGCATTGCAGATAAAACGTTCTGCAGTCAAATCTATAAACACTGGGAATCTCACTGGCGTTCTTTTTCTTGGAGATCGTGAAGTCATTGCGTTCTTGGGGTATTCTAGCGAAGGTGCTCAACGTCTAAAACTTTCACGAGAAGAAGGGCGCAGCTTACGTTTACTGGCTTTCTTTACATGCCTATCATGATCTCGTCTACACGGCTTTTTAATGAGCTGGGGATTCCTTGCCCGCAACCACTTGTCGTTTGATCTATAAATGATATACCACAGATTCAAAAACCATGGCGAATTTCAGACGCACTGATATCGATCACAGGCGGATCCAACGGATTCTATCAAAGGAGAAAAAGACTTCCTGAGATATGTCTGAAAGGCCTGATGACCGAATTCGTGGTGAAAAGCCGCCATAACCGTCTCAAAGGCATCTCCAGCTTTCTTAACGGTGCCACATAGCTCAAATAGCCCCACTTTTTGCATTAGGTGGGCGAAGGTAGAATTGGCAACCAAAACCATGCGAGCATTCTGAGCCGACGGGATGAGTAAGTAAAACGAAGGGAAGGTTGCGGCTGACCGTGTAAAAACCAGGACCTTCGTTTGGCCTACAGTGGAACAGAATTTCTGAAATGGCAGATCCGATGAGGGCGTCTCCTAGAAATTCAAGGCGTTCCCTGTCGAGGTCGTCGCATAGCATCGGCCAAGCTCTCTGGGTCAAAGGGGGGAGTGCAAAGCTAAAGTCTCGACTGTGAATCAAGGCAACGACGCTCCGTTGCATGTAGTCACATTTTGGATCGACAAAGGGAAATAACGGGCTCCGAGTCTTCCGATGGGCCATCCCAAAAGAGCGAGCAAGAACGTCGAGGAGGATAGGTACAGTAAACCAAAGATTGACTTGGGCGGAATTCAATCTGGCTGAACAGACGGAGATAGGCGAACTACAATTCGAACACGTGTTGAGAGTTTTGAACGCGACTGAGCTTATTCTTCTGTGCCGCCCTCTTACTTATATTCCGGAAACTCACCTTCGACGCTCTCAAGGTTGGCTCCTGGATTCCTCCATGGCAACTTCGTCTTCTCAAGCCCCTCACTTCGCCTCATCCTCTCAAAACAATAATTCAACTCGACAAGTAGGAACGAAGCCTGCACCGGTCGATCTCTCAGCGTTGCAAAATGCCAGCCATCTTTTGCTCGAACAGCTTGCAAAGGATGCACAGATAATCCCAGATCTCGGAGAAACCTTGACGGCTTGTCTGTCCCTTATATATTCTCGTCGTCCTGAAGCTCATGTTTTGTAGCTGGAAGTCAGGTGTCTACGTCTTATAGCGTGTTTCCTGATGATATGCGAGTCCCCTTTCAGAAGCGAAAGTTCGTTGGAATTCCGGATGCCCTTTTCCAGTACTACGATAGTGAGTTTATAAATCCTTTAGAGGTTGATATTTTTGCTAACGGCTGGCAAGGCGTGAATGTCACTTCGCATATGGGGTTGATGGCAGAAATTGAACGCGTCTGGATCTCTATTGATCATAAACTCTTTCTGTGGGATTACAACGACGGGTGAGTGTTATCCAAACCCTGTTTTCTAGACGTTTAAACGTTTTCAGCCAAGAAATCGCATCGTTTATGGATCAACCAGACGTCATAACTAGTGTCGCACTCGTCAAGCCAAAGCATGGTCTATTCATCGACGACATTACGTTTCTCCTTGTCATATGTACACCGGTATCCGTCCTACTGATTGGGGTTGCTCTCGCAAGTCAACCGACTCTGGACGGCCGTACGCGAAAAGAGCTCAAACTTTATGCCACAGATCTTACCATTTCAACGGATATTGAGATGACATCTGTAACTGGTACACACGAAGGGAGGATCTTTATGTGTGGGCAGCAAGACGGAAACCTGTATGAATTGCATTATCAGGCCAACGATTCGTGGTTCGGTAAACGAGTTCAACTTGTCAACCATTCTGTAGGTGGAGTACAGAGCCTCCTGCCACGATTTGCAGCCGCTGGAACAGATGGTAAGAAGCTCTTTGCATCCTGTTGAACTTACACTCACTTAGCTCTGTTCTAGAGCGCATTATGGCTGTCGTTTCAGACCACAATCGAAATTGTTTCTACACGGTCACCTCTCGAAACAGCATTTCAATGTACGCTCCAAGCGGAGACAAGGCTATACAACACATTCAATCCCTTTCTTCACTTTACAAGTTGGCTCAGGAAAAGGCCTCCGGGTCACCCGTCTTGACACCACATAATTTTCAAATAATAAGTATTCATGTCGTTGATCCTTCCGAATCTCGCGTTGGAGTCCAACTCGTGGCCCTCACTACCAATGGAGTCCGACTCTACTTTGCCCCATCAGTAGGATATGGATATTCTTTCGGATCCAATTCTGGAGCGGCTGGTCACCGCCCTCTTCAATTAGTCCACGTTCGGTTACCACCGTTGACGTTAATCCACCCCGATGAACAAGCGACCCTGTACCGTCCACCCGTATCTAGCTATGGGGGCCCCCAACTCCACACCCAACCAACAAGCCGACCGTATATCATCTCTTCTCTCGATAATTCGAGCTACTCAAATGGATTGACGGTTGCAACTCAGCCGGGTGATACAGATGGGACGGATTACGTCCTATGTCTGGCTCCAGACCTCACTCGCATTGGCAACCTCGGTCAACTTAGCTTTCCTCAACAACCGCAACAACCGCAACAATTGCAAGTAGGCTCAGGGTATGGCCATTATGACAATATCACCAGCACCAACAGACCTCCCCTCACCGAGTATGCGACCTTATTGGCAATACCAGGGAGGACATGGGCCATGGCTGCTATTTCTAAGAAGACCCTTGAAACAGCCCCAGGCACCCCGTCTCCTTCAGCTCTCAATGAACTTGCCTCGCAATTCGGAGAGTCTCCTAACCAATTCATGCTCCTCACCAATGTTGGGCTAACTTTCTTGGTTAAGAGGCGTGCAGTGGACTATCTTAAAGCAGTCTTGGAGGAACTGCAGTCAGAAGGAAATGTCCAGCCTATCATTGATTTCCGAGATAGGTAATAAATCACTTCTGTCTTTTGTTTTCAATCTTTACTAAATTCCCTACAGCTTTGGTAGAGACCAGACATGTGCAATGCTTCTCGCCCTTGCTAGTGGAAACACTTTTTTGGATCCTTCTGACTCCTTAACGGCGGGGACGATTAGTACAGTTAGCCCTGAAATTGCTGCTGTGGCTAAGCAAGCCTTCTATGATTTTGGGGAGCGCCCTATTTGGACGGAGCGTGTTATGTATGGAACGGGTAACTTCTTTTCATGTTCTCATTTTAGGTGATTCGCTAACAAAGCCGATGTAGCTGAGAACAGAGGTTCCGCAATTTTCAGTGGCAGAAGAGAAGGGTTTGCTTTATATTTTGCGAGACTCCTACGGCCATTCTGGAAGTCGAAATTGACAACCAGCAGGGTGAGGTTTAGCAAAAGTGCATTGCCGTCTGTTATTTAATCAAATTCAGGCCAAACGGAACCCAAGTTCTCAACGCATCAGAAACTGTACTGCTCAATGTGCAGAAGAATCTTTACGCGCTTAAAGAATTCCTATTTCGAAATCCTCACTTATTCCATTCTTCCCCGAGTGAATCGACTTCAAATCGCTCTCTCGTTACTGAGCAGGAGGCATGGAAGGTTTGAACCCATTCGATCTGATTTCGATGCAGACTCAATCCATTTTCCACAGGCTGAGCAAAACTCCGTATCCGAACTGCAGACCCTTTTGACTAGGACTATAGAAGCTCTCTCCTTTATCTTACTTCTCAATGATTATCATCTAGGGGAATTAATATCCAAGTATTGAAAGCTTTCCTCATGTCTCAGCAAACATCTGAAGTTTGATATCTTTTAGATGTGATGCTGAAATCCAGAAGCTGATCTCTGCTCAGACATTCGAAGAATTGATCACCACCCAGCACGGCATGACGATATCAAGGGCTTTGGTCAACGTCGTCATTGATCAGCAGATAGGGCAACAGATAAGCGTAAGTGCCTTGGTTTCTAAATATTACATCTGATGTGAAATTGTCAACCAGGTCGACACCATAAGTGAGGTTCTCCAACACAGATGTGGCTCTTTCTGCAGCACAGACGACGTGATGTTGTACAAGGTGAGAAGTCTTAGTCTCAATCGACCTGTTCTAATTTATCCGACAGGCCAAAGAAAATATTCGGAAGGCTGCCGAAACGCGGAATCTCGCCGAAAGACAGAAACATCTTGCGGAAGCACTGCGGTTGGCCTTGTGTTATGTACATTTTTGCCAGGCTGACAGAATTGTCTAGCTTGTTTTCCAAAGGGACCAAAATTCTCGAATTCGAGAAACTTAGGGAGGTCGTTGGCGATTTTCAGCAACTGGACTACGCGAAAGGCATGCAAACCTACTTCCCATATACGATTCGGCTAATGGATCTACTTTGTTAGGCGCCGTCAATCTCCCTTTAACCTGTGCGCAAGTACAAGATGTTGATAATGCAGGATTAGAATGTTGGCATGCTGGGAAGCCAGCCAACGATCATCGTCATACATCGGCTGAACAAAGGCTACAATGTTATGATCTGGTTCTAGACTCTTTGACCATTTTCGAACAGAGATGCAGCAAAGCGCAGAATTCCGATGCTGCGGGTGTTCCGACTCTCGATGATCCTGAAACAGTGCGAACTCATGCATACGAGCTCGCGTTCGCAAGTGAAGATGAAATGTTCCATTCAACCCTGTATGATTGGCTGATAAGCCGGAACCTCGCGGACGATCTTCTTGAGGTATGCAACCCCAATTTCGATTTGGTGACAATTAATTTAACATATGTCTTTTGAGATGAGACCCCCTTTCCTAGAAGCTCATCTCAGGCGTGAACCTGCAACCGTCCAGAAATTCCAATTACTTTGGCAATTTTATGTTAAAAATGGACAACCCCTGAGAGCCGCCGAAGTACTGGGTGCGTTGGCGGAGTCGACTCAGTGAATACCACTTCTATTGTTTATCTTTACTTTTTAGTCTGACAATCAATGCAGGTTTGACCTCCACCTGGAAGCTCGGCTCGAATACTTAACATTGGCCGTAGCTAATGCCAAGTCCCATCCTATTTCAGCTGGTGGAAGGCATGAAACGGCCATCGCTTTCCTGACGGACTTGGAAGAGAAACTCGATGTTGCTCAAGTCCAGCTGGAAATTTATAACACGCTTCTTCCTCACGTTGACGATGCTCCTGCAGTTGGGCAACGGATAAAGTCCCTATCAAAGCAACTGTTTACTATGACTGATGTATGAGTTATTCGTTACCAGACAGGAAAACTGACAAACCTTTCTCAGCTTTATCAAAAGTTTGCCATTCCATTCGACCTTCCGGCTATTAAGCTCCTTTGCTTGCATGTGTCAGAGCATCGTGACGAAAGCGTTGTACGGCCGATATGGAATCAAATATTTGATGAAGGTTAGCATTAAATCTAACAGGCCGTTTATGCACTTAATCTCCGAAATAGTAATGCAAGAAACAGACGATCCGAAGGAGAGGGCAGACCTAATTATGGGACGTGTGATTCCCTTAGGCCAACGATTTTACCCGTCTGAAAGTGCCTTCCCCCTTCGTTCGTCTTTCGTTACTTGGGGGTTCTCACCGGCTAAAATCGCCCACATCCAGGGTACATAGCAACACTGCTTATCAGATTTATGCTTGCAAATAAAGGCACCCTTCCAGCAGGATGGGCAGCTAGAATCCTGATTCAATGTGGGGTACGTTTCGCCGAAATTTGGGACTTATTCCATGAGATGTACGAATCTCAGGTAAGATATTGCAATTTTTGTCTCGGAAATGATCTCAAGAAAGCTTGACTAGGTCCCTCCCTTCAATGATCAAGCCAATGTGCAAGCCATATCATCGGAAATTGCTATTCTCATAACTGATTGGTTGGCTGAGGCGACTCGACCGCAGGCCCATGTTTTACGAGCGGAATTCCCGGTTGCCCGTGTCGATTCCGCCATTGACCAATATTTGTCCGAACTGGACCCAGGCCGTACGGAGACAAAAACACTATACGAAAACTCTAAACGTCAACTTCGCAAATATTGGTAGTCTTCGAAAATAAATGTTGTACATATGTATTCAAGATGTAATCATGCATGAATCCCAAAAAGTTCAATTAAATAGATGATGACTTCCTAACCTCTGGCTCCTTTGATGTGCATACACTGTATTACAAAGCCAAAAGTTTTAGTTTTAGTTCACCTCCAGAATGGCGTCTTCTGCACGAAGAAGCACCCGCTGTGTTAACCTCTGCGTGACTCGGTAAACTTTGTACAAGGCTCTATAGATTTGTCAAAGTTAAGATTCAATACCAGTGAAGGGGATTGGACAAAATACCTTAGCGATCCAATTATTACTAGACTAATGACGATCAGAGCAGCGATGTCGCGAGAGTTATTGTTCCGTCGGTTACGGCTGCCTCGGTACCGGGCTATCCACTGAACGGGAGCAAGAAAGGGAGCAGAGAGAAGCATCTGAACCAGAGAGCCTGCCCCTACAAGGGGCAGGCCGAGAAGAAATCGACGAACAAAGCGTTTGATGATGCTAGGAGGAGGCCCTTGGGTGAGAGGTTTCATCGAGGCTTCCTGAGACGGAAAGGTAGAGTCTTCAAAAACATCCGCTAGCTTTCCATCCCGTAGTACGCGAAAGGCTGCAGTGATTAAATCCTGCGCAACGTCGAACGGAGAGATGAAGTGAAAGTAGCTGTAGCCGCTGTAGTAGGATGTCGGTCGTTCGAAGGAAGACATGAAGAATGTTGTTATGAAGGACGCCATCATCACGATATAAGTGAACAGCAGGCCTGAGATCCCTCCTAGGATAACTAATGGATGAATATTTAGCGACTCCGAGCGGCCGTAGATATATAAAGGCGTACTTGGGTTGCTAGCAAGGCCGACAATACGTGTCCGAGCAAACCGATATTGGTAGTGGCATTGAGGACAGGAAAAGAAAGCGCCTTTTGAAGAAGACATATTTCTCCACTTCTGCAGGCATTTGACGTGGACATACTAACCACACAAGTCCCATAAGTTCTGGGCGCGAGACTGAGCACTAAGTAAATACTTACGCTAATTGACCCCTTGCATAAACAAGGACGAATGAGACGGCCGACTTCATTCTCAACTTCCACGCCATCTAGGCATATCCTACACTGTTTCTCCTGTTCTGACATCCAGAGTATGATAAGTAGACTGGTAAAATACGAAGGCAAGTTTGCAGCGCGAGTGACGACCACGGGTCTGCTTACATCGGTCACTTGTTATTTCGCCGGGACGTATCTGGCATAATTTGTTTACCTTGCACTTGAACCACTCTCAACTCGAATGAGCCACGATGAAGGACGCAAAGAACAGCTTAGGCTCGCCGGCGCTATTGCTGGAATGGGAAGCGGTACCGTAATATCCTTTTCCCTTCAGGGTTTGCTACTTAAATTCTTATTTTTAGGTCTAACCAAAGTTGTCCTTATTTCTATTTCTACGACGTTTTGGTGTTGAGAGTACTACACTTCTAGGTCGCTGTAGGACATGGGTAAGTCAGGCCATTCTCAAGGTATGTAGCCCCACTCCATTTCATGTCACCATCTCACTATTTCCGTGGAGGTCTTAGAATATGGGATGGCTTCTTTATCTTATGAAAGGTTTGATACCGTCAAGACGCGAATGCAATGCTCGCCGATAGGCACTTATCGTGGGGCCTTTGACGTACTAACTAAAGTCATTAAAAACGAGGTCACCAAAATGCAATAGATTCAAGTGGAATGTCTCCTGATCCAAAGTCCAGGGAATACTTGCTTTGTACAAAGGGGCTACTCCTCCCGCTGTCGGATGGGCCGCAATAGATTCTGTTTTACTTGGATCTCTCCATAACTACCGACTGTTTCTGCTTCGGAATGGAATGACGGAAATGTCATCATCTGGCCTTCCTCGGCTCTCGTTATTTGCTCATGGAATGGCAGGATTATTTGCCGGTTGGACGAGGTGAGTTCCTGAAATTCCGACATACAGATGTCATGAATCTCGATCACTCAGTTACAAATTTATTTATTCCCAAACAGCGCATTCGTCGCTACACCGGTAGAATTATTGAAAGGTCCTTTGTAACCCCATGAAATCGGCCACCGAGCAATTTGCTGACGGCGTCTCATTCTTGCAGTTAAACTGCAGCTTCAATCTCAAAAATCAGTGTCCGATCGTCAATTCAAAGGTCCTATTGATTGTGCACGACAGATTATCCGTGTTCAGGGAGTTACTGGCCTATGGACAGGGTTCACCGGTAGTCTCGCATTCAGAAGTAATTTTTTTTGGATGTTCCTATCTTTTGAGGTCCGTTTGTCTTGCAGATACTCCAAAGATTTTACGACTAATGGGGTTTGTTGAAAAGGCGTTTATGCGCGGTTTTTCGCGGTTAGAAGGGACTCCTTATGAGGTACTCCAAACTTTGCATTCCAGCTTAGCTATACTCTCAAACCACGGAAGATAAGCACAGGTTCTGCTAATTTCTTGTCCGGTGGTCTCGGCTCCTTCGTTTATTGGGCGATGGCTATTCCCTTCGATAATATCAAAAAGTAAGGAAGGGCTTATAATTATGATCTCTCATGACAATTTCTATAGTCGAATGATGGCGTATCCTCATCCACGCCCTTATCCTCATCCTTCAGCGACCGCGCCAACTATGACGCGACAATCGTTGCTTTTCGTTGCACGCCGCATCTATACTTGCGATGGTGTAACCGGCTTTTTCCGTGGCCTCGGGCCTACTTTTTTACGTGCATTCCCCGTCAATGCCTCCGCAATATTCGTATATGAAGGGACCATGAGGGTTCTAGGGGCAGAGCAGGTATTTTCGCAAATTTTGATCAATGCATGACCTGCAATCTAACGGCCCTGACAGACACGCAGTTAGAGTTTTGATTGGCTAGCGTCCGCGTGTACAGTAATTTAGGCAGCGTGTTTTTGTCTTCTTTCACAAGTCCTTGGCTTCTCGACGACGGGTCTCAGACTAAAACTTAAAACAGTTCGTCGACGGTTGCATTCCATTGATGGCTGGCTTTACATGTCTCCTTTTGGGGAATGACATACCAAATAGAGACAACACATTTCGTCGATCTAAATTTAATGCAGTGAATAATATTCTTGTATGATAGACTATGATTAGGTTACTCGAAATTTACTGAAGAGAAGGGGGCATGGTTCGTATTCTGCCTCTCCATAATCCATGAATATGGTTGTGGCAGTCGCTAGAGGGAAGTGGAAGTGCTGCATATGTCTAACTGCAATCCAAACCAAAAAGAACATCAGAAAGGAAGAAAAGAGAAGAGATATCAAAGATAGCAACGAGAGAATGTACTTGGAGGAAGAGCGCACGGCCAATTGCCATTGGAAATTGAGGCCTCCCATGCTTCGGCGTCCGACCGATAAAGATCCAAGGCAGCGCGGGCGTTCTCAAGCTGGTGCAGCTGACATGAGCGGGATTTCATCTCGGGAAGCTCTAGCGAATAGCCTCACCGGGTGAAGCTGCCCTTCTTGGCATCGTCTTGACATGAGTTGCCACGCCAGGGTTTGTAGTCCGATAACTTGGTGTGGATTGCGCAGGGCGTTGCGAAAGGGCTTATTTTTATCAAAAAAAATTGAATCACCGCACATGAAAACGAAAACGATTTCTACGAACCTGATATAGCGCCACGTCCCGGGTGTCGACTGCAGGATGAGGCAAACCGAGAACTAAACAAGCGCGAGAGGAGATGAACATAGAAAATAAAGTTATTTATACAGCAATGTTTGGACATACCTGCCAGGTCGTTCCACAGACTGTGGCCGACAAGGACTTTGCCTCTGAAAAAATTCGAGACATAGTTCTGTATCATACTGAAAGTCCAGGCTTCCGCTGCAAATAGTGTAAATGAGAATTAAAACTTGCGGGCATTGGTTGGGACTTGCGTGAAGAGAGATGAGCAGCAGTTATCCCCGTAGCCTGAGTGCGGTAGTCGGTCACCTGCGTCAACATTAATGGATGAATTTAAAGAATTTTGATGATGATTACCGTCGTGGTAGGTTGGATGTATTTATCGAACACCGTCGTTCCTCGGTAGTCCACAATGGCTATGCGGCTATACTATAGGTAAGTTCGAGTTAGAAAAGTATGAACGAGGGCTTTACGCGAGAAGGTTAGTGGTACCGCCTGGCCCCACACCAACGACTGCGCAGGATACTGAGAGAAAGCGTTCGAGAGAGGGAGGAGGGGCCATTGGACGAGAATCTGATAAAAAGACGAGCACTGCAGAACAATCCAAGCAGTCCCTCTGGCCTTATGAACATTTCGGAGTGTGGCGTATTTCAATTCTTAGTCTCTTGCATGAGGTTTTGCGTGACTGAAAACGAATTTATGGACAGGGTGGAACGTACTATGACAAGTTCGGAAGTGGTGGAAAGTGTTCTTGCAGCATGCCGGACAAGATGGGACATAAAGTAAACGACAAGATTGAATAACAAACCCGAAAGACAAAGAATGTGACAAGCTGAGGGGTCAACGCAAGCCTGTCCAGCGCCTTGGATTTTAAGTATAATAGATTACGATTGCAGATTTAGGCTTCTTCAGATGTGGAAAAAGCGATCAGCCTCCGGTGCAATCGCGCGTACTAGGAAGCAAACCATGTCCACCACAAATAAGTCCTTCGTTGAAGGCTTTGAAGTACATGCGGCGGAAAGTAATCCTGGAAGTAAGTGCTGCTATTCAAGTCAAAAAAAAAGGAATTCAAGGGCAATTGAAGGAACAACACCATAGAAACCATAGCCTCTGGTTTTTGGGCAGCCCTTCGTCATGAAGACCAGAGGTGTGGGGATCGTGAGCATTATCTTAGAACTTCACAAGATACGGATCACGAAACGAACGGAGTCTTCGAAGATGCCCTCAAGGAGTGCAGTCGGGAAAAGAAGGGCTTCAGATCTAATTAGAAGATGTATGATGCATTCGCTGGCGTCTGCAGAAAATCCTGGGAGAAACAGAAAGCATAGAATACCACAAAAGGCGACAGCAAAACACCGAGTCCACCACCTATTCGAGACGATATCGGTGACGCATTGACGGCTCTTAGTTGAAGTCATTTGGCCCATTGGGAAATTGCATAGGAGGGGTGAGAGGCTGTCCTTTGCGGCTATGAGTCAAGAATGACAGTGGATGGCCAAGGAAGTCAAAGGGAAGACGGGGGCACGATGATCTACTTTGTGACAGGGAAGTTAATCATCAATCCACCGGGAACTTGAATTGACGATCAAACTCCTGAGTCTTTAATATCTGGTCATAGAAGACGTGACTGAGGCAATATAATTAGGATTTTTTTCAGTAACGCCTATTTGTTAAAGGTAGTACTCACAATCCAGGGAAGGCATTCAGGGTTCGGTATAAGTTCCATGAGAACCGTAAAGGTAATTAGATCAGGGTTAGCGTTTGTTAGCTTGATTGGCGCTCAACTTGAGATTATAGATCGCTCCTTCCTTTTCTGCACTTCATATTTTGCATTAATAACACATCCTGAACCCTACCAGACCCAAAATTTACAATCTCATAGTAAATCCCTGACCGGATCCTGAAAGCCCCCGTGATAATGCGTCGATATATTCTGGGATACCAGGCTCAGTCGAAACGCCGGATACTACATGAAGCATAGTGCGAGTAGGGTGAGCGCCGTTAGGTCGATACTTCCCGGCAGATGGGAGGGCTGAATCGGGCTAAATCCTTGTTTGTTCAGCAGCTAATTGTGTCGTTATCGAACAGCGGGGCGTCTGTTTGCTCGGCGTCGTGCCCGTTTCCTTCGATAAAGTTTGCGACGGATTGTTGCTCTAAGACGGCACCACAAACGTGCTTCTCTGCCGTTCTTAGGGTATAGGTTTCGTAAAGGGAAGATAATATGCCATCTTGGTGGAAATTTTTTCAACCCATCCACCAGACGCTCTTCGAGTAACCGACGCCGTCGAAGACGGGATTCACACTGCTCAGAGTAGGCCACTTTCCGTACCACGTCCATACGGCCTTCCTTTAATGCAAGTTGAGAGACGCGACGCTGGACACGTCTATCTTCTATGACGCGTCCCCACTGAGATCTAAACGTACATAGGTTTTTCCATGCGATTGAACCACATCGCTTTGCTCGCCGGAGAGGACGTAGGAGGAGATGTAAAGTCCTCGAGCTGGGGCGGAATTGTGGGTGGAGTTTCAGAAGGGAAAACAAGGTTCTTCGCGATTCATAAAATTTAGGTAAACCGTCTTTGCCAGGAGTGGCCGCCATGTGAGCATGGATAATAGCGAGACAGCGCAAAATGGTCTTTGTGGTAACGGTGCGTGGCATCACCTTGAAGTATGCCTTTGTGAGGGCTAGCCCGCGGTCCTGATTCCCCGTTCTGAGTAACAGTTGCACGAGGCAGTACACGGCGAATGGCGGTGTGTTGGCAAGTGTTGGCATAGACTTTGGTCGACTCTTGGTCAGTAGTCGCTGGCGCAGTCGAAGATCATCAGGCTGGTCCATTGGCGTCATGAAATAATTTCCCACTACTTCTCCATCTTCGTTACGAATAGAGCGTAATATGCTCCGTCGCCTGGGTATACGACAAAATTCCAACCACAACGAGTAAGGAATTTCCATCCGGCCGGTCTTGTCTCTTGGCAGTTTGTGGCGATTCTTCAAATCCTTGACGTAGCTCCAGGCGTTATTCCATAATCCTCGGGAAATAAGCCACCGTATTTCCAATTTATGAGTTTCTAAGTTTTTGGGGAAGTTGTTCATCTGTAAGCCGGCAAACAATTGACGGACTACTCCGTGTGATCGATGTCGTATGGACAAGGCAAGAAGCAGGTTGTAAGAAGACGTTGAATGCCATTTCGGGTAGAGAGCATGGTAATCCAGAAGAACAGGCAGCCTTAAAACAGGCTTTCGGATATTGACAAGGTAGAGCAAGTGACGATAGAACGATGATCGACTGGTGGGTGTCGTAGGAAGTGAAGGATATATAGGTTGCAAGGGTTCAAAGCCTATAGAATGGACGACTTGCGCCAAGACGTCGGAGGGAATGTCATCGATAGAGTCCTCCGCGTTCGGTGTGGGATGAAATACGGTAGCTTCGGAAGGATCGTAATCATACAATTCCGGGTCGAAATAAGTGACGTTAACTGAAGGCCGCTTCAACCGAGTCAGAGGTGGGGGGGAAGTGTCACGGAACGCCTTGTCCTTGGTATTGTTTACCGGCTGTGAGTGGTTCTTCAGTTCAGGACGTGGAATGGCCGGGTGTGTATATTTTCGCCTGTAAACCAATTAGAGGCAATGAAAACGACATGGAATAATAATAAAAGTGTACGTGGAACAAGAGGGGCCAGAATGACTGGGCATCTGCCGCTCATTGGATGCAACTTGACATCGGACAGCGCGTCTTCCAACAGAATTGGTTGGGGTGTGCGCGACGACACGTCGGGACCATGCTCGAGCGGCGGCAAGTTGTAAAGTTGTGGCAAAGGTCGCCTCTGACGCGGCTGGGAAGGGAAGGAGGCGAAGGGCGCGAAGGGGCATGCATAGGAATGAGGATCCTGCTCACTTCTTCCACTCACCACACCGCGTTACTATTTTTTTTTCTTTTCGGGACTTTTACGTATGTACAGTTGTTTGTTTCTAAGGACACCGAACGGCCCGATCTCTGCACTCGATCGAGGCACAGAGCTCGCCGTCGGCCTAGTTCACGTACTGGCCAAGTAAGTAGCTGCCGACATTAAGCTTGACGTCGAAGCCGCATGTCACTCTTACGCTCTAAAGGTTCTAAGAGGGTGCAAAATGCCCATGCAATTGAGTATTATTCCACAGAAAGATTTGATAGCAATATAATTCGCCAATGGCAAGTGTTCTCATAATTCGTCCATAGCGTGATGCGATGTTCTCCCGACCAGCCATCCAACCTTGGACACCCACCTATCCCTGATGCCTCGCATGGCCTCGGACACACCGGGAGCTTTCGCTTCCGCCACTTCATCCAAGGTACGCTCCCAGTTCTTAACCGTCTCACTCCCAAACATACCACCTTGCTGGTTGACAACTTCGTCCACTTTATCAACCCAGGTTTTCCACTCTTCAGAAAGTCGGGGGATGATGAAGGGGGCCATTTCCGACAAGGTGAGGGGAGGTTGATCCATGATTTGATTAGTAACGGCAGAAAAGAAAAGAAAAGTCTCGGAGGGGTGGAATTTGTCCTTGTGCAAGGACTGAATGGTGGAGGCAGAATTAGCCTGGTTTGTGGTCGGGTTAGACGACTGTGAAGGAGGAGGGATGCAAGAGAAGTATGGGAAGTAAGACATGCATGTTGATACGTAATCCGAAACGTGGGGTCGCAGCCGCGAGATGATATATGAATCACGCATCACAGGTTGGTTGGGAGCCACGGATGCGTGGGTAGGGCCGAAATTGGAGTGCGTATTCCTGGCTGGACCAAAGGCAGGGGGAGTTTGTGAGAAGGTGGGGGCATTCGAATAGGGATAGGCTTCTCGGAGTCTTTTGGCAGACTGAGCTAACACCTGGACAGCAGTATCCAACGTTGGCCGAGGAATCAAGGGTAAAATAGTCGATTTAAGGGAGGGTTGCGCCTTCAGTAAAGAGGAAAGCAAGGGCAGAAGAGATTGAGGGGGTAGGCTGGCTGTGGACAGTAACAAATCAATCATCCTGTCTCCGCGACGAAAAGAATGAAAACAAACCTAGCAACACACCAATGTCAACGTCGTCGTCTCCAGAGCCACTAGGACTTTTATTCTCCTTGGATGTGGCACCATAACCCGGTGTGGCAATTTCTGACGAGTTCACAACACGAGCTCGCTTCGGTGCCCCACGCTTCGGCCGTTCAGGTGTCGGGCTCCTATCCATTGATTCGTCTCGGGGCGATGAGAATCTGTTATGGTCGGCTTCATCCTCGGGATCAAGTCTTCTCTTCTGCGGTCTGGAGGAGGCCGATTGTGTGACCGACGACGCCAATTGATGGAATGCGGCAGGATTTGTGTGGCCTGGGGTTGGTGTACCAGTCCCCCAAGCGGTCGAACTCATAGAGGTTGAGGCTGTGGGACCGAGACCAAAGCCGAAACCAAAGGGTGAGGGGGCATGAGGCACAGGCCTGAGGTGGAAGTCGACGTGAGGTTGGAGAACGTTGGCCATCGTAAAGTCGTAATGGTGAAAGCAAAGAGAAAGGTAGGTCTGGCGACCAAGTCACACAAGCTTCATGCAGGTCACAACCGTCACGCGAGCTACGAGTATTTTCACGTGCTAAGCAATCACCCGGCCCTAAATACGTTTGGACGAAACCATGATTGTTAGAATTTTTCAGCGTTTTCCATTTCTTCCGCATCCTCCTTTGGCATCTTTGGTATGTCGCCTTCTCTTTCCACGTTTCAATGACGAGACAAACGAATCGCTACTTCGAAGCCAATAGGCTGATGAACGTCATTCATATACCCAAATTTCTGACTTGATTCGTGGCATACCATGGCAAATTTCGTACTGACATTATTTGGTAGGCCCACTTTGAATTTAAGGCCGTGTCCTAGAAAATCCTCCTTGGTGTGAGTGTCCTTTCTACTTCATTATATATGATAGAATAAACTAGAAGTCAAGCCCTGAACCTGTCTAAAGGACTGGGATGTCGATTTACCATGCTAATACTGATCCCCCATTTGTTGTCCCCTTCGTAGTTTTCTGATGCTGATCTATTTCCTTTCTACAGGTTGTTCCCGTGTTGCGTGCCGTTCTATCTTATGGTCCTTCCATCATCAATGATCATCTGTTGTCGTAAACCTACGACTTGTCATATCCCATTCAGCATGCTGTCTGTCGTTTAGAATTTCCACAAATCTAATCACTTTCCAAGTTCGATTCGACTCGCCTAATTGGGTGTATTACTGAGTAAACGGGTATTAGCTGCGTGTAAGTACATTTAAATATAAGCGGGAATGGTGTGTCTTTGGAAAGCCATTCACGACGTAGGGAGTCTATATACCCGGAGGATATGGCCAGAGTAGATTGAATAGCCACAGAATACCCAAGAAAAGTAAAATTCTAGCATTTAAACGCCATGTCCAACTGCTTTCATTAAACCAATGTTGGAGGCTCCTGGAAGAAGTCTGTGAGGAACTCTCCGCCAAGCGATCCACCCAACGTCCTGGACGAATTGGCGTGTCGGGTTCGATGGGAAGTGCATCACCAGCGTCGTCTTTGAGTCCACTGGCGCGGGTCAAGGGAATTGATATGACTTGTCCCTCAAGCTCAGTTACGCTCTCTATTGCTGTCGTTGCTGGAAGGGGTAGTTCTCTATTTCGGGTTCCGCAAATGATTGTCGTAATTTCTCCTGTGGCATAGGCAACTCGATCGCATAGGTATAAGAACATCGTCGTGGTAATGACGAAGTTCACTTGTCTCCATCGAGTGCCTGGGACGGCCAACAAAATCCCTTTGGTGTCTCCAGCGAGCCAGAAATGGTATTGAATGACGAAGGTCTCCAAAGAACACTTGCCCACAAAGGCAAAAGCTCTTGAATATGATGACCTCAGGACGGTGCTGGAATTGCGTAGAACAATAAAGGCAAGGATTGGAAGGAACGAGATGTATGGATGCCAGGTGTTATACGTGAATTTAGATTCTTGATGAAGCTCAAACGCGAAAAACCACACCATGACGAGGGCTGATCCTGCGATAGATCCTTTCGTGATCAGTGACCAACGATAATGATCTGTCAGCCGGAATTCCCGTATTTTTATCACGAGAATTGCGGTCAGCATACCCACGTAAACAATCCAGATGTCGAGGTTGGTGCGGAAAGCCCATTGATCAGACGACCAACGAATGGCACAGAACCGATGAAGGGCGTCAAATAGCGCCTCTAGTAACCAGTTTGTACTCATGAACCAATTCATTACGGCCGCCGATAGCAGAATCTTGCCAAGCAGAACAGGTGTCCGGTCATTAAATCGGGCGCCTAATACCATGGTTGTATAAACCACAATGAACCACATCGACACGAGTGGTGTGAAGTAATAAGATATGTAGTTTGTGTTCATCGTGTAGGCAAGGATAACTGTAAACAAGTTCAAGCGGATTAGAACCTGTTTTATAATATTAGGTGTATTGTATCGAGCAAGATTTGATTCACTAACTTGAGCAATCCGCAGAAAACCAAAATCTGCTTTACGGAGATAGAATGTGGTATGGCCATATCCAGTCATGAAAAGATACGACGCTACCAGGACCCGTATTGGGTTATAGATCCCCGAAACTTGCGAAGCGCCGAAGTAATGGTAGATGAGAATTACAACTGAGAAGGCGGAAATGTTCATTAGTATGTTCGTCCTCCGGCAAACACGACGGGCCACGTACTCTGCATCCAACCCTTCCATTCATCCGTTTGGTCACGGTTAAGAAATCCGAAATCCGACTCTCCGCGCTGCACTGTGGCCAGACCGACGGCTAGCGAAAGGCAGCACAGAATACCAAATGTCCATGGATTGAAGTGTTTTTGCTCCTTTTCCCAGAAATTCGTTCGATCAGCAAGAAATATCAAGGCGAGGGATAAACTGATGATAAACTGCGGGAGTATTTTATTCTTTAATGACGCGGCACGCAAAGCTATCGAATAAGAGATGTTTTAGTCTACAGATAAGAAAGGATGGTCGTAAAATGAGGACATACCTGACGAAAACGCTTTGTACGAGAGGTACGGTCCTGATATCAATGCCAAGGTAAGAAATATGCTTTGCAAAAGGGACGGCCAAGGGTAACGATTGCAGCAAGTCTTGTTTAAAGGAAAGGCCTTGGGCATGACATCGTTGCATCGAAGGTTAATTAGGATATTGGCCTGAATTTTGACGATCGCGTCAGAAAAATGCAAGCCATCTTCTGTCAGCGATTCATCCAACATCTTGTTGAAAACAAGAGGTAGCGCCACATCGACATTTGGGGTCGAAAAGATGTGTTTAAAGTCTTCTGAGGGTGGGTTTATACGGTGATATAGGTCGGAATTCATTGCATCTATATCCGAAGGGTGCATTGTCGAGGCTCGATCTGGGGATAGCTTGGAAACTGTGACTTCTTCGATCGGGAGGATTACGACCTTGTCGGCGGGTTTGACACGAGTTGAAAGTGACTCAAATATGTGTCCCATGTTGTTCTCCCAGGCTGATAACCCGCCTGATGTGTGTGCATAACGAAGGTACCATAAACCGGATCCTAGCACAAGCATGGCGGGAGCGGGGTCACTATGACTGACTGCTTTTGATCTGGCCTCTGTAAGAATCCATTGTGTGTACGATGTATTGAGAAATGGGTCCCACGCGAAAGTGAGGTTGGTTCCGTATTTTGTATAGAGTGTGTGATTCGCGTGTTTTTTCGTGGCGTCTGCAGGTAAGCTCGGTAGAGTCGCGTCCAGTAGGTGCCCTATCTGAAAGAATAGTTTTCTAGTGACTGAATCTCCGATGAAGATGATTTCCTTCGACTTCAAACATGTAGCAGCTTCCTTCTCTGTATATGGGTGTAGCATACAACCTGAATTCAGACGAGGGAGCGAAATTGAGCGAGAAAAATGCGAACAATCGCTTAGAACTACAGTTATGACTAACCATTAGGTTGCCACTTTCCGTGATTGGAGTCTAGCCAACTTCCGTCGTTTAATAACGCTCTACAATGCAAAGGATCAGACAACCCTAATGTACATATGTTCAGTGGTTGCCGATCAGGTTGGAAAATAAATAAGATTTTCTCTGCGTACCTGTGAACAGAAGGCGACAAAATCCCAGAATACATGCCAGCAGTGAGGCAGAAACACCCAGAAAATGTGGCCACGCAGGATTGACGGTAGATTTGGATAGAAGCATGACAAGGTAAAGTAACCTCTGAACAATTAGAGACGAAGGAGCATAAGAAGTAGGGGTTCGTAGCGCAAATTGCAGTGAAAGGTTCACGTCTATGAAGCCTACAGGTGTATCATTTTGGTTTGCGTTTGACTTGGAGACGTCAACAAGCAATGTGGTGTAAAAGTAACATTGACAAGCTAAGAACTACACAACGCATCAACCAGGGTCAATTCTCCTTCCAAAAATAGTAACATGACAGTTATTTCTGGAAAATTTGAATTTTGCGTAGTGATCGATGATAGAGGTATAAGCTACTGTAAGTTATTGAAATGCGTTCCACAACCACAAAAAGTCCAGATGCAATGTCCAATGCTAAATACAAATATCATAAGGTCCAAAAAAAAAAAAGGGGGGAGAATGCAAGAAACAATTGATGAATGGGGTACGGTGCCATAGATAAGAGGCCTGACACTATATGCCAGTGCTTGAGGTCGTTAACCCTGACATTCGTGTCAATAACAGAGAAGTGGAGACAAACTGCTACGACAAACCAGTCCTGCCAAGAGTTTCATGTCAGTGACGATATACACGAAAGGGCTTAGATCTGACTGGAAACATACCCTTTACAGTGATTGTTGGCTGATGACGGGAAACAAGATAAGTATCGGCAGCCAGAGCAAACTATTATCAGTCAGACAGGTTGAACTTGGGCGAAAGGCGAAGTCATACCAGCATATGGGTCAGAGGTGTAGAAATTCCTGATAAGGACCACATACAAAACTACCGCTAGTGGGATTGCAGCCAGCCGGAAACTCCATGTAATTAGCCGATGCCTTTTGGTGACGCTTATGACAGGGTAGAAGACTGTGCCAACTAAAAGCCCCATCACAAATCCTCCAATATGGGCTAGGAGATGCCTTTAACTCAGAATGCAGACGTCGAAAACACCGCACGTACCAAAGTTATCGACATCTTATAAAATATTGACTTGAGACAACAAATTGTAGAAAGTATGAAAAGCTCACATGGGATGTATCCAAGGGCGAAACCAAGCAATAACTCGATAGTCATGAATAAGAGCTAACCAAGCTGAAATTAGACTCCTCGCAAAAGAAAATCCCTTGACTCACCTTTCTGACCGGTCGGTATTGGTATTTCCAATGGGCAACTAAATCCACCCATGTAACCTGAAGCAATTAGAGTAACTTCACACCGCACGACGATAAACCCACCGCAACGGTTCCAAAGATTGCGCCACTCGCTCCGACGGAAGGCACACCAACCAAGGAGAAGTTTCCTCCAAGGACATTCCTATCAACGAAATCACAAGGTGTAGCGCAGAAAAAAAAGGGGAAATGAAGGTACCCAAATATCCCAGCCGCGAAGTAGGTAATGAAAAATCCACCAGAGCCCATCTCTCGCTCAATCTATTGAGAATAAGTCATGGCAAAGGAGACTTGAGCAAGATATTAAATACCTGAGCCGATAGCGTCAACTGAGCGAACATGTTGATGAGGATGTGGATAATGCCCGCATGCAGAAAAATAGCTGTTATAAACCTGCGCATCTTTTTAACTTCCAGTACATAAAAGAGCTGGAAAGTCTGTGCACCTGAACCATTGATTGGGTGCTTCGTTATGAAATCCTATATTGAGGTCAAGACTTCGCTACTTCGAACCCGGTTACATTCCAGCTTACCACCAAAGCCACAGAGATTTTCCACAGTACAGATAGAAGTGACTGGATTGGCTGTATTATTCATACCTAGTGTTACAAAATTAGTCTGACTTCGCATATGAGGACAGCATGATAGGTACATCCTATAGACGTAGACGGGGGAACTTGTTCTACGAGCTTCATGCAAGGCGGGAATCGAGCACCGAGATTCACGAGGGCGCTCGATGATGGACCAAGCATGGGGTTGATTACGGGCTGCCGGGTGAGTTTGCAAGTAAATATATTTCCTATCCAAGTTTGAATTCCCAACTCACTTTGAAAGATATTGGGCTTCCTTGTTCACGAGAATTTAAGACGAGTTCGTAGATGAACACTGAGACCATAGCGGCAGTTAAAATATATACTGTAAGGACCAATAGGTTTAGCATCAAGACCAGATCTTAAGTCAAGAGGAACTCACCTACGAAAGGGTGTTTCTGTCGACCTACACCCCTTTTCTTGTCTTCTATGCGCTGCTGTAAAGGATATCGTGCCCCAGCTAAAAGATTCGCTAGCGGTTTTTCTCTGGTATTGGGAGGAACGTTTTGCGAATCGGGCTCGGCATATTCTAGTATTTTAGTGGGGACGTGTTAGTCCAAATTACATTGACGAGCACCAGTGCATACCCAAGTCTTGGAATCTTGCCTTCCGTTTCTGGGAAACGCCACGAACAAGAGGTACACTGGGTGAATCGTCTTCGTCGTCTACAACCCTGTTCATTTCAGTGGAATCTACTTGGTTAATCTGGCCCCGAGAATGTCCAACATTCGTAGGGTCATAACTGTCGTCTGCGTTGTATTCCATGATGTATCCGTCCTTCTCGCTCCTGTAACCATTCACCCGACCGGTCCTCGAGGTTGAGGTTGAGGGGAAGGAACGATGGGCTGTGTGGCTCAAGTCGTGTGGATCTTCCAAATTGGCATCAGAAGAATTTGTGACAAAAGTCATTATTCAAGGTGTCCAGAAATGTGGACAGTAAAGACGAAACGTGAGAGATGAATATGTAGACCAGTGGAGGGCGATGCAAAGACTGTCTTGTAACGCAGCAAGACTGAGTAAGGAGCAAGCAGTCTAGTTCATGACACTTGCCTCATTGGGATAGTCCGTAACCGCGCGCAGCACCAAGGCCGCAGGCAGCGAGTTGAGTCTTTTAGGCATTTTCATCGTATAGCCACTTTACAGTGAATGATGTTTATGTATTACTAGGCTGGAGTAGATCAACACAGTTCATGATGTAATTTACAGATGGTTAGTATCGATATGCGTGTAGTTATTGATGAGACTTGGGTATGCGTGTTTCAAAGGACCCATCTACAGGAGTTGTTTCGCCCATGCTTGTCCTACCTTTAGCTCTACCTGACGGTTTCCGCGTCAGAGGTGTGACATGGGTATTCACCCTCATGGGTAATTCGCCCCCTTCTTGTTCATCTGGAGGGTAAGAAGCCAGGGAGAGGTCTTCATCTTCTGGTTCGTAGTCAGGTGCAACTGGACGTCCCCAGCGAGCAGCGGATCGAACCCCGTCCACCCATTGTAAGGTTCCGATGCCCACCTGGCGAAGTTTTCGATTTTTCGATACCCAGGGTAATGGTGTCGCACCACGACTGCCGTGGCCAGAACTCTGGCCCAAATTCGAGGCAAAGCCTTGCGTAGACACTCGTTTGGTATCTTCGAGTATTTGTTTCTTCCTGGGAAGAGCGGCCAATAAGCGGGGGTCGGATGGAAAGAGCAAGGGAAGCATATATCGAGAATCCAACAATTCGCCGAGTGCCTGAGGAGGACGAACAGGCTCCCAGGAAGCTATATCCATCGTCTTGTCGAATAAAATGTCGATGTTTTGTTGTGAGGAAGTGATCTCGATGGAGGGAAGAACGGAAGGTGTTTGACTAGGACTGTTTGAAGCCTCGTTAACGAGTGAAGAAACGCTGCCCTCTCTGTCCCAGTCTCGTTCTACAAGCTTAGAAATACCAAACTTAGCGTCACTCATTGCACGGGGATGAAGGATGAACTAACTAACCTCTTTCCTGATAGCCTCAACTCCCAACTTGACTCGGTGCCTTTCCCAGTCTTTTTGTAGTTGGGTAATATATTGTATGCACTCTTCTGTCATTCGTTCTTCGTTGACCTCGTATTTGTAATCTCGAACAGCACGTCGCATCTAGAATAAGAAACCACGTAAGGAACAACTTGATACTGCGATATATAACACATGTGATGACCTGTAGTGGATTCATATGTTTCATAGTTTGAATTGTTGCAATGAGGTCAGGAAACTCGGCGATAGATGACAGACACTGCAAAGATTAGCTTGAAGAAAACTGATCAAGAAACTGATAACTCACCTGGAGCCAGTTTAGGAGATCTCTGACAGCAGCGAAATGTATGTGTATACCAGGCGGGATTCCCATCTCTTCTATCCAATCCTCTATGGCAGTCAAATTCATGCTGATCTGGACGGCTCGTGACCTGTGTAATATAGATTTTGTTAGTGGCAGATCACAAAATGAAAGGATGAATTTACCTGCAGATATATTTCTTGCGCGTAATAATACGATTGAATATCTCGCCTGCTCAAGTTTATCAGCCAAGTCCAAGATCTTCGACGAAGGCAGTCTTACAAGATGTCCAATACATGACTTGTGACCAGAGTTGTGTTATTATCGCGGGATTGATGTCTGACATTACGAGAAGCATGTGAAGGGACGTAAGGAACGATGTAAGCTCAAATGGAGATGGCGAAGGAGAGGAAAGGTCCTGGAAGACCGAGGAAATTGCTGCTGCCGATGGTTGGCCGCGTGCACGTGTGATAGTTTGCCTCAAAGATGAAAAGCCTCGAGAACCAGACGAGGATACAGTAGAATGGCTCTGAGAGGGAGAGAGGGGCCTGTATGGGCTTGGAGGTGAAGACGGAATGCCCCCTCTTCCGCCAGGTGACGGTGGTGGTGCTTTACGCTTTCCGGCGAAAGGTCGAAGGAAAGACCACTCAGATTCAAACTGCACAGCTTCAAATTCCGATGCCATTGGTGTGAAGGATAAAAGCGTGGCGTCAAGTAGCCTGGTCTATTCGCCGTTCTGCAAATCTGATAATGAATACTGCAATGATGTTTATTAGGTGTTTGAAAGAGTGCGAATGTAGAAACTTGTGGCCTACCAAAAACAGAATTGATCACCTCTTCGATCATCTCAAAGGAACCCAACATTTCACAGGCCTCATTTATTGAAGAATCACACTCCAGGAGATGTAACCATATTGTGGTGTTATAAAGCCAGAATACTAGGCAGGATAGATCTTCGGCTCGATTCTGATATCATTAGGATCAGAAATGCTGGTTGAAGAAATACGAATGATTGAACATACGAAAAATGTTTCTTCAATGGCATCGGTAGCACCGATAATGAGATCCTCTAACCAATTGTGATCGCATGTCAGAGCTGCAAACCTCGCTAGCATGTATAGCGTATTGGCTGGAGTGGCATCCTTGAACATTGGCCGAAAGTTGGTGATGAGAGAGTCAAAAATTTGGGAGAGGAGCGGTGGAGAAAAGACGAGCATTGACGAATAATCGGGAAATGGAGTCTAATTCTCTGCTTTTAAGTTGGCGAACCCTCAAGCAACGAGTGGAACACTGACATAGACACCTTCGTCGACTTCTTCGTCATCTTCATCTTCTGAATCGTCGTCAGACACCTCGGCGTCCTTTCCCCACCAATCTGGAGCGACACCCAAGACTTTCCCAATATCTTCGCGTATCTCCTTCTCCTTCCCTTTTTTCTTTATTCTTTGCTCCAATAATCGGCGCCTTTCTTCCATTCGACCACCCTTCCAACCTTGGCTTCGCATAGCTTCCTCAAGCAGTAGTGCGACGTCTTCCTTCCCTGGCAATATAGAATGGGCAGTGACGATGTCGAGAGGCGTCAACTTCCTTTCCGTTAGGGAAAAGGGAGAGTACCCGTGGGTCATTAGATACGATACCAGTGTCGGGGGGGAGAGAACAGCAGCATAGTGTAACGACGTCCAACCAGCTTTTATAACATAATATTTAGTTAGGAGGTCCAGACGAGATAAGAACTTCCGCACCTTGATCCGCAGCCATATCGGCTCCCTGGGAGACCAAGAGGCGTACACACTCTTCCCTTTCGACATCGCGATCCGAATCGCCACCAAACCCACAGATAGCAAGACTGATCAGGTTTACACCATCTTCGTCTCGGAGGCCTAGATCGACATGAGCTTGGGCTTGTGGATCGGTCAATATGTGCTGAACAACAGAGATATCTCCGAAGGCACAAGCACGAGTTAAGCAATGCGCAACCAGCTCTGCTTTCTGTCCTGGACTGAGGCCGGAATCAGAGCCGAGTTGTTCGGATATTTGGCTGGTCGTTGGATACAGTGGATGGAGATCTGGTTCTGGGGAGAGATCTATTTTCCTCGACGGCGTAGTTGGCATTCCCAAGCTTCGTAGCTCTTCGTAGCACAATTGAGAAAGGAGTCTGAAACGCGTTGAAGGAAGCAATTCAAAAGCGTCCTTGCGACCAGGTCGATTGTCAACCTTCGCGTGAAGAACGCGTCGTTGCGAGGTGACTCCAACCAGCCCCGGGTGTCTTAACCTTCGAAAGTGAATGGATAGTCCACGGCGTCGCAAAAATGTGCTGTCGTGGTTTACCACAAGATGATGGCACGAAGTGCTTACAGTTGGTTACGGGTGACATCCGTCATATTTTGCCGATAACCCTGATCGAGTCGTCAGATATTTTTGACTCTTGTTGTCCCACAACCTGCCCACAACTTGAACATGCCTCCTCACAAACGCCAGAAACTCTCCACAACGGAAGATCGTGACAGCGAAGAACACGGTTCCTCTCTGTCCGCCGCAGATTCTTCAGCATCCTTTAACGAAGGTGAAGACATTGAGGATTCACCTGCAGATAAATCTCAAGATGAGGACGACGAAATCGAAGCCCTTAAACCTCAAAAATCCCGACAAACGTCTAAGAGAAAGATTAGGGCGACTGCTGGCTCAAAATTCGGGGCCACATTGCAGTTTCTACTCGAAACGGAAACTCCTTCTACGTTGCCTTTATCGCTCAAGCCTTCAATAGCACGGAAACGCAACGACGAAAAACTGGAATCACGCGCCAAGAAAGTTCTACAACTAGAAAAGAAAGAGAAAGAGGACAAGGCGAGGATAAAAGATGTCATAGGGGGGTGGGGCGGTGAAAGCGAGAGAGCTCTGCGTAAAGTTGCCCAGAGAGGAGGTACGACGGTATTCATCTCATGAAATTTTTCCTGATGTCCTTCAAGTCGTCAGGCTGTTCAATGTAATACAGCAATCCCAGGCATCTGCAAGTGCCGCCACAGAGGACGCAAAAGCGAGTCGTGGTACCGGAAAACCATCTCTACCTGCCCCTGTGATGGAAAGCAAGGGTAAAAACAAGGGAAAGAACAAAGATAACATCGTCGGCAGGGGTAAAGAGAGTGAGTGTATAATTTTCATTCATGTATGCATTTTCCAACGACGAATCAATAGGCACGGTTGACAAAGATGACTTTTTCAGTATGATTAGATCTGGAGGTGTTGTCTCCAAGGCGTAGTCGATTTAAAACGTGCTATTTTTGCGCCACCTGTCACGCTCTGATTTCGCATAACCTTCTCATCAACGCGCCGTGAAGCACGCCATTCCCGCTCTGAATTGCTTCAAACATACACACGACTCCTTACTCACCACTTCACATATGTCTTACATAGCAATTCATCGTCGGGACAGTGCTCTCCTGCAGCTGAGTCCTTAACCCTCCACTGGTATGGTCAACTTACAACGTCTGCTATTTTCCTTTCTTTCTTCCGACCTTCCGTCTCAGGTGCCTTTACGTCCTAGTCATGGCTCCGTCCCTCCGAAATCTATTGCTATCGTTGGTGCTGGCAGCGCGGGACTCGCTATGCTTAAGAGTCTTCGAGATTTAGAGACAATTTCTCGTGATGGCTGGCAAGTCGTTCTCTATGAAGAAAGAGAAAGTGTCGGTGGTGTCTGGTAAGTGTTTGTTGAGGCTGTATGTTGGCTGTCGTAGTCAAAAATTCATTGCTTAACAGGCTGCCGGACTACAACGAAGTCTTCCCTCCAGATATCCCAGAGACGCCTCTCTACCCTCTCCTCCATACAAATACACCAGTCCCTTCTATGGCCTACCCCGGGTTTCCGTTTCCGCCAAGTACACCGCTATATCCAAGTCACGAACACATAGAGGCCTATCATCTACGGTATGCTCAACATCACGAGCTCCTGGAATTCATCAACTTCAACCACAAAATTCAGAAAGCCGTTTGGACCGGTGGTGCAGAGGAGGGATTTTGGAATCTTACCATTTCCGACAAGGAGGGCCTAGTCAATCATAAAACTTTTAATCACCTTGTGGTTGCTTCGGGTAACAACCATATACCTCGCATTCCGGTTTGGAAGGGCCAAGATGACTGGTTATCAAGTCCTTCAGCCAATCATCCGAGGAAGATTTTACACTCGGTATATTATCGTAAACCGGAGGCATTCGCGAACCAGAATGTGCTAATTGTTGGCAACGGTGCCAGTGGGCGAGACGCTGCTTCTCAGGTCGTTGGACTCGCTCAGCAGGTAAACATCTAAACAGCCTTTCTATCAACCGTTGTTGTACTGAATGAGTGATTGGTCTAGACTTGGCTTTCTGTCAGGCATGTCGGCGATCCCGTGGATGGCGTCGTGACCAAACCAGAAATATCCCACTTTGTACCCGAGGGCGTGGTTTTCGTGGATGGCTCTATCGTCGACCCAGACGTTATTTTGCTTGGAACCGGCTATGAAATGCGAAAGCCTTTCCTCAGTGACAGCGGTGAGCTGAAGGTGGACTCTTCAGCGCGCGATAATTCCTCTGTTCAGGAAACCCTGGCGACAAACCTTCACTACCTATTTCCACTCTACAGACACATCCTTTCCTTGAGCCCTCGCTACCCGACCAATGCCCTCGCATTTATTGGCTTGCCCTCATATATTGCAAATTGTCCATCCGACATTGCTCAAAGCGTATTTGTTGCTCATGTCATCTCCGAGCCTTCTATTCTTCCCTCTCGTGCTGTTCTCTTGAGAGAACTGGCGTCCTACGAAGAAACTGTCCGCGCAGCAGGACTTGACCCCTATATCAATGGTCATAGAATGCTGAATGGCACTTCCAGTGATTATCAAGATGAACTACTCGATTTTCTAAAACAGATGGTTCGACAGTACCTTTTCCTTTTTACGGCCTGATTTAACTTTCTTCAAATAGAATGCCATTCCTGATGACGGGAAGAAGTTCGTCGAACAATGGCGCCGGGATATTTTTACATATCAATATCTCAAACGCGGCTGGAGTAGAATTGAAAAACTCGGCACTGGTGCAGAATGGACGAAGGCAATTGAAACAGAAGCACAGTGGGCTGACCTCATGAAACGTGTTAACGAGTGGCAGAAGAACTGGGAAATCGAAAACGGTGTGGCATTCCAGGTCGACATGGACCTGGCAGGTTAAAAGTCTTCAGGAGTCCGTGTGTATTCTTCAAGTTTTATTCAGTCCGAATACTGTATATTTCAAGTGGGATAAGGTTGCTGCAACAGCTTGCCTCCATTTACTGTATTTCTACTTGTTATATTTTGGAGACGTAAGATTGTGGGTTTCGCCTCTTAAACATCCAGGATGAAAGCTGGCGGTTATGCTAGGGTTTGACTAGTGCGATTGCGTTAGGGTAAGACAGTGTCATTCTAAAATGCACCTAATTTAAAGTAGCTATTCGCTAAACCATGACGAAGTAGCATCATTCTCAGGCTAGAAACTGCGTAGAGGGCATGTCCAGATCTTGCTTGAAGTGGAAATGACGGTTAATACAGGATGTTATTAATCACTGAAGAAGTTTAGAAGAATATATCCCATAGGTGGGAATGATGCCAGTGGGCGTCTAGTACTAACGATTGCCACAGAGGGAATGTGCAGGGCAGTCAACGAGCATGAGCATTATTATTTTATAGATGCATGATTCAGACCAGCCGCGAATATCAGCGCATGGGTCATCGGATACCAAAGTAGATAGCTGCATTTCGGAGAAAATTTCTGCGAAACTCAATTTGGCTATTATGAACCAAGGCAGTGACACCTTGAATAGAACGTCGCGTATGCGGTCTATTGAGTCTATTCTCTTGAAAGTCGAAGGCGTGCCGCGTTGGTGGTGTTCTCACGTGACCGAGGTTGTGTTCTAGACCGGCCCTAAGGCAAAAAAAAGACGCTGCACCTTAAAAAGCGGTGCCACCTCAATCGTTCCCAATGGTCAGTGCTGCTTCAACCTTTGCTTAGACAACGTACTAATTTGCGGCCGAGGTTCTAGCCTCCAAAGTCCTCCATTCGAAAAGAGGAATGGGAAAAACGCCTCCATGATGTTCAGGTTACGAAAACGTGAGTGTCCGAACCTCTTCTTGAATATGATGATAAACAATTGGGAATCTCTCTGAAATTTATGTTGAGAGAAAACAATTGCATGTATTATCTGATCCTTCAGTTGTTGCAGAGATATCTTCCCGTACTGATTCTTCTTTTCTTTCAGGGATCTTAACCGTCTTATCATGGACTACCTGGTAATTGAAGGATACAAGTCTGCCGCAGAAGAATTCAGTCAAGAAGCGCACCTTACACCACCGGTAGACTTTGAGAGTATTGAAAGTCGAATGGACATCAGAGAAGCCCTCCAGAGAGGGGATGTTGAAGATGCCATCACCCGTGTAAACGATCTGAACCCCGAGGTACGTTTATCCTTGAGAATGGCACAGAAGGAAGTCAAAGGATTAAACCGTTTCATGCACCACTCATAAGTCCCTTGGGGCTGGTGATGATATTTGTAAACACCAAAACTTCAGTCTTCAATATGATATCTGTCTTCCTTGCCTGTCCTGCCTTGTTTCTATTTGCGGTACAAGGAGCTGACGTTATTGTTGGTCGCTGACAGATACTTGACACCAACCCTGCCCTATACTTCAAACTCCAACAACAGAAACTGATTGAGTTCATCCGACAAGGACGAATATCAGAGGCCTTGCTGTTCGCCCAGGAAGAACTAGCGCCTCGAGGTGAAGAGTCGCCCGAATTTCTATCGGAACTTGAAAGAACGATGGCATTGCTTGCATTCGACTCTGCGCCGAACGCGCCGGCTGCGATTGCCGAACTGCTGTCACCGGCGCAAGCGAATGAAGACGGCCGGGGAGGTGAATGCAGCCATTTTGGAAAGCCTGAGCCAAGGGAAGGAGGTGAAGCTCGTGGGACTGCTGAAGCTTTTGTGCTGGGGCGAGACATTGCTGGAGGACAAGGTCGAGTTTCCCAAGGTGAGCGAAAGGACGGTCTAAATGAATGACATGTGCTGATTGGGGTGGCAGCTGAACGTAGTGGACGGGACATTTGTAGAGTAGGATAACAATTTTGTATTATTAGTTTTTGTAATAATAAAAAAGAAGTGACAACGTGTGTTCGAATGGAAGTGTGCCTGGACGGCATGTGGGCTTAGTCAGCACGGACGCATTCTGGTCCTGGGTCTCAACCTCTCGACGACGCCGCTGTCCTCGCACACCGTCTCCTCCGTCCTCTCTACTCCCACCATCCCTCCACTGGCGGCCTCTCTGCGCCCCCGCCGTCTACATGTCAGAGGACTCCAGATCCACCAAGCTCAAGAAGGTCTACTATGTCGCCAACCCGGGCTCAGGAGATTCTGACGACGCAAAGGAGGAGTACATTCGCGGCACCGGTCGCAATGCCTACTCCACCAAGCGCTCTCTGCCACAGATGTACTCGGTCACCAACATCCAGTACCACAAGTCTACCCCGTCGCAACCCAACCTCGTCACAACAGATCTCCCAGTAACAACCTCGCACTACCAGCAAGGGCAGCCCCCCCTCTCTCCCGACAGCACAAGTTCTCCGACAACTTCCACCCCACCCCCTGCTACTCCGGGTCTGCATGCTCCCTCGAGCTCTGTCGATCTGCAGCCTAGACTCGAAAGTCCATCAAAACCTTCCCCCATTCCTGAATCTACTACTGCCCCTTACCCTGAATACCGAAACTACACTGAGAACCCTCCTCAGACCACCTCTCGCAAGGGCAGATTGCTTCAGCATCTTAAAGCACCTTTTGGCAGTCGGCCCTTGAAGAGTTCAGCAGCCGATGGCAGCTCCTCCCGCAGGCCTCGTACGGTGAGTTTTTGTCCTCGTGTTTCTCTTTCGCTTATTTGCAAATCTCACAAATTTTGTCCAGTCCCCAACCGTGCCAACTCCGGATTCTTATACGCCGACAACCACTGTACCTTCAACTTCCACTCCTCCTGAGAAGGTCATCTTCGTGACCTCTGATTCCGAGCGGTATGTCACCGTTGACATCAGCAGCGCCAAGAATGCGATACAAATAAGGGAACTCATATTAACCAAGGCAAGATAGGCCTCTTTTGCTTCTGGAGTTTATCAAGCTTACATTGGTTTTAGTTGAACATCTACAACGAGGACGAGCTCAATCCCTATTCGATCTATCGAACAGAGATCGGTTCATATGCAATCGGAGACGTTTTAACGAACGAACGCCTGTTTGCTTTATGTCGCGATCAAGGCGATTCTAGAGGAACTCTCAAGTTTTTCGTTTCACACTCTTCTGCACCTGTTCACGAACCGCCCCCTCCTGCACAACCTGTCGAGTACAATCCAATCCCGCCTGTTCTTCCTCATTTGGCCAACATCAATCCCCTGCGCGTGGACCGCATCAACCGTCGCTCGAGGTCAAGGAATGGCAGTTTTTCGTCTACAAGCGAAAACCTTCCATTAGAAGTGGCAGCTGGTTACGAGGCCGATCTCGATTACCCTGATCGCGAGACCAGTAGACCGACAATTCGCTCGTCCCATTCACAGGCCCCACCCCCTCCACAAGGATCAAATGGTCACCCGCCGTCACCTCGTCGCCGGCCAAGTTTGGCCCACCACCCACGGCCGTCGTCACCTCTACTTCAGTCATCAGAACCAGCAGCTACACCACCACCGCAACCCTCGCAGCCGTCTGATCGTTCTTGGTCGCAGCGGAAAGAAGAGAAATACGGTTATACTCTTCCCCCGGTCCCAGCAGCTCCGCCTCCACTTTCGCCCAACCGTCCGTCATTCTCTCTTCAAGGCGAACCACCTTCATTGACCGTTCCACAACATCGACAACCACATTCACGGTCTGCATCTGACGCAGCTGCTGATCAAGATTCCGCGACAATGGCTGCGGAGCAAAGTGCCGAAGCCGCTGGTAAACAACTTCGAAACCGTGACTATCCACCCTTAGGGAAGCTGAGGCCCACCCGAGATAGTGGGAAGGACAGGCAAGCTAGGAGAACTTACGACGCAGAGGATGCCTCCTGGGAGATTATCTTACCAAGTGGAGGACGCCCGGCTGATGAGCTGGATCGCATATCGCCATCTGTCTCTCGTGGCACACGGCAACCTCATTCTTCTCGATACGACAAACCAAATTTTTCATATGCGAGCAGGAACTTTCCTCCACGACCGGCACCACCTGTTCCTTCGACCACGTTGCCAATACAAGATGCACGACCGCCTAGCCAGCCCCGCCCTGCCCGCGTTCCTGTCCCTGGCACAGTCTTCGTTAACTGGAAAGGAGAAGAGGGCGGACACCGGAAGGCAGCCGCTCCATCCGCCTCTAGTCATTGGCCAGCAAACAGGCTCGCTAAGAATATGACAAAGAGCATGGATAATCTGAAGTTATCTGGTCATTCTTCGTCTAGTCGTCGGAATGCACCACCACCACCACAAGTGCCTATCAGACCCCCCACAAACCCATCTCGGGAGCTACCGTATTCTCCCAGCCTGACTGCCAACAGCACCCTAACACTCTCCGGGATAGCTAAGTCTTATGAACCTCCTCGAGCCTGGCTTTACGAGGCCTCTTCCTGTGCAAGGATCGCCCCATGGACCATCGTCAGACTTCAATCAAGGCTCAGCTAGCCAGTACAACCTTCGAGGAGGATCATACTCTTCCAGTCCTCATGTCTCCTGGCCAAGACCCTTTCCCGCGGCCTCAATCAGCTGCTGGTGACTCTATGACATCCCCGACTCGAGGGTATTCCCGGTTGCAATCCCCTATTTATGGATCGACTTTGGACTCTGGAGAATCTAATCGGTCGCCACGTACAGTATCTCCCAACAGGGCATACCACTCGTCGGGCATTCCCGGTCCTCGACCAAGACCTACTAATTATAGTAATCATTCAGATCGCTCATCCGACATCCAGAGTGGACCAGAGTCTACCACTACTCCTCCTCGCACACCCATCAGCCCACAGAGTCCGCGATACGACTCCTCTGAGAAAAATGGCAATGGCTTTCTGGTTGAGCCTTCCCCACCTTCGTCGCCCGATAGCCCTGTACCTGTGAAGGAACGCAACTCGGAGTTGACGCTCAAACAGGAAGACCAGACGCAATTCTCAAAGATGATTAAGACAGCTGGACAAGAAACGCTGGTGTCGTCTCATTCACAAGCTCGCCCAACACGTCAACTCACACCGCCAGCCACCGTCATCTCAAAGCAACTCGTTAGCAGAGCCCTATGGTCCAGATGACGATGACGATGATTCTGATAACGGTGGCGGAACCTGGATCGTGAGGCCCGTCGCAGCCATCTCTTCGTCGCGGCCACCTTTGACGGTGCACATTGAGAACCCCACTGGCACTCGCACTGCAGAGAATGGTACTCACCAATCAGTTCGACCGCCAGAAGTACCTCCCAAAGATACTCTTACTTCAAGCTACCGTCCCGTTCCAACGGTAACAGCACCTCGACCAGCGTCGTCCCGACGGCCGGAAAGCACATTTATTGATGCCGAAGCCGACAACTGGGCACCTCGTCCTCCCCCCGAAAACATTTATGACCACCTGGAGAAGTTCTTCCCAAAGCATGACTTGGATAAGCCTGTTATCGAAGCCACATCAGGGGACACTTCTCCGACAACAGCTGAACCCACTGCTGCAATGTTGCCGCCCCCCACTCCTGTTAGCGACGACAGGGCACGAATCAGGGCCAAGAAATCAATTCGTATCGTTGCTCAGGAGCACAAGAAACGAATCGATAGGACGTCAAGGGCTACCGACAGGACGTTGCTCGCAGATAACATGATGCGTAAACGTAGTACGAAACTCTGGGGGAGCAAACTGGAAGAGGTTACGACTGCACAGGGACTGGGACGCGGTGTTTCAAGCACATCCTTGCCAGAGTCACCATCTGGTGGACCTAGTAAGCCGTTATTATGTCGAAATTTTATGCTGGTACTGACAATATATATAGCTACGTTCAAATGGGTACGAGGTGAACTGATCGGCAAAGGGACCTATGGACGTGTCTACCTTGCATTGAACGCCACTACAGGAGAAATGATAGCCGTAAAGCAGGTCGAGCTTCCTCAGACACTCAGTGACAAGAACGATTCACGACAACATACAGTTGTTCAAGCGCTGAAGATGGAAAGCGAGACCTTACGGGATCTAGACCATCCTCACATTGTGCAATATCTCGGATTTGAGGAAACACCTGCAAATCTGAGCATGTGAGTTCTTCTTTCCTTCATACAGTTTGTCACTGCCTGACACGGTCCTTAGCTTCCTCGAGTATGTTCCTGGAGGATCGGTCGGAAGCTGTTTGCACAAGCACGGCAAATTCGACGACAATGTGACAAGGTCATTCACTGCTCAGATATTGAGTGGGCTTGAATACCTCCACTCGAAAGGTATCCTTCATCGAGTATGTCAACGTTTCTTGGGCTTGTTCTCTTGAAACCATGTCGCTCACCTCATTACAGGATCTGAAGGCCGACAATATTCTGGTTGAGATGTCTGGGACATGCAAGATTTCCGATTTCGGCATCTCAAAACGAACAGAAGACCTTCACGGGGGTGCTTTCACGGCTATGCAAGGCACTGTGTTCTGGATGGCCCCGGAGGTTATTAATACGCAGAAGAAGGGGTATAATTTCAAGATTGATATTTGGAGTGTGGGGTGTGTCGTTTTGGAGATGTGGCAGGGGATGCGACCGTGGATGGGTGAAGAGATGGTGGCTGTCATGTTCAAGGTATGTACCAATGTTTGTTATCAACGCAACATAACTGACAGACTTTCTCTCCTTTTTCTAGCTATACCAATCCAAGCAGCCACCCCCGGTTCCTGACGACGTTATTTTATCGGAAGAAGCTGATGACTTCAGAAGGAAGTGCTTTGCCATGTGCGTTATATTTTCGTTGGCTCACCAGAATATTTCTGACTTCGTCCCTTCAGAAATCCCGAGGAGCGCCCGAGTGCGGCTGAGCTCCGAAAACATCCCTACCTCATACTCCCACCTGGTTGGGTATTCACAGGATTCACATGAGAACGATCTACTACTAACATTCGTCATATCTGTCAATTTGCTGGTATCTGTACAGTCGTCTTTTTTTCTTTTACTTTTTCATTACATTTCCACAAGAGTTCCCTTACCATCATCTCTCATCTGGTTTCTTTCCATATCATGTTCTCTCTCCTCAATGCGTTCTACTACCGCAACCACAGTTCCACTATCGCCGTCCCCGTACAAAGTGAAAGCAGTACAATACCCTTTCTTTGTTTAGCAATCTAATCGCTTATAGCTGTTTGCCGAGTGCCATCATCTTTGCAAACAGCTGTAATGACTCTATGACGTCAATAATGAGTGTTGGAGCTTAAAAATGATTTCCTCAAGCTTGAACACTCAGTCAAACCCTCTTCCGCAGCTACGACGTTCATGGTATTCGCAATAGAAAGACATACTGGCACAAAGGACAACGAAGCAGCCCGACGCGCGGCAGCCATACTGATACAGCGTTTATGGAGAGGCAGGCACAACTTGGCTAAGAACCGACATTTAACGGCCAAATTACGATGGGATGACGTAGCAACTCACGCCGTACTGGAGGTCTGTAGGGGGAATTACTTGCCAAATTTTTTTTGACTAACTAACCCTCCTGGCAGACCCACAGACATGCAGCATTGGACAGCGAAAGTACGCCTAAGGAACGCTGGCAACGGGCTGCGTTTTTGATTGGGCAGCTCAATTATAAAAACGACATGTTAAGCAGCAATGGCATCCACGTTGAGGCGGACGAGAAGTATCTTGAGACTCAACACTGGTTGGAACTAATTGACGGGTGGGTGTCCCGACAGTTTCAAGCTGAGTTCGCTCACACATGACCAGAAAACATCGTTATGGCTCGAATTGTTGAGTGAACTATCTGTACACAGTCTCAAGCTAATTTTTACTTGATGGTAGTGAAGGTTAGCACACTGGTAGAATTGCCTCCCTTGGGATCTTCTCAAAGGCGCTGGTTTTAGTGGTATCATCGAAAGTGGCAGGCGGAGGACACTGAGGATAACTTTTTCAAGTGGTGTGTATGAGACTCCTCTTTGTGGCAATGTTACTGCATACTTCGATTGCAGGCTGGATCGCGGCGCTGGGAAGGGTTTGTCCTTAGACGAGTGCCCTCGTGAACAACTCGAGAAAGAGGTAAGTAACGGCTCGCTTTCATTATGAATCTATTTCGCTCACACTATGACTCCTGACGTGCAGCGTATCATGTTAGTCTTGCTGATTAACGGTCTACAGTAAAAGTTCTCACATATCATTCATAGTTATCTCTCTTCAGAGCAACGTAAGTTCAACAGTTATCTCTGAACTGCGCTTTTCTCTGATGTCCCTGGCAGGCTTAAACTATCTTGTAAAAATTGGCGAAGATGGGCGCCTCTACTGGGAAAAAAACAATCAGCCGGTGGATACCACTGCTGGTCATTGGAAAGATGCAGGAAACGGGCAAGGAATCGTCCCCGATAGCTTGCCACCACAACAGCCGGAACATACTGATACGACAGAGAGTATTCCGTTCGCTACACAATCTGATGGTCATGAATCTGAAGTTCAAGATAACGCCGCCACACACTACACCGGTGGAACCAAAGGAAAATTTCGGTGGTCAAGATATTTTCGGTTGCATTTTACTCCTCGAGGAATCACGGATCGATTGCTAAGAAAGACAGTAAGGCGCAATACCTGGATCTATATATCGGTTCGTGCCGTGCGACTTCCTGGGACTACTGATCTTATAATTCTTCTAAAAGGATAAAAATTGTACGTCTCATAGCATTGCCCGTCTCATCGTGTTGCCCGTCTTCAAAATGGATTCACATTTCTTAACAAGTCAACATTTTCGTCGGTATTAAAGGTAACTCACTTATACCAGCATATGCACCTTATTCACTTCTATTTAGAAACCGGTGCTTTCCAGCACTCGTCGTTCGTCGCAGGTGGCATTGTCACATCCGCTGGTTTGATATCCGTCAAACAAGGAGTGATCCATACACTTTCTCCCTTGTCAGGGCACTATAGGTTGGTTGTTAAACCTCCCCCATAGATCACATTTTTTACACTTATCCACAGAACCTCTGTGAATGTGAAGAACCAGATTTATTGATTCACTGAGCGAGTGCTGACGATTTATTCCATAAGCATTTTCATAGATTCTTAGAAGTGTTAGAAGAGAGAAAGGTCGATATGCACAAAGTGCAAATTAGTAAAGCAGAGGCGGCTTTGTGGGGGTAAGCAACCTCATCATGATATTGTTGAATGTGGTCAGGTTTCCTGACTTACCGACTCTTCAAAACCCAGAATTGAGCATCTGAACAAATTCAAAAAAGTACAGAGTCACGCCGTTTCATCTGGGAAGAAGAAACTACGGGAAGCCCCACATAATACGAAGGTGTTCCTTGCTGGACAAGGGATAGGTGGTTCTAAGTGGAAGAACGAAATCTTGATGGGGCGAGGGCGAGGTTCACCAAAGCAGGAACCTACCTGTTCTACACAAATCGACAGAGCGGTGTCTCAGGAGGATGGCACAAAGAGATAATGATGTATTCTGCAAAATGGGAGCAACTCTGTTGACTGACGAATTTCCAAACTCTACAGGTGTTGGTCGAGACAAGTGGCTGCATGGCTGATTTGATTGTTATTCCTTGGACCCTGCGGACTGATGTACTGATGGTTAATACCCATGCATATATAATTACATTATTTTTGACAATTCCAGGATGTTCACGCTCGATCCCATCGACTTGCAAAGTCAGAAATACCAACGGGAAGGGCGGCCTACGAAAAAATTAGATCAGTTGAACCATATCGGGTCGATTATCGGCTAAATACAAACCTTTTCATCATAGTCGTTCCACTCTCTTTCTGTCAAGTCGACATCGGTAAACGACGATCCTTTTGCACCAACACATTTCCAGATCCCCTGATAAAATTTGTCGTTATCATTCGCGATGATTTGAATGAATTACATACTCGTGGGTCAAAATCAGTAAACTCTAACCCTCGACATTCGACGACTAGCAGGGGTTGAAAAAGTGCGTTTTCCGCATTGTAAGGAGTGATGGGAGTGGACTCAAATTTGGCGGAACTTTCTCGTTTACCTTAACAAATTGTTGAGCAACACAAGTGGCGAGAACCAAATACATACATAAACCACATCGCCATACAAAATGTGCAGTGCTTCCCTTTCCACCAGTTACTTCGCGTTGTTCCTATAGGCAGCTCATTATCTTTCAACATGAACTCTTATTTCGCGGGATCTTACAATGCGATTCAAGGAGACCAGTTTTGGATGCGTTTCATTGCAGCTGTTGCATTTCACCTAATAAAAACTTCCATGAGCATCAGCCTATAGAGGACGCAATGGGGTGCACTACCTGGAAGAAGAACTCAAAATCTTGGGAGACTGGTTCCAAGTTTGTGACATTCTCTAGTTCCGCTTTTATTGAGAGCTGAAGGCGCTAGACTGATTTTCAGCGTGAAATTTGCATTTCGAGAAAGCAATCAGGACTCGCGACCATTTAAACTGGACTGTGAGGACACAAATGCGAACAGATGTCAGAAAGCAACACGAATTTGAGGCAAGGTGTGAGCCAACTTCCAAGTGTGAGCCGTTTATTTATGCTTGTGTGCCTACGGCATCCAGGACCAGGACGCGAAGTCATTTGTCGCGGTATTTTTGTTGTTCTCACTTTAAATTTCTGTCCTCGAGATGGCCCACTCTCTTGCACGATGTCTTTCACCATCAAAATATATACGACCTACTCATACCAATCAGTATTTGTCCTTGAAAACCTTCAGCACCTCTTCTGCTTTCTACCAACGCCAGAAACGTACCGTGACAGGAGGAAGCGGTCGTCGGACGCAAAGTCTTCTTGAGGATGACTCGGAGGATTTATGGGACCAGATTGAAGAACCAGCCGAGGTAGATGATTCTCCTTCAGCTGGCCATATACTCCTGCAACAACACCGCCAAATGTTGCATTATATGCGGCTTATCGAGCACGAAATGCCGAAACTTGTTGGTGAGCTTGGGGGTTAGTTCTGTCGCGTTTTCATGCTGACTGACTGTCTAGCATATCGAAAACCATTCGTCCCCCCCTCTTCAAGCACGCCGCTGATAGTGCGTTCCATGCAATACCAAGGTGAACGCCATCCAGCTGCGCTCAAGCGTGTCATTGTCGCGCCAGTGGACGAACTTCCATTAAAGGGCAAGGATGCTATACACAAATTTATTCTGCTTGCAGGACCAAGATGGAGCCCTGTTCCACCTGCGGATGCCGGTGCCAGTGGGCTTGCAGAATGGGGTAGCGGATACGTCAAGATTTCATGTGAAGATTTCCCGAAGTCGTCTATGAATCTCAAATGGGCAAGTGACACGCTTGACAAGCTAATCGAAGAGGCAAACGTGCGGTTTCTCATTATTTTGATATTCTATACGGTCTTGACTTGCTTTCTAGAACGGGAAGGACACATTCGCCGATGTTCCCGTTGACACGCGTCACATAATGTCGAAAATACGCAAGGCAAAGAAAGGAGACCATCGTGGTAACCAAATCTTCAAAAGACCTTCAATTCGCGACTTTCCAAAAGAGTGGCTGCCTCCAACTTTCCAGTAGTTTTGTATGGACTTGAAATTCATTTTATTCACGGAGCCAACCCGCCAGGAAAACAGTTACGAGGCATTTTATACTGCTCCCGGACGCGAATGAAGATCCTTGCCAAATTAAAGTATTTGATGAAGAATATTGCTATGTTCTTGGCAATCCTTCAAGTTCTGACACAGCTTGGACAAAGGTTCCTTGTTTCTTTACTTCTTTGAGCCATTGAAATCGACTTTGTTTCAACAGCTCATTTGTCTGTGAAAGACGACCGAGACTTTAAAGATGGGGTACATGCAGAAGGTTTGCAAATTTCGCACCTTGATGGTGTGGTATCCCCTCCTACTCTTGTTGCTTCATTTCTGCTTCACCTTCATTTTTTCTCGCTCTTCTCTCCAATGCCGAAGATCAGATCTAGCATCTTTGCCTATCCTTTATTCCATGCCTCTGTACAGCAATCCTGGTCCAGCCCTCATGAGATTTCGCATAATTATGTCTATACACGGCCCGTCTGTGACGGCGGTATGAAGAGGTACTCCGATCCGATCCAGACTATGTTCTGGCTTGACGAAGCTGCTCGTCGGGCAACTGGCCAGCATAGAATACGCCGCCCTAGCTTCGATATATTCGAGTCTCAGGGAAGGACCATCTATAGCGCACATCGCAAAGGCCAATCATCCCTGCCTACCCATGACTGTTATTTGCCCGACTCCCAAGAATCGATTTCCACTCATTCAGCTCTTCATGTGAAATTATATCAGAAAACTGCGGTTTTGCGACGCCGCCACAGATCCTTTGGCGAGCCATTGCGTTGGGAGAAGAACAGGCGCACCCATCACCCATCCCATCCTCTCAGGAAGCCAGAAGGAGTATGGGCAAAAAATCTTTGCAAGACTAAGGAAGAAGACGTTTCGTTGATCCTAGGTCAAGAGACGCCGAACTCATTTGAAGTGGACGCAAATACACCCAAGGGTTGGGAAAAGGACGATGGTTGGTCACGGCCGTCGACACCCGCTCTCACCTGGTCCCAGTCATCCAATTCTCCGGGGTCTGAGCCGGACACTAGTCTTCTTCTTGATTATTTGTTCCCTGAAATTATATCGCCAGACGCCGAGGAAGAAGATCTCTTCGCAATCCAACCTTGTAGGAGTCACTTTCCGAGGGAGGAAGATCCTGTGAGCTTGGAAGAATCGGTGGCCCGTTTATTCGATTTATTTATTAATGCTGAAGCATGACGACTGGTCCAGCAAGAACCTTCATTTACGGTCTTGATTCTGTCGTTACAAGTACGAGATAGTGTTCCATGAACAGAGCCATGATGCGTGCCATACATGCCTCGCGTTCGGCACATGTTGCGAGGATGAAAGTAGAATTCAGGCGATGCACGCATGCGCCTCTACCTCGAACTATGCAAAAGAAACGGAGCACCAAGGGATTCCAATGGGTGAGCGCTGGATATGTGGATGTGAGAGATCAGAGTAATTTGTTGATCAGGGCCTTCTGCTGCCCAAACCCAAATTGGACCTGGGCTTTGCCACCACGGCCAAACAAGGACAACATCGCCCGACTTCTTTCCTCCCTCCCCTTCAGGTCGACGTAAAAGTATTTTTTTACTTTCGTACCCTCCTTTCCTTTCCTCACCTCCTCTGCCGTAGATGACTGATTCCTACACTTCCTCTCGCAACGGCGACGTGATCTCGAATGGCGGTCCCAATGGTTCAAGCCCCTCCCTTGTCCCAACGACCCACACTGCTGGCCTTTCCAGCGTCATTCGCAAAAAGTTGATGGGCTACGTGGGTTTCGCCAATCTGCCCAACCAAGTCCACAGAAAGAGCGTGAGGAAAGGCTTCCAGTTCACCGCCATGGTTGTTGGTCGGTGTTCTTTTTCGCTTCATTACGACGTGTATCTTACCGAGAGCCAACACAGGGGAGTCTGGTCTTGGAAAGTCCACTTTGATCAACACTCTCTTCAACACCACCCTCTACCCGTCCAAGGAGCCACTTCCTCCGGCTGCGGATAGACCAAAGACTGTTGCCATCGAGAGTATCGGCGCTGGTAACTATTTTTGCTCAAGTTTAAAGACACGTATTATAACTGGCTTCCTTTACGTATAGATATTGAGGAAAACGGTGTTCGCCTTCACTTAACCGTGGTTGATACCCCCGGTTTCGGTGATTTCGTCAACAACGATGATAGGTAATTCTTACGCGTGGCGCCATTTTTGACGCGACCGAAGCTCATTTTGTGCCTTCTCAGCTGGAAACCTATTGTCGAGAACATAGAATCCCGGTTCGACTCTTATCTTGAGCAAGAGAACCGCGTCAACAGGACCAAAATCGTTGACAACCGAGTCCATGCTTGCTTGTATTTCATTCAACCCACTGGCCATGCGTGAGATTTTTGGCTTTTCATTCCTGTCCAACATTTAATTTGTGTTATTAGTCTCAAACAGCTCGATATTGAGTTCATGCGTAGACTTCACACCAAAGTCAATCTGATCCCTATCATCGCCAAGGCAGATACCATGACTGACGAAGAGGTCACTGAGTTCAAGGAGCGGGTATGACAGCTATTTTTTTTTGTTAGAGCTTGATCCCCATGATGCCTTCTATTCCTAGATCTTGTCCGATATTGCACATCACAATATCCACATCTTCCAAGCTCCTACGTATGACAACGAGGACGAGGAGACTATTGCTGAGGCTGAGGAAATTGCCAGCAAAATTCCGTTCGCTGTTGTGGGGTCTGATAGGATCGTCAACACCCCCGACGGCCGTCAAGTTCGTGGACGAGCATATCCTTGGGGTGTCGTAGAAGTGGATAACGAAGAACACTGTGATTTCGTTAAACTCCGGCAAATGCTCGTCCGCACGTACATGGAGGAGCTCAGGGAGTATACAAACGATGTTCTTTACGAGAACTGGCGAACAGAAAAACTCCTCAGCATGGGTGTCGCCCAGGACTCTTCCGTATTTAAGGAGATCAAGTACGTCGGACTTTTTGTTCGATTCCTTTTCTTGCTCACATTTCCTTCAGCCCTGCTGCGAGGTTACAAGAAGAGCGCGTGTTGCATGAAGCCAAACTTGCGAAGATGGAGGCTGAAATGAAGATGGTCTTCCAACAAAAGGTTCAAGAGAAGGAGGCTAAGCTTAAGCAATCCGAGGAAGAGCTTTATGCTCGTCATAAGGAGATGAAGGACGCCTTGGAGAAGCAACGCGCTGATCTCGAAGATAAGAAGAGGAAAATCGAGAGCGGTCGGCCGCTGACACCTGAGAAATCTTCTGTTCGTGTTTTACTTTCATATATTCGGTGTCGTTCTCACAAATCTACTGTCGCAGACCACAAGGAAAAAGGGCTTCCTCCGCACGTAGAGACTCCTTCGTCCGAATGATGACGAAGCGACCAAATTTCCTTCGCCCATGACTTTTGACGCTGACAATCTCATTGTCACCAAATTGACACTCTTCATTGTTTTTCCTTGTACACCATCCCGTTACATTACCCCCTCTTTTACCCACTCGTTATCTTGGTTCTTGCGAATACTCGTCACTCTTTTCATTGGATATCCCTACTGCTTACGTTTTAGTACTCTATGCGGAATTATTACTGTTTATAGCGGATCCCTTTTGACAATATACCATGGTTCTGCGCGATTTATCTTGACGATAATATTATTTTTTCCTTGTCAGAAATGAGATCAGAATCATCGGATTGTCATCTCCTTTGCTTATCAACAACTACAAATGCCTTCATATCGGAATGTCAGATTTCCACCAACTTCGATACCTGCCACCACGACCTAACGTCGACGATCAAGACGTCGTTATGGCCAACATACAAGACCTACTATCAGCACTCGATGTATTCAGCCGTGCAACAGACAAAGCGTCGATAGAAAGAGCAAATTCCTGGCTTCAGGATTTTCAGCATTCTGTAAATTGTCTTTCGCCTGTGGCCACTCTCCCGACCAACAACTCTGACCGTATGCAACGATCCTTGTCCTAGCCTGAAGCGTGGTCGACCTGCAATGTTCTTCTGCTGTCGCCAGACGCGCCATCTCCCGCAAAAGTATTTGCTGCACAAACGTTTAGGACCAAGGTTAGCATCTGCGGGATTGCTCCACTATCAGACGCAACTTGATCTTTCTGACCTTTTAGGTGACCTACGATTTAAATCAAGTCGATCCGGGAAACATTTTAGCACTCCGAGACACCCTTTTGACTGCATTGGAAACATATAAAGGTGGTCCGCGTACGATCATAGTTCAACTCTCTTTGGCAGTTGCTGGTCTGGCATTGCAGTTTCCCGCTTGGGAAAATCCTGTACAGACTTTAATTGATTCCTTTGGAAGGAACCCTGCGACGGTTGGGACGCTGTTGGAGTTTTTGACTCTTCTCCCGGAGGAGGTCTCGGGCAATACAAGGATACCCATTTCGGTGAGACGAAAGCTTCTGCCAAATTGACTGACCTCAATATTATGACCAGGACAATGAATACCGAGTTCGGTCCACACAACTCTTAACAACAAATGCCCAGCGGGTTCTTGAGCTTCTGTCTATGTACATCAATGCAAGCGGTGTGTATTATACCCGTTCGATCCTTTCACGCGAAACTGCTCAACGTTACAATCACGAAAGGTGTCACTGCAGCCGTGCAATATCAAGTCTTTAATTGTTTGTACAGCTGGTTAGCTGCAGGAGAAATCAGCGTCACTGATCTGGCCGAAACCCCTTTGTTCGCCTATGCATTCGAAGCTCTGGCTTCTGTTGAACTCTTCGATGCTGCTGTCGACGTCATCTGTCAAATGGTGCACGAAACTCAAGAAATTGACGACAACATGGCAGTTATTCAACTCCTTGTGCCGAGAATAGTTGCACTGAGAAGTCAAATAGCTAAAGAACACGACGATCCTGACAAGATCAAAGGCTATACTCGCATCTTCTCTGAAGCTGGCGAAACCTACCGCTTCCTTCTTTTGCAGCATACCGAAACATTCTTCCCTATTGTCGAAGCAATTGGCGAATGTTCTGCGTACCCCGATCTTGACATCGTTCCCATCACGTTCCCTTTCTGGATGCGCCTTGCTCAAAATCTTGGCAAGAAGTCGTCGGTATCGCCGTTGTTTTTGGATGCATACAAAACTCTCATGACTGTCATCATCAAACACCTACATTTTCCACCCGATACCAGTCCTTTGGTAGGGCAAGAAGCGGATGACTTCCGGTCCTTCAGACATGTTATGGGCGACACTCTTAAAGATTGTTGTTTCGTCTTACGGACAGAGTCTTGTCTTCTGGCGGCCTATCAGCTTATCACCAATGCTCTTTCCCGTGGAACCGATGTTTCATGGCAAGAAATTGAGGCTCCTCTTTTTGCCATGCGTTCGATGGGTGCTGAAGTTGACCCAGAAGACAACAGCGCCGTCCCGAAAATAATAGACCTCATCCCTTCCCTTCCAAACCATCCTCGAGTTCGCTATGCTGCGCTGTTGATTATATCACGCTACACTGAGTGGATCAACGTTCACCCTGACTACATACCGTTCCAGCTTCAGTACATATCAGCTGGGTTCGAGGATAACGATGCTGAAGTTATTGCTGCTGCTGGTCAAGCTCTGAAATATATGTGCCAGGATTGTAAACAGGTCGGCGTTACTTCCTTTAATATGAGACATGCCCTGACCTTTCTTTTGCAGCACTTGACTGACTTCCTACCGACTCTGCATACATTCTTAACTACCACAGGAACTAAACTTGTTCAAGACGATCGTCGTCAAGTATATGAAGCGATCGCTTATGTTATTTCTGCTATGCCAATGAATCGAGCCGCAGAATCTCTCAAGACATTCTCATTGGATATCCTGGCCCAAGTGCATGCTATTTCTACGAAGCCAACGCCACCTACCAAAGCCGAGATGGAAGAAGTCGGGAGTGAGTCTCTTTTGAGTCCAACTCTATGTCTAGCTTAGTTAATGTTAAATTCTGTAGATGGCCTCGAAAACCTGGAAGTGATGCTCCATGTCATTCAAGGATACGGCGAAGACCTACCTCCTGCATGCAACAACACCTGCCAGGAAGCCTGGATCATCTTTGATAACTTCCTTTCGAATTATGGGCTAAGCTATGATCTTGCCGAACGCACAACCCGTGTTTTGCGACGAGGTATTGATCTCTTTAGCAAATCGGCACTTTCTGTCGCGCCCTCCGTGGTTTCCAGGATGTCGCTAGCTTTCGAGGCTACAGGTTACCCAAGCTTCCTATGGATCGCGGGCAAAATCATCGGACGTTACGGAAACGAAAAGGACCCCGCTCTCAAGGCCGCTATCCAGGAGATTTTTGAGCGTAGCACGAATCAAAGTCGCTGCGTTGCTGCACATCAAACCACCAGGAGAAATCCCGGACGGTAGGCATATGTCGCAAATCCTATGTTTATGACGCTGACTTATGCTTTCAAATAGTCCTCGAGGATTATTTACAAATGCTCCTGCAGTTTGTTACCCTGGCACCGGATATTTTGTTTGTTTCAACTTCTTTCGCATTGGCATTTCGGTGTGCTATGACTGGCCTTACCGTCGTGCACAGCGACATAATTTTTGCCGCCCTTGACCTTTTCCGAAGTATTTTGACCCATGATTGCATGGAGCCTGTTACGCCCGCTTCACCGGCTAAATTCCCCATCTACGCAGCATCAGTCCGTGATGCGATGAACAAAGAGGGGCTTCAGTTCGTGGCCTGTATTTTGAATGGTCTTGTTGGCGATTTCCCAGAAGACGCGGCTTCTATTGTGGTGACAATATTCCGGGCCTTGGTTTACATTTGGTCAAACCAACTCCTTACATGGCTACCCCCGGTTTTGGAACAACTTCCGGTAACCAATGTACCCATCGAAGCCAAAACTCAATTCTTGCGAGACGTTACCACGTGCGTTTAACTTCGCTTTCGGGGTGAATGTCTTATTAATGCTTTGGTTTTAGGGCTGTAAACACCAGACAGTACGACAAAGTCAAGCACGCAATTCTTGCTCTCGACAGAGCGTCGAGGAAGGCTCGGGACCGGAGGAGGAATGGATTGGATAAACACCTCTAGACCTGTATACGGACAAATCATCGTCACCACAGTAGTACTACTTAGTATAAGCATTCACCTAGGTAAATATTAAAATTCTTTGCAAGTCTGGGACAATATAGGTCAGTAAGTATCAGATATCGAATTTACCAATCAATCTCCTTTGTACCTGCCCTGTTGTGAATCAAGTTGAACGTGGATGAATTCCTGCATTCTGCCTTAATGGCATCAGAAATACACAAGTCAAAACAGTGGGCCGCTTTCTATGTTCCCGGTCATTTGCTGTCACCTAACGAGTATTTTTGCAGATTGATACAATGCTTCGCCATGCTGGCTTGTTTATAGGCTCTGGTAAGTCCTGTAACGTGCAAATGCACATTCTCTATGATTTACCCACTTACGTTCTACAACAGCCGGACGCCGGACGTTCTCGCAATCCGCTACGCGCAAAAGCTACGATGACACCATTCGGAATCTCCTTATACACAAAGATACCAAAGTTCTGTGTCAAGGACTGACGGGAAAGACGGTACGCGTGCTCAAGTCACCGTTAGAGCTTTAGTTGAACCCCTTCAGGGAACTTTCCATGTCGCTGAGGCACTTGCGTATGGCACGAACATGGTCGGAGGAGTGTCACCAAAGAAAGCTGGCCAAACACATCTCGGTTTACCCATCTTCGGTAGTGTTCGAGAAGTATGGGATACTCTCTGTATTTGGGTTCATCGTTTAATATCTTCCTAGGCAGTCGCTGCAACGAAGCCCGACGCTAGCATTCTTTATGTTCCGCCACCGACGGCAGCCGATGCTATCATTGAGGCCATTGAAAACGAAATTGGTCTCATCGTCTGTGTTACTGAGGGTATCCCCCAGGCAGATGAAATTCGCGTTCGTATTAGCCGCGAAAGTTGACAGCATGTGTTTCTCATCTCTTCCGACAGGTCATGAATGCTCTGAAAAGCCAATCGCGCTCCCGTCTCGTTGGGCCTAACTGTCCTGGAGGTGAGCATTTATACTAGGGCAAGCCTGCCTGTATGACCGTTTCAATGATTATACCTTGGGCGGTCGACATACCCGCCACTTTCATTCATGGCGTTGTTGTAACCCCGGGTCTGATCATCATTCGATTTTCCTATAGTTATCAACCCCCTTGGTTGTAAAATGGGTATCCAGCCAGGTCACATCCATAAACCGGGCAAAATCGGTGAGTTATCTATTTCTTCTAAGGGACATACCTAACCGAATGTCCTTTAACAGGCATCGTTTCCCGTTCCGGCACGCTGACATACGAAGCTGTCGCGCAGACAACCGATGTCGGTCTTGGACAATCGTTATGCGTTGGCATTGGAGGAGATCCTTTCCCTGGAACCCGACATATAGATGTTATCAAGGTTTTCCTTGAGGATCCTAATACTCAAGGTATGAGCCCTTATTGGAATGAAATTTAGGACCGTATCAAGTTTTAAAATAGGTATCGTTATCATCGGAGAAATTGGCGGGTCTATGGAAGAAGATGCCGCTGAATACCTCGAACAATATAACAAGACTAGAAGCAACCCCAAACCTGTTGTAGGCTTTATTGCAGGTCGCACTGCACCGCCTGGTCGTCGTATGGGACACGCCGGCGCTATCATCTCAGGAGGAAAAGGTCAGTAAACCTTCCTTGGCTGCTCACCCATTCTTAAAGTGTGGTATTAGGTGCTGCTGGAGATAAAGTAAAGGCTCTTGAAAAAGCTGGCGTCATTGTCACTGACAGTCCCGCCAAAATTGGTGTGGAGATGCTAAAAGTAGGTTCATTTTTCTCACTCGTTCTTCAACCCTATTCATCTTATACGTACAGGCGATGAAGGCGGCTGGTTTAACTTAGGCGACGATATGGCATATGCCTGGACTCTTAAGTCCAGGTTTTACAACATCTGCGACCCTACCAAATAAAAGTAAATTTTGTTCCTCTTTAAAACTCCGCAATCTAGTCACGTTTCGCTCGTTATCCTAGTCACGTTTTTTGGTCGTCATAATCGATAGTCCAATTACATCATTAATTTTCTACCGTAAAAAAAAACGGCTAAAAAGTAATGGGATGAAACGATACCCGTATGGTTTTACCCTTCAAAATGACTCCAAGAATATCAAAAACGGTGGATATTTAGTCTCAACTTGGCTTGATGGCCATTATCTGGCATGGCATATATGAATCTATTCTTCTTCATTGATCAATGCAGGTAGGCCAGGTAACACAGAGAAGCGGGAATAAATAATTCACGTACCAACTGTGAAAGGAATGGCAGAAGTGGCGCTGAGCGGACGACGTTTCAGAAATAGTTCCAGCTGCAGTCCCAACTCTACTGGTACTCCACTGTGCCGGCATGGCAAAGATGCAATATGGGTAGAGAGCAAACTAGAAGGATACGGTGTCCGCATGCCGAGACAACGACAATGAGGACAAGCATTTCGAGGTGGAGTTGTACGCTGCTCTGATGAACGCTTTCCACTTCCTGTAAACAAAGGCGTCCAAATGAGCAGCTGGGTGTAGTAAGCCTTCGCCTCGAAGATCAATGCCCAAAGCAAGAACAGGCAATGCATGAAATCACTGAGAAGGCGGGAAGTGGCGAAGAGCGGGGTCGGAGAGGTACTCGCAATTTGGTAAGTGTCTTGTTGCAGGTTTGACTTCGGTGACAAGCTCATTCACTATTAAATTTGCTGAATGGTGTGCGCAGGCATGGAGATGGCAAAACAGGGCAAAAGGAATGGTTGCAGGGAGCTGCGAGTTGGCAAACGACAGCATACGGGTCAGCTAGCCTGCCAAAGGCGCAAGTGATGGCAAGGTTGGGGCAAGGGGGTGTCTTCCTTGAATCTGTTTCGCGTATGACGTTCGATTTGACATTGTGTACGAACGGGGGTGGGAAGCCAGTTAGTCGTCGAACACTGTTAATATCGCGTGGCTTGTATCTGCTACGGAGCTGGGGATGTTGAGAGAGTTGCAGTATTCGCAGCTGGTTCGGCCACGTTGACTACGTCAGTGGTGGTTGAGAAGATAAACGCGGTCTGCGTTAGCTGCCTCGACGCGGGTGGAGGGGTAGCAACGGTGGTGTGGCGTAGAGAAGCTGGTAATTGGGACGTGGACGACGTCAATTTCGTTCGAAGTGGTGAAAGCAGCGTGACCGCGGCGGCAAGGTGAAAGACGTTGGGGTGGTCAACTGTATCCACGGTGGCTGACAAGGCGCATGCAAGTATGCGTTAGCCACGTCGACGCGGGTGGAGGAGGCAGTAACAGTGGCATTGCCTGCGTTATCCTTGTCGACGTCTTTCGTGGTGGAGGCAGAGTGACCGCCGCGGCCACGTCGACAAAGTGGGGGAGTGTTGTACGATGCAGCGGCGGTGGCACAGCGTCACTGCATCGACGACGTAGGAGGGCGGCGGCACTGGATTGGCGCTGGGATTTGAGGTGTGGGTTAGCTGCACAGCAGGGGTCGTTTTCGCGACATACCTAGTGCAACGCACTTTCCTCCTGCCCAAAATCCTTAATTTTCCGGCCCACATACCTCATTGGAGGGGAGGGGCACTCGGAGCGGTGCTGGGCGTCGTTTTGGCCATGTATGAGGCTGATGGGACGTGGAAGCAGAATGCGAATGGTGTTGAAGCTGTAGGCACAAAAATAGGTCGCGGGAATTTCCATAATATTCGATTAGATGTTCAGAGTCCAGGCATCGCCCGCAGGGCATTTATCGGGAATATAAATTTAGACTGTTACGAATTTAGTGCTTACGTAATAGACCTCCATAATACAGTTTTGATGGGCTAGTCCACTCAAACAATACTACTACATGGCGAACTATGAGCCATCGTCAGATTTTCACAATGCTGCAGCCTACCTTTCATCTGCGTCGTCTGTAGCTCAGGTTTCTACTGCTATTAAGCTCGAGGTCTATGTCTTCGTCCGAGTTGCTAGCTTCCATCCTAACCAATCGGACAGTTGTATGGATTGTTCAAACATTTGACATCATCGAGAACGCCCACAACTTCCCGTCCTTCAATATTTGACATGACAGGACGAGCGAAGTGGGATGCGTGGACTGCTGCAGGCAAAAAGTACGAAGGCCCAGAAGACGCGGAACGGAGATACCTTGAGATCGCTCGTAGCTTAGGCTGGACGGAACTAGCAAAGATGGAAGTCAAGGTCAAACCAGAGTCTTCCACCGACGCCGACGATGGCATCTGGGATAATGACGATACCCCTAGGCCTGCTGGGGGTGGCGGGTTGGGCACTGCTGTTAGCTCGATGGCGGCTCCTCCCAAAATCATCGACAACAGTATACACGGCCTAGCGCTATCAAGTGATATTTCTGGTTTAACCATGTTGCTGGAAAATACCCCGGAAACAGACCTGAATGCGCTGGACGAATTTGTAAGTCTCATTCAAGGAATCCTAGGCATTGCCTAATGTCATTTTCAGGGGTATGCTCCCATCCATCTTGCTTGTGACCGAGGGAATGTGGACATCGTTAAATTTCTCCTAGCAAGGGGTGCAGATAGACATATCACAGTAATTAGGTTTCGTCCTGCAATTTATCTCGGAGCAGTGTTAATCCTTTGTTTAGGACCCAGATGGGCTTTCTCCTCTGGAGCTATCGCAGGAGGCCGGTCACTCAGAGATAGAGACTCTTCTAGCATCTCCTTGATTAATATAGAATGTAATATAGTTAACTGGCGGTACTCCTCTCGACGCATTTCCGTTTCGGATACAAATGGTCCTATATGTTTGAAGTTACGGGTTGCGCCCACTTGATGAGGATACGAAGGGAGGCATTGGTTCTCCCACTCCTGCCCTTTGCTCATGACGCGGACGTCGGTGGTGACGATTCTCTCTTGACTATGGGGTATTTCGGCTCTGTACCTTTGGGGTGGTAAGGCGAATCAGGTTTAAGAATACCTCCCTTGAAATAGATAGTTCAGACGACATAGGTGAAAGGCATCGTAAAAAGAAGACCTACCAACTCCAGTAATCTGGCAACTGATTTGCTCGGCTGAGCTCCAACACTTAGCCAGTGGTGGATTCTGGCTACGCTCCATTTGACTATCCGTGCATCCCGACCGTCGGCTGCATGCGGGTCATATATTCCTAAGAGCTCTTTTGGTTTCGCATTGCGCCGTAGTTTGCTGTTAATAGCGACCAAGTGAAAAATCTTGTGGTGGCGGTGGCCATGCATGGCCATACGAAGTCGCATAGGCATAGTAATGAGGTAGTGGGTTGGGCAGAGTGGGTAAGGTCGGGTGGTATGTTGGTGAAAGAGTACACCCGTTGTCCAAACTGAAAATAAGTTGTGAGCACGTGATGAAAACGCGTCAGGTCTAGTGCAAGGGGGTGCCGGGATCAAAATGCCGGACCGGTACCCGGTTAGTTAGTCCAGCCGCCGGAGGCGAAAAAAAAAGTTGGACCCCCCGGTAAACTGCCCCCAAAACTTGATTTTAGCTCTCTAAGGGCAGCTAAATACTGTTCAAATTTTGTAATACAGTCAGAACCTAGGATGAAGCATAAATTTGTTCATTTACAGCCCGAACACAGCAGAAAATGCCACAATGTTGCACACATGCTACATGCTGGCCCAAAATTATTAGCATGATGTTACTAACCTAAAAACTGTATAATAAGCTATTGATGTCTACTTTCAAAGTCTTACATTCATTTTTATACGTTGCAGAGCGGTAGAGGGAGCCTCCGGGAGGCTAACAAGCACCGAAGTCGGAACTGATGCACGGAAGTGACCGAAAATGATGTAATATTACTATATTTGGGTGTGTGCCTGATTATGTAAGTTAGTTAGTCCACCGAAAGTTGGCTTTAGAAAAATATCGACCCCAGGTCTTTTTTTTTTTTTCCGGAACCCCCTTGGTCTAGTGGTCATTTAAGCACAGAGTTTGCACAGAGGTTGAACGATATGTCTTTAGTCGCCCAACATATCCATGTATCTCTAATCGTAAATAAGCAGGAAATGCGCCGCCAGACGCGCCCAAAGAGCTTAAACTTGATTTCTTTGCACAACGTGCCATCAATCTTGCGTCGGACTCAACATGCGCCTCTTTTTCTTTTGAAGCAAAGGCTTCTGACGCGTCTGTTCGTCTTACAGCATGGAACATGAACCGAATTATGTCAGTCGACGAAAATTTGTTCAAGAAATACCTGGACACCGAAAATCCTGACATAGCCATTCTAACTGAGACGAAGTATTCGAAAGGAAGGCCCGATATAATGTGCTTGAAGACTCGTTTCAAGGTATGCAACTTTCTTTTAGCAAACTGCCCCTCCTAACATTTTGACCCAAGTACCAATACTGGCGAGTAATCCGCGGCCAGGCCAGGCCAGGGTATGGTTTGTCTTTATCATCGGCGACGATCCTCACCCTTGTTTTCAGCCGGTACAGCTACTCTCCAGATTCAAACCTCTTAGGACATCCATGGCAGGGATGCCATCTTGGGAAGAGTCAACTGGACGTGAGTAAGGCCTTGCACGCCATTATCGTATTAAAGAGAGTGAACTCTTCCATGAAGGTTACATTGCGCTCGTGTTTAAAACGTTTCCATTGTAGGGACGTAGGTCCCAAACTCCGGAAACAACTTCAAGGCAGTTGAGTCAATTCAGTCCAAGTTCCTGGGTTCATACTTTTGATACTTCCCTAGAACATGGAACTGAAAAGCAAATGGAATTCTGCATTGAAGGACCGTTTACGAGAGCTTCAGGCGAGGAAGCCAATCATCCAGGGAGGAAACTTTATTCTGACACGAGCAAGAAAGGTTAGGATGCGAAGGAGAAATCTCGATTAAAGTTAAGCTCGAATTCCAGACCTCGACACCATAGCTCAGGCATTCTGGAATCAGATAAGAGGCCTATCTGAAGAGGAACGGAAAGACTTTGGTGAAATCCTGTGCCCAGACGACCCAGAAGAAGCACAACAATTTGTAGATGTCTGGCGACATTTGCATCCAACAGCCGGGGAATATGCGTAAGCTGCAATATCCTATGATGCAAGCCTTTAATGGAAGTGTACGCCATATCCCAGGCATGCAAGCGCGAAGATTGGGTCATGGCGACTGGATTGTGAGTCCTTCACTGTTCAATTTGAAGGGTGATATTGTTCTGAGTTTCCATGTTTGGTCCGTCGTCTAGACCTCGACAGCTCTGTTGGATAAAGTCGACGCTTGTTCGATTAGAAGTGAGCTCAAAAATCTCAATTTGTCGGATCATTGGCCTGTGACTCTGGGCATCAGAGTTGATTTATGCCCCAAAGACAACAACACTGGCAAGGCAGGTTCGTCGTTGCCCTAGTTGGGGTCCCAGTTGTTATGATTTAGTTTTGTTGTCGAATTTCGTACATTTCAATGTATCCTAGTAGACATGGAGGCAGCCGTAAGATTCAACTTGCATCAGGACCATCGCTTCCAGGTATCAACTAAAAGGCGCTATCAGCAGTCAAAAGTGGTGCAAGCCAAGAACAGAAACTCGCCATGGCAATGTTACTCCCGTTTAATAATGTCTGCGCCAACTTCGTCTTTTTTACACCTTGCGCGGTCGTTTCACTAGATAGAATGTAAGCTGAAAGGGATGTGAAAGACTAGGCACGACCATACAATTCTGTAACGTCTTCTAGCACGATATCTAACAATGGAAGTTCAGGCCGGAAAAGGCTGCGATATGTTGCGCGATGCAACTCACTAACGTAGTCATCGAACCCAAGGAGGGTGCCGGTGAATTCCCGTTCGCTCTTCATAATCACCCAGATCTTGGAACCGATACATCTGTCAATAAGTTCTGCTACGAGTGAGTGCTGCAAGGCTACTGGAAAACGAAAGCGCATTACCCAATGGGAGAATCTGCGAGGCCATCGGGATCTAAGTTAGGCTCTTAAAGCAGGGTAGAGTGGTTAACGAAGCGTGACTAATGAAAAAGTCAGCGATGAGGCCATAACTGTCAAACTGAAGAAGTCAATACGCGACTTTGCGGTCACGTTTCTCTAGATCGATTTCTGTGACAAAAATTAGACATTTGATAACCTGGAGGAATTCATTTTCTACATATTAACCCCTTCGTTCGATATGTTCGTGGGGAAGAATAAAAATTGGCAAGGGGATGCAAACAAGATACAAGCAAAAACATATTATTCTTGGAGTTTGAAGAGCAAAAAGAAAAACTAGGAGGAATTTGTGGCCGACATGTAACGAAGCGAAACACAAGGACTGGCTCAAAAGCGCGGAGATACAAGTGCAACGGCAGGAGTCGTGGATGATATCATGATACATTGAAACCGGAAGAGATTACTGTCCAAAGCTGAAACCACCTTGAGGCGCGCTCATATCAGAGTGGAACTTGACAAAGGACAATTGAGTACGGCATGAGATGAACAAAAGAACCCAAACTTACCGCGAATGCACCTGACGCGTCGACATTAGGTGCGCTAATTGCAGTGTCAACTTCTTCTTCATCCGGGAAGTATTTGTCCATGATATTGAATGCCTTCTTATAGATCTCCAAGTTGTCGTGCTGTTGGAGATTGTGGATCGTGATCATGCCTCCGGCCTCTTCGACGAACAAAGCATACTGGTTCTGTGCACCAGGTCCGGCCGCGGTTTTATCTTGTTCCCCGATTTTGAGAATGTTATCCAATCCGTCAAGAGCAACTTGAATGATCTTGTTGTCCATCATCGTCAACAAATCGCACAAAGGCTTGATGCAACCTTGGGAGACGAGGTAGCGAATTTGAGCAGGTTCTTGAAGCCCGCCAGAGGTAGCATTTGAGATTGCCCAGCAAGCCTCTTTCCTCGTCTTAAAATCGGCGTTCTGCAGAATGTTGATAAGAGGAGGAATGATGTTGGCGTCGACGACGGACTGAATCTGGGGTGGCGACCCAGCTGTGATATTGGATATTGTCCAGCATGCCTCCTTGCGGATACCGTCCTTGGGAGACGAAAGGAGCGAAAGGAGCGCCGGGAGTGCGCCTGAGGCAATCACCACCTGAGTCTGAAGATCATCGCCAGTTACAATGTTTCCTACGGAACGCAAAGCAGGGGTCTGCACGGAGGTCGACTGATGTAGAAGTAAATCAACGAGGCGCCTGCAAACTCCGGATTCGATGACAGCCTGAATCTTATCATTGGAACCATCTGAAAGGTAAGAAATTGCCCAGCAAGCGTCAATCAAAATCTCGTCGTCAAGAGAATAGATGAGCTTCGTCAAGACAGTCAAAGCTGGAGAGATCTGTAAAATTTTGTTAGATTCAATGTACATCACTTTCGATATAAACTTGCCAAATCCCAGTCAGGTTGAGGAGATTTTCCTCTGCAAAAGTTGCTTAAAGTCCACGTAGCATTCCTAAGCATGCTGAGTTTGTGGTTTTCGCTCAGCAAAGTGAGCAATGGCCTCAGAGCTCCTTGTTGCAAAACGTAGTCTCTGCATTGAGGGCTGTCTCCAGCAATATTCCCTAAAGCCCAAACTGCCTGCTCCCGAACATCTAAAACCGGCGAAGACAGAAGGTTGATAAATTCAGGGACAGCTTGAGCATTAATAACAACTTGAGTGTGCTCCGCAGTTCCAGACGCAATGTTGGTCAGGGCCCAAGCAGCTTCGAACTAATTTTTGATGAGCCGATATGATGGGACCAAAGTCTATCAAGGGCCACAAAAAGCACTTACTTGGAGCATGGCGTGGCCGTGTTTGAGGAACTCGACGAAACGAGGTACAACACCGCACTCGATTACGCGTTCGATGGGAGGGTTCTTCTCTTTTGAAAGGAGTTTGCGGAATTTAGTCGTCGCGTCAAGCTGACGCTCTGGATCATCTGAGAAGACGCCCGAAATCATCTCATCCGCCAGCTGAAAGAAAATAAGTAGAATCGGAATGAAGTAGGTTGAAAAATGGTATTTACAGGAGGGTCCCAAACGCCACCGCCTATCTCTTCATCAGAGTCAGGTCCAGCTGAAGGAAGAAAGTTGCGCCGTTTGGAGATGTTCTCCTCCCTCTTTTGACGCCTGATCTCAACTTGTTGCTCCTCCCGACGACGTCTAAGGTCGTCTTGTTTGAGAGGCCCTTTGGCTTTGTAGGCTGCGTGACCGAAAACGCGTAAAAGAAGGATCGCGATGGGAACTGATACAGGGCTTACCATCTCTACGAGCCTTCATGGTGCGGGATTCTCCAGATTCCATGTCTGTTGTGTTTGAATAGTCAAGTGGCACAGATGGAAGATGAGAAGAAAGAAACGAGATTCAACTTTGTCTTCCATTCTGCCCATTTCTTCAAGATGTGACTTGATCAACCTCGTGATCTCACCCACAACGCGTCACGAGCCCCTATGTAACGCTTCAAGTTCATACAGTCGAGCACATCCGACTCCCTCTAACTTGATTTTTATACCAAAGACAATCCGACCGCTATGGCCTACTCATCACGGTCTGAATCTTCGGTATCCCTCCTGGAGCGCGCGAGGCTTCATCTCTGGCACCCTGGGTTATCTGAACTACGAAATCTATTATCTGGCATCAAGATGGAGTATTCCAACGACCGTATGCGTGACCAACCAATAATCACCTTCATCACCTATTGAAACTTAGCCGGTTTACTTCTGGAGAACATTTAGAATATCCATAGCCGCATGTACTGAAAGGGAAATGAGACTTGGTACCAACAATGTCAAGCGCTACTGGAGGGATTCTCCCCAATATTTCCAGATATTGTCGAACTATCCTTCGAAGGAAACAGTAGTTAATCTTGAATGGCAGTTCTAGAACCTTCAGAACAATTTTCTCAGCCCAAAAGCGTAAAAACTGTGCATTTATCTGCTTGCCCGCCTCAAGCGTCATGGGTGCGACCTATTTTTCTGGGGTCGAACCGGAAAGTAGTTTTTGTGTCACCCTGGTGCGCAAAACACGATCGTTCGTTCGTTCTGGGAATTGTTTGGTGCTGTACACATCACTGCTCGCAAACAAGTCCCCATTGTTAGGTTCTTCAGAATAACGTATTGGACCCCCAGACCAATGTTCCGACAGCCTTGATGAATGGTATTTATTCTATACCCCTTACAACCTGTTCCTTGGCTTGCCATTCAGAAACGCGACAATATTCTCCACCGTTTCTCCCCAAAATACCTAAAATTTCAAAAAGTTGTAGTATTGTGACTACGGAGCTTATCATCGTTAAATGAACGTACCGCATAATTAGTATCACTCAGGTATCCGCTATGGGGACTTAGTGTTACCCGTTTCGCCTTTCGGATGGGGTGGTCGACTGGGAGCGGCTCGATGTCAAAAACATCCAATCCTGCGCCTGCAATTTTCTCTTCTTCTAAGATCTCAAGCAGGGCAGCTTCATCCACGAGTGGACCTCGCGACGTGTTAATGAAGAAAGCGGTTGATTTCATGAGAGAAAGATCTTCCTTGGTTACTATGTGGCGCGTTGTCTCCGAGAGCACGAGTTGCAAGGATATGATGTCGCTCTCTTTGAATAGCTGTTCCTTGGTAGACACGAACTCTACACCAGCGCTTTCTGCGCGCTCCTCTGTCAAATGAGGCGACCAAGCAGTGACTTTCATGTTGAAAGCTTTGGCAATCTGTGCATAGCGAATCAATTCGTGATCCATCATCGTTGAGATTGCAGTCAGATATTAACTTTGGCGGTTTGTGTCCCCAACCTACCCACACCGACTAATCCGAGGGTTTTTCCGGACAGACCAAGAGGCATCGTACTCTGCCACTGAGGGTTGCCAGCCTTCACATGGGCGTCTTCCACAGTAATGTATCTAACTGTGGCTAGGATCAATGCCCATATGTGTTCCAACGTAGCATTGCCTCCAGCGCCAGTTCCGGATACAACTATTCCTTTCTCTTTGGCATGGACACTGTCGATTCCCAGGTTTCGCATGCCTGTGGTGGCTAGTAACCTGCAAATACATTTATCAAGACGTTCAAATTGAACAAACGAGAGCAGAAGAATAGCAAACCTGAGATTCGGTAACCTATTCAGCAACGATCGGGGGAACTTTGTTCTCTCTCTCATAGCGCATATTATTTCATAATCTTTGAGTCTTTGAACGAGAGCGTCTTCGTCTGCTAACGTATCCGCGAAAACGTCAATGGCCACCTTCCCTTTCAAAGGCGACCAATCAGCACTTTTCAGTGCAACATTTTGATAATCGTCGAGGATAGCAACACGAACTAGGCTTGCTGCGGACATGGTGAGAAGGAAGTTCAACAGCCCAGGCTCGACAAGACGCTGAAATAACTTTCACTGGATGACAAAGACTCATGACGATAAGATAAAAATGAGATTGAGGCGAACGTGATTAAAGACATCATCCATAATTCAAATTGCGTATGATAAGCATGATCTATGTGTCATTGTCGAAAGGGTACTGGAAAGAATCGCGATGAAAATAGGAATTGCCAAAAAAATAAATTTGGACCTACCTCAAATACTTCTGGGGGTTCCGCGTCCGGCACCGTCTCATCCAAAGCAACATGGCGGCCCGTTGGTGGGGGTTGAGAACCTATTGCCTGACCGTTTGTCGGGGCAGCCTCAGGAGCGGCTGGGGCTGCAGAGGCTGTTTCAAGTTCAATGAATTCGGCCGCTTCATTTGGCCGCAAGTCCGTCAGAATAAGGATACCTCCACCACCAGCATATCTCTCTGAACCTAAACCCAGAGCAACCGATGCGCTACCAGATGCGGCAACCGCCTTACCAGCCTTCGACAGCGGCGTCTTGGTAGAAACGGCTCGAACGGGTTGATACCGACCATCACTCGGGAAGGAGATGTAAGCCAATTGAACGGGAGTGACTCGAGAGAAATTAGGGCGCAGCTCGAATGAAGGCTCCACCTTCTTGGGTCTTGCATTTGACGTCGAGGGCTTACTTTCGTCTGCCAGATTCGAAACTGACTGGTTTATAGGCGACACGTCTCCATCATTAGGAGACGCTTCATCGGCTTTCATCTCCACATCGGCGTCTCCTTCTTGCTTAGTATCCTGCAACACAGATTAAAATTTGTTTGTTCAGGGCGTATAAGATCTTACTAGATCCATGGTTTCGCCTTCAGCGGCGGCTTTCTTCTTTTCTCGTGCTTTTACCTTCGCGGTAGTAGACAGAACAGCTGTTGCAACTTTAGTAACCGTCTCTTTCTTTGGCGGTTTCGTAGATGAAGGATAGGCGAAGAGACTCGGCTTGGCATTTGAGATGTACTCGAATTTGGGTGCCTTGAAAGTGTGTGAATATGTTTCTAACAGAAACAGCTATGAAACACATACCTTAAGATCGGCGTTCAGACCGATGATACCCGTAGGCGAGAAAGACAGACTTGCACAATGTGCCAAAGGATACCAGTACCAAAATTGGCAGAACAAAACCATTCCAACAATTGCACTGGTGTTAGTGCTGCCAGCACGGCTCTGCAAGCTGATGGTCACATTCCTTCCCCCAGCATCAATAAATCCTTGACCAATTGCAGCACCAAAACGAGCCATCGGGTCCTCGTGCTTGTCAGAAATAACTTTATGGTACTTGGCACGAGTAGCTGCTAGTGATGGGGAAGAAGCTTCTGATTGCTCGACAAGAATCATGCCAAGAGCAATGAACGCCCCTTGTCGAACGAAATCGACGCTGTCCTTGGTCATTGGTTCCAAAATTTCGACGGCATCCTGTTTCATGAAGTCAGTTTAATTTCTTACATCAGAAAGTAGAACAAACCTGGAGACCAGTTCCGGCACAGGCAATACCAAGAGCAAGGGTTGCACCACACCGAACGTGAGGGTTGTAACTCTCACTGAGTAGTTGCACCACACGAGGGACTTGAGCAGGGTTCTTGAACAAAAGGAAAGCTAACGATGTAACGGCGGCACGTCGGACGTCGTCAGAAGTGTCGGAGACGGCAATGTGCAACAGCTTGCGCACAGCGTCATTGTTGGCGGTTCCGGCATAAGCGAGGGCCAGTGTATAAACACCGCCATATCGGAGGATAGGATCCTATAAAGTGACATAAGTCAGCATTCAACAGCAATTTACAGATGCGGAAATCAACCTTTTCGACAAGCAAAAGCTTGATGGTTGCATCCGCTTCTTCCTGTCGCCCATAATAGATGAAGGCAGTCCCCATAGCGAGTCCCCGAATGATCTTCTCATGCTGGGTCTCTCGGGCATATTGCAGCATCTCTCGTACAGGCTCGGCTGCAGCTGTGCCAAGCATGACCAAACCCATCGCGTATCCAGCCCCCTCGCCGGCAACAGCAGAATCCGTGAAAAGAATATTTTTCAAGTCTTCAAAGGCTTCCATGCTCTTGGAACCCATACCGGCGACGCCGAGGCCAAGAGCCGCGCCGTGTTGAACAACTTCGCCTTGTGCGGCTTTGAGGGCATCGCGAAGGTAAGTTGTAACATCACTCCCACATCCTGCGTTGATGAGGCCCAAGGCATAGAGTGCACCACCCTCCGAGTAGTTAGCTCCTGGCACATTGCTTTCGCCCCCACTTTGTGGAAGGTAGGGTCCGAGGATGGTTTGACCTTGTTCGAAGTAACCCTTGTGAATGACACCGAGACCGGCCGTTGCAGAGAACTTGGACCAGTTTGAGGCAAGACCAAGCCATTCGAGGTTTTCTCGAAGGAAGACGTCAGAGGTTGTTCCGGCGTGCATGAATGCATTTTGAAGGGTAAGTGCAGTATGATAGATTGAGGATCTTGGTTCCAAAGCATCCTAATAATGGTTGTCAGTTCCGGTCGACCAGTATGAGAAGGGAATATTACTTTAGTATTCTTCAAAATGAGGAGATCAGTTTGATTATTGCGCTTGAGGAATTCGCGGTAGAGCTTGACAGATTCTTTACCAGTAAGAATCGTTCTTAACTTGTCATATATAGGTTTCGTTTTCTAGGAATTTGGTCATAAGTCACGAAAAGTCACTGGACCGCAGTCTTGGACATTACCTCGTCACCGTCTGGTAGCTCTGTCCGTAGATTCTCAAGGAAGTCTTGGGATCCTCCTTCCACAAGGTCAAATGCAAATTGATACGCCAGCAGTTGTTCACTGGCAACAAGCGACGAGAGTAGTGGCATAGTCAACGATGGGTCGCTAAGTGTCACGAGTAGACGCGTAAGGGCATGGACATGCGGAGAGCCATCTCCAGCAGTAGGTTGGGGGAAAAGGGGGAACAAAAATCGGAGAACTTGATCTCGGTACGAAAGCGAGAACCCAGTGTCGAGGACACCTTCCATCGCGTACGATAGGAGGGAGGTGTCTTTGGTTTTTGAGTAAATTGATGAGATAATATCCAGCCGATGAGATTCCAGGGCAATGCCAATGGCCTTACAGAACAAGCCTTAATTCGAGAATGGAATAGAAAGTTTCGAGCAACAAACCTGCTTAAACTCGCCCTCCTCGATGCAACGAAAAAATATACCCTCGATTGTGGATTGGAGACGAGGGTCGATCTTTTCTTTGCCACCTGACTGCTCAGCGGAGCGCGCTTGGATATACCGGTCGATGGCTTTAGCTAATTTGAAACGCAATAAATAAGCAAACGAGAATTGAGCGCGGTTAACCTATTACGAACAGACTATTGTTTCCACATATTCCTCCGACCCATAGGCACGAGTTTCTGCCTGGAACGCGTTTCCTGACCCTAGCGCGAAGGAAAGGGCTTCGTCATATTCGCCCAGGAAATAGTACACTTTGCTGGCAACCAAGGCAGCAGCATCGCGGGCAGGCTTTGGGAGTTCTTCATTTTCGTACAAGGCCTCACTGTATTCCTTCGCGTTAATTGTCCGGATCGATATCCACATAGTAAGTAAAGCATACATCACGGCGATATGTTCAGAGATTTCTGCCCAGAACTGTGGTACGAGTGGGTTTAGAGCTTTGAGGGCATGTTGTTTGAATATCGGGTCTGGCTCCTGTAAAAGCGCGAGGACGCCAGCGGCAGACGATTGGGGACGAACCATTAGGGAAGAGTTTAGAAAGTGAGAGGCTTCCGTTACGATTTCAGTGCTCGTTCAAGGTGACGCGTCCTTGCACGCGGTGTCTTCTAATTCAAATACTTCAAAACAAACACTCCGAATGCACCCTGCAGCAGCAGCCCACCTCATCTTTTACTGAATACAAACCTAGACCTTTCCTCTGGTCCGTGATATCGTTCTATTCGCCGACGATGTCTTTTGCTGTCAGAACATTGTCCAGGCGTGCTCGCCCTCTCCCGCGCTTCCAAGCGAGGCCCCGGACGTTCACAACTGCCGTGAACGAGCAGGCTGAGACTGGTGCTCTCGAGAAGTTTTTGGCGGCAGACAAGGATCTCCAAGTCCATGCAGCTGGTGAGTGCAAACTCCCAAGAAGTTTTATGATAACTGACGCGCTCTACAGAGGCCTCCGACCTCTGGAGGAAAATCAGGTGTGTCCACTTCACATCATTTCATACAATGACGGTCGTAGCTTAGCTGTCGCGTCTAGCTTCTACGTTTGCGTTCCAGCTAGTAAGAAAATTGTTTAACGCCTTGTCTCGTTTTCAAATCTAAACCTTGTCCTTTAGTTGCTGTTTGCGTCGCCTGGGTATACAATGCCGAAGTTGAGCACGCCGCTCATGTTGAACACATCAAAGAAGAAAACGGCGGAGAGCTTCCAGAAACCCCTGCGTTTGACTACTTGAATAGGAGGTCTAAGCCTTACCCCTGGGGTGCCAACTCTTTGTTCTTTAATCCTCATGTTAGTGCCAAATCTCGCCTCGTGCGTCATTGTCTTCTAACTTCTTCGCTTTTCAGGCCAACAAGGACATGTCCGATGCATAGATTTCGACCTGTACATGCCCTCATGTTAGAGAGAATTTCAAACAATGCCTCCTTTTCGAGATTTTCACTCTACAGTCCCAATTATCTCTTGAGAAGACAACCCACACACAGTGACTTGGACTCATTGGGTCTCGAAGAAATTACATATGTCTCGTAAGATAACCTGACTGTCCGGCGCATCAGATTCATAAACAATAGCGTAAACTAGCGGGTCCAAAGTCCAATTCCAAAGTCCAAGGTCAACTCGAAAGTACAAGGTCAACTCGCAAGTCCAAATCCAACTCGAAAGTTCAATACCAACTCGAAAGCCCAATACCGACTCAAAGCATTATTAACGTGCAAGACACCAGACCACTGACTGAGATGAACAGCATCCGTGACTTCATCGCCATAGGCGCTAAAGACGAAGCAGCCCTAGATTGGTATTCTATTAATCCATTTGCTTGTAAAACAGTTTACTGGTGCTTACCCTGTCTTCCGTTGCACTGAAGCATTGGCAGCGGTTCCTTCAGGCGAAACGGTGGTCGGTGGGGCAGGCACGGACGAGGAGCCCGAGTTTAACCCCAGACCACTCGACCCTGGTCCAGAAGGGGAAGCAGTGCTCGAAGGAGACACCGAGGTCGACGAGAGTGTCCCACTCTGGCCGTTGGTAATCGTTGCCAGAGTGACAGTGCTCGTCAGCCCTTGTGAAGCAGTGACGACTATCGGGGTTTGGGTGACAACTGTTACCACAGGCGCTAAATCAAAGAAAAAGCAAGCTTAATACTCTATTCTTGAATTCAGAGATTAAACTCGCCATTAGTGTTAACCGAGATCGTACGGGTTGATGTCGTGCTTGAACTTGCCGATCCTGTAGAGGGCGCAGAAGACTTCGTAGACGCACTGGACGACGGGGTTGCGCTTGGAGCTGGGGCAGAAGAAGACGTTGAAGATACCAGCACAGCGACGCCTTGAATGCTCTGATCCACTGAAAAGCTGGAATGTCAGCTCAAAGCACAAGCCATTCCCACCACAAACTCACGGCTCGCTCTTGTCCAGCCAAACTCTTCCAACAGTTCATCGTAACCTGGCTCTCCTGGAGTAGCTATTTTATAGGATATCGAGTCAAACGAATTTCTCGAGCTATCCACATCTCGACGTACCCAAGTTCACTTGACTTTGCAAGTTCTCGTACCGGTCGAAGAGATCGACAATTGGTGCTACAAGCTATGAGCATAACATAATTGTTATCAGGGTTGGGTCCTGGTACTTACGTGGTATCTGCGTCCCGGGAATGACAGGAACGAGCTCTTGTTCCAACAGCGTTATATCTGCAAGACTTACGGGAGCCGCGGAAGATGGCCAAGCTACACAGATAAGAAGAAGTGCAGGCCGCGCAAAGGTTGGTCGAAAATATCTTGCCGAACATTATGAAGTTAGTCAGTCGATGAAATGTTGGTAAAATCAGGTCCAGCCGAGAGAAACACGAAGTTTTCTTCGGAGCGAAAATGGTCTCGAACGTCGACTTTTGAAGGGAATTCAAAGAGGTAAGGTGTTGGGCACGCGCGCCGTGCCGTTGTTCAAGTAACGGTGGGAGCGAGGCAGAAGGAGCAACCGATAATGCGGTTGAGTGTCGCTAACCAGAGCGAAGAGGACCCTTGTCGAGGTTTTCGAATTGAGTTTATAAACATACCTGGCAGCAACGGTTGTTTGGAGGACTCCGCGAAAGCCCATCAGCCGTGGCGGTGCGCCAATCAAAGTACTCGCGTGGTAATCACCAGTAATCGCTCATTGCTTTGAAAAGGTGTATACGTCAATTTCGGGAATAGGCCGTCGTAGATAAATCAACGAAAAAGAGTGAATTGAGGGTACACTATGTTGGGGTCGTTCAAGATATTGAAGTCTTGAAGGTCAGCCTGAGGTCACAGTTCAGAAACTGTCATTGACTGAGAGACTCCGGATGGGAGAAATACCGAGAGGATTCGGGCGGTGAGAAGGTTCCTACCAAAAAGTCCGCGATGATATCATTATATGTAGGATAAAGCACATTATATAGCATTTGTAAGAATTGTCCACCGTCGTCATTAAGCAGCCGCTTGCCTACGGGTATCGTCAATAAGGTTATGATGGTCCAACATCTGAAACTTTAGACGGTAATGAGTGCGCCGACGAGGGTGCTGATCATGACTGTTGTAAGACCAAGAACGAGGGGGGTCTGCATGGACATGGATGGTCGAACTGCACTGTTGCCAATAGCTGATCCAGCTGCTCCAGTTGCTACAGTATATACTGAGCCGAAAACCGAAGTGGCAACGCCAGCGCCTGAGGCAGCAAGGGTAATAGCTGCACCACCTTCACTGGTTATGATTGTAACAGCTTTACCGCCCACCGGCTTTGGAAGAAGTGACATTCTCAGATGAATGCATTCACGCAATAATGAGCATACGCACAAGTAACTTTTTGGACGAGCCCACCACCTAGGCTTGTGACATCCCCACCAACACTGGCAGCGCCAGCCGTGACGTCTGATGCAACGCTGGCAGCGCCAGCAGTGATTTGACTGGCAACAGAAGCAGCTAGAGGACGGAAAGGAATAAGCCATATAGCACAGATTGGCACTTATGAACGGTCACTCACCACCACCAGTGACGGCAGATATTACGCTGCCAACTACGAAGAAAGACCGAATAAGACACCTGAACAAGAAAAAATGTGTGCTACATACCTTGGCGTTCTTGAATTCTCGGGGCATACTGAGGAGCAGGAGTAGGTTGGGGTGAGGCAGTGGCAGCGGCGAAGAGAAGAGCGAAGAAGGTGGCGAGGAAAACTTTGGAAAACATGATTGGGTATAATTTGGGTTGGAAAGGGAAAGGGAACTGAATTTATATGATAGCCAGGGCACAGCAAATTTGAAAAAAAGCTGATGCAGATCAGACCGAGAGCGCTGATTACGTCATTAACGGATTACATCATTCCATGTTAGCAGTCACGGAACATTTGCACAAACTATCACAATATGCCTCGCGCCATCATCTCTCCTTCTGTTCTTGCATCCGACTTTGGCCAGCTCACCGCAGAATGCAAGCGCATGATTGTCGGCGGCGCAGAATGGCTTCATATGGGTAAGTTCCTGGCTTTCCTGGCTTTCTTTTTCTGATCTTATTCTCAGACGTTATGGACGGGTGAATAGCTTTCTTCAAGAGCTTGGATCGCCTCATCTAATTGCCTGTCGACAGTCACTTTGTACCTAACATCACAATGGGTGCTTCTATCCCGATATCGTCCTCTTCGCCAGGCCCCTTACTGATAAAAGTATCTCAGGAGCACCCATTCTCTCATGCGTCCACAAAGGAGTTCCTGGTATCTTCATGGATTGTCATATGATGGTGTCCGAGCCCGAGAAGGTATTTCGTCCCCTTGACTCGATTTTATTTCCCTGTTGATTACCTTGCTTAGTGGGTTGATGACATTGCGGATGCTGGCGGCGCAATGTACTGTTTTCACCACGAAGCAACAAGTAGGTGAAGGAGCTATTCCCGTCCCCATTTGCGTTCCTTAATTTTATACGCCTGGCAGGCAATCCTTTCGAACTCATTGACAAGATACACAAGCGCAATATGATGGCTGGAATCGCCATTTCCCCCGACACACCTTCAACAGCCATCACGAACGAGGTAGGCGAGGCAGCCGACATGCTCCTCGTCATGACTGTATATCCAGGTCCTTTGCACGGTTTCCAACAAGTTCTTATTCTGACTGCTTAAATCAGGGCGCGGAGGCCAGAAGTTTTTGGATAGATGTGTTCCCAAAGTAGCAGAACTCCGTGCCCGTTTCCCTGACAAAGATATTGAGGTCGACGGAGGTGTCGGTCCCAAAACCATTGGCATTTGTGCTGACGCTGGTATATCTTCGCCGATCTTCCTCAAATCTAAATAATCTTATTTTCTTTTACAGGAAGTAACGTCATCGTCGCTGGAACCGCCATTTTCGGAGCAGATAACCCGACATCGGTGATCCAGGAGTTGAAAGACGCTGTCAATGCCGCTCAAGCGCGGTCGACAAAGTAGTCTTGGCGCGGCATTGTCAAATTTAAAATTATCTATGTAAACTAACAGTTGCTCTCTGCTCTCGTTTGGATTATGGATATAACCTAACAATTTCATTGAAGGCTATGCTTTCCGGAGTCATGCGCAGCCCGTCGTGTTGCTGAGCGGCCTTGCATAGTACAGGATGAGACCGTCCAGTTCCGAAGTATGGGTGGCAGTGCGACCTGTGGTGCAGGTTCAAGTACTATAGCTCGACTGCGGGACGGGGCTGTGGCCTTAATTCCAAGTATCGGCGTCTTCACTGACTCTTCAGTGATATGCAGATTAATGTCAATGATGGTGACGATTATGACCATTAACGTGGGGTATACTAGCAAAAAGCCTCTAAGCTACCGAACCGGGTCGAAAAAATATCCGTGATATTTACATTAGTACAGTACCGGTAAATGAGGGTTGAAGGAGTTCGTGAATAAGCGTCCTAAGAATGGCGAATTCCCTACGTCGAAATATATAGGATGCAAGTAGTAGAAGGTCATCATAAGTGTTCCTTTGAACAACGTCAGCGCAGTCCGTGTGTCTTACGAGCGTCAAGTTCCTCTAAAAATACGAGGAATAACCAAAAAGGCCTTTTAAAGCCAGAAATCTGCTCCCCCATTTCTACGTTGGTCGCGGTTTAACTCAAAGGGACCCTTCGGCACAGGGAACGGGTTACCAGCGATACATTTCCCCGTACATGTTAGGCCGTTCTCCACGAATGTAAGATTCGAATGTGCGTTTTAGTACTGTAGCCCAATCCAGATCGCGTCGGTCGTCTTCCACACTGTCTTCAAACTCTTCGTCCCCATAGCGTATCTGTGCTTTTGGCGAGGCCTCGGTCTGACGTAGAGCCCGTCGTGCAACACGCTCCCCCTCCGCAAAGCGGGGTCCAAGATCCGGCCAATTGCGTGCTGGGTCGAATGGCTTCCACCTAAATAATGTCAGGTAATGTCGGGATAGATTCAAAAATAGAGTCTTACCAGAAGTTGTGGAAATGGTAAGAATAGGCACCTCTGAAGAAGCCTTCGAAGCCCAATGCTTGAGGAGCGGCGCTATCAGTGGAAGGCGTGTCAAAGAATTGCTCAAAGCTATTAAAAACAAGAAGGTTAGTATTTAAAGACATACGAAGCAAAGAAGACAGAGCTTACTTTGTGAAAAACGGTTGAGGCGGTCGCATGTGTTGATGGTCTTCAGTGATCAACCAAGCTGAATCGAATAGCGCGTCAGGCAGCCGCATTAGGAGCCCTTCCAGATGGGCTTCTTTGGTATACCGGGAGACAGTCATGGGGTGGAAGTCCAGATTGTTTTTCAACGCCGTCCGGAAGAGGAATTTCCCGAGTGCAGAATTCTTGTTCAGATGCAGGACGGCAGTGTTATATTTTTCGAGCCGAGACCACCTATATGCGAAAGCGCCTTTCCAGCCCCATAGTTCTTCCCAATCTCGAAGGAATATCGTATCCGCGTCCAGATAGATACCACCAAAACGATGACAGAGGATAAACCGTGCCATGTCAGACAAAATAACGGACAGACGGTCATAGCTGGATAGAGATTTAGAACCAGTGCGATTGATCATGTCGTCCTCTCGTGTTACCGTTGAAAGGTGTTCAGTTACGTTTTGGTCTCCGTTTGCTTGACTTTCTTTGAGTTTCGAAGGAACCGGAATAACATATCCTCCCGAGTTGAACAAATCCCTTGAACGCCATTCGTCCTTGAGTTCTGGCACACCGTCCAATTGTTCCGTTGTATTCCACATCTTGAAATGAATAATATTCTTGAACCGCGGATGCAAGAACGGTGAGGCCCAAGGATTAGACTTCAATTGAGCATACATATCACGGACCGCAGATGGGTTCGGGACTGCTGCTGCTGGACCAGGGTTGATCCAAAGCCAGAATTGTGGTCTGCAAACGCCGTCGGAGGGGTATTCATTTAACTGCAGCCCAGTATTTTGGGTGAAAAGGAATGACAGAATCGCAAGATATGGCTTGTCTGTGAACGGCCCTGTCCAGAACATATGAAAGATCCGCGGATTTTCTGGGTCACATTGAGAGGGAGAAATTGATGCAGGTCGGTAATGGATGGGGTTTGGAAGCCTGATAGGAGGTGTTTCCCACTCTACGCCCCGCCTTTTCGTCAGGCCACCATCCGGAGAATTATCGTCGGCCATGGTTGTGATCCCATAGGGGGGCTCGTCCTCCTGGTCAAGGCTACGAGCCACATGTGTGGTCGAGTTACTGGGCTGTTCGATGTAAATGTATTTCCAGTCATCCATCCTTCCTCTTCGCACCCTTTTGCCGTTGTCGAGGCCTGCACCAACCCGTAGAACTTCTAGACAGTCACGTACGAACTTTCAAAATATTGAATGGCTTTAACAGAATGAGAGAGCAAAATCCACGCACTTTCTTTTCCGAGAAATCGCAGTGTTCCATAACAATATCCAAGTCTGCAACACTTCCTGGTACTGGCCGTGGGGGGTATGCTACATTCTCGGGGGAGCTCTGAATGTCCAGATAGATACGCTGTGCTCCGGTACCGCGCGTTTCTGTGGCGTATGGTCCTTGGGGAGGTTGTGAAGATCTTCGAGGAGGTAAAGCTGGGTTTTCAAGTACAGTCTTGAGCCGTAGTTGTTCAGGTACTAGCCGACGGTGGTGAACTTGAATTGGGGGACTAGGTTATACACTGTGAGAGAAACGTACCTCCTTGCCTACTTGGATAATGACCACTCTTCACTTCCCACTGCCAAATCCTCTGCAAATCTTCCCTCTTAAATACCACCGTAGGCGGGTCGCCAGTGAACGGACCCGGCCACCGTTTCGCATGCGTTCCAAACCGCTTCGCAAGGGCAAAGGCGAAGAAGACAAGGAAGAACAAGGTGACACATAACATTACTGACCCCCTTTTGCGGCCAAAACGCGTCATGCTAAAGTGGTGCAACCGTCGGGGGTTGATGAAGAAGACACGGACACGGCGCATTGGCAGTCCGGGTATCCGAAGCGAGAAAAAAATCCACCAGGGTGACTGTTGGGCACGGGTTGCGTACTTTTCTTGCACTGCTGATGATGACGACGAGGCGTAGACTGGAAGAGCATTGCTGAAAGAAAGGCGCCCACGGTGGTGACCATTCTGTCGCTGTGGTTTTGGAAAGTAGGCGGAAGTTGCCATGGGCAGAATTAGACAAACTGCAGGCAGAGAGCTGGGACCGACGATGGCGACGTAAAAACGGGCGATGAGGAGGACTCCGGCGTCTGCGGGTCGATATGGAATGTTATGATGGTCTGACCGCCAGCAGGCTGCGACAGTTTGTTTTCGAAATTTCTGTTCGTGAGATATGATGGAAGCCGAGTTTATCTCCGTTCGGACAGGTTAACCTTATTCCACGCGAGGACGAAAAAAATGATCAACCACTTTCTAAGTATATAAATTTTGCACACTCGATCATTTTCGAAAAACTCTATATTTTGAAACTATGTAATAGCAATAGCACATGAGGGGACTTTTTTCTTCTGCTGTCAACGTGTTTAGACCGAGCCCAAGGGCTGCAGCTCGAAATCGGCAGGGTCGGTAGGTACAGAAAGGACGCGCAAGGTGTTGGTGTGGCCGAGACCACTTTTCCAGCCTTGTACCGCAACGATGGTTGAGCCGGGGGTGATAATTTTGAGCGCAAGCGCACTGCGCAACCCGAACCGGATTCGATTATCCACCTGCAACAAATTAGTTTGAGTCTCATATGGCCAGAAGGGTGCTTACATCAGTTTGCCATTGATGTCCCTCAACGCCTCTTGGTTCAGGATACCAGAATGGGTAGCAACCGCGGTACAAGTGCACTTGTCTCGAAGTTTGCTGGTTTCGAGTGACTACATGCAAATTGTTAGGGGTGAAAGTCCCAAATTAGACTAAACATACCAGTGATGATGGGCACAGCAGGACGATACTTGGATACCAGACGGGCAGTGTTTCCGCTGGTAGAAAGAACGATGATAGCGCTGGCACCTTGCTCAGACGCAGCAGCTACAGCAGCGATAGCGACCGTCTCAGATGTTTCAGTAGGCCTGGGTTGGATCGACCTGATGTCGTCGAACAGCGGAGCATAACAGATGGCAGCCTCAGCCAAAAGACAGGTTTCGGCCATCATGAGAACTTGCAAGATATTTTAACTCGAGCGACTTGAAGATAAATCGTAAGACACTTACCGGACTGGATAGGATAATTGCCCTTGGCAGTTTCTCCCGATAACATCACACAATCGGCCCCATCAAGGACCGCATTGGCGACATCGCTCACTTCAGCACGAGTTGGCCTGGGGTTTAACTGCAATGAAGTTAAAAGTCGAACAGACACATAATCGGAAGGGTCTTCACCGTCATGGACTGCGATAAGGCGTGTCAAATTCATGAGGAAGTGTTATTTATAAAAAGCGGGGACATACCTCAAGCATCTGAGTTGCGACAATAACGGGCTTGCCAACGATGTTGCACTTCGCAATCATCATCTTTTGTGCTAAGAACACCTGGCTCGCTGGAATTTCGATACCAAGATCACCACGAGCGACCATGACGCCGTCGGTCTCTTTCAAAATCTCATCAAAGTGGGCGACACCTTGTTCGTTTTCGATCTTTACGATAATCTTGATATTAGCACCTTCAGGTCCGAGGACGGTGCGAATGTCTTTAACATCTTGTGCACGGCGAATAAATGAAGCAAAGATCATGTCAACACCATTCTTGACACCAAATTGCAAGTCTTTCTTGTCCTTCTCAGAGAGAGCAGGGAGATCGACATCAGTTTTTGGGAGGTTGACACCCTTTCGGGAAGAGATGTTTCCAGAGTTCAGGCTGCGCACTCGGACAGTCGATCCATCAATGGAAAGAACCAATAGCGATAGAATACCGTCATCAACATAGATAAGTTTCCCGGGTGCAGTGACTTTGGGAAGGTTAGGCTACCGCGAGTTTTTCAGATCGAGGTTCGAGCACAACAGGAAAAAAAGGAACGTACGTAGTCGACCCACATAACTTGGTCATCGCAAATTTCACTAAATTTGGGGTCGGTTGTGAGGGTGAATTCGTGTCCAGCGGGAATGGGCCACTGTTAGAGTTTCTGGATAAGAAAACGGACGAGTCGCTGACAGAAGCGGCTTACGTCTTTGCCTTCCTTCGTCAAACCTGTGCGAATCTCGGGGCCTTTCTATAGTTACATTTCAGTCTTTCCTGGAGTCGGAATTTTGAATGACGTACTGTGTCCAGAGCGATTGCGACTGGACGTCCATTGGGATCCTCTGATCGGCGTTGTAGTTAACAGTTTCAAGATCACGTTCAACGAAAACAACTCACGGGCAACCATCTGTCTGGTGTTGTCGATGACGCTTTGGTGGTATTCATATGAACCATGAGAAAAGTTCATTCGGACTACGGCATAAGAATCAGCGTTTATAACATGTCAGAGATGCAGAGATGCAGACACATACCGACATTGACACCTGCGCGTCGCAGTTCAGCCAACTTCTCGACCGTGTTGACCTTCGGGCCTGATAAGATAATGAGACCAGAAAACAGCTCCCCTAAGTGAGGTCATATGCATACCAATGGTGGCGATGATGGATGTCTGGATGTCGTGTGGTTATGACCAAGATGTAATCCAAAACATCGATGATAGTAATACATACCTTGCGCTTATGCTTGTTGTCCTCGGTTGCGGAGGGTGCAGTTTCAGTGCTCAAGGTCGAGTTCCACTCGAGCTGAGAGCGAATTCCGTCAGTAGGATACATTTTTAGTGGTGGTGGATGAAAGGGAGATTAGGAAGTGGAGTGGGCTAAATAGTAGCGGAGGTAGAGGGGAATTGAGATTCGAAAAGCCGACGAATGTCGGTAATCGATAAGATGGCACGTTTGAACGATCAATTCATTGACCCTTTTTATATCGCCCCGTGTTGTACGTATCAGCGAATGATGCGCACGGACGGTCTATTCCAATTCTAAGACACTCTTTCTCCTGCTCAGCATTGACCAACGTTTGCCTGTCGGACTATTCATCTGCGCCTTGCGGCGTATCTTCCAACCAGGAAGGAGATGCAGACAGCGCGTCATTTATTGCTTTGTTTACGCGTCGTTGTTGCTTGTTATGTCCGCAACGGCGGACACTATTGGCAACATGTCAAACGCCAACTGTCATTGTCGAATTGCTTTACTGAGCAACGACTTCGGAAGAGTCAATCAGCATCAATGGCCAGCGCGTTGACTCGACCAGTTGCCTGTGGTTTATTAATATCTACAGGTATTCATATATCATGGGGAACAAATTCCAGAAGTCAGATCGCCTTTATTTGACACCCATGGATGAAAATCAGAATATATGCTCGACTCTTCAACAAGAGGAATACGAAGTTCTAAAGGTCAATGTCTTTTCGAGGCCCATATAATGGCCACTACTAATTCCAAAGTACTTTCGCCGTCAGGCTATCTATCCGGACTTCATTTCAAATGATCATGACTCCATATTCACAAGCGACAAGATCATCCATTTCGAGCTTAGCGTCGAGTTGCCTGCCGAAACGGCTGTACAAATCGTTCCTCTCAGTACCGACGGACCAAGACCTCCAGAAGTGACTATAACATTGCAATACCTTCCACCAATTTGGATCGATATCTTTTACCCGAGGAATACCCATTGCAGAGGCCACCCGAGATTCTGCGTGTCCATGTAGATGCATCCTGGTTTATTCAAGAAGACGCCCTGAAGTGTAGACTATTGGAAAGTTGGCAATTCGGAGAAACTGTTCTTTTTTCTTGGATTGAGTTTGTCCGCAGCGGCCAGTTCATCCATAACTTGCAAGTATCGCCAGAGTTAGAGGAGTCAGACTCCGAAAGCATCAGGCAAGTCGCAATGCAAGCTTTTAAATTGCAAGCCATCTCACGATATTTTGTTCCAAAGGCTCCTCTATGACAACCCAGGACTTTTAGCTCAACGCTTGGTTGATCACAATGCTAAGGCAAAACAACACGCATTTGACCTAGGGTCTTACGAATGTGCCGTTTGCCTTACTACCCGGAAAGGGACGCAATGCATTCGTCTTTCTTGCTCACATGTATTCTGCAAACCTTGTCTAGAGCAATTTTGGACTATAGCCGTTCGGGAAGGTGAATTAAGCAAGATTAAATGCGCCGATCCGGAGTGTATGAAGGTAAAGAAGGTGGCCGTAGAAGAGGAAATACAAGGCGTTTTATCAGCCAGCGCGTTCAGCCGATGGCGATGGCTCAAGGAAAAGCGGGAATTTGAAAAAGGTAAATGAATACTGCAGATATCATCTTCCGATGATTGACCTTTCCAAAGACATAGATCATTCATATTGTCCTATTTGTGAGAACCCCGTAAAACGACCAGATCCTGACACAGGTCAGGAAGACGCGTGGGCCAGGTTTCGACAATGCCAAAATTGCAATTTCTCATTCTGCAAAGCGTGTAAATGTAGCTGGTGAGTTGATACCCTGCTTATTGCCATTCTGATGGATTCACATCATCTTGAATCTATGTAGGCACGGCCCTCAGTTTGAATGTCCAGTACCGTTGCAAATACTAACACGATATATCGCCGCGACCACGAATAAGGAGGATACGATTTGGAGCCAGAATCTAGAGCGGAAATATTCCTCTTGGGTTTTGCGACTTCAGGTAGAAAAGTTTAAGAAAGAAGCCGAACGACTTCGTCGGGAGGAGCTTGCTCAGCAAAGATCACTTCGGAGTGAAGGTATCAAGTTGAGCGAGGAATGGCTGGCTAAATCCACCCAGTGCTGCCCTAACTGCGGTGCATACATACAAAGGACAGAGGGTTGTAACTTTGTAAGATCTGCATGCGTTTGATTGCCTGGACAACCAGTACTCGTAAGTTGACATAGAAATTTTCAGATGATATGCTCGCTGTGCCAGCAGCAGTTTTGCTATGGCTGCGGCAAACCATACACCACCTATCGCTGTTGTTAACTTTCGCCAAGTAAGCAGTGAGACCAGTAACAAAAATGCCGATAACTGACAACCAAGTCCAATAATTTACAGTACAACGTAATGGAACAATTAGATAGATAACCTGACACTCGACTATCACTTATACCTTGTAAACAATACCTTCGCTGATCATCAATTCATCATTTTCTCCCATAAATTCACATATTTGGGTGGCTTCCGCTGTCCCAAAGAGTGATTCCGTGGACATGCCCTCGTTGACAATTTCAAGAAGGTCCTTCAAGAATATCGTCTCTTCATCCTGCAAACGTGTCGCGAAAATCTTGGACACGCGAGCACGGAACAATTGCAATCTGAAGTTCGGAAATGAGTCAAAGGAAAGGCTGAATTCAAAAGCGCGATTCCATACCTATCGGGCCGAACTCTGCTGTCGGTCATTGGGACGGAGGCCGTTGTGGCCACCGGCTGGTCTTCAGCCATCTGTACATCCTGGCTGTCATCTCCCCAAATTGGGTCCTCTGGAGGTTGTGCAACCGGCGCCGCAGTGGATTTCGATCGAGGGGCCGTAGGAGTGGTCATTCGCCCCGCGGCAGCGGGTTCTTGCTCGTCTTCACTATCATCCGTTTCCCCGTCGTCGCTTCCATCAGACCCTTTGCGTACGGCGGCACCATTGTTAAGCTTTCGCTTCTTCCTGCGCTGCCTTTTTGGCACCTCTCTGAAGAGAGCGAAACGCATAATTTCTTCAGCCTGCTTGGCATCAGCCCTTTCGACCTTGGGAGAAAGGCGAGCTTTGGCATGGGCAGTAGAAAGACGGATAAGGGTTTCCAGAGTACGAGCCGTCAGTGGAGAAGTCTAGGGACGGGCATTGGTGTCAGTGACTGGCAACCTGGTGAGCCGGTGGCGCCGAACCTTTTTCTTGTTCCCTTCCATACCTTCATTCCGCAAGTTGGCATAGACCTCCACAATGTAGTCCGCCGCCCCTTTAGTCAAAACAGGGGCGGCTTTACTCTTCGTGTATTGGATGTACTTCTTGACGAATGCGATGCTTAATATTTCCATCTTCTTCGGTTTATTGCTCCGAGTCTGACGACCTGCGCGATGTTGTGCCGCCAGGTGTAGGAGTGGATCAAATTTCTCGAAAGGATTAGTATCCACTGCTTCGTTGTCCACGTTGGTGCCCGGGCCTTCCACCGAGAGAGGTTGCGAAAGGTTATCATGGATAGGTGTACCTTCTTCTACTCCGGGAGGTAAGTAACGATGCATTCGAAGGACATGGTCCGCAATGGTGCGGTCGCGTTCCTCGTCTACGTCGTCTGTCACAATAAAGAGGAGATCGAAACGAGACAGGAGCGAGTCAGGTAGCGCGATATTCTTGTGGGGGTCCTTATGTATATCATACTATTTATTATCCAACGTTAATATATAAATATATAACAGAAAGAGAGAGCGCTTACCTGGCCATAGATCGGATTAGCCGCAGCTACGACACTGCACCGGGCATTTAGACTGGTGTGAATTCCAGCCTTCGCAATCGTAACAGTCTGCTGTTCCATAACTTCATGAATTGCCACCCGATCAACGTCTGACATCTTGTCAAATTCGTCAATGCAAACAACTCCCCGATCGGCAAGTACCATTGCACCTGCTTCAAGTCTTCGTTCTCCCGTCTCTTTGTCACTTGTAACCGCTGCCGTCAGACCCACGCCAGAGCTTCCGCGACCTGTTGTCGCAATTGCTAGAGGGGCTGTCCCAAGTACGAATCGTAGGAGTTGCGACTTAGCCGTTGAAGGGTCACCAACCATAAGAAGATTGATATCTCCACGGATATGCGTACCGTTGGGCAAGTTCTTCTCTGCCCCTCCGAGAAGGAGAAGGAGAATGGCACGCTTGATATGCTCATGCCCAAAGATCGATGGGGCTAGTGATTCCGATAACAAAGAAAAAATGTCAGAGCGCTTTGAGAGTTGGTTAATGGTACGAATGTCGGTATCCGTGAGAGCTGTTTGCGCAATTCCTCCGCCAATCTTTGAGGACAGTAAATTGATATTATTGGCCATGATCAAGGACCTATTGAAATATTGATTATTTTTGGTCTGCTAAAAATATGCGATGGCTCACTTGAAAGCGCCATTGGCACCACCTCCCACACTGCGATACACACCGACCAGTTGGATACGGTCTCCGGGTTTACATTTGTCGACAAGGTCGTCGTCTAGTATAATATCCGTACTACGTGGCAATTGACCAGCTGGTGCACGTTCCGGCATTTCCTGGATGCTAATCCTTTGATGGTCCTGAAAATGGCAGAAACCATATTCCGTCTGCAAAGCATGCCCCTCGTCGTCGGTTTGTGGAAGGAGGGAGGTAGTAGGAGGGAGATTGGATGAAGAGGACGTCGCGTCGCGGTATTCGCGTGAATGGAATGTGCTCGTTTCAGGGCAATAGTGGACGGATTTGAGCATTTTTGGTCGTACAAGAGAGCAGCGAGTGATGATTCCCTCGAGCGAAATCATCTTTCCAAGATGAGCGGCGTGTAATGTTCGAGGACTGACATGATGGTCACCAAAAGAACCATTGAAACCGACGTGATAAGTTTTGGAAGTAATGTCGTGTTTTTCTGGGTTATACACGTGTTGAACGACTTGAGTCAGAGCTGCATCGAAGGCTGGAAGGTAGTCTACAGGTTGTTTGAGGAGTCCATTGGCCGATTCACGATCAAAGTCGCGTAAATCGTCAATGTTGACAAGAAGACGCGTCTGATCTGTCCGGAGCATACGGTGAACCTCGTCCTTGTAGTTGTAAAGAGGTGAGTCGGATTCGAGAAACTTCTCAAATATGCGAGCTCTGTCGCGTAACTGTTCGTCTTGAGGAACGGCATCGTCTAGAAGAGACATGGCAGGTAGTGATGAAGATGGTTGTGTCCAAGGTATTAATTGCAAAAGCGCGCTCTGACGCGTCAACTAGCACAACTAACAACAAGCTTGAGTAAACATAAAACCACCGGTCCGAGTTTGTCCTTGTGTCAATAACACAATGCATTCAGTTGTACCACCGTCGGCGACGACTTCCGCACAAGCTTTGTGGTTTGAATGACTTTACATGCCCACCGATCAGATGGCCACCAGTCTACACTTTCACCGACATGCACTGCAGTCCGTTTGTTAAATTTCTCCCTACCCGAGTCTGAGAAACAATTACCCTCTCAGTCATGTAGTCGGCGCGATGTTGATGCGACTGCTCGCTTTGGATTTCAACATGACCCCACGGACGTCAAGTGATATCTTGGGCTCGGAGGACCGACGGCGGTCGCAAATGCCACTGGACCTCGGGCACCCGACCTCGGTCTGCCACCTAATCGTCCTTGTCATTTGATCACTCCAATGCGCAGAAAAAGCTTATCCACTCACACTGATGACATTATTCGCTTCGAAACATAAAATTAGCCGTCGCTGGGCTCCGCCTGGGCTCATGGGAACTCATGGGAATCTCGCGGACATACAAACTCTGGGTCTCAATAGTGATGACGATTCTTGCCGTTGAGCAAGCGTTAATCATCTTACAGCTTCTGGATGAAACCCCTTTTATTGATCCAACTTTCTCAATTCAATACTTCGGGAATCCCGACGAGGTTCGGAGAAAGATGAATTGTCATCTAAAGATACTGCCACCCGCCTTAATGGAGTTTCCTGCCACCATCTAACAAGAAGCGAGGTTTAACTCTGCTCATCATTTCGGCCTTTGACGTAGACAGCTTCTAAGATAGTCCGTATAACGAAATTTTCCTGTGGGAACTGTTTGGAAATGGATGAACGGCTGTCTCACCACTTTTGCCGTGCAATAACAAAAAAAAATAAGCATAGCGAAAGATGTCCTATGTATACAACTGAGAGTAAACGAAAGAGTGTGAAGTTCTACCAAAAACAGGAGAGGAAAAGCTGAAAGTAATATAAAGACAAAAAGAGCGTCAGGCAGCAGGTCGCCACGAATCGAAGGGGTCGGATCAACGTCTGTGGGGGAGCAAGGTTTTGGTGGCCCACTAGTACAACAATACAGCGGCTGAAAACTTGTATGAGGCTTCGGTCAACTTCGATGACGGAGGAAGAGCTAGCTCACTTTTTAGTATCGCTTATCACCAATCCGCATTACCTCGAGCATCATTCTCTGACCGTCTCCAATCAGCATTGCCACGGGACGTTATTTTCTGTCCGTCTCCAGTCGGCATTTCCGCGAGCACTATTTTCTGACCGTCGCCAGTCAGCATTGCCTCGTGCATCGTTTTCTGACCGTCGCCAGTCTGCGTTGCCACGGGTATCGATCTCTGAGCGTCTCCAATCAGCGTTGCCCCGCGCAGTATTTTCCGAACGTCTCCAGTCCGCGTTCCCGCGCGCATTATTCTCTGAACGTCTCCAGTCAGCATTTCCACGAGCGTCGACCTCTGTACGTCTCCAGTCGGCGTTGCCGCGAGCGTCGATCTCGGAACGCCTCCAGTCTGGTGCGGTACCAGCCTCGGGGACCTTTAAAAGGAATAAAAAACTTAGTATAGCTATTGCTGCAGGGGATAATCAGCTTACAGGGGCAGCTGCCACTGTCGACGTTAAAAGGAATAACGAGATTACAGCGAGGTAACGTGAATTAAACAGCATCGCTGGAAAGGGAGGGAAGTGGAGTTAGTGATGGGGAGGGACTATGTCCATTGCTTTTTATGCGTGGTTAAACGAGATCAAATCCGATGATCCCATAGCTAGGAGGACCCCATGTGCTGGGACGCATGAGGGTCGATCCGCCTTTCCGCATCTGGTTTTTGGGTGCCTTGTCATAATTCACATGGACCGTCTTTTTTTGCACCAACATGTGTCTCGCAGTGACAGGCGTCGGGATTAAACCTCCCGTTGCCAGAGATAAAGGTGATGTTCCCGTGGCGCATTGCGCATGGCGGTCCATCATGAGAGCAAGTCCAGCGACTGGGTCAAGAATACACCTGCGTTCCAGACAGAAACTTGAGATCATGGATTACATCGAAAAGCTAGCTGCGGACTGGAGACCTCGGAACCTTTGTTAACATAAGCTTTCCCAGATCAGGGGTGCCTAGATACTCACAGTTATAGTGCTCTCCTTAAATCATGGAGCTTCGTCTCGATCGTTGGGTCCGGTGTGCCTCGACTTCCCTTCCGCCCATGAAAAGTAGTTAGCTCAAACAGATCCCTCTTTACCTCGTCACACAGCAGCAATAAATTTAGACTTGCAACGATGCCCGTGGTCAGTCATGACGCCGTCAAATCATTGGACAAAGCTCCACGTAGGTGTAAAAATACCAAGTATGCGCATTTGTGCATTCCAATAGAACCTGCCATTCATGCTAAATTCCTCTTGAAAACATGAGAACATACTAAAAACAGAATACCTTCAAGACGACGGACTTACACTTAGATACGTCTGCCAATTTCCGCAAACGTGAAAGATTTTTTCTGCTTCGGGTATATCTCGCCAAAATAATGCCTTTCGGCAGAAGGAGTAGAACATAAATAGATGAACCCTAAGCTGAGGGTAAAGGTCAGCAACCATTGCCTTGGATGGATGGATATGTATAGCTCTCCACCAAAAGTTCAAATTCGTCAAATCTTTCCCGACACTCTTGCAGCCGGGATTGTTATTCAAACCAAGGCTGCGGGCTCGGCTTGAGTGAGATGACAAAAGTGACACCCTTGAGATGATTTATCGCGACATGAAACGACATGGAGAACCGGGGACCGCTTCTCACACTAGAAGCACCACACAGGTATAAACCGATGGCGACCTCATATCAACAAGATGGTGACCTAGTTGTGTCCGGTTCGGTCTTTGATGCTCATTTATTCTCGACGTCGTAGGATCGCACTTCACGGAAGTCGGCTGGGAGCCCACCGCATTCTCCATCGTTGGAATTAAGCGTAGACTGGCGACCGGATCATGATGTCATGTTGGCTCTACATATAGTGATACAGATAAGAAGTAAAATTTTAATCCTTTTAATAGATGGTTAGCGATATATCATTGGGACGAACGTTCAAAAGACCTACCCAAAGCTTAATGAGACCATCCCATGAAGCAGTGATAACTTTGGACTAGATAAAGACGACATAAGTGATGATATAATATAGAAGTTCTTTTGACTTACAGTCTCGTGGGGTAGCCACTCGTGAGCGATAACAACTTTTGAATGTGCTTTCAAACGGGACTTGATGCGACCAGTCTTCCAGTCCCAAAAGACGACGTTGCCTTCGCCATCTCCACTACTGATCCACTTTCCATCCGGGGAGAATCCGACTTGACATGCATAGCCAGCAACTGAATGACCAGCGAATCGCTTCTTGCGATTCTGCCGGAAGTTATCCGTGCTATAAATCAGGATCTGATTATCAAGAGATTGGGCGGCGAAATATTTTTCTTCAAATAGCCATTAGTTGATAGCTCGGTAGCAGCAAAAAAACAATACCAACTTGATGGATGTAGAGTGACGGCAGGCATTGAATGCATGTGGGGTTCAGCGATGTATTTGATGACAACAGGAATGTCGAAATCCCATGCACGAATTGTTTTGTCATCTGAAGTTGTCACAAATCGTCGGTTCTCATCGACGAAAGTGATTGTGTTTACGGGTCCAAGATGTTGGTCGTATTCCTGCGTTATTTCCCCAGAATTCATATCGTACTATATGCACAGAATGAGAAGTGATTTCATGTCAATGAAGTTGAGAAACTTACTTGAATAATTTTCTTATCCGACATACCAGCCAAGAATATGTGTTGCTTGTCTTGATCGGGATGGAATTTAATAACATAGGGAATTTTACCATTGCTAAATCGCTTTATACATTGGCCAGTTTCTGTATCCCATAATTTCATTTGGCGATCGTAACCACAAGAAAGAAATTGTCGGCCATCATTGGAGAATGAGAGGTCCTTCACGGCTTTAACGTGCCCATGAAAAGTTCTCAGACAATTTCCATGAGTATAAATGTCCCAAAGCTAATATTGCAGATTAGTTCCTGCAAATTAAACCAAGCACAACATGGGCTTTTACCTTGATTTTGGTGTCCATAGAGCCACTGAGAAGAAGATGACCTGTCTCGGGGAAGGTTCGAATGACCGAAACGCCTTGAGTATGACCAGTCCATGTATGTATGCAGACTTTAGGAATGAAGCAATCTTGCGAGCCGGCTTCTTGCAAAAGATTTGGTGCTTCTGCAACAGGCGGAGACATGTATGTTCGGCCTTGATAATCCGTCATAGATTTTCCATGGAAAACCGACGACTCTTGACCCTCCGCACCGCGTTTTGGCTTCGCCTTTTTAACAAGATGTGGCTCGGGCTCTTCCTCCTCGTCCTCCTCCTCATCACCGTCACCCGTACCCTCTAACCCAGCCAAAAAATGCTGTTGTGGCTCTTCACCTTCCCATGATGCCCAAGGTCCAACGTATGAGCCTTCGCCTTCAACAACCGATAGGTCACCCTTTTGCTTTCGTTTGCGTTTTAGCTCTCTTTTCTGATCCCTCGTCGCACGAAGAGTATCAATGGTCGCGAATTTATTCGCTTGGGCACTATCGATGGAACCTAACACGGCTGGAGCGTTGGGGTCCACTGAGGGATTGGCAGAGTACCCCAAAATAGAGTGGGTGAGGTGTTGAGAACGGAAAGCATGTTCTGACATAGACTGCTCTTCAACATGACCTGCCAACGCGTTCTGATTCAAAAAGCGACTCCTGTCCCCGAACGGGTTTTCAGGCCCTTGGATGGGGAGCGTCATGTCTTTGTATGGTATGTTTACGTTCATTTGTGTATCACTTGGACGAGTGACTAGGGAGGTCATGTTCAAAGGATCCTAAGCATCACCGATTAGAAAAATTGAGATTAGATGGAAAGGTTGCGTACCTCTGCCAGAACGTGAGGTGCAGCATCAGTCTCGACCGAAGGAATTTCCTCGACGCGAGGTTTCTTCGCTAGTGGAAGGGAAGCCAAACCAAAAACATCGTATTTAATTGATGCTAGGTTTTCTTCCTCGTCGGATGAATACGCCACGGGAAGAGACATTAGAGAAGAGAACTAGAATATTTTGTAGTGATCTTCGTTGGTTGAGTATCATGCTGTGCCAGTCCCGTCACACCGCAAGAGTCATGCGGTGGTGTGTGATGATTACGTGACACCGTGACCTTTTAACAGCCTTACTCGTCGGTGGTTCCGAGTCTCTCTCATCCCGACTGGCATGAGTTCATGACATGGCAGAAAGAATCGTTAGTCGTCCTTGGTCAGAAGAAGAAGGTTTGTTCGTCCAAGTCTCTATCACCGCCAACTCTAACGATTTATATTTTGCAGATCTCTTGCTCAGACAGGCTGTAGCCCACTATGGCGAAAACGATAATTGGAAAACTATTGCTCTATCAATACCTGGTCGCACTAACAAGGCCTGTCGCAAGGTAGGTATAATTCCATTCCACTCTCATCCTTCCTTGGATCTTATTGTTTTTCCTCTTAGCGCTGGTTACACTCCCTCCAGCCCAATGTAAAGAAGTCGGCCTGGACCCCCAGCGAGGATAAAATGCTACTAGAACTGTATGAAAGTTTTGGGCCCAAATGGTCTGCTATCGCTCGCCAAATACCCGGGAGGACCGACGATGCCTGCTCAAAGCGATATAGGGAAGCTCTTGATCCAAATCTCAAGAAGGATCAGTGGACTCAAGAAGAGGATGAACTCCTCGTCGAAGTTTATAATCGCATCGGAGGAAAATGGGGCCAAGTCGGTCAGGAACTACAACGCAGTGGTCTAGGCTGCAGAAATAGGTCAGTCCATGTCACTTCTTATCGTGGAATGTTATTTACCTAGGCATAGGTGGCGACTTTTGGAGCGCAAGAAGGCTGCCAGATCATCCCAAGATGCAAGTCCTTCGCATGCAATTCATGTTCAAGAACTATCCGCGGTACTTGAGGACCCCTCGCAGACTGCCCTTCCTCGGGAAGAACCGACCCAAGTCCACTGGCCGCCATACTACCCCCCTGAGGCCTATCCCACATTTCCGATCGACGAAGATCATCGTCCTTCTCACTTATTCCGTGACCCGACACCGGAAGCGTTAGATATCCCCGATCCAAAGGTTGCACCATTCCAGTTTTCCTCGTCATCTCTTAGCGCTGCACTATCGGATCCTCCAAGACCGCCGCCACCTCTTCCACCTGTTAGCGTTTTCAGTACTCCGGAGCTTTTGATCCATGACATTCAAACCGACACTGAAAGACAGCCTTCCTTGTCTCCTCTATCTCAGTGTAATGGGATACCCGAAATGAACGACATTCTAATGCCACTGGACGGTTGTGGTCAGCTAGCTATGGATCAAACCCAAATACCATATGAATCCGACACATTTCACTCTTTTCCCCTCCGCCAGCCATCTGATCCCGTGTACTACTCAGCTTCGCCTATTTCCATTACCTCAGAAATTTCTCGGACAACATTGGATCCCCTTATTAATTTTTCATTTTGGAAACCACGGATGATGGAATACGACTTCGATTCTCCTCGTAGTGCTTTCGACGGGTCTTTGTTCAATGATGGCCATGACGAACTCTCATCCTCGTCCTCTACCCCTTATATTTTCTCATCATCTCTGTCACCGACATCCAGCCCGCTTCCCACATCGCTTTTAGACTTGCCTAATGCTGAACAGCCATCGTCAAGTTCTCTTCTGTTTTCCCCTGCAAATGATGTCAGTCCAGGTAACACTCGGCGACCCCGGAAGACCACATCTTCTAGGAAACCTAAACCAACTATAAAGGTTCCCGTCGCTACCAGACTTTCGTCAACATTGCTACTTTCCACCGAGTAAGACCCATCCTTATGTCGATATCGATCACTTATTAAAAGTATTTGCAGCCCGAATGTTCGGCCGTATGCCTGCGGACGTCCGCAATGTTGGCCTAGCACCGAACCTACAAGTTCCAGCTGTTTTCTGACATCTGCTGAATTATTAGAGCATAGCAAAGAACAACATCCTGAAGAAAATGCTGCCGAAAAGCCGTACAGATGCGCTTTACTCGGCTGTGGAAAGTCTTGGAAGGTGTGCCCATTGTTAGTGCTGTAGATCGAGGTTAACGGATGCCTGCCCCCATAGTCAATAAATGGATTGCAATACCATTTGCAGATGTAAGCCGTCAACCCGACTTTCTGGCACTAATTCCGACACATTGTTTTTAGATCTACCGCCCATTTTAAGAAAGCCTTGTTCTCTAGGTTTTCTGCCCAACAGCCAAGTACACCAGTTCTTAACACACCATCGAGCACGGACGGAGATCTCGAAGACTCGGAACCGGAGCGTAAATATGCCTGTCCTCAGCCCGGCTGTTACAAAGCTTACCGTCAGCCGAGCGGCCTACGATACCATGTTAAATATGTTCGTATTTCGTTTAACCTGATCTGGTTCATTATGTGACTGTTTTATTTTCGACGCAGGGTCACCCACCTGATATGCCTGCTCAGCTCTCTGTGGTTCCGCCCGCCTTGGAAAGACAGATTCCTACGAAGTCTAAAAAGCTTCGGCCAAAGCCAATATCGGAGCCCGTCCCAAGCTGATCTTAAAGTCGCCACCATTTATACCTATTATTCTTTGGTGGTATTAAGGACTGGTTTAAAATATTAATGGATTCTCCTTGACTATTTGATATAGTCATTTGCCTCTAGCCTTCAACATGGTCTTTAGATCTACTATCGTCATTTCTCGGGATTTTATCGCATTGATCTTGGTTATTATATCATGCTCTGTTAGCTTTGTACCTACCACTAGTATTCTCACTAATAAATGTATTCCTCGTTTTCCAAGATACAAAAGAGTAATTAGGCCGATATGTAAACAATTCTTATAATCGTTCTGTATATTCTGCCATTCAGCTACTGCATGCCCCCCATGCCTGCACCGAACTGGTCCGCTCTGTGAAAGGTTATCAGAACGAGTTGCTGTAATCCAATATATGCTCACAGTTGACGTAGATTGGGATCTGCCATGATTTCTTCCATTGAGGGCATATTTCCAGACTGAACACGGCCCATCTGGAAGAAAATATGGATAGGTCAGACACAAGGTCAAAGAGATGACCTGATAACATGCACCATATTTGCAACAGCAGGGTTTTGCATGAGACTAGCAAGCCCTCCGTTTGCGGCCATTTGCTGAGCCATTGCCATAAGTTGAGGATTATTCATCATGCTTGCAATATCAGGCATCCCACCAGACCCAGCGCCACCACCCATGTTCCGTAACATATCAGCCATTCCGCCCATCCCACCTAAACCCCCTAGCCCTGCGCTTGCGGCCGCTGCTGCGTCGGGAGACTGAACTTCCTCTTCATCGGAATCGCCATCTGTGATCCTCGCTTTCGCATTTTGAAGGCCGGATTTCAAGCTAGCATTACCGGGTTCGAGCTTCAGGCCGCGTTCAAACGCGTTCGCTGCTGCCTTGTAGTCTCCGATGGAATATTGGGCGTGGCTCGTGTCCAGAAATTAAAATCGGTTGTATGAACAGACGATATGACAATGAACATACCCTAGTCTGTGGTATGCCTTGACGAACTTTGGATCGACTGAGATAGCTTTCTCAGCATCGCCCACTGCCGAGAGGTGATCGCCTTTACTTGAGTGCGCCGCAGCGCGGTTGGAATAATAGACAGGATTGACAGGATCTAAGGCAACAGCCTTGTTATAAGACTCGATGGCTGTATCATAGCTCTTGCTTGACATTTGGGCATTGCCCTGCTTGTTTGAACTTTTCCGCTTGAGCCTTTTCATCTGCCGAGGGACCTGAGGGTTGTGAAGATGGCCCAGATGATGCCTGAGGAGTAGAGACTTTATCGCGGGTCTTGATAAATACGTCAAATATGCTCTGCAGTGTCGCTGGCTTCACTGATAATTTCTTCGTCTGTTCTGAACTGGAGGGATCCACTCCAAATGCCTCTCCGATGCATTGGACTATGCAAGGTCGTTAGATCGGTTCGGTTTGTTGAATTCGAGGCAGAAACGGACTTGCAACTTCAAGACTTTCCTGATCGTCCGATTTAACGGTTCCATCTTGTATAGACTGGTTCAAAAACTCGATGATAGAGTATACGAGCCGCTGCTGTTTCTCGGACATGGCGATCGGGATGCAAAAGACACGACAAACAAGTGACAACAAGTCTATGCTTGCCCGTTGACAAATTTGGACCACTTCCTCTTACCCACATTTTAAGGTCGCGAAACCTGCTTTGTCGTCATGTTCTTCTGCGCCATCTCCGGAGAGCCACCTCAAGAACCTGTTGTCTCTACAAAATCTGGAAAGGTTTATGAGAAACGCCTCATCGTCAAATACATCACCGAGAACGGAACCGACCCAACAACGGGAGAAAAACTGGAGGAGTCTGACCTTGTTGACATAAAAGCATGTAAGTCATCCTTAATTTATTGTTCTATTCCCCATTTCGTGTAATTGTGCTACTTGGAAGTAAAACTCACTCTCGCTCCCTTTTCTAGCTCCAGATACCGCTGCTCCTCGTCCTCCTACGCATACATCTATTCCTGCTCTCCTGACCTTACTACAAAATGAGTACGACGCGCTCGTCCTTGGAGCATATAATCTTGAACAGAAATACAATGCAACGCGTCAAGAACTGAGTTACGCGCTCTATTCACAAGATGCTGCCAGTAGAGTCGTCGCGCGTCTCATTCGGGAACGTGACGCGGCACGAGAGTACGTGAAGTGAAGCTATTTTTCTCGACTTAAACCTAACCAATCTGACCCTAGGGCCCTTGCAAACGTCCAAGCGTCCATGGGTATCACCCCATCAGCAGCTGCACCTGCCGAAGATGTTGAAATGGCCGACGATGGAGTAGCAGACGGTGGACTCCCTGCAAATATCACTGCTCAAATCGATGAAACTCATCAAGCATTAAGCGCGGCGCGCAAAAAACGCAAGCCTGCTCCAGGATACGCAACTGTCACGGAAGTCAAAGCCTTTGTTCCAGCCCACACCTATTCCTTCCCTTCATTCAGCTTCTCCTGCTGGAGTGACGGCTTTAGCTGTCTCCCACAGTCATCCTTCACAATTCTTGACAGGTGGAAACGACAAAGTTGTCCAATTATACGACAGAAGTACCGACAAAGTGTTAGCTTCCTTGAAAGGGCATACCAAGAAAATCAACCATGTTGCTTTTCGTGAACGCGAAGGTGACAGCACCCTCCTGCTTTCAGCTGGAGCAGATAAAATTGCCAAAGTTTGGGCGCATGACACTACCTCGAATGAGTATATCCCGAAACTCACTGTTCGGTCTCATAAAGGCGAACTCACCGGCCTCTCTGTACACCCGACTTCCACTTTCTTTGCCCTCTCGTCGAGTGACAAAACATACTCTTTGCATGACCTAACAACTTTCTCCCAAATTTTCCGATCTGCCCCATCTGATGAGGCATTCACCTCATTGGCTATCCATCCGGATGGAACCCTCCTCGGACTTGGTACACCCACCTCGACAATTCAAATTTACGACATTCGTACCGGCGCCATCGCTGCATCCCTTACGCCCCCTGACCCCTCGCCTTTCACCGTCAACACACTTGCCTTCTCCGAAAACGGATACCATCTCCTTGCTCCAAATTCCCTTTCTTCCGTTGCCGTATGGGATCTACGCAAGCAAAAGGCCATACACACGATCGCTTTGGGTGATGATTGCAAAATTAATCGCGTTCTCTATGATACCAGTGCCCAGTTCTTAGGCGTTGCCACTAGCCAAGGGGCTCGCATTTATGCACACAAGACCTGGGAGGAGCTTCTAAGGCTCGAAGAAGGCGGCGAAGTTTCTGACATGACTTTCGGTGAGCAAGGGAAGGAGATATGGGGTGCTACCGGAAGAGAAGTGAGGATTTGGGGCCCACCCGCAGTCTAATCGTCCTGTAATGTTCTTGTGTGTAAAATATTCCATTTCGTACACTTACTGCTGGCCTTTGAATTGGCCATCTTTATTACAATTTTTCGAAAGAAAAAAAAATCGATTTGTAATTGATTTACAGTGTCTTGGAATCGTGCTAGTGTCATTGCAGTCGTGTAAGGAACATGAGAAAATGGAGGTTATGCAGTAGTGCGTAGGAAGATGAGTGAATGAAGAACGTGAAGGAAATAATAGTTATACTAAAAAGGCTTTGTACACGAATTACCTCCCGGGGCCAAATGATACAAAGGGGTATGCGTAAGGTCATCAGTTACACCAACCGACGAATACAGCTTCTAAGACCATGTTGTTGGCCCGACGAAACCAGAGTCAGGCATGGGCTTAAACGGCATGCCATTTGCATCCGCTGTATTCATCCATACGCTGTCGAGAGCACAATAAGTGAGTGGTCTCAGAATGAAGATAGAAATGAAACTTACGAATTGCCCCACCAATTGAACTCAATGCCGCCTGACTTGGGAAGTCCAAGTGAAAAGAACACAACCACCATTGCAAACGCGACGCCAGCGTCAAGAGCAGCGGAGAGAATGTAGTTGTATCGCATCCACCACCTGAAGTAGAATCGGCGAACGAGGTAGTTGAAGATAAAACCTGTGAGCACCCAGGAAGCGTAATTGATACCTGAAGCAGGCGGCATGGCAGAAAGACCGGCGAAGAAGACGGGGATATTGACGTATCGGTAGAAAGACAATGGGAATCGTCGAGCAAGGAAGTAGAATGGGATGGGAGCGAGGAATGCCGACGGGGAAGAACCACAGAAGGCTGGAATATGGAGCTCCAGGGCTGAAAATCCGGCGAGGACCAATCGCACCCCAAATAAGGGATGAGGTGTAGAAAGTGGTGGAACCTGGGCAACGGAAGCCTTGAGCTTGGCCGGGTGTGCAAATGTCTTCGATGTTGCTTAACATCCAATCTTGAACGAGAGTGACCCAGATACAGGCAATAATAGAAGCAACGACCTGGCACATAAACATCATACGGGGAGGAATCTTCATGTAGTGGCCAAGCTTGAGGTCCCCGCGAAGTTGATTGCTTGGTTGGAAGTGATGAACGCGATAGTCTTGAAGATAACGTTCGCGATGGGTTTTCCAGGCAGCATGTAACCAGCAATGAGCTCGTGCATCACCTGTGTGGGCACTTGCTGATTGGTAATAGCTTGAAGCATGGCGAGGGGGATGGTGAGGAAAGCAGAGAGTATGATACCAACGGCGGCTGCCCAAATGGGCAATTGCGTAGGGACAATTTCGATGGAAGTGAGGAAAAAAGCGAGGGCGATAACGCCGACGATGGCGTACCACCAGGCTGGGACTTCGGGATAGAATTGCATGAGCCGAGAGTGCACGTCACGCTCGTCCTTGAGCGAGCTGCGGAATCGGCGGGCAATATCTTTGCGGAACCACACTGAAAAACAAAAATTAATTAATCAACCTCTAAAAATGTGGGTAGCAACCTACGGAAGGTATGAACAAAGACGGCTGGGAAGGCCGCAAAGGCAATACCGTAGGCCAAGGCGAGGGTGGTCGACAAGAAGACTGGTGAATATGCCGAATATTTGGCTTGATCGAAGACTCCGTTGGTAACGATTTGTTTGGCTTGGTAAATGTTGCCGGTGTTGTCGAATGTAAGATAAGACGAAATTGGGAAGTAAGCAGTATTCCAAGTGTTAGTGACTGCTCGGACAATCAGCACTGACATTAGATGTGGAAAGATAAGAGGACCCACAATATAGAATGGGAGCGATCATCCAATACATGATGATGAACGCAACTCCGGTGTTCATTTGAGACCACCACTAAAAAAAAATGGCTCAGTGAAGGAGAGAAGGTACATAACTAAAAAAACATACGGGTGTAACAAGAGGACTACCAATGAAAGCAATCATCGACCAGTCGAAAGTGAGCATGCTCATCCCCAGCCCGGTATTCGTTCCGAAAAGAGCGTTGACAACAACGCTGTTAGGAACGATCCAGCAAACCCAGTTGAACATACTGAGCGCTGTGAAGATGTAACCGGGAATCCAATACCAGACGAAGCTGACACCCATCGCGATGCAGAAGAAACGTTCGCGGGTCATGTGTCCACGATCGCGCTTGCCGTAGTTTTTGTGTAATGTATTGAACAGGGCCGAATTCACCAAGGCACCGGGCCAGATCATACTGGATGGCCAAACAACAAATTGGCGAAGGAGGCCACCAAGGGAAAAGCCCAGGATCTGGGAACCTAAGGCGAGGAGAATTTGGTAGCTCAGAGGAGTGGTTTGACCGTAGAAGACGCGCTGCGTCAGGACGACTTCGGTGGAGTATGCCCCTCCCCAAACGACATTTGCCATGACAGTGATACAAACATGTTCTTTGATGTTAAACGGGCCAGGATTCAGGGACCAGACGAAGCCAAAAGTGTTGAATTGTCTTCTCGGCAGAACACGAGCAAGCCCGTGGCCTAAAGGAAGAGCGACGAGCTGAGCGACAATTCCAGTGATATAAATGGATGGATCTAACATTGCTAGTAAGTTTCAACGCATCTAACACTAAAGTAGAGACCTACATCGCAAGGCAAAGATCTGATTGAAACCCGAGGTGACGAGGGCAAAGATGACACCCAAGAACCACATGCGAAAGGTGTTGACAGGCATCGTCGGATCGTCAATGCTTGCAACGGCCGCTCGGACTTCTGGGTATGGTGACTCGCTGGTAGGATGTTAGACAAGGATAAGATAGCGAAGAATTAAGCACTTACTCGTCGAAATCAATCGCAGTGGAGTTCCTAGACTCGGCTCGTGAAGTTGAATATCGATCCGAGTCGAAATGTGACTCCGTATCAACCTCCGACAAATAGGCACTTTTCTTGTGTCCCTTCTCAATAGATTCGAAGGAAGGCGGGCGAGATTTGGATAAATCGTAGTTAGGGTCGTTCAAGTGCTCCATGACGAAATCAACGTCCTCTGGCACGTCGGGAACATTTCGAGAACGCAGGTTGGAGAGGCTAATCTGCTCGGTCGAAGAAGCGTAGGGTTTGGCCTCCTCCATGGCGAATATGGGATGGGGAAAACTTTACAAGAGAGGGGAAGAAGGAATTGGGTACCGCAAGGAGGGAATGGCGGGATGGCGAAACGTGAATGACAATGCGGCCTTTTGAGGAGAGGCGGCGTCAATCCCATAGAAAGCCATAAGATTACATTCAAAGATCGATTCCGAGTCTGGTAGGATGGAAGCCAGGTCCGAAACAATTAGACAATAAGAACCAATAAAAATCATTTCACCGTGGTTATCCTGAGTCAGATGTGCTGTTAGGGTCGAATTGTATTAATTCCCATGGACCATCTCGAGAAATTGACTCGGTCGACACTTAGAAACGCTCGTGGCCACTGCGTAGAAGCCCAACGAGCGAGTAAAGGACCCTCCAATCCACTTAGAAGAGGTCAGAGTAGAGCACAACGGATATCAAGTTTTCTAAGGAGAACCCAGAGTGGGAAAAGCATATGGCAGCAGAATGAGGGCTGAGAAGGTACTATTGTCACTATTGTGTTCGAGAGCGGTGAAGGTTAGAACGAACTCACAAAGCCCGGAGTCGTTCCATTTCGGGCATGTCTGATCATGTGTGCTGACAGGTCTTTTTGTTCTTTGCCATCAGATCGGGCCGATCAATCTCAATACTGTTCCTGACTCCATTATCTCAAGTGAGAGCTCGTTCCCCCCACAGATCGTCCACGACGACGTTGGCTATTATATTTTCGTGTTCTTCTTATGTCTTTTGTAAACCCATCCTTCTTATTTTTCTTTTTCCATCAGTTCAGACAACAGATGTGGGTCCAGCTTATTATCGGCTTATTATACATCGACATGCCCAGACTTGGCCCACAGTCCCCCGTACCGATCCCCCACAACCCCTGGATTGCTTGGATAACACCACTTATGTATACTCATCGACAGGCGACAAAGGAGTAGCCCGAGCATGCCAGAACAAGCTTTGTGATCCCTGCTTCATTTTATCTCGAACCCCACTTCTCAGTGGTTGTTGTTGAAGACAATTAGGTCGGTCAGCATTGGGTCAGCAGCCAACTCTAATACATTCCGTATGTAGCTTATCGCGTCTTGCACCTCAGGGTATCTCTATTCTATATCCTCTGATGGAATTCCGTCTTTACCTCCCGTACCTTTCCGTGTTGTTCCGTCCTCTTCATCCCGAAAAATCGAACTTGGTTTTTGTGGTCGCTGTGCTTATTGAAAACCCCGATCTTATTTCGCTGTGCCGGTCCTCAAGTCGGCGTTGACGCAGATCGTCTTCAACCAAGGTCTCGGTTGTTCTGCCCAGCTTTATCAAGATCCGGTTAAGCAGTTCTTTAGTGACCATGATCATGAGCTCGCCTCGAACTAATAACCCGAATGGAGGATCTTCTAGACAGAGGTCAGTTCCAACTGCAGAACGACACTTTTCACCTGTTCCTTGAGGTTGATATACAGCCCACCACAGTGTACTCGCAGAATGAGACGCAGTCACATACAGATCGTACAAAAGCCATAAGGCTGGCTGCTTCATAAACGTACTCGGAATCCCAAAACACCGCCTAACACTCACGATTTTAAATCAGAGACGGCTAATCCCAACAGCATCGTAAGTCGCAAATGAGCCAGGCGCTAGTTCGGCGCTTGAAAGCCCACGGCCCGCTAACTCCGACTATCCATCCATCCAATTTCAACCTCCTGCTAATTTAGGTCTTGTCATAAGGCTTCAAGTTGTACTTCAACACTCTCCACACTCTCGCACCCTCGACTACAAATGTTATTCTCGAGGGGCTTTGGCAATTCCATAATTGTGGAATTACTAAGGTAATTGCATTTAATTAGCAAGCCTGGGGCATGTGCAGGATAATCTAATTCGGTCCATGTTCTCAGCCATTCGTCCCATGCTCCAAACGATTGCGTTTTTCGAAGCGCAAATGACGAGCTCTCGATTTTTTATTTGCCTTATAACCGAGCCGCGTATGACGATGCCTGTGTCACGAAGAATCAATCTTACACCGTTGAATCGAAATTATGTCGACCACTGTTACCAGCACAGTTGAAGGAACAGCGCAGAATGTGGCTGCCTTAAAGCTGCATTCTGCGGCCGAGGAGAATGGGGAACCAGAATACCGCTATGTCCACCTACTCCCACACTTCTCTGCCGATCGATATCCTCCCCTGACCCCTTTCGACCATGTCGATCCTGGTCATCGTGCTCTCTCTCATCCCAACCCGCGGGCCTTTCTGGACAGTGCTACTAGCATTGACGAGATTACCCCTCAATTCGGAACTGAGGTTGTAGGTGTCAACCTTGCTGAATTAGATAGTGCAGGACGCGATCAACTGGCATTGGAGGTTCGTCTAGTATTCTCTTGGAGGAACATTAACTTCAGTCGGCCATGAAACTTATTAAACCAATCCAGGTTGCTAGAAGGGGGCTTATGGCCTTCCGCGATCAACAAGATTTTATTGACCGTGGCCCCGATTTCTACCGAGAATGGGGAAGTCACTTTGGACGGTTGGCACTTCGGCTATGTCATACACGAAAGGACAGCTAATACCTCGTATCTCCTAGTCTTCACATTCACCCTACATCGGGACATCCAATTGGATACCCAGAAATCCATCTAGTATATAGGCAAGCTTTATACAATCCCTAAGAAAAATGACTTCACTTTGACCATCTACCTTCTCCAGGGACCTAAAGAAGTCCTTCAATTTCGAATATGACGATGCAGTCACACCCACTGTGTGGCACTCAGACGTCTCTTATGAGCTACAACCGCCTGGCCTCACCACATTTTTCCTTCTAGCCCAACCAAAAAGTGGAGGGAGATACTTTATTTACATCGCAAGTATCAACGCTGAAGAAGCTGTCGCCCCAATTTGTTGCATTCTTACGCACCCTGAAAGCCGTTCATTCTGGTTTCGAGCAAGCAGATTTCTCACGCAATGGCCGTCGAGGGGGTACTATACGTCGGGATCCTGTAGAACACGTCCACCCTGTCGTCAGAAGACACCCAGTGACGGGCGAAGAGGCTCTCTACTGTCAACAGACAATTCACCCGTCGCATTGTTGGTCTCAAGCGCGAGGAATCAGGTATGTATCATTTATCTACGCTCGTATCTCTTGTTATCTCTTGGTGCAAGTTGCTGATGCAGCCATTCTTAGAAACGATTCTAAAATTCTTGTACGACCACATCGACAAGAGCCAAGATAACCAAGCTCGCATTCGATGGCGACCCAACACAGTAGTCCTCTGGGATAACAGAATCACTGCTCACGTATGCCCTCATTTTTTACACACCCGCAGCCTATCACTCAAAGCAAATATTTAGTCCGCTATCATTGACTTCAAAGAGTCTGGGGAAACTCGCCATGGTGCTCGCATCACACCACAAGCAGAGCGTCCCATCCCTGCTCTCGATGGTCTCGACCTTTCGTTGTAAAGTCATATGTTTGGGTAATTGTCTGGAAGGGATGGCCTGGAGTGACAATGGCTATGCAAAATTGTACATCACTTACATGTGGTCCAAGACCCTAAATGTTGAGCAAGCACAACGTGGACCTAATGAACATACAAGGCGCAATGAACTACAGGATAATTCGACGAGGGTCAAAAAAAGCAGGCAATGTATTTGGCCAACGCTACAAACAACCAGTAATATGTTCCTTTATCACGGCGAAAATCTACGAGGAGAGCCTGAGAGCATCCCTAATAATTTGAAGGAAAATGAATTGTAGACGCAACTACTTTTGGGGAAGAAGAATAAATTCCAGCCTACTATACCCTACTCCATCGAACGTGGGGGGGAAACCCATAAAAACAGTGGTGCTGCAATGTCCTTAATTTCTCGAACTGCTCCCAATATAACCAATTCTGCAGGAGCATCGAGGATTTCATGAGCTAGCCGTGAAGAAAGTTAAGAGGCTCTGTCGAGAGAGCCGTTGAAAGAGGACAAGGTTGGTGGTTAGATAACCTCGAGGCTTGCCGTTTTACTAGGTTGATTCTATCGGATAACCCCAGCATTATAACCCCAGCATTATAACCCCAGCATTCTGGGGAGAAGATCAAGTGGGTTTTTGTAGTTGCTGGGGCTTGCGCAGCATAGCCAAGGTATATTTCGGCGTGATAGTAGTTCTAGGGCATGGCCGCAGCTGCTCTTGTGATGTGAGCCGTAGAGAGGCTGGGGAAGTGCGGGCAAAATGACCAATGGAACAAACAAGGTTATGGATTTGTTTTTGAGCCTGACTACGGGAGACTACTGCTGGTTCAGAAGGACGTCCAAATAACCTCCGAGCACTCGAGGAGACAGAAGTATCTTCTTGCGCGACCCAAACCACCCACGCAGGAATAAATGACACACTTGAAGTCGGTGGTTTTGCAGCCTCCGTCTACAGCGGTCTGAGGTTAGGGAACTGAATAAATCCCTGGTCGCGCCTTCATCTCCAACGTGGCTATAACACACTCATGCTGAATCCCTCCCCGATTTCGAACTGCTCGGAGGTCGAATGTCCGCAGGCCAGAACAGTCCGACATGAACGTGCAAATCGGAGCACAATCGACGTAGTACATTCCGGAATAGCTGAAATGCTGCAGAGCCGGAAAGGAGAAGTTACTAAGGAAGGCGTCGAGGGGTGGGGTTTCTCTCTTGAAATGCATGGTCAAGGAGGAGAGAGACGGGAGCAGAATGGGGATTTTGGATGCCGGCTCTGAGAGTGGGTCGGGTACAATGTCGCGAAGGATGCAAGAAACCAATTGAAAAGCCTGGTTCAGCACTTTAAAGCATGATAGGAGATCAGTCAGTCGCAATTCAAGGTGGGTGACATGGCCCCATTGCATTTTAAACGAAGAGAGGGAAACAGCAGAAAGATTGAGGTCCTGTATCGGAGCGGAATTACTGCTCATGTCAATCATGGGCAGTTGTGCGTTCCATGAGCCTGATGGGCTGAGATGCAGTGACTTGAGGAAGGGCATGCTTTCTTCTGGAGGGGGAAGAAATTTGTAGCAGTACATTGGCAAGCGGAGGTCCAGACTTCTCCAGCGGGAAGCAAAATCCCCCATCACCTCCAAGGCCCACTCGGCATTCGGGGATCGCCAATCATAGTCCGATTTAGATATGAGTCGTAAGGAAATGGGAAGGCCCCCACTGCGATGGAGCCATTCTTCCATGACCTTTATCTTCGTTCTGGACTGGGTGGACCAGGGGAGGATGAAGAGGGTCAGTGACGTCCAGAGAGCAGGTGTCGCCCATGCAATTTTCCTCCACATGCTGCATATAGTTCCGAGAAAGAGAGGAGTAGAGGCGCGTTTTCTCTGCGCGTTCTCGTCGGCGAAGGGGGCGATATTCCATTGGAAGATCTCGACCGCCGTCTCTGGGGGCAGACAGCGTATGAAAGGGGACTGGTTGTGGTTGATGCGCGTTTTCAGCTCGCATGCGTTGTGCACGAGAGCCTTTATGACTGACGCTGTGTCTGCCCGTTCGGTTTCGATGTCTTCGAATTGCTTCACTGTGTCGATGGCCAACTCTCGGGCATCTTCCTTTTGGGCTGCGGAAGCCCTCTCTCTCGCGATTTCTTGCTCCAGTTTGGTTAATTGTGCGCGAAGGTTCTCGAGAGAGTGGTTTTCGGATCCATGGGGACTGTCCTGTCGAGCCTCAGATGACATGAACTATTGAAGTAATTCAGGTGTGTACGTTGAGATGTTGTGCTGACACTTACCGTATTTCAGGGGGTTAAACAGGGAGTATATGAGAGGGATAAACAGTGAGGTATCTTCGGAGAAAGTTGGGGTCCGTTGGCACTACTCTTCAAGGGAGATGAGAGAGATTAAAGGAATCCATAAACTAGGCTTACCGCAGATGGAGTCGACGAAATTTTCGTCAGGTAAAAGATGAAGTATACATTTCAAACCCAATGCCGGGTGTATTCAATGATGTCCTCAATTTATCGCAAAAAGGGCGGCGATAAGAGGGAGACTGAAAGAGCAAGGGATGCGCAAATGCGTTGTGGGACGAGAGACTGAGTGGGCTCCGGATTCCGGGCCGGTCGCCTATGCAATAATCTAGCAACGTCACCAGCATTTGCATTTCTCACTCGTCTCTTTCTTTCCAACTTGTAAAAAAAAAACTTCGTAGAGGCCATGTCCTCTCTCTACGCCGCATTCTGCACGCTATGCATCGCGGTGCTTAAAGAGGTGAACACGATCGTGGACGAGCCTTACATGGTACATACAATTCAAATTCGTTCCCACTGTTTAGAGTTCACTGGCAGCCAGACGCTGACTTGGATTCACTTGCTGGTCGCCTCAAGGACGAGCCGTTCCACATTCCGCAGGCACAGGCGTACTGTCGTGGCGAGTTCGAGACGTGGGATCCCAAGATCACCACTCCACCTGGACTTGTGAGCTTGCGTATTCTTCGAATCTCATTCGACCGCTTTCGAACTCGCGCTGATTTTCCTGGTCTCTGGCGTGTCATTTCCCCAGGTACTTTCTTTCCGTGTTATTGAAACGGGTGTTCCTCGTCAAATGCAATGTAGCCATGCTGCGTCTTACCCCAGCTCTAACTCTCATGGCCCTCCCAATTGCACTAACCCGTTTGATATCTTACCATAAACGCGAACGGCCCCCACCCTCGATCCTGACACCCCTCCCAGAAGCGGTCGTGCTCGCGGCGTTCCCAGTCGCGTGGTTCTTTGGGTTCCTGTACTACACGGAGGTGCCTAGCCTTCTGTTTGTCGTTTGCACCGTCGTGGCTGCGTCTCAGCAGAATCATTGGTTGGCAGCGCTGGTATGTCTCGTCTGGACTTGAGCTTTTATTCTCCGCGGAATTGGAATTTGGCATGCTGATGATCGACAGCTAGGCCTGGTGAGCTGCACCTTCAGACAGACGAACATCGTCTGGGTGCTCTATGCGTATGCTTCTAGCCAGCTGATGTATTTGCGGTTCCGACGGACGGCAGCTGGTGAGGCTCGCCTTCATGACCCTCCCTCGCTCTCGGCGGGCCCTGGTATGTGAACGATCAAAAGTAGCGATCCTCATACAGAAATCTAACCCTGCCCGATTTTACCAGGTGACCTGGTACAGTCGATCATGACTGCTCCCAAGATCCTATTGGATATTCTCCCCGCGTTCGTGCCATACACGTTGGTGCTTGCTGTCTTTGGCGCGTTTGTTGTGTGGAACGAAGGGATTGTGCTAGGTACGATCTTTTGTGCAGGGCAAACAATTTACATTTGGATGGGACTGAACGACCTGTTCCAGGCGATAAAGCAAATCATATACCCACACTTCATATACCCCAGTTATACTATTTTGTTGCATCTGCGACGTTCTTTGGATGGCCCGTTCTCATTTCCGGGAAAGGGGGAGTATCTGGATTGATTCGAGGGGTATGGGCTCGGATGTTCGGTAACAAGATGTAAGTCGTCGCACATGTGCAATATCCCAGAGCTGATCAACTCGTACAGACGCACACTTGCTACGATCGTTGTTTGTGGGGTAATGAGTGTGACTGTGAAACTCTTCACGTCAGTTGACTTGCATGGGACGCGTTCAGTTCGTTAATGATTGTTGTTCTGCAGAATTCACCACCCCTTCTTGCTGTCTGACAACAGACATTACACAGTTCTATGTGTGGCGCAGGATATACATGCTACATCCCCTAGTTCCCCACCTACTGGTCCCCGTTTACGTTGCCTGCGCCTGGGCGTGGTTCATACGAGCAGGTGAGTTGAAATACTCGACCCTCGAACTGTTATTGACCTGGAAACATAGGTGAGGATCAGACCCTGCTTCAGAACGTGCTGCTGCCCGTGTTTGTAGGTGCCAACTCTGCTGCCCACGCCTTTACTGGAGCCGCGATATTTCTTGATTCCCTATGTATTGCTGCGGTCGCAGGTAAGCGATGTGGCTACATGGGGAGTAGCGATGGAAGGAGTGTGGTATCTTATTATAAACGGGATGACGATGGGGGTATTTTTGTATCTGCCGCGGGACGGCGTAGGGACGGTTTATGTGGTAGTACAAACAGAGACAAAGAGACGGGATGTCGGTTGAGACTGAAAAAGGAAAGAGGAAGACTTGAACAAGATCCACGACGTAATTTACGACTCATTTATGCCTGACGAACCCAAAGTATCGACCCGGAGCTCCTATCCGGCAATCTCTCAATTTCTCATCCGTAGGCAAGGCGTTTGCGGATGCCATCAGCAAGGATCCTGCTAAAAAGGCGTCCCGTCGCTCCTCTGTCCTTCCTGCTGCTCCCCGCGCGTCCATGGGCGACGTCTCCAAGCGCACCGCTACCCCAGACTCAAAGGCGGCCTCTACTCGCAGGCGAGTTTCCTGCCTCCTACCAGCGCTCCTCGTCCGACGATCAGTCGTCCAAGCCGACAGACTCCATCTCGCCACCAACCCGCACCTCCACCCTGCGTCCCAGGAACCTCAATGCCACCACCTCTGCTCTGCCCAAATACCGTCCGAAATCAGGTTCTTGAGCCTGCAACTGGAAAGCCACCATCGCCAGTGCAGGTGAAGGCTGGCACCCGCCGTCGCTTCAGCACCTCCGACGACGAGAAGAAGGAACAGAAGCGGCCAAGCTCAGCAGCTGTAACACCTGCAGAGAAAGTCTCTCGCCCTATCAGTCCTCTTCCTCACCGCGCAGCTCTCCAGGCAAATCTGACCAATTCGGTCAACGCTACTCCACCCACAACACCATCCAAGCCCAGACTCACTACACCTGTTTCGTCCAAGTCGTCCCCGTCTCGACCTTCCAAGATTGTAAAGACCGGCGCGTCAGCTGCTCTGCCCCGTCCCCCGTCCTCTAGCTCGTCTTCATTATCACTACAACCCCATGCCACACCAAAGTCCTCCACCCCCAAGGTTTCCACCCCGAAAAACTCTGGGCTCAAGGCAAAACTCGGTTTATCACGCTCTGCTCAAGATAAAGGCAGGTCAGGCAGTACGATCACTAATGGATCGCCGTCCAAGGGACTCGCCCTCTCCTCTCGCCCGCCATTCACGCAAGAACTCCAAGATGATTACCCCAGCATCGTCCAGCTTGTCCTGGAAACATGTCTCACATATCTGAGGGCAACAGTGAAGGCGAAGATAGCGACGTCGAGGATGTCGCCTTACTACTGGCTCCCGTCGCTGCTTTCGGTGCCCCTACACCTGCAATGCCCAGAATCCAAGCAAGCCGGAAACGAATTGCACCACAAACACCTACTCGCCCCGGCCTGCCTTCCCGCGCCAACATGTCGTACCTATCCCCCCTACCACCCACCTCCGCAGATAATTCATCGTCATCCCTCAGACCCCCGCAGCGCCAAAACCAAACAGCGACCTGACCGCGCCATGCGCGGCTCCATCCTATCATGGGAGCAGCTCGCCTCCGAGACATCCATAACACTCGGCGAAGACGAGTTCGGCCGCATGCTCTCAGACATACCCGCGCCGTTCCACTCAGGCGCACCATCGCCCAGCCTGAGCTCCCAGATGGAGCTCTCCGTCCCCGAGAGCCCCGCCCTCAGCGCGATCGACTCGCCAGGCGGGTACGGCTCCATCTCGCAGGTCCTCCTGCCCGACGTCACGCCCTCGCCCGCGCTGCACGCGAACCTGCAGCAGAGCCGCTTCAGCCTGTCCCCCGACGCCGCAGCTGTCAGCGACTCGGCGACGGCGACGATGCTGCGGCTGCAGCTCGCAGCAGCGGAGAACACGGGTAGGGAGCGGCTGTTCCAGATCCAGGCGGTCGAGGAGGAGATGTACCACCTCAAGCAGGCGCACGCGCACCAGATGGAGGAGACGGAGAAGCAGATGGTGTATATGGAGGTGCAGTGGCGCGCGGCGGACGAGCGGGCGGCGGGCGTGGTACGACTGGAGGATCAGCTCCGCGTTGTGCAGATGGAGAGGGAGCGGGCTGTTGCGGAGGCGGTGGCGCGGTGTCGGGAGCAGGCGCGCGTGGAGCGTGAGAGGATGGTGAGGGCGGAGGGCTTGAGATGCGAGGCGCTCTCGTCCGCGCGGCTGGCGTCTTCTAGTTGGAGCACGGTGCGCGATGCCTGCGATGCCGACCTCGACGTCCTGCGCGGTGACCGGGCCGTGTTGTCTGTATTATTGGCACAACTCGACCAGATGTGCTATGCCATCTAATTTTCTGTTCATTCTTTTAAAATAATGTCTCGCTGTCGAGAGCCGTTATATCCCTCCATTTCCTTTCACTTCAGCATGTAATATGATCGTTCGGTACTATTGCACACTTGTACTTGTTACTTGAAGATGTAGAATGTGGAACAAATCGCCCAATAGTCTTGTACCAGAGCCTCGATGATGCAAGCTCCAAAGAAATCTCCTCGATCCCGTCGAGGACGTTCCGTATTTCGAGAGTCCGCCCCTCCACACTGTCCGCCCCTCCACACCGTCCGGACAGTCAGCTTATCATACCAGTCACGCCGCCTATTCAATTTCTGTTCCAGCACGCCCGTCGCCCCGCTTATTAGTGATTATTCGCATTAAGTCTTGTTGTATATGAATCAAAGGTTATGCTATAGTATCGTTGTGCACAGGGAGGATTCAGGGGGAGGAGATAATAGAAATTAGCTCAATTTAGTGCTGAACATTGACTAGACCACAAGAACTGACAAGAGAGTGCCCGAGCAGGCATCTTGCAGGCAAAAAACGAAGATTATTACTAGTATATAGACATTTTGTTGCCTTATTGTATTTTTCTACCGGGCAAGGTGCTCTGTCTTTCTTCGAGGCGACATACAATGAAGCAAAAACAGCTTTACAGGAGTTTTGTAAGAGATTATCTAATTATTTTTTCCAATTCGGGTCTGCTGAGCGAACTACTTCACGACGGGGTGTATTTGGGGTGTATACGGCTTTGTTTCTCCTCCAATATCGCCAGAGACAGGAAGCGCGAGAGGCGCGACGCGTTCATGACGGAGGCACGTGTGTTGGTCACGAGAGGTGACTCCCGCGTTGATCACAAAATTTGTCAGCCACCCGTTCGAAAAGGCGGACAGGCGAACAATGTGGAGGGGCGGACTCTCGAAATTCGGAACCTTCTGATCCCGTCGAACTACTCGGGGTTCTCGTATAATTTTGGTAGGGACTAGAGATCACATTCATGGAGGACAGTCCGATTCTATGAGCCGAGATGCCCGCCACTGGATTGACGATGGAAAACGATCAGTAACAACATTCATGGAGGACAGTCCGATTCTATGAGCCGAGATGCCCGCCACTGGATTGACGATGGAAAACGATCAGTAACAAGGAGCAAGCTTCACATACTATGAAAAGGGCTGGGCTCGGATGGGGCACACTCACGTTGGACGTGATGGATATGCCATTCACGTTTGCAATTGCCCTCTCAGGAAGGACTTCGTATACGCGCAGATGTTCGAGTAGGAAGAGGATGGGCAGACATAAGTAGTGGTAAAAGCAGAGAATACGGCGAAGTCGATGAGCAATGACCGCCCTGCAACACATTTGCCACAAAGTCACGTGTGGCAAAGTCGCTGCACGATCTCGGCTACGTCTGCGTGAAAGGAGATGTGGTGCGAGTTAGGTGCTCTCTCTTAATGACAACTTCACCGTTCGGCACAAAAACAGTTTTAGCGAGGAGGTGTACATGTCAAGAATAACATTCTGAAAAAATTGAAGATCAATTTGCGTGTAAAGGGAGAAGGATAACTCATACATGAATCCGTGGGAAAGGAGATGTGGTCTGACTTACTTTTTGCTAAAAGTTTCCCCCAAAGCACGTAGTGGTCAAGTGTATTCAGTGGTAATTTTGGGACATTGTCATATAAAAAAATTGAGCCCTACGTGTCTGCATGAATTGTTGCAGAAAGAATAGTGTGTTTACTGATGACCCAAAAGTTCGATCATGTGACAGGGAAGCTGTTCATGTCTGAGGGGCCCGTTTCTGAAAACGGGCGTCACTCACTGACCACCAAACTTGCTCATTGCTCAACTTTTCGTGTTATGGCTCAACCAACCCAGCCAACCCGAGTCTCTGCACGTATCCGCAGCCCCTCTTATCGACCGCGAACCACTTGGCACTTGCCAGAAATTGTTTCCGTATGTACTTTTTCATTACATCCTGAATCACACAGCCTTCTAACAATTTCATAAGGCTGCCCTCCCTTCTTCTGATATTCGACATCCACGAGGTGACGCTATTCCTGCACCAATAACGGTTCCATACCAAAGACATCACGTATGTAATTTTTCTCCTTCTCTATCGTCCTATTCGAACCTGTCTTAACTTTATCTTAAGGCTGTTGTACGTCAGACATCACATCGACATTCGCGCAGTCAACCCGTGAATAATACCGTAAGTCCTGACAATCACTCTATGCATCCTAATCTCTCATTTTTTTTCTACTTAACAAGGCTTCAACTTCAGACAGTTCAACTGCGACTTCAGCAATTGTCGCTCATTGGCCTGAAAGTTTCACTTCAGAGCACGACGGTGGAATGAACACAGAGGACGTGGATTATGATCTTCTTCATGAGAACGATGATGGGAATTATGATCTTCCTCATGAGAACGACTCAGAGCATGATCTGCATACCATGAGTGAGTATTGCCTTTTGTCCATTTAACGTGAGGCCTGTATTAATTGTATATACAGCGCGCACTTCTCTTTTCTGTATCGCGCGTCGACCTACTCTTGATACATTACCTGTCAATGATCTAGGCATCATGAATGTACTCTGTCCCTTTTGTGATGCTTTCCATTGGTTTGATGAACGTGTATCATCATCAAAAGTCGGTCGCCCCGAATTTGAAGCTTGCTGCGCACATGGTAAAGTTATTTTGCCCTCCCTTCGTGTTCCTCCTCCTGCGCTTTACAACTTATTCACTGCTGATACCCACGAAGCAAGGGAATTCAGACAGAATATTGTTCAATACAACTCTGCCCTCGCATTTACTTCCCTAGGCGTTAAAATCGACCATTCTGTCATCGGTGGAGGACCACCAGTTTTTCGTATCCATGGAGAACTCAAGCATCTATCAGGTTCTTTACTTCCTGGGGGTTCCGACCGCCCAACTTATTCACAGCTCTACATTTACGATCCTTATGCGGCGTATCAATGTCGCGTGTCTCGGAACGATAATCTGTCGCTAAACACAATGGCAACGCTACAACGTCTTTTACGGCAACAAAATAAGTATACTTTGGTCTATCAACATGCTTACGAGGTTCTTCGCATGTATGATGCTCCCGATTACACAGTTAAACTGTGTGTTGTTCCTGGTCATGACCCTCGCCGATATAACTTGCCCACTGCCGATGAAGTAGGAGTTATTCTACCAGGCGAAAACGAGTTTCAAGGAGACTATCGTGATATTGTCCTTCACTACCGACCCCAGTACTATCACAATTCCCGTGATAACCGTGACCATGTTCGACTGGACCGAATCAACGAAGGCCATACTGCATATGCGCCTCTACATTATGTTCTTCTCTTCCCTTTTGGAGAACCTGGCTGGTACCGAGATATGCGTATCGCAAACAATCCGAGACGTGTTACACTTTTGCAGTATGCGGCCTACAGACTTCATCCACGGAAAAATGAATTTTCTACAATTTTACGAGGCTGTCGACTGCTTCAGACATACATGGTTGACATGTTTGCTTGCATCGATCAGGATCGGCTGCACTTCATAAAGACTCAACAACCAAAATTACGTGTCACAATGCTTAATGGGATAGAGGATGCAATGTCCAGCAATGATGACCGTGTCGATCTCAATCAATTAGGTCAACGAATAATCCTGCCTTCATCTTACCTGGGAGGACCACGAGACTTACATCAACGTTACCTCGACGGTATGGCGATCGCTCGACATTTCAAAAAAATTGACATTTTCTTAACGATGACCGCGAACCCAAACTGGCCCGAAATCACCCGTGAACTGCTTCCTGGACAAACGGTTGCAGATCGACCAGATCTGGTGTCCCGCGTATTCCAACTGAAAAAGAAGACACTTTTGAATGCGATCCTGAAAGGTGGTATCTTCGGACCCTGCGTGGCCCACGTCGACTCAATCGAGTTTCAAAAAAGAGGATTACCTCACATGCACCTCCTTATATTCTTAAAATCTGACTATAAACTCCTCGCTCCTGATATTGTCGACTGCATGATCAAAGCTCAATGGCCCGACCCAAAAACTGCACCACGCTTATTTGACGCTATCAAGAAGTTTATGGTTCATGGACCGTGCGGCCCACTCAACCCAAAGGCAGCATGTATGAGAGACAACAAATGCACTGCTGGATATCCTAAGCCCTTCCAGGAGCGTACCACGATGGATCATGAAGGTTATCCACTTTATGCACGTCCAAATAATGGTCGATCTCACTCTGTAAGAGGCTTTGATCTTGACAATCAATGGATTGTGCCCCATAACCCATTCTGTACGCTTTGGCTGAACTGCCACATCAATGTCGAATGCGCTGTTTGCTTCGGATCTATGAAATACATCAACAAGTATATCGAAAAAGGAGGCGACTGTGGAACACTAACACTGAATGACCAACATGATGAAGTCAAACGGTACATTGATGGTCGCTATTTCTCGGCATCCGAAGCTGCATGGCGCATTTTCCAGTTCAAATTACATGGTATGAAGCACTTAATTCAATGTTAATTATGTACTCACAGAACAACATACAGATATGGAACCTAACGTTGTGCGATTACAAATTCATCTTCCCAACGAACAACGTATCGTCTTCGATCCCCGTATTAATGCAGAACACATTGTTGAGTGTGGAGAAAATGCCGACACACCTTTACTTGCTTTCTTCAAAATGAATCAACTACTAGGCTCTACTGGAGACACTGCCCGTTCTCTGACCTATCAAGAATTTCCTCAAAAATTTGTTATCAAGTCCGACGAAATCAACCCACAGTCCAAAGTATGGCGCCTGCGACAACGAAGAGGATTTGCAATCGGACGCATGATATATGTCGGACCCACAGCTGGTGAAAGGTTTTATCTTCGAACTCTCTTGATGGTCGTGAAAGGGCCGAAATCTTTCGAAGATTTGAAAACAGTAGATGGTCAAATCTGCGAGACGTTCCACGACGCCTGTCTAAAGCGTGGTTTACTAGAAGATGACGGCGAATGGGATATCTGCTTACATGACGCGGCCGAAATCCAAACAGGTTCACAACTCCGCCATTTATTTGCGACTCTCTTGCTCTTTTGTACTCCTGCCGAACCAAAGGTTCTCTGGCATAATTTCCGCCAACAAATCTGCGATGACCTTCGACACAAACTACATCAGTTAGGTCGAACAGCAATAACAGAAGATATCATTTACGACTTCGGTTTATACCTTATCGATAGCATTCTTCGAGATTCAGGACATGCACTTTCTGACTTCCCGTCTATGCCAATGCCTCGATTCAATTGGGCAGACACTGTCAATAATCGATTGATATCTCAGCAGATCAATTACGATGTCGAATTGGAAGGTGACATGGCTCACACTTTGACATCCACATTAAATAATGATCAACGCGATGCTTTCGATCAAATCTGGCAATCTATTGTCAACAAAGAAGGCAGAATTTTCTTTGTAGATGGGTATGGTGGTTGTGGAAAGACGTACCTATATCAAGCGATATGTCATGCCGTCCGTTCAGAAGGCATCGTCATTCTCTGTGTCGCATCAACAGGCCTTGCATGTCTCCTTCTCCCTGGAGGTCAGACGGCGCATTCCATGTTCAAAATACCTATCGACACTCTCGACGAATCTTCGATATGCAGCATCCCTAAAGAAAGCCTTCGTGCAGACCTTCTCAGAATAGCTGAAGCGGTGATATATGATGAATGCTTGATGACTCACCGACACTGCTTTGAGGCTTTGGATCGAACTTTCCAAGATCTTCGTGATTGTTCAAGTCCGTTTGGCGGCTTGACGATAATCTTTGGTGGCGACTTTCAACAAATTCTACCAGTGGTGCCAAAAGGATCACGCACTAACATTGTCGATGCATGCCTTCGAAAGTCGCGGCTGTGGAATGGGATGCATGTTCTGAAATTACGGCGCAACATGCGATTACAACACTCACCAGAAGACGCCGAGTTTGCGCAATGGCTTTTGGATGTTGGTCACGGTCGGCTTAATGATGAACAGGGATTGGTTGAAATCCCCTCATCAATGGTTACCTATAATGAGGACGACCTCATCAGTGACATATATGGAGACATCGGTGATATAGACCTCATCCCATCGCCTGCCACATATTTCCTTGATCACGCCATTCTGGCACCTAGAAATGTTGATGTCCGCCAAACAAACGAGAAGATACTGGAAAAGATGTATGGGACGGAAATCACATTCAACAGTGCCGATAGCTTAGAGAATGAAGGAGAGGGAATAAGAAATGACGTTCCCGAAGACTTTCTACGTTCATTGGAACCGTCGTCGTTGCCACTATCAGAGCTCAAGATGAAGATTGGCTGCCCGCTTATGCTCCTGCGTAATCTGGACCCTGCACGCGGATTATGTAATGGCACTCGAATGATTCTTCTGCAGGCATATCCCCGAATTCTCGAAGTCTTGATCATAGGTGGAGATCACCATGCCGAAAAAGCCTTCATACCGAGGATAACACTGAAGCCATCAAACCGTCAATATCCCTTTACTCTCAAACGACGTCAATTTCCCGTTCGATTGTCATTTGCTATGACGATCAACAAAGCTGAAGGCCAGTCTCTCAAATATGTCGGTATCCACTTACTATCCCCCGTCTTCTGCCATGGTCAACTTTACGTGGCATTGTCAAGAGCAACATCTTCTCAGAGAGTCCGAGTATTACTTCCACGATCATCATCTACCAAAACAGTAAATGTTGTTTACCCTGAAGTGTTGGTAGATTAGATTAGATAAATTTAAAAATAAATATTGCATCATTGACTTTGTGCGTACTTTTAAAACCTCGATGTCATGTTTCACCGCTCTTGCATTTGACATTCATGAGCTCCCCAGGTTACATCTCCGTATCGACTATCACAATTCTTGCGTCCCCACGTTCTGTTGATCCAACCAAGGGAGACAGAAATGTTGTGTTTGATGCAAACTTCTTTATCGTTGACGGAAGCCAAACGTCAACCCTTGGCCTCCTACGATACTTCATTCCGGACGACATGATTGACCCCATCCATAAAATCAGTGAGAAGACTTTTCAGAAAGCCTTTGTGGTCGCAAATGTATTCTGTATCTTTCGCTCACCTTCTCCTACACCTATTGACCTCACTGCGACAGATAACTTCAATCAAAAAAAGCAGTATTCCAAAGGCGTTATTGATAGAGGGTACAGAGATCACGGACTATGCCTTTGTTGGTGATATCACCCAGGTTTGTCCAATCCATGTCCTGTAAATTTCTACAACTTACTAAGAACACGTCCTGAAGCTCATCATGATTAATGGTGACGCAAATGCAAAAGCTCACCCTCATATTACAGTGGCCGGTGTCGTCACCGAATATAACCGCAATGACCACTCCTTTTCCATGAATCCGTCACAATATGCGAATCTACCTCACGACACCGCTGCCCTGCCCATCCACGGTGAATTTGTAGAATCTAAAAGGTGGGGAAAGAACGGTCCGCCCAAAGTTTCTGTCGGAACAACCGTCGCCATAAGTGGCTTCATGGAAGTCATCCGCCGAGAGTCTCGCAACAGAGCTGTCACGTCCATCGACGTTGAAGTTCTGAACGTCACTTTTCTCTCGAGCCGCGGAGGCTCTCAAACCCTCCCTAACCGTACGTGTTGTTCATATCTATCATGAACTTCAACGATTATCTCAATCTATATATAGATCTCCCAACTCAGGGATCTCATCCACGTACTCGCTTTAACTACGATGAACCTGATGAGACTCTTGAACTTGGCGATAATGTAGCATCCACTTCTCAACAAAGTGAGCTATCCTCTGTCGCCAAAGGAAAAAGAAAGCGCGACGACGATGATGACGAGAACGATGAGGTTAAACGTGAGCGCACTCTTAGCGAGTCTGAAGATGGTGAAGGTGAAAAGTAAAAATATTGATAGTTTCTCGAGGCTTATTGCACATGCATTGCTTAACTTTCTTGACTGATAAATTTGTACACAATAGCCATTGTCAATGATTCCGTTACTTAACTCTGTACGCACTGACCTTATCACCCAACCACAATTTACTTTCGTATCTCACGTGACAGGATACGAAAGTAATTTCTGGTTACGGCCACGCGGTCCGCACACCCCCCCATTGCACTGTTTTTGCCACAAAGTCACGTGTGGCAAAAGCGTTGCAATCAATCTTGACCACTTTCAATTTTAAACTCCTTGCGGCAAGTACCCGTGCGGAGCACGGGGACGCGCCCTCACGTTGGACGTGATGGATATGCCATTCACGTTTGCAATTGCCCTCTCAGGAAGGACTTCGTATACGCGCAGATGTTCGAGTAGGAAGAGGATGGGCAGACATAAGTAGTGGTAAAAGCAGAGAATACGGCGAAGTCGATGAGCAATGACCGCCCTGCAACACATTTGCCACAAAGTCACGTGTGGCAAAGTCGCTGCACGATCTCGGCTACGTCTGCGTGAAAGGAGATGTGGTGCGAGTTAGGTGCTCTCTCTTAATGACAACTTCACCGTTCGGCACAAAAACAGTTTTAGCGAGGAGGTGTACATGTCAAGAATAACATTCTGAAAAAATTGAAGATCAATTTGCGTGTAAAGGGAGAAGGATAACTCATACATGAATCCGTGGGAAAGGAGATGTGGTCTGACTTACTTTTTGCTAAAAGTTTCCCCCAAAGCACGTAGTGGTCAATTTTTTGGCATATTAACGTTCTAAATATGTCTAAAAGTGTTTCTGTCTACTTAGTTTTTCTTAGTGGTTGAGCCCCCATGCTGTAGAGGCCTTGAAGTGTCAATTTCGGACATTTGTTGACATCTATTTACGAAGGACAGTCCTGCAAAGATAAGATTCTTTTCTTTTTAAGATAAGATAACATGAAAGCTTGCAAACCCGATTGGGAACCAAAACCCAAATGAGTGCTGTGACCCATTCAAATACGACATCATGCCGAGGTGTACAAACAGGTGGGGCCTACCCACAAAGACGATAAGCGCGCTGGCAGAAAAAGCGCGAGTGCGATAGCGAAAAGCTTAGAAACCGAAAAAATTAAACCGCTGGGATCTGACTCTTTCGAAAAGGGATCTCATTCGGCAGCGGAATCGCGCCCGCATTCGCCTTCGCAAAACGTGAGAATCGCCCCGGCATCTAGCGTCTTTAGTAGTAGTGACAAGCGCGTCTCGCGTGCTCCGCACGCTCACCTCTGAGCATCGGAATTTGAAAACGGGATCGGAACGTAAAACTTAAGCATTTAAAAAATATGGTAATGTCGACCAGACTACAGGATTGGAGTCCAAAAGTTAGGAATTCGTTGCGCATAGTACAATAATATTTAAATACGTCTCTACACATTGCAATTTCTACCAAGCCTATCGGAGTCGGACAAAATAGGGGACATCATTTTTGGAGTTGCCATGTTCCTTTTTAGCTTAGTCAATGAGTTGCAATTTAAATTTCAGCGCACATCGCGCACACCTGTGAGTTGGGTAGACTTCGAAGGAACTGTCTTGGTACGAAGGCGACTACTTACCGCGGTTTGCAAATCTGATGGCATTGGGAGCACAGGCACGGCCAAAGGCACGGCAATGAATTTGCCAGCAAATCACGTGTGGCAAAGACTTACAATAGATAAGATTACATAGAAAGATAAGATTCCACGAAAATTCTAGAAAAAAACGAAATAGGAAAAATGACCCAAAAATGTCTACGATGCCGAAGTGTACAAACAGGTGGAGCACCCCCAACAAACACGATAGACGCTCTGGCAGAACAACGTCGATTTCGATAACGAAAAGCGCAGAAACCACGAAAAGGAAAGTGCTGAGATCTGACTTCTCTGAAGAGGGATCTCACTCGGCAGCGGGATCGCGCCCGCATTCGCCTTCGCAAAACGTGCGAATGATGGCGGCATCTAGCGTCTTTCGTAGTAGTGATGACAAGCGAGTCTCGCGTGCTCCGCACGCTCACCTCTGAGCATCGGAATTTAAAAACGGGATCGTGTGAGTTGGGAAAACTTTGAAAGAACTTTCTTGGTAGGCGCCGGAGAAGAATTGTTCAAGTTGTCATGTAAATTTTCAGCATGGTCTGAGTAGACTTTGAAAGACCTTTCTTGATATGAAGGCAACTACATGCTGCGCTTTGCAAATCTGATGGCTTTGGCGCTTGCGCGCACAGGGACGGCAATGAAAATTTAGCCTTAACCTTTCGGCTACCAGCTACCAAATTGTACCTCCCTCTGTCAGGTGTTGGCTTTTATTAAGCAGGAAGAATGTTTCGAGCTCAACCTTTACTCATAATTAGTCATTATGCAGCATCATGGATCACTGAGCTCAAGTGTGAGCCTTGGGATTTGAAAAAGGGAGCTGCATTCATATCTTAGGCATGCAGCACCAACTTTCTGGCTTCCAGCGTCTTGTGTTGTGGATGTCAGCAAGCGTTCACACTCTCACATTGGCATTTCCAACCGTGTCCGATAAGATAACATGAAATATAAGATAGGCGTTCGAGGTTCGTCGAATCGGTTCGGCGAACTTTGACCCCAGTGGGCGAGATGTCTTTGGTATTTCCGAGTTATTTGGTGGAAGTCAGCAAGTGTTCACGGTCTCACGTCGCCTTGTCCAACTGTCTCTGATAAGATAACATGAAAGCGGCTGTTTTTACTGCACTGATGATGCACAGAGGTATTGTACTGGATGGGTTAGAGGTGCAGGTGATTGTAAAGCAGCTGAAGGCGCCGTTACATTGCAAAACGGTCTCAATCGAACACCTGGCCAAGTTTTCCGCTGATGGCTCTTGGATTCCTGAAAAGATCACACACCATGTGGAGGACCTGATCAGCTCTCCGATTATCGGCGTCGGCGAGGTTGAAAGGTCGGAAGAGCAAGACGTCGTGGTCAACCTATCCATCGACACCGGGGACAAAGGATTAGACAGAGAAGACTGGATCGATCTGAGACTCGTAACGCGCATGCTATTCGACGTAAAACCCAATTGAGAAGAGAGCCCCAAAACCGGCTCTGATAAGATAACATGAAAGATAAGATAATAAAGGGAGGATTCGAGAAAAAAAAACCAATTCGGAAATGAGTCCCAAATAAGGAATGTGACCAATTGAAATACGACATCATGCCGAGGTGCACAAACAGGTGGGGCCTACCCACAAAGACGATAAGCTCACTGGTAACATGAAAGATAAGATAAAAATGCGAAGATTCGAGAAAAAAACCAATTTAGAAATGAGTCCTAAATGAGGACTGTGACCCATTCAAAAACGTCACGATGCCGAGGTGTACAAACAGGTGGGGCCCCCCAACAAAGACGATAAGCTCACTGGCAGAAAAAGCCCAACTTCGATAGGGAAAAGCGCAGAAACCAGAAAAATGAAAGTGTTGGGATCGGACTCTGGCAAAGAGGGATCTCACTCGGCGGCGGCATCGCGCCCGCATTCCACCCAAGAAAACGTGGGAAGATCATAGGCATCTAGCGTCTTTCGTAGTAGTGATGTAACTCGTTTAATTAAATTGTCAGGCAAAGGAAGCTGCCCAAAAAACTATCGGCTATCGTGCTTTGATACATATTGTCAATGATGTACATCCTGGGCTTCAATACAGGCATCCAATAAACAAGCATAATTATCTGAAGGGGTGGCTTGGCTGAGGCGCGACGAAACAGCTTCCAGGATCGCTGAAGGACTGAAGTTGGAGGTTAGTTTAAATTTCAGTGAATAAACGAAAGGCCACTTACTCCATAGGTCCATATACAACTTCGACCTCACAGTCCAAGGATTTAATAGACATTGGCCATTGAGATAGTGTTTCGAACCCGAACACGAACGAGACGCACGCCTTTCCTTTCACGGAAGGGAACATGACCATTGTCTTCGCTTTAAAACTGGGCAGCGGTGATTCCCTAGAAGGCAGACAGACGCTGATTTCTACGGGGTACTTGATGTTGAGCAGCGTCAGCTGCGATCGCAGTTGAGCACAGGCAGACCAGTAATCACTTAGGCGATGGACAATCTAATCGAACAGTGGTTAAAAAATAATATTATCCACAAAGAGAAATACTCACCTCGCGAACAGTTAGGTCGTCGCCTTCTGTGATGAGTTGTTGGGCGGTGGACAACAGGAAAGAGCTGAGTCGCGGAAAGTCGTCCTTGTAACTCGTACTAGCTTTCCCGAACCGAGTGATGCTGACTTTCGTGACAACGGGCAGGAAGTTCTTGCAAGGAATCGAAACACGGAAGAGGGACGCATAGATGTATTCGAACAGATCTGCGTGGACCTTGGTGATGCGACTCATGTGGAGATCTTCAAGCGCCTCGAGCTCGCTCTTCAGTCTGAAAACCTCGGAGCGCGTCGAGGTTTGCTTCATGTGTAAAATGCGCTGTGCAGTCGCGATGGTGTTTCTGGCTTCACGCTTCTGCGTCTCAATCTCGCTTGACCGTTCTTGCAGCCACCGGAGCTGGTCGTTTCCCTCAGCGAGCTCGGCTTTCAAGGCTTCGATTTCGATGCTTCGATTTGTTATGGTCAGTAAACTACAGTTTCAGCACGTGTGATGCCTTACTTCTGCTCTGCGATCGTCGCTTTGAGTTCATTCAGGTAGTCCTGGTCGCTCTCCTCGATTTCCGCAACTTCCGCCTGTTCCTGCTCCAGTTCGCGCATGAGCTCTTCGTATTCCTTCTCAAGCGCTGGGATGATCTCGAGCGCGGCTTTCTTTGGCTCTTCCAATGCCCGGGCATCCTGAAAATGGTTTCAAAAATTGTCCATCGGAGGAAATTTGTGCACAACCACCTTTTCCAATGAGGCGAAGGCCTCGTCAGCTGTTACGCGCAGGCCTTCAACCCATTGTAATTTCCAGTCATACCAATCAGACCTAGCCAGAAATCGCGTATGTGTTCGGATCAAGTTTAGTTGATGCTATTAATGATGGCAGTACTTGTGAGTTAATTTGGTGGATGGTTAATAAGCAAAGCATACCATGAGCTCGGCCTGACCCTCCTCATCCGCCCTAGCATATTCCACAAACAGTTCTGGAGTGACTTTTGCAGCTTCCTCCTCCGCTTGGGCGAAGACGACCTTGCTCTTCGCCATCCATCCCTCTAAATCCTTAGAGACTCGGGAATACAGATCCAATTGGGGGATGTCAATTGCCATTGCAGTGACATACTCGGCTAAGGGAATGTCTGCTGAATTGCGGGGTTGGTGGACAGGCTGCTGTGATGGATGCATCGAACGCCTTGGAGCGGTTAGTTCGTCCATGAATCTGATCCCAGTCATAGAGAAAAATTGGGCGACTGATATTGATGGCTGATTTAAAAATATTTGGTGAACTAAAACTCAAAGGAAATCGCATAAGACAGCTTAAGCTTACCACTTCCTCCTCCTCTTCGTACTCGGCTTGCTGAACGCCTTCGCGCCACTGCTCTGTTGCATTGATGTCGAGGTCCATATGAGCGGAGACATCGACGACCTCCTGGGTCTGGGTCTCTTCTTCTACAGGGTTCGTGTCGGGTAGAGTTACGCCCTCCTCAGGTTCTGAGGACAGCTCTCTTGGTTGCATTTTTTGGACAACCTTTGGAGCAGGCGAGCCTCGAGTAGGACTGGGGGAAGCTGAAGCTTGTCTAACTACTTCTCGAACGCAGTGATCGGCGTCCTTCTCCTTCTCTTTGGTGTCTACCCCCGTTGGCCGAGACTTTACGGGAAGACCAGAGTCTGCATCCTTATCAAAACGAGTCCAAGCGTCTGTTGGACCTGATCCTAGACTTGCTCGACCAACGCCAATACCAGGCTTTTTCTTGGCAGAAGTAACTTCGACTGGTGGTGCAGTTTCAGTGCTCGAGGAAGAGGGAACGGAGAACCCCGCTGCCAGACTCTTCCTCTTGGCAAAATAGCCAGAAGGACGCCGTAAGGCAGACGACGGGCGAGAGGTCGGCTCAGGAGCGGTAGGGTTAAAAGCTTGGAATGGTGCTTTCTTACTGGGGGACAAAGGTCCTGGTTTTGGGACGGCGGGCATGGCAGCAGCCGGAGCGGGGGGTTCATCGCTTGTCTGATCAACGGCACCCAACCACTTTCCGACTAAGGCCTGTCGTTTTGCTGGGCTCGGTTTGTCCGTATCGATATCCATATTTTCATCATGTTGTGATGGTCGGCTCCGCTTAGCTGGCATAGAATGGGAATCAGAGTTGGGCTTCTTAGGCGACGGGCGGGCAGTAGGTGGCGCAAATGCTGCAGAAAATGTCGGTTTAGGTTTAGCTTTCAAGGGTGTCCCCGAAGAAGGAGGGTTGGATTTGGATGGTGATGGGGCTCTGGGAGTGAAAGAAAAAGCGGCAGAGTTGTTGGACTTTGCCGTTTGGGAAATCGGTGCCGGTGTCTTCGATGGAGCCGCTCCCGAAGGAGGGGGTTGGAACACCGAAGATTTACGAGGTTGCTGAGAAGCAGGCGCGCTTTGAGCTTCAGAATATCTATCTTGTGGGGCCAGGGATTGACGTGGAGTCGAGGCTACGATGTTACCATAAACTTCGGACTCGTCCATATTTGAATCTTGATAACCAATGGATATTCGCGAGTTGGGTCCAAGGCTGACGCGCCCCAGGACTTGACTGAGATTCATGGTCTTATTGCCATTATTGATGTCGTCGTCGTCGAAGCCGTCCTCTGTGCTGGTGAATGAATCTTCTCGAGACTCAGTAGCTATGGCTGCTTGCTGTGCAGAGGGGAGAGAATCGCGAGCACGCCTCAAACGCGCCATGGCATCGTCCAGGTTCATATCCTCCTCTTCCTCCTCCTGCGGTCTTCTGTCATCAAAAGATGATTCGGATTCAGGTTCTGAGGGGTTCTCGCCAGAGTGGGTCATCTGCTTGAGAGCGAGCCAAACCTGATCTTGATCGGCTGGCCGCAGAGACTGACCAAGAGGAACGGTGAACTCCATGGGCTCATACTCACCAGATTGCTCAGAAATAGCCGACTGCGTTGACTCGTTTCCGATATCTGAACGTGATTCGTCTGCTTCGGGTAGTTGCTGGTCTGAAGGAGGTAGACGAACTCCTATTGACAGAGAACGTTTCCTGGCAAAATCTCCGTTTATTGCCTGAGTAACATCCATGTTGTCTGCATCATATTCGTCATCTTCGTAGTCGAACTCCTCCTCGAGGATTGCTGAACCTCGCGCAGCGTATGCATTGGGGAGCGGAGCGATTGTTGTAAGATCCATATCCTCACTTTGTGCAAGCGAGTATCGAGCGGAACTACGCCGACGGCGGGAGCTTTGGCCTGGGTAGTCGTTCTCGTTGGATAGTTGTGCGGGTGGAGCCCGATGAGAGTCGGAGACTGAAGCCGGGGAGGACTGGGGGGACCCAGTGCTGTTGGTATGAGTGGTGTCGAACATGCGAACATGAGAGTGGCTGGCGAAGCTAACCCGTCTGCCAAAAGACTTGCGAGAGGTGTTATCATGGACTAGGGCTGTATAATCCTGGGTGATGTCCATGGAACGCGTTGTATCATCGGCAGTGGAGGATTGAGATTGAGTTGTGGGCTGAGACGATGAATCCACGTTTAGTGCATTAATAGAGGCTTTCAAAATGCTCTTCCTAGGCGCCTTGAAGTACATCAGTACTATCACCAAACAGTTTCAGATAATTGACATACAAGAGACCGTCGCGCCTTCGCCAATGGGCTAAGAGAGGCGCCTGGGACAATACTATGTGCTCTTCGTCTGCCCTTTGGTACTAGTGAATGCCGCTTTTGATTTGGGACTGCAATTGACCTTCGGCGATTAGGGGATGGTTTCTTGGTGGCCATAGTATGTTTGATCGGATAAGAGGTGATCGTAGGGATTAGGAGAAAGAAGAATCAAGAAATGACAAGAGATTCAAAAGTGAGAAGGCCTAGGACGATGCTCTCCAAGTATGATCGCCGGAGTCAACCTTGGGGGTGGCAAAATAAACAGACGCGTCTCTGTACATGCAATCACGTGATCGTTTATTACTATATCTAAGTGCCAAGACTCAACGATCGTTGAATGATCCCACTTACTCTCAAAAATTACGAAAGGTCTGGACTATCTTGGATGGTATTAGCTAGAAAACCTTTATTGTGAAACGCGGCTCCTCCGAAAAAGAATCTTTTTAAATATCATAGCTCTAGAATCGAACACCATCATGTGACGGCTGTAAACGCGTTCGTCACGCTCGCGTTTTGCCTCGCGCCATCATTTCCCGATCCAGAAACAGTGCCTTCCTTTGAATCTCGAGGCTTTCAACACTCCACACTTCCAGTCATGTCAGGCAAGCCTACAGCAACCAGAGCGTCAAGTCGGACGAAAACACCTACAGCAACTGCCGTTCCAACCGCGACGAGAACAACCAGGGCACGGACTGCGACCACAAAGAGTGCCACACCCACCCCACCCGTTGAAGCCCCACCAGCAGCTATCAAGAAAGCGGTTGTCAGAAAGCCTCTTGTGAGCAAGGACAATTCCATCGATGTTCCCGCACCTCCAGCAAAAGCAAAGGCAAAGGCCACTTCCAATCGAAAGGGCAAGCAAACGAATTGCGCAGACTCTGAACGGGAACCTATCATGGTGACGACTTGATTAACTCACTGGAGCTCTAGCTAATAAAAGCTATAAGGCTTACCTACGTATACGCCCGCGTATTGGATATGAAGAAGGACCTACGTCTTCTCCCTACCTAACTCACCTTTCAGACACGACCGTAAATATGACAGATCCACAAGATCCGCAGAATTCTCGTTCCAAGTATCGCTTTTCAACCGTTCCTCCTTCCTCTCTCTACACATTCTCCCATATTTTTCCTCCCAATACTACCCAATCCGAGTTTTTCACCACAACGACTCTCCCTCTTGTCCAAGATGTCCTAACTGGCCAGAATGGTCTGCTCTTCACTTACGGTGTTACAAATTCTGGAAAAACATACACTGTACAAGGAGGAACGGATGAAGGAGCTGCCGGAATTCTTCCTCGTTCTCTAGACGTTATTTTCAACAGCATTGATGGGTTGCATGGCGATGGAAGAGTCAGTGTTATCCCCCTCCACATCAAAGTGTTTGCCACTCATCATCACTATCACTACTAGTACCGACCTGTTCGTCTATATGGAATAGAACTTGCAGATGACTTGGACTACAAGGCGCCTCCGACCATGCCTGAACCTGCATTGGCCGACGTCCTTGGATCTTTCGATAGCCATGCAGAACCAGAATTTGACATCGATCCTACTGCCATCGCAGTGGACCGTAACTATGAATATACTATCTGGATATCCTATGCGGAAGTTTATAACGAAAAAGTTTATGACCTTCTGGCGTCAGTCAAAGACGAATCCAACGACGCTGCACCAGTCCGTCCTGCAGTAGGGAAGCCCTTGCTGCTAACCAGGCAGGCCTTGCCTTTGAGACCCTCTCCTGCGTCAGACGCGATGGATACGGAATCGAATGGAAAATACATTGCTGGCCTCCGTCAATTCCGCGTTCACAGTGCTTCACAGGCCAAAGCACTTGTCAAACTTGGCCAACTTCACCGTCGTGTCTTTGGCACGTTGGCGAATCGTGAGAGCAGCAGAAGCCACGGAATGGTCATAATCAAAGTCGTTAGAGGTCATCGAGGAGAGAGAAATGTGAGTTACGACCTGCCTTCTTCACACCGTTTTGTTCAACTGTGAAAATGCAGGACCCGACATCTCTCCAAATTTCGAGGTTGACCCTCGTGGATCTTGCGGGTTCTGAGCGTACGAAACACACCCATACAACCGGTGACCGCTTGAAAGAGGCTGGAAATATCAATAAATCGCTCATGGTGCTTGGGCAATGCTATGGAGGTTATGCGTTCCAACCAGCGCAAAATCGCGATAAGTTTATCTCAAGATGCAGGAAAGGACGGCCGCTTAGATACCAGAGATCTCAAGAAAGGAATGGCCATTGTACCTTTCAGACATAGCAAGCTCACCGAAGCTCTAATGGATTATTTCGTTGGCGACGGGAGAACTGTGGGTAGTTCAACTATGTTTATCAAAGACACTGAGAATCATTTATCTTGTTCAGGTTATGATCGTCAACGTCAATCCCTACGACACAGGTTACGACGAAAATTCGCATGTAATGAAATTTGCTGCTTTAGCGAGAGAAGTCTATGTAACACCTGCGCCGGCTCCTGTCCAACGCATTCCCGTTGTCGGCCCAGGCAATTTACAAGGAAAGAAAATCAAACAACTCGGGCCTTTGTCGTTGAAGGACCCTGAGATTGTACCACATCCGTACACGCGAAAGGTTACAATTTCCATGGGAGGCTACGAACTTGGTAACAAGAAACCAATAGAAGCCATACTAGAAGTTCGTGAAGGTGGGACACTGCTTAAATTCTATTTCCATTCGCCTTAATTCCAATCCTCGCAGACGACGAGCCGAGTGATGAGCCAGACAAAGACGATGAAGATGACGACGATCCTATCAATCCCTTGGTAGATGCCCTCTTCGATGAAGTGGAACATTTGCGTTTCCAGGTGCGCTCAAGCGCTATCTACATTGTTTCTTGGTCTCATATTTCTCAAGCTATTCGAATCTGAGATGAGATGCGCATTGGTTGAAGCTGAGACACGAGAGGAAGTTATGCGGGAAATGGAGGAGAGGATGAGGATGATGGAAGAGATGTACTCCAGGAGGCTCATGAGTGAAGTAAGCTACAATCAGTTCAATTTCTTTTTTCATCTTTGATACTGACCAGAAGTATAGTTCGAGCAGAATGAGTTGAAAACTGACGCCAAGATTGACATGTTGCACCAATCTGGCCTTTTTGGTAGCCCTACAAAGGCTGCTCGCCACGTTGTCGTCAATGACGACATCTCGGAAGAGGAAGAAGATGTTGAAATGAGCTTGGTCGTGCAAATTCGACTTTTCTGGTTTTCACGACTCTTACCTTTTTAAGCAGACCGAAGAAAATGCGTCAGAAGACGAACGTTCGATTTCCTTGTCTCCTTGGCAAAGAAAATCAACAAACGCAAGCCTAGCGTTGTACCTCAGCCCATAATCGAGAAACGGGCTTTCATTCCTGACCCGCCCATGCTTGCTTCGGACACTGAAGATGCCCAACTTACGGAAACGGACGATGGTGACGATGGCCAAATCAGCAGCGTGGCCCCATCTGCCACCACAGGGAGTGAATTGAACGAGGATGATGAAGAGTATTCATCCGAAGACGATGACGATGAGGAAGACGAATGGGACCCTCCTTCTGCCAAGACACCAAAGGCCAGGAAACAGCCTTCGCCAAGTGTCAGCCCTTCCCCTCAACCGAAAGGCCGGCAAGCAGGTACCAGCAAGATCTCTGCAAAAGTCCCCCGAGTCTCCAAATTGGCGCAGGACATGGGCAAATTACGCATCAACTCACGCGGGGGTCCAGATGACTCCACTGTTATCCTCCCGCGAAAGAATGCAGGAAAGTTGCCAGATTATCCAGACACAGACAATGATGAGGGTGACAACGATGACGACGAGTTGTTGCTTAGTGTACCAGTGGCTAAAAAGAAGAAACGGTATGTCAAGTTCCTCTAGGCTCTGTGAAGTTTAGGCTTAATTGTAAATTCTTCCCTAGGATAATTAACAAGAAGTCTGTTCTGACTGAGGATGATATAAACAAGCTTACTTACGAAGTGGAGAAAAAGGTGGCCAAGGTGCAAGGTGCTGGCCCAATCAGACGTTTTGGAAAATAGGCATCCAGCGCAGCAGGTTACATCTTTCTTAATTACATCGCACCCTTAATGTTTGATTAATTAATTTAGTTGCCCATATTTAAAGGATCCTCACAAGTTCTTCCACGCGAAACGATGCTCAGCGAGGAAACTATGTGATTTATTCCAACCACAATATTTTTGGCCTTACACAACACGACATTTCATGATACCGAAGATCTGTGGTTGATATGTTTTTGCAAGTTTCTTACAAGACATGGTACAATTTCCTTTGATTATTGTCAAGTTCCTGTGGTATAATGAACCCCATTGCAGCCAATACCTACGGCCAAGAATCTAATTCGCCTACGTTTTAGAATTTGTCTAATTTGTTTCTGTTCGTGAACTTCTCAAGCTCTCCTCGCATTGATAATGTCGGCAAATTCGGGCTTGAGGGAGGCACCTCCAACCAGGAATCCATCAACGTCTTGTTGACGCGCTAACGAATTTTTTGTCAGAAGAAAATTGAATAGATAGTAAATGAGCGTAGTATACCCAATTCCTTGCAGTTTGCAGCGGTGACGCTACCACCATATAATATCTGGATATCGTTGGCTACTGCGGGGGAAACGGCTTTAGCAAGATAGGAGCGGACATCTGCATGCGCTTCCTGAGCCTGTGCGGAGGTGGCTACTTTGCCGGTTCCGATAGCCCAAACGGGCTCATAAGCAATAACGATCTTGCTGTTACAAAGAACAAAAAATTAGATCTATTGCATAATTAAAAGCGATCGAACCCACCTCCAGTCTGCGTCTTTAGTCACATCGACAACGGCTTTGAGCTGCTTCTCACAAACCTCCCCAGTCTGTCTAGCTTCACGCTGCTCGAGGGTCTCGCCGATGCAAAGTATAACTTTGAGTCCAGCATCAATCGCCGCACGCGTCTTGGTTGCGACTAGTTCAGAAGTTTCGTGGAAAAGGGTGCGACGTTCCGAGTGGCCTAGAAGGATTCAGGATATTGAATGCAAAATGGGGGTGAAGGCCATACCCAGAATGACATAAGGAATGCCGGACGTCCACGAGCTGCTTGGGGCTAGCCGATCGCTTAGATCTGCAGGGGGTTTTTAGTCTGAACGACATACCTGATTTCGCCGGTGTATGCGCCAGATTCTTTGAAGTAGCAGTTCTGGGCTGCAACTTTGATGTCCTTTCGTACGCCCTGTTGAACGGGGATGAGGTAGATGGTTGGCGGGGCAATCACAACCTCTGTCGATAAATACATCAGGTTATCCCAGGGGATCCATTGCACTTGGACCATATTTACCGGTTGACGAGTCCAATTCAGCCTTGTTCAGCACATCGATGAGGGACGATGAAGCCTTGAGACTCGAAGGATTGAGCTTGAAGTTTCCTCCGACAAAGAATTGGCGTGTCATCTTTTTTTTCAGGCTTTGTAGATGGAAATGAGTGAGCTTGGGTGCTCCTAGTTGTACGGCGAACCCAATGATGAGGAACAAACAACGCGTCAACAACTTTTATATTTAGAGTTCCATGCGTCCGCGTCCGTCAACTGAGCGCAATTGACTCGGCACCTGCCACAACCCTGATTCAAGTTACCAGGCCTGCCACCTCTTTCTTCATCTCCACAACATGCCCAAAGACACGACCAAGGAAGAGAGCGAAGAAATGTTAGTCGGCGCCGCAACGGCCACTGTACGAGCAGCTTCAGGACGAACCGTAGCGAAAGCTTCAACTCTCACGGAACTTTGGACCAAGAAAACCCCAACAACCACAACGACGACAGCCAAAGTTACGAAGTCAGTTTTTTTTTACACTTTGTTGCGGCTGAGATGACATCGATTCCTACAGGGCTGTTGCCGTAGAGGACACTCAGGCTGAGGATGGCCCGTCCTCAAGCAAGCTAACAAAGCTGCAAACCGGCGCTGTCACCCAAGCACTGCTCGACTCTTTAGAAAACGACACCATGGGAGAAACTTGGCTCAAAGCTCTATCGCCTGAATTTCAGAAGTCTTATTTCACGCAGGTTGGCCTTGCGTTCTACTCCACGAGTCACGACATCCCCAACTTATTAACAATGTAATAGCTGAAGAAGTTCCTATTGGCCGAACACACGTCGTCTACCGTGTACCCTAGTGGTTTGTAGCTTTTTCATGATTTGAATCGGGTCTGATCGAATACTGTATCCCAGTGGACAACATATATTCTTGGTCGAGGTTGACTCCACTCGACCAAGTGAAAGTTGTTATTCTTGGGCAAGTCAGTAAAGAACAATCCACCCATTTACTTACCGCTCATCCTCATCTCGCTCTAGGATCCGTATCACGACGTGGGACAAGCACATGGTAAACTCATATAAGCCTCTCTATCGGACTATTTTTGAGGAAGTTCAGGGCTGTCGTTTTCTGTTTTGCCACCTACGAGGCCCCCTCCGTCCTTGAAGAATATCTACAAGCAATTGGAAACCGACTTTCCAGGATTCAAGGCACCCAAGACAGGGTACAGGTTGGCCCATGAAAAGCTTTATTCGTGCTGACTCGTCCTCTCAGAGACCTTTCACCTGTAGCGAAGCAAGGTGTTCTATGGCTCAATACAAGCTTAACTGTGCGAGCTCACAAAGCCGGCTCTCATGCTCGTAAAGGCTGGGAAACATTCACGACTCAAGTGATCCGTGCTGTACTGCAGCGAAAGAACGCCAACCAGGCGGGTGTTGTCTTCATGGCGTGGGGACTCCCTGCGCAAAAGACATTTTCTACCATTGGCATTGACCAGGTATGGGACCCATTAACTTGCCTATGTTATTTGTATTGATGCAACAATTCAGAAGAAACACCTTCTCCTCAAGTTGGTACATTCTTTCTTTCAATGCTTCAAGTCTAACAACCTCTTCTTTAGATCTGCGCATCCTTCTCCCTTGTCTGCCCACAAGGGTTTTCTCGGAAATGGCCATTTTCGCAAGGCAAATGAATGGTTAAGTGAGAAATATGGAAAAGATGCAGAAATTGATTGGACCCTCTTGAAATGAGCATAGTCGACATACTTTCGGACTAATCTTTGATACCCAACAACCCATTGCTTTCACAAATGTAAATAGTTTATACCAGCAAGTTATTACATGTAAATACTGTTGCGATTCATTCCAATTGGTCTCCACTCAGCAGTCACCCTCAGTTGTCCATCTGGGCGTCCACTCAGTGACCACCAGTCCCTCTTCTCGTCTTGTGCAAGGATAAGTTCGTCCTAGAGCAAGTGAAATGTGCCCATGGACAACTAAATTCTTGCCTTTATCTTGGTCCACTATTTTCATGACAACAGTAGTGGAAGTCCTATCAAAGCACAAAAATTCATAGGAAGAATTCCATACTGCAACCTCAGAAAGGTCGCATGGATGAGTTTCAGTGGATTGGTCCGTCTGTCCAGCCAAGACTGGTCATTACAATGATTTTTCTTGGCTTCTTGGAATAGCTTTCCCAGTTGAAGCCCTTCGCTTGCCATATGAACAAAGTGATAACCCCAGTATCTATTCGGCATAGATTCACAATTGGTCAGAAAGAGGCTGTTTTCACAAGGTAAAATAAGATCCCACATGAAGAACTTGAAATGCTCCTTCGACACCGAGACTGGGTAATAGAAAATATTGAATAGCAATGTCCCGTTTGCCTTGTTAGAGTTTTTGATAATGGGTACTTCTTCGCCAGTCCGCCTTGGGTCATCATCGAGGAGGGATAACGGGAAGGTGGCTTGCCCTATTAGACCGGTTCTAATAATTCTATGGTGATTCAAAATCTCGAACTCCAGACTGTCCTGGCAGTGAATAAACCAGGACATAGGTCGATTCGGAAAACCAATTTGGAGAATGGCTTATGTCGGATGGATCAGAATCAAACACCAAGTCGTTGGGTATACCCTTACGTTTTATTTTCTCTGGTCGTTGTTTGTGTATCCGCGCGGCCTTGGACGCGAATTAGGACGGATGGCCGAGGCTTTAGGAATCTTTTGCTAATATTCGCCGCTTGCACGACCACACGAACAATACCAATGACGGTTTGGTGTGAAATAACATTTGATGAAATGGACTCGTAAAGCCTGGGACTTCTTCCAAAACACGCTAAGATCGTATTCTATACATCATTGATCGCGGTTAGCAGCTACTTTTTTCCAGCAGGGATCTTGCTTACCATTGAGCCTCGTAAGATGTCGTTCGAGTTCTTCTATTCAGGTCCACTTCCTTTCGGTGGTAGTGAGAGAGCGTGTTGAGAGGACCTGTAGTTACGTGCCATTTTCATCGAAAGGACAGGGTTGTATACAAGCCAGGCTGAGGTGGATTACATCGTGTTCACCTCAACGAAGACACGAGGCCCGAAACGTTCTGCTGTACGACTCTGTCCAGGACTTCATGTGGATTGATACCCCTAGAGCGCTAGGGAGTGATTGCATTACCAGAAGGGCAAAGCTACAATAGTGTTTAATTTGAGGATGAAAGTTTATGAGACGCGTTTATTTTGTTGGATTTGGAGGTTTGAAGCAAAGGGTTCGTATTGATCCGCCACTCAGTAACTTGATCCCGACCTTGTAAAATCGTCAATCGCAAACAACGATACCCTCACCGGATCTCTCACATCTAACAAAAGAAGATTACGGCAACTGTACAAACCTGCAGGTGAACCGTTTTCGCTTTTCGCATGTTAGTCGTCCTTATGACTAAGCGAGACATCAGTAGTTTCACAATTTACTTTTTTTGACTTGGGCAAGCGAAAAAAAGCGAAAAAAAGCGCGAAAGCCACAAGTCAAACAATCCGCGTCCGTTTTCTAGAAAAGCGACCCTGAGCCACCCTGGCAACTAACAATCCATCAGTCATTTGTACGTAATTTCTAGAAAATTCTGTTGATTTTTGCCGCTTTTTCGCTTTCTTGGCTTGCGAAAAGTCCAAAAAGGGTAAAAAGCGGACAAGTAAACTGTGAAGTTGCTGATGGACTTGAGTCTGGATCAAAGAAGAAATGCAGTAATTGACTGGACCTTCTTGAAATGAGCATACTTATTAGCTTGTGGAAGGTTGGTGGGATTGGGGGTGGAGAGCAGAGTTTGTGAAGAAAAGTCCTTCGAAGTCGGGGGTTATCAAATTGGTCATCACATATACGGAAACAGATGGGGTTGGTATGTTCATTGAGAAAGATAACAGGGGGAGTGGATAATTGTTAAAATATTGTTAACCTTCTGAGAAACTTGATGGGCTCGGCAGTGTGACGTCCAACCGGAAAAACTGGTCAGTAGCCGCAAACCCAGCTGCATCATCTGTGTAAGTTGAGTATGGGAGAGTTGCCTAAGGGACTAGGCAAAATGTACGAACAGTTTGTTTTGAAAATATAGATACAAACCAAGGTCGTCATGGACATTCTTCCTTCCATTGAGGCAGATCATTGATTGTTCTGGGGGGCGCAGAACAATTTTTTCAGGAGGCACCTGATCTGTATTGTTGGGCCTGTGTTAGCACAACTCCACTGAAGTTAATAAAACAGTTTCTGATAAGGGGCAGGTTCCCTCCAAAAACGACTATGGAGTTGTCGTCAACTGATAAAATCTGTAAATCCTTGCTCCCACTAATAACAAGATGTATTAATTCACCTCGGACGAAGCTTGTGGTGCGCCTGGTTTGCTCATCGTCGAGCGCCCAGCTCCGAAAGCGCCATTGTTTCTGCTCGCTGATAGGATTCGTCGAGCGTGGCTGTAGAAGGAGGCCAGGGACGAAGTCTGGTTGGGAGTCTTTACGGTCTGACTTGGAAGGCGGCATTTAGGGCTCGCCTTCATATACTTAGGCGGTCTATTTTCCAAGCTCTTTGTTACTCGTAGGCCCCGTCGAGAGTCCCTTCTAGCTCAGCGGGAAGGATTGACCAGATTGACAGACGTAGATCAAGATATTGAAGAACATCCACCTGAGAGTAAAGATAGCAGAATCTCGAAAAAGAGAGGCATGGTTTTCAAGAAATCTGAGATTCTGAATGCGACTTGTCTGATCGAGGTGATTCTCAAGGAGGACTGTAGCGCACCAAAAAAAAAAGGTCGTGGGAATATGACGAAAGACTAATTCAAATTGACCGAGTCGTTCAGAAAATCCGCGTTCTCGAGAAACCAAATTTATTTCCTTGTCCGTAACGTTTGTGCAACAATTCAATTTTCCTCAAGACAAATTGGATTACATTTCGTCGCTAACTTGACACTTGAACTCATTAACCTTGAATGGCGATACCCACACCAGATCTCTCACATCTAACGAAAATGGATTACAACGAAGTGTACGAACCTGCAGGTAACAGGTCTTTCCTTTCCGCCCTTTGGTCTTCCTTACAAACCCTTGAAAAATGTCGATCAGAAGATACATTTCTACTCCTTGACGCACTGGAAACGGATGCAGAAAGTCTGAAGAGCGATGACCCGCTGATCTGCCTCGAGGTTGGGTAAGGGTTTTCATGGTTTGCCTGTCCACGACTTCTCAATGAAGTGAAGTTCGGGATCAGGTTGCGTCACTGCTTTCATTGCGAAAATCCTCGGCCCATCAGTGCGTGCGTTTTCTACCTTTGTGAATGAAAAAAATTACAAGGAATTATAATTCTTTGCCAGTATATCTATGCACGGATATAAACCCTCATGCCTGTCGATGTACACGCTTGACCGGTCTGCAAAATAAAGTGAGTGATGCCATCGATCATCCACTTTACATCGTATTTGGCTGATTTTTTTGCTGGAAGGTGGATATCCAAGTTGTTAATGGGTCGTTGACCACGCCATTCCAGAGTCGGCTGGCCAGGAGAATAGATGTAATTCTGTTCAATCCACCTTATGTTCCGACTTCAAAAGAGGAAGCATCAAATGCACAAAATTCTCGAAACATAGGTGGGTCTTGGGCTGGAGGTGCAGACGGCATGGAGATAACAAATGACCTTCTCCGTCGTATTGAGGTGTTTTCATTCACTTCCGTTGAGCATCTTCATATTCATCAAGGCATTATTTCAAAGGAACTCCTATCACCAATTGGACGATTTTACCTCGTCGCATTGAAGCAAAATAACGTACCTAGGATAATACAAACCATGAAAGATGAATACAGTCTTACTGGCAAAGTGAGTCCTCTTCCCCCCTTCCTTTTCTCGACGCACACGCCTTCTACCAGGTTGTCTTGCAACGTCGCGCTGGTGGAGAACATTTGTTTGTAATCTGTTTTATAAGGCAGGATAACGTAACACAGCAATGAAATAAGTCTGTAAAGAGGGAGAAAATATGCAATGCAAGACAGTCCTAGGAGAAGACAACTACTACAACCACAAGATTACCAGATAAGTATTGAAAGTTCGAGTGAGAGAAGAAAGATGGGAGCATGAGATGAAGGCTGTCGTTGGATTTTGTGTAAATATTTCGTCAATCGAGGTTAATTACGATTCGTCGTGATCGTTAGGACGGCGACCTCGAATGCTGAATCGAGATGGTGATATGGTATGCGACGTAGTTCTCGCCATGTGTTCTCCTGAGTTGAGGGAAGGGTTACTGCTGTTGGGATTGGAGCCGGCATCAAATTCCAATCGTAATCTCAGAATACCACCTTGTCTAATCTCGACGAAGACATCTGCTGAAGATACCCCCACCGGCTTGATATGGCGCCAGATCTGAACGAGAAAGAATCGGTGTAAGTAAAATCTCTTCAAGTCCAAGCAAAGGGCAACGTACATCGACATCAACGTCGCCGATATCCTTGTCTTTGCCAATGGTTTTATGGTCGTGAAGTGTTATAAACAATTTTGGTGTAAGGGCGGAAGCAGCAAAGATGAACGACTCATTCCTGCCAAAAAAAAAGGTGTTAGAAACCGAGACGGAAGTAAAGCATCTGAAACGCCTCACCATTCCGGTGTACCTGTCTTGCTGGTATGCTTTGTCTTGAATTCCTTATCCCCTAGCCGGAGTGTGACATAAGGCTTAGCATCGTGCACTGGCAGGTCTTTGGCATCCAACACTGTGACTCTCAGTGCCCCAGGTTCGTGAGTGGCGACAGGGTTCTCGGTTGCTGGCGCTGACGGGAAGGTGGCAGCTGCAGCTGCATTTGGCATTTGCATATGGTCAGAGATACCAACAGGCTGGGACGTCTGTCCTGACGGGAGGTCAGCAGGCACCGCTGCCGCCAAAGGTTCTGGATGATCCTTGTCTCGCTTGAAGACACCAGTGACGCCATGGAACACACCCCTTCCTGCAGTGACAGGCGCCGCTCCAATTTGAGTCATCGCCCGACCAGCGCTCGTGAACGTTGATGTGGCCTTCCTTGACTTGGCAATGATTTCAGGCTGGAAGACCGTCTTTATGCGAATCTCGCCTTTTTCGCCATGTTTGGTACTGATGAGGTTGATTGTGTGTTCTTGAGCTTCGAACGGCTCCAGGCTAGAAAGATCGATCCTTCCAACGCCCAGAGACTTGGCCGCTTCAATTTGATTCCAATCAAATACCTCAAGCGAGAAGTCTGCAGCAACTCGAGAAGGCTGAATAGAAGTGCCAGTCAACAATCCATGTATTTAAAAACCAGACCAAAATACACACCACAGACACCTCGAAAGTCTCATTCCACTCGGGAGTGATTGTCTTTTTCTTCGTTTCGGATTTGTAGACCTTGCTTCCATTTAGAGTGAAGACAGCAAAAGGATCAGATTTGCCTGATACACAATTAGCCATGCAGATATATTCAGAAGCTTTTTAACATACCTGATCTGTCAACGCCACGAATGCCGTGACCGTCAACAAGTTCGACACGAAGGACGCCTTGATCTAATAAAAAGTTTGATATCAAACACGCTCTCTTCGAAAAGACACTCACTGTTGACGCTTTCTCTGGGTTCCAGTCTGACAGGTACAGGGATATATCGGGCTTCAATCATCACCGTGGAGTTATTTCTGTCGGTCTCGTCTTTCAGAGTATAAGTGTGTGGTGCAGACTGCATAAGTCCTTGCCGTCAGCAACACAGAATAAACTATACATCATAAGAGAAAAACACACCATGGTGGCCTCCAAGAAAGCCTTGGCATCCCCTTTCCACTCGGCAATGACTTCGTCCTTCTCACTATCGCTAGCCACGTTCAAACGAAGCCACACCCGCCCGAAATCGACTTCCTTGATAAAGCCTTCGCCGACATAGCCCCACTGTGCTTGTGTGCTGCGGGCCTTAACGGTGCTGAAGCACGGCCAGTAACCATCATCCAGAAGCACCTCAAGACGGCCCTTCCTCGAAAGGTTGCCCGAAATGACATGGAACACGATAATGCCAGATTCTGTCAAATTCATTTTAAGTGATATGAATGGAAAACGCTAGAAGTGCACTTACGTTGGGCGAGCAATGCCTCATTGCTCATATCCACAGTGGTTTCGACTGGAGGTTCAGGAGAGCCCTTTCCATCCTCGCCATTTGACTTCGTCCCAGTCCCAGACGACTTCGTTGATTTGGCTGATTTGGCCGACTTGTGAGTATCCACACTTATGTTATCAATAGACTTCTGCGCCTTGGCGTGGCCTGGGGCCCGGGGTTTAGCATCCGACGAGATCGTCATTCCAGTAGGGACAGTTTCTTCCCCTGCTGACGATTCGCCATCCGAAACCTGCCCTCCATCTTCATCCCCCTGGTCCGAGCCGAGTTGCTGAGCTTCCTCGCCATGCAGTTCGAACTTATGGAACTTGACGTTGAGGGTAGGAATGAACTCGGCAGTGTAATGGAGGGTTCCTTTGAGGGCGTTGCCCTTGTCGAGGCGGATAGGATCGGTTGCATTCTTGACGCCTTTGGATTGGAAGGGATAATGAGGGTCTTCGCGTGACTCTGCTGCTATATCAGACAAGTGGAGTTCGACGGATCCAAGAGAACGGTCCTGGAAGAACACGTAAACGAAAGAAATTTGTAAGTTATTGCTAATTCACCTTCGTCAAATGTTGATAATCCATGCACTCGAGCATCAATGTCTATCAAGTCATGTTAGAAGGATTCATTTTTGGTTTTAGCTTATACACACCTCTCTCAACGAATGGACTGTCGAAGCACATTAGGATAGCCGTATCATACGAGTAAAGAATGGACTTACCAGGAACGTAGATAATTTGGTCCCAAACGGGGTTCAAGTCTGCAAACCAAGCACTCAATAAATCGGTTTCGATGGATAAGGGAATTCACGTACTGTTGTTGATAACCTCAGTTCTGCCTTTGGTAACGTTTTGAACCTGAACTCGAAGATAGGGATCGCTTTTGCCACCAAGAGTACCCTCCACATTCCTAGAAGGAAAGTCAATAGGCCATAAGATCCAATTTCTTGACTGGAGAAGGAGATCCACATACTTGACATCAACGGCCCTGTCGATCAACAACTTCACAACCCCAATGGGTGGCGCATACTGCTCCGAACCATGGACCGAGCCTGCCATATTCAACGGCTTCCACTCCGCCGACAACCTTACCCGACCAGACTTGCATCCGCTGAACGGGAACCAATCCCTCTCCGCACCCTTGGCATTGAGCAAATCTACAAGCTTGATAGACATGTATCCAACCACAGGGTCCTTCAGGAAATCGCGGTCGTCAATACATTTAATGGTGACCGTCGCAGACTCCTTGTCTGTGCACAAGTACTCGTACGGGGCCTCCCAGACGGGGTTGTTGGTATGCTTGATGCAGACGGTGGAGAAGGACGACGACTTGGCGCCGTTGAGGTACACTTTCATGAGCGGGTTGAGCTCGCCTGACATTGACTTGGTGTGGTCGAGCTCCTTGGCCTGATGGATGACGAGACGCACAATCCCGACAGCTGGAATAAAAATAACACGACCATTAGATATCACCTGGAGATATTTTCGATGCAAGAAAAAAACGTACAAGAGTCAAGCAATTCTTCCTTGCCTTCCTCGACCTCAATAACAGGATAATAATTGACGTCATAGCGCAGTTCACCGCGAGTCTTTCCATCCTTCAACAGCGGAGAAACGATGCCTTCTTGGGTCGAATCCTCCAGCAATTTCTCGAACTCGAATGTAGCAGAACTCATCAGAGTATTTTTCCGGTGGTCGTTGTAATCATACATGTTCAGAGTCAAATTATCCTTCAACGAGTTGATCAAGAGGTACTTGGTCTCCACCCATGTTGGGTTATAACTATAACCAAGTTAGATAACGAAGAACAATAATTAAGATTAAACTCACGTATTCGACTTGTACTTGGTGCGAGCAAGCTCTGCGCGGTTGTTGATGGTCAAACTAACATAAGGATCTGGAGTGCCACCACCAATCTTGGTGCCCGTGATACCACGCGCAGAGTGGATGATAACCTGTACGACACCGATAGCCGCATCGAGTGGCTTGCCAGAGAGCATCTGCTCTAGGTTCAAACTAAAGACATTCGGATCGTACATCATCGGGCCGAGCGTCGCGTGTGTCATATCACGAATGAAAGACGATAACCCAGGAATCTGCACATATATAATTAATTAAACAACAAGTGAGGAAAGAAGCATAAGATACTCACACTAGCAATATCGAACCCAAAGGTGTCTCCACCAAGGGGTTTCAAAACATAGCCAATCACCGGTTTTTCCAAAAAGGTAAGGTCCAGAATCTGGATATGGGGAAAGTTGGGGGTGAGCTTCATGCGGATACGCATAAGGCCGCTGAACTGAGATGTCTTCGACGAGAATTGGCAGCGCCGCAGTTGCCAGACCCTTGCCAAGTACCACGGAGAGCACGATTTTGGGATTGACTTTGAACTGGTCCGACTTCTGCCTTTCAGTCATGTCAGAGGTGTCCTTTGGGGTAAACGAAATGCCCCAGTCCATCATGACGATATCCTCTTCCGTCCTCGGGAACGTGCGGACCTTGTCAATGCGTGGCGCCTTGGTGCCGAGTGTGAAGTGGTCGAGCCTGAGCGAGTCAAGGAAGGCCGGCGTACTGGTGCTCAAGATCTGGGACACCGAGCTTTGGATAGTTAGAGACAGAACGGGCTCATACATGAGCCAGAAGCGGTCGAGGAAATTGTTGAGCCAGTCCGCGCTCTCGTGCTCAGATGCGAGGCGCGTCTTGACGAGCTCACGCTGGATGTCGTCGCGCACGTAGCGTCTGAGACGGTCCATGGACGTGCTGTAATATGTGTTGCAGACTGCAAGAACGATGAACAGCCAGCCCCAGCCGAAATTAAAGCGCGCGAAGAAATGGGACGTTAGGACAGCCTGTGGGATGACCATGCCGTCAGTCAAAGCATATGAGACAGAATGATTAAAGACGCACGAAGACGATGATGCCTGCATTGTGGTACCAAGCACCGTAGAATTGTTCTGAGAGGAACATGTCGAGCACACCCTTGTCGCGCTCCTCGCCTTCAGGGAGGTGAGGGTCATCGATGCCTGACACCTGGCGCCAGCCAATCTTGTACCAGTCCGGAATGGCAGGAACAGGTTTGGCGGGCATAGCGCCTGGTAATGAAGCTGTCTCATCCGCCTCGTCAACACTTTTCTCCACACCATTCTCGGGAACGCTTGCAATGTCATTTCGTTTTATGACTGGCTTCTCCCCGTTGCCGACGTCTTCGACAACTATGGTCGGCACGGGAGGGGTTGTATTGGTCTTGGCCATTTTAATCTCTACAGTGCAGGAAAGGAGTAGGTGTCAGTAATGTTTGAGATGGGAGTTAGATGGCATAGGAGGAGTTGATGTCTTGCTGCGACACAAATGATATGCCGGGCAGGGGCGGTGGACAATAGCGAGCAGAGATCCAATAATATTTACCTTGCGGTGGTGGTTTCTGGGGCTTCAAATCGTTGAGCTGCTCGCGGCCCTTGGCAATCTGGGCCTTGTCTTGTGGATTATTGGAATTAGGATTGAAGGAGTGCATTGGGGGACCCGTAGGCGCGTCCTGTTTCATGATGGGGTCAGGCTGGGCGCTGCCTGCACCGTTGGAGAGACCGCCCGGCATGGTGGGGAGAACAGGACGAGGAGCGGGGGAGGGTGGGAGGGAAAGAGTGAGACGATAAGGAGGAGCGAATTAGAGTTGAATGCAGAGGCTAAAAGAGTGGGCAGACAGGCTGTTTACCATGCCTGATGTCACCGCCCCAGGTCTGGATCACATCCCCGGCCGGCCGTATCCGAATGCGGGCGATGCGTTCCTGCCCTCCCTCCTCACACAGCGCGTCATTGCACCACAACAGGGACCGTATACGCGCATGGTGGTCCAACGAAATATATTCATCGTCGTCGCTGCGGTCGTTTGCATCCCAGGAAAAGATACTTGAAGCTCTCAGTTTAAAATAGCACGATCAGGGACGCGAACGTCGAAGATCGTGCAAATGGGATTGGCCAATGCAAGTCAAGAGACCACCTCATGTTTGCTCTCTCTCTCTAGTTTTCTCTTATTATTGTTGGAGTGCGCTCATCGGTCTACTGAGATATACGTATTGCCCGACTATGATGCCATTGCCATGAATTGAATGATGCAATACGAACATGTAGGCAGAGAAATACCACCGCCTCCACGCACACACGGTCCATTCACAAATGTGACGCCACCGCGCACTGTCGTTGAATAAAAATAAAAGCACAAAAGATTTCGCCTGTCGTCGGGGACGGCGGCAAGGCAATTCACAACCACCGCTGTCGCTGTCGACTGTGTGCACGTGATGCGACCAAATCATGGCATATTTGGCAACAGCGTCTAGTTCACTGACATTGAGCAGACCATTTCTACTGTGCACCGCATCTAATCACACCAGACCGATGTCATGAACCAGCCATCCTCTCTCAGAGACCTCTACATCGACCCCTCCAAAGCCTGGGCCTTTGTGCCTTCCGCCTCACCCCCCTCCAACGCCACTGAGCCCGCCATTCCCGCCGACGCCCCCGCCGCCCCGGCCTACCAGTGGTCCACCCGGCCCTCGCACAATTCCATTTTCGACCTCTCGCCCTCCCTGGACCTCTCTGAGCCGACTGGAATCAATGCTGCACAGCTGTTCAAAGCGTTCGTCGCCTCGGCCGTGCTGCAGTACACCAGCACGGCCATCGTCATGCCATGGGAGGTCGGGAAGCTGTTGCTGCAGGTCCAGTGGGTCCCAAGGGACGCAGGCGAGCCGGAACCCGTTGGTGCGGAACTTGGGGAGGACGATAATGACGACGTGGTGAGTCTGTTTTTGATGCCCGGGTTTTTCGCGTCGTGCTGAATGGCCTTGCAGTTAAGCGACGACTCGACAGAGAACGATTCGTACTTTGCCGACCCGCATGCGACGCCGTCTACTCGACCTCCTGCTCCCCGCGCACGGGTGGATGATCAGGGTTACGTAATTCGTCGTTCCGTGCTTGAGGAAGGGACACGGCCAGAGTACATTATCCCTGTAGGCAGCGCGGATGGCGTATGGGGGATGATGAAACGCGTTGCAAGGTTTCGAACGGAAGGCTATCTCGCTCTTTGGAAAGGTACAGATTTTCTTGTGGCATTCATGATAAGAAGCTTATGATTATTGCAGGCCTTGTGACGTCCTGCGTGAATGAAGTGTTGTCAGACACCTTGCAGCCTATGGTTAATGGATTCCTGCAGTCTTTGTTGTTTCCATCAATGTCTCCATTCCACCAACCACCGATCATACTTCCGGTCGCGTCGCACCTGATCACAGGATTCGTGCTTTCACCACTGGATCTTATTCGAACGCGTCTTATCATTCAGTCTAATTCACCGCGGTATCGACGGTACTCAGGGCCTATCGATGCACTTCGACAAATACTACGAGATGAGGGTGGGCTGCGGGGAATATATCTGCACCCTCATTTGCTGATCCCGACGATTTTGGACAATGCGCTGCGTCCTATTGTCTCGCTTGCGCTTCCAGGAATGCTGACCTCGTATTTCGGATGGGGACATATTACAGAAGACACGCATCCTATCGGATGGGGAATTGCAGAACTGGGGAGCAGCTGCGTTGGATTGCTGGCCACGCTGCCGATTGAGACAATACGGCGGCGACTGCAAGCGCAGATGCGGGGGTCAGCCGAGCCCATGGAGGCGTGCGTGGAACTGCGGCCTGCGCCGTACAACGGAGTGGTGGACGCGTTCTGGCACATTCTGACAGAAGAACGGTCGGACTTGCCGATTACGCGACGCGCTCGGCGGCGAAGGATGTCGACAAAGGGCAAGGAGAAGGAAGAGGAGGAGAAGGAGGAAGAGGCCGAGGACGAGTACCAGAGCTGGTTCCGGAACACGGGGATCGGGCAGCTGTACCGGGGGCTGGGGATGCGGCTGGGGGCGAGCGGGATTGTGTTTGGACTGGCGCTGGTGGGCGGAGGCGACGAGGCGGACGGAGGCTGGGCCGAGATATGAATATAAATAGAATATGACTTTACGGCCGGGAGATGCCGGCACAAGGACGTCAGAGAAAATAAGTTTGGGGCAACTCTTCACTGTCTGCCATGTCCAAAGGTGAACTCGAGTCTATTGGTCTTCTCGCTGCTGACCCTCTTTCGCAGAATCGCCGTCCACTGTGCCCCTGCTCGCCCGCGCTCTCCACCGCATCCGCTCGACGCCGCCAAGAATCATCGCGTCGCCCCCAACCCGTGCGTCCTTTCTCCCAGACTCACTCCCAGCCCCTGACCATCCCCTAGAGCCCCGCCGAGCAGCAGTCGCGCTCATCATCCGCGTCGTCCCGTCCCCGCTCGCCCCGCACCCGCTCAACACAGACAAGCCCCCGACCCTCTCCCAGTTCTTTGACGCCGACTGGGTCAACGACCCCCACGCCCATGCCGAGCTGCTCTATCTCCACCGCGAGAACACCAGCGGCAGCGATGCGTCTCTCTGGCAGGCAAAACTGCGTAACAGCACAACAGAGGCACACGTCGCCTTTCCTGGTGGTAGACAGGAGCCAGACGACGAGGGCGGGCTCTATACCGGTATGCGTCTATCTTTCCTCCACCCTTATCTCCCTCCTAATTGCAATTGCCCTCCAGCGATGAGACAGACCTGGGAGGAAATTGGCATTGATCTCGCAGAGCCGTGCTACACGTGCATCGGCCAGCTGGACGATCGAGAGATCACCACATCCCTCGGAAAACGCCTCCTGATGATCCTCTCCCCCTTTGTCTTCCTCCAGCTCACCCCCCACGCGCCTCCGCCCGACCCTGTGCCCTCGACCTCCCTCCACTGGACGCCCCTCGGGTCTCTTGTCTCCCTGCAATCCCCGCCAAAATGGTCCAACGTTACAGTCGACGCCGCCTCCCGTCTCGCCCCAAAGCACTCCGCCGTCCTGCGCTTCCTCGTTCGCGTCCTCATTGGCAGTATGGAGTTCCCTGCCATCGTCCTCCAGCCCTCCATAGACCCCGCCATCCCCATCGCCAACGGCAACAAGGCACACGACCGGTTGGAGAAGGGCATCCCCCCTCAACCCCAAAGGCCCAAGCAGCTCAAACTCTGGGGTCTCTCACTCGGCATGACACTCGACCTCGTGTCCTACATGATTCTGCCCATACCCACCCCAGAGAACCGTAATCGTCCAGGCCGCCCCGGTATCGGTGCAGACAGCACCACCTCCTCCCCGCTCTCGCCCGTCATGCAGCTCCCGTACCAGCCAGTGGCAGAGGACTTTAGAATGGAATACATCGCCCCGAGCCTCGCGAGCGTCTTTCCCCGCTTTTCATACCCGGACGTCAACTTTTGGATCTGGTAAGCTGTTCATTTCATTTTTAGGTTGACAGCTTCACTCACAGCCATGACGTTATCACTGACGATTAGGGTGTTTGGTAAACGCTATCGTGAAGTCATCCGAGGTTGGGAGGCCAGTGTCCGTGAAGGCGGCACGAACGATCGACGGTACGCATTTTCGTGTCACTGATATGTAAAGCATGGCTTCTAACTTGCCGCAGGATAAACTGGTCCGGCTCCGCGCTGAACACATTTTACGCCGCCATCCGCAAAGCTCTCGTCGTCGTGCTCGTAGCGCGCGCCCTTGGCGTCCTATTCGGCGCCTCCTTTGCCATGTGGTGGATATTCAGCTGAACGACGGGGTCCTCGTTCTTAAAATTCATCTTTTTCTTCCTCGTCCTCCTTATCGACATCCCTCTTTATGAACTATCCTCGTGTTGTATCTGATCTACACCCTTCTCTTCCCCCTTTTATATTTCATTATTCCCTTTTATGTTGTGGTTTATGGATTGGACGCACATACACACACCCTAGCAATAGATAACCCTCGCAAGGAGGCAACAGCGATGACGACGACCCTGGCATGCGAATGCTGCCTATGACCACATCATTCTGCGATTCCCACTCTCCTTTTTCCTCCGCGTGCAGTAGAGCTCGAGCAAGAAAGGTAGACACGACGTACAGACGCAGAGAATATATCAAGCTTGATTGATTGATAAGAGCGCTCTGGATTCTAGCGTGAAAAGTAGCTGTGGGACTGCTACCTTACGACTCGATGTTGGACCGAGAAGAGAGGAAGGGAAAAAGGCAGAGTCACTGTCTGCTCTCATCATTCAAAGGTGTTATATACCGGCTTTTTCTTGGCCTGGCATTACCCCGGGACAGATCAAGTCGACACAATTCGGAAGAGCTGCACTTGAGTTCATGCGCGGGGTGTCAACGCCTGTCATGACCGCTCACGAGTCCGTCAAGGACTCAAGTTGTGTTCACGGGAGAGACTCTGTCAGAATTAGGAAGCTGGCAGGGTGCTCATTGTCCATGTGATCAATCTCAACGTTCAAGGCTGAAGAATAAAGCCTTGCGCGTAGAGGTTGAGAAACAATCCAAATTTCATGAGGTGTCCATGCAACGAAGAATGAAATAGTCTACAGCTGTGATATAGTACACGCCTTTTATTTTCCTGTTATCTTCCCGATCCATCCTCCTGACCACCTGATTGCAGATCCAATACGCGGAAACGAGACCAAATCACGCCAGAGGCAATCCGCAGACCTCGCAGTCTGTACCACCATGCACGTTCTCGAATGTGCAATGCGGGCATACCCTAATGCCTGGGCTGCCACCGCCACTGCGAGCCGCGGCTTCTTCTGCTGCAATCTGATCGTAGACCTCGGGTGGAATGTCGTCGTGCATCCCTTCTGATGAGGACCCAGAAGGCGCAGAGGTGCTTGGTGGGGCGGCTGAACGTGATGATACGCGGGTAAGAAAAGAAAAAGAAAAATAGATACAAAGTAAACTCACGAGCACTCTCTCGGGTGAATGTCATCAGCGTTTGCCAACCGTCGGTGGATAGGACAGGGTCGATGTTCTTCGCGTCCTCAAGCAGATTCAGAGAGGTCACAGTGCCCATCATGACCTTAATATCATCCTGAAAGATAAAAAAGACGGAAGTTGAGCAAATATTCAGAATAAGTAACATGAAAATTACACATACGGGAGAGAACAGTTGCGTCGTTTCTAGGAACGCGATAAAATGCCAGTCGCTCAGCCATTTAGCGAGTTCGATCTTCTTGTAACTTTCGCTGCCGGGATGTAATGAAGGCGCCTCTAGTTTACGAAGCGCGGCCATGGCGTTTTCGAGGTTTTGGTTTTCTAGCCCTGGCCTATTTTCGATGGCGAACTGGGTTGATTGGAACACTGGGGATGGGTTTTGCGGGAAACCGTGCGTGACCTGAAGTCGTAGGGATGATGTTTTGAATATAAGACAATGAACCAGATAAATGGTACTTGCATTAACCAGTAGATATTCCACAGGGAAACAAGGCTTGGCGTTCTTCTTCACCTCGAGCCCATACTCATTCTTGTAAGAGAAGAAGACGTCAGGAATATACCTCGCCGAGTCGTGAGTCCTATCCTCGTCCTTCACGCGAACGATTCCGGGGTCGACGCTGGCTTCGATCATGTCTGCTTCCACCATCGCTACAGCCTGCTCCGAAACCTGATATGCGGATACGTCAACCTGACCATCCGCCGTTGCAGTGAGCACAGCTGTCACAAGGCGCGACGCGTACTGTCCAGTGGGCGAAGACTTGGTCGGCGTTGGGTTGCCTTTCTGCATTGTAGCAGCGAAAATCGCCTCCAATGAGGACAAGTAGAAGGATTGTGCATGTCGCTTGTACACGTTTTTCGTCCGATCCTCAGGTGTTGGGTCCAGGTCCGTGAAGATATAGCCCACAACTGTCAGCGGCGTCGATGTCTGACTTGATAGGTGGCGGATGCGCTTCTCATCTTCCCATGGCCAGCCTAATGTCAGTCCATCGAGCTCTCCTTGCTGAGGCGGTTCATAAATCGCTTCCACGACTGCTTTAACGCCCATCGGAACCTTGTCGTACGGCTCATAACGGCCTAGCAACCACCCGAAGCGCTGTAGCCCTGTCTTTCGCCATGCTTGCAGGAACCGGTCGATGATGTCCATGGACGCGATCTCTAGGTGATCTACCATCCGGAAGGGTTGGGATTGCAGAGTTATCGAAGACGGCTGGCATGCTGTACAAATGCCGGCGGGCCAAGGGGGATGTGATGCAGTCGGACAGGGTACCTTAACTTTGTAAGACAGAGGGTTCAAAGGCGGAAGCTGAGATGCAGCTGAGCCGGAAGGTTTGGGTGTAATCTTCTGTAGGTAGGCATGATATGATAGATGCTTGATCGCGTGTTCCTTGTGGTAGGCAGCATCGTATGGTTCCAAAGGCATGCAATAATCGCACATCCCGTTCATCGCATGCTTGCAAAACCTAGAATCGCGCTCTCGAGGAATCTTCCCAGAGTGTGATCGCCAGTATACGTCCACGGGATCCTCTTGTACGGTTTCCCAAGGGCGCTTCGCCACATCCTTCGTCACTGTGGTGTTCGACGTTACGGCAGAAGTGGAGGGCTCAGCGCCAGTGGCAGTCGAAGATTCAGGTTTGGACTGATACGAGACAAATACAAGATCTCCATGGCTAGTGTTAAAAGCTTAATGAGGTGTAGTAGGTACGATGAGTGTATGGCATACCTAAGCCCGAGCGTTTTCAATGTCTGGCCTTTCAAGGACGAAATTTTGACCTCATTTCCTCGAGGCTGGTTTGAAATGGTGACACTCGAGATATCTGGATCTATCGATGTTTCCACTATCTAGAAGCCTTGATCAATAGCTACTAATGTATGATGTTCAAAAAGCCCACCTTCGCTAATAATTTCGAAATGTCGTCTTCTGGCGAAAAGTCGTAACGAAAGTTGCCATCCTTAGATCTTATTCTAATTAACTGTTTACGCTCAGAGAAAAGCTAATATAAGTCAACCAAAATGCACGTACCATGTTTTACAGCAGGAAATATGGCCGTGGTGGTAAAGATGTAAGTGAAGTGCAAGTCAAGATCAGTCGACGCGTCAATCTCAAGACGCGTAATGGCTGACTAAGCTCGGTTCTCAAGTTTCTGTCGCCGGAGTCGCCGGACCGTCGCTTGAGCAAGGGAAAACTGTACCTTGAGCAAACCTTGAGCCTTGAGGATGCCTTCATAGAACACAACTGCCAGGACATCAGCTGGTCTTCCCAAAAATGCAATAATATGAGAAAATGCCGTACAGAGAACCATTGAGGGCCAAAGGGTCGCGCGATGTCAGTGACGAAATTGCACAGAAGAATTTGCCTTTTAGGCGTGATAGCCACCGTTTGACAACTTCGCTACCCTTTGTACTGGAGATTTGGGATGAGTGTTTTGATATCTTGAAGCATACGGTTGTACTTAGACCCATACTCGATTGAATTCTTTTCGATTACGAGGAATAATACATCAAATGGTTGTGGCCATCGAAGCATGTCCGTTTGCGTGTTACTCGTTGAAACTGTCGCAATCTTGTGTACCGATGGCGAATCAAGGCCCTTACCGTATTTTTGCCCAAGTTCTTGCAATGCGTAGATCAAGTATTATTATCGTGTCCTCTCCCCTGCCGCTTGTTATGCTCTCTCTCAAAAGCGAAGCTTCAGACAACCTCACATCACTTACGCCTCCGTTTTCCGTATCTCAAGAACTGGAAAATTGGCAAACTTTGCAATTTGCATTCGATATGGACCGTGAACAACCGTCAGACTCTCGTAATACACAAAGATCCCGCTCCACTTCGAGTTCTAATCCAACTGGGCAACCAAATCCCGATGTAAGTGAGTATTACTCGTTCATTTCCCTGAATTCCGCATCAAGAGCCTCAATACCGTCAGATATCCAGGATGCCGCACTACTGGCCCAGTTCGCTGCCGCCGCTGGAACAGGAGATCTTTCCAATGTATACGCCAACATGCTTTCGCAGAATCCTTATCCATCGATGAGTCCCTCTCCCGGGTTTTATGGTAATTTCCTGCACCATAATCCAATGCCACCACCCTCAACTTCCGCCACTCTCTTCACTCGACTTCCCTTGGCATGCCCTTCCACCCCACCAGTCCCAGGCAGGTCCGGGCAGTTACTGACTCGCACCAACCGACCGCGAGTACAAGCCTTCCGAACCTTCCGCACCTGGACACCCAATATGGCTCACTTCCTCAGATGGATTCCACCAGAGGAAGCAGACGAGGGCAACAATCACCCTCCACCTCCAGGTCGAGCCAGGGACACAGCACGAGTTCCCCCGAGGTAGAACTAACAGATGCCGAACGTCTCGCCATGGCGGACGAGAAACGACGACGTAACACAGCGGCTTCTGGTAAGATACACGATTGTTTGTCTGCGTCCACCAATTTGACGAACTTATAATGTTCAGCGCGTTTCAGAATCAAGAAGAAACACAAGACCATCAATCTTGAGCGGTCGGTATCAGATCTGACCGGGAGAGCAGAAGAGCTGGAGCGAGAGGCAGCAGATCTGCGAAGAGAGAAACGGATGGCTCAAGGAGATTGTCATGCTCAAGGGTACACATTTTGCAGCAAGCAACCAAGCACACAGAGAAGCATTGTCTCAGGCAGTAGCATCGGCCTCTACCAGTGGACAGATCACAAGCACAGGGAATAGCTGGTCCCTCAGGAAGTACACCAAGTGCAGGCAGAGGAATCTGTGTCAGGGTCTTCGGAATCAGAGTCCGTCAGACAACGAAGAGATTAGGCTCGGATAAGAAAGGAAAGGGAAAGCAGACGAGTAGGAAGAAGTAGTCTGTTCTGGTGGTGATTCCTTGGATATTTTTTTTTGTTTTTTGTTTCGGAAGGTAGGGTGCAGTATCAGTACAGGTTAGAGGCGTATGTCCAATTGTTCGAATCTTCATCCGGTACCACAGCAAGTCAGTGAATGTAAGCCAAGTGCAGAACCTAGAAAGAGGCGGAAAGAGGCGTCCAGAATAAGCAAAGCAGGGAATCTGGGAAAGCCTCAAATATGAGGTCGGTCTGTGTCGGTCGAAAAACCCGTTCCCACGCCCACTTCCCTCGGTGCGGAAGCCCATCCGTGGGTTGTCCTTCCCTCTGCACAAGAGCCGTATCTCTTCTCTATGTCATTTGGGAGGCCTCCTTCGATAAATGTAGGTTTCAAGGTGACGGCACCGGACCGTGGATCATTCCCTTTGGATCATTATGGTGCGTAGAAATGAACCTGCTATGGATGTCCACTGACGGGTAGCTCCAGGAGAATGCAAAGAGAAAATGCAACTCTATATGTCTTGTCTGAAGGAAAACGGTAGCACCTCGAGTCCATGTCGAAATTTAAGCAAGGATTACCTAGACTGTCGCATGAACAAGTAAGCAGATTTTTTCCAGTCCACCTCGATATAGCAACTCAACCAACCGTCGTCCTCAACCGTAGAGGTTTGATGGAACGAGACGAATGGAAGAATCTTGGATTAGCCAATGTGGATGACAAGTCGAAGACTCCTCTTAAAGACGATAAACCACCCCAGACCACAGGCGAAAATCAGTCAACACAAAACTAGTCGTGCGCAGTCCAAGAAAGGCTCCTGCCTGGAGCACCTTTTACCATTGGTTGTTCCTTCATGATCATCCATTGGGCTCGGACTAGAAGCTTCATACCGCGCGCAACCTGCCATCATTCCCAAACTCCGCCATACAACATATCCCGCGCACATTCGTCGACGCTCTCGGCTTGACAGCAATGTTGCAGCTGGCGATTGAATGTCGTCGCACAACTCGCAAAGGTGACCAGGTTATCCAGCACACTCTCGAATAGACCAGGTTTTCCATATAGCTGCAATATCTGAAGTTCAGTATAGGTGGAAGATGTAAAATATGGGGTTGCAATAATATATATTTTACGAGGTGGATTTGGGCATCTCAGCACGTTCGTAGCCTCGAGGCAACACCTACTTAGGATCAAGAAGGATCAAATCCAGAACCTCGGCATAATGTGGAGTACCTCCGATTAGAAGGTAATGTTCACTTCAGTAAAGGTTTGCTTCGCATACTGATTTGATACTTATATATGCTATCGCCTACCGTAATCCTACAATTCTGTGAACACAGAACGTGTCCGTCATGAACAAAATTAGTCAAAGAACGTTTCTCCATGAGTCGCAATTTGAACCCGTTGCCGCTCTCAGCGGTTTCCCCAATCGGGATATTCAATGGTTTTGGGTGTTGAACGTTCGTGCTTCACCTCGGGTGGCGAAGTGCTCTGACATATGGTGTAAAATTCACGCTCAGATGAACTGCTTTGGGCCAAGAGAGACGTATAACTCTATCCCGTTGGAGATGGACTGCATTCTCAGTACTTCGGACGCGTCGTGCTGCCCAGTCTTTCGCCATTCAGAGCGACTGAAGTCCTCCAGCAATGCGCCTGTTCATGATCTCGACCTGCATAACTGTCCTTCCAGCAGTGTCTTCCACCTTGTTTAATCCCGCAACATGGACGGTCCAAAAGTCGCGATATTTCGATGTGCAGGTGAATGAAGGAGCTTCACTGTGTTCATCCCGTCTGATCTGTTTAGGGGCATCGTGGTAGTCGAGGGGAAACCGTTGAGAGCACCCTTCCGGCTTTCGCTTGGTGTGTCTCAATGAATTCTTAGCCAGTTCCTCCCAACTGATAGGTTCAAGGGGATTAATCGACGGTGTAACAACTCTCGAATTGGACAATGGCATAACCAAGGTCAGTTATAAAGCAACATCGGTAGGTGAATCATAAACAATGGCTTATTTAGGATGGCACTGTCATCGTTTGGCACGACGAAGAAATAACAGCTGAGAAATGCAACGACACGGCACCTGTGGTATGTTGAGCATCAGCTTTAGAAAAATAAATATTAAGACGCACCTGCATAGACTAAAAATGACCCGGACTTCCCGTACGTCGGGAAACATATTGCAAACCTAACATTGGCCCAAATCAAAACTTTGGATTGTGGTTCCAAGCGTTTAACTGATTTTCGTAAGGACCATGATCAATACAGTTAGATTGAAGACTGAGAGGTCTGCATTCAGCATTGCAACTGACATATCCTGGAACGAAAATCTCGACGCTCGGCGAGCTCTTCAAGTTTGCTCAGTGTGCTGACCCCAATCGCGATGTTCAATGGAATATCGAGTCGAAGATAAACCCAGTGGTCACTAACGCACCTCGAGGGGTGGATGACTTTGTCCAGCTGCAATATGCTGAATTTATGCGAAGTTCCTACGAATTGTCACAGATTACGGTAGGCAGAGACAGCCAATAAGAAAAGAAAAGGACTTAAATGCAGAAAATTGCAGTACCAAAGCTTTGACTGGAGGACATTGATCGCAATGAAGGTGGGTTGCTGTTCGCATGATGATTGGACAAAGTTGACGATCCAAGTATGACTAGAGTTTAGATCCTAGGATTTCCACAGCTGCTTTGATTGAGGGGTAAGTCGTTTGGTCAGCGAAACGTATTTACTTGCCTCTAAAACACTGAGCATATAGTCACACTGCCACCGGTGAAAAAAATGGCACTTCCCCATGGCTTGGGGGACTTCGACTCCAAGATTTCCCTGGTAACACCACTGGTCAACAAATTGCACATGCAGCGAAGTCTATCAAAGCAAGCATCGTTTCTCCTGTTGCGATTTCGAGCGCAGGAACCGGTATAGATCCAACCGACCCGGGGTATGTGCCTTTTGCGACACAGGATATGATAGAGCAAGCACATGAGTTGGGCTTGACGGTGAAACCCTGGACCGTAAGTATTTTCAGTTCTCCCATGCAGGACCCGTATAGTGATATTTGGTTGCCGTGTAGGTCAACCGTCTCAATATCGTCACTCAGCTGCTTGACTGGGGAGTCGATGGGATCATCACAGACTATCCAGCACAGGTCCGTCGATTAATCAAGGAGCGTGGGCAAGCTGTCGCGCCTACGTTCAGCAAGAAACGCGTATTACAATGCTTGAAGGAACATGTGCAGAAGGTCTAGAAAGTCTAAGTAGAAGTTGAGGAACTTTTAGATTATATTTATTTAAAGCAAACAAATTCGTATGCATGCATACCTCAAAATAATGTTTGATGCCCAACCATGAAAATTGACTATGGTCACCCTCAATGGAATAATGTTGATGGCTGTGGTGAGCAAACATCGGCGACAAGTTGAAGTGAAATCCAAACCGGGACGGAACGGATAATACGGCAAAGTCCGGTTGGTGCCAAAGTTGAGCTCGTCGTTGTCACTTTTATTTCAGTACTCGCTCTCCATCCATGGCTACATTCCAGGCCGTCAAAAAGGCGGTCACCCTCGCGCCCACTGTCCGCGCCCTTCCCAGCGGCATTCCCTACGCCCCTTTGCTGAACGTTGCAGCCAGGGCACCCCATGACCCTCACAGCCATGGTCACGGAGAAGTAGGCCCTCGTTCTGACCTTGCGCCACGCTGGGCTGGAGGGGTTTCGCAAACGTCTTCAGGGCTCGTCACTAAGACTTATACCACCAGTGAATTTTCTTTCTTTCTTTGTGGCTTACGGCTTTCTCATTTGTTTCTTATATCACTAGTTTCGCCATCGTCTCTCTCCCAGCAGCGATTCATTCACACCTCTGTTGCCGTCAAAGACGCGCCGCAAGTCCCTGACTTCTCTGCGTACCGCACAAACACGGATAGCAACCGGACCCTCTCCTACTTCATGGTCGGCTCTCTCGGCATCATCTCCGCGTCTGCTGCAAAATCCTCGGTGTCAGAGTTCCTCCAGAGCATGGCTGCCTCAGCTGACATTCTAGCCCTCGCCAAGGTCGAGGTTGACCTGTCGACTATTCCGGAGGGCAAAAATGTTATCATCAAATGGCGAGGAAAGCCTGTTTTCATTAGGCATAGAACACACTCTGAGATCGAAGAAGCGCGTTCCGTTGACTGGAAGCACCTCAGAGACCCTCAGCCTGACGAGGACAGGGTGAAGAAGCCTGAATGGTTGGTTATGTTGGGTGTCTGCACTCATCTTGGATGCGTGCCCATTGGTGAAGCTGGCGATTACGGTGGCTGGTGGGTCTAATTTTTTACTTACCTATTGGTCTTCAGTGTGCTCACGATCGCGTTATGCGCAGGTTCTGCCCCTGCCATGGCTTCTCACTACGATATTTGTTCGTCCACTATTTTACTAAATATGTTCTATTCTGACCGATTTTTCCCTAGCTGGTCGCGCCCGCAAAGGCCCTGCTCCTGTAAGCTTCCTTAGCTATGAGTATTATTCGCGACCTAACATCTCGTCTTTAGTTGAATCTCGAAATCCCTCAGTATGAATTCAGTGAAGCAGATGAAAAACTGGTTATTGGATAATTACTACATAGAAGCTTGTGCAGAGTTACCATATTTTGCAAATATTTTGGGCAACCAATAGACAATTCGTTGCTCCTTCCAATCTCATAGCAGCTGCTTGCTGGTTTGTATCTTCAAGTCGTCCTTCTACAAGCAGCTGGAAACAAAGAGGAGATGGTTGCTGCTCCTGGTAAAATCCCACCAGTTGATGCCGTCACCCACCGGAGTCTCTCATGGCCTTCAAGTCACTCTTCTTCACAACCACCATCGACAAAATCTACCTTTCAATTTGCCACACTGCTTTAGTCACAATACCCGACCGAGTACTACAATGGCCAAAGCGCAAGTCCTTACTCTTACGGCTCTAATCAAACTTGTGAATTTGGATGGCGCGTATCTTGTTGGATATGCCTGGCTTTTTGGAATGTGTGAGTTTTGTTTACTTGGTTGAAGGGAAACATTATCATGCTGATGGGTGTTCAATTCAGCCATCTGGATATCCTTCTTCGGCGGTGAGTTACAATGATAAGACTCTCATGTCAGGTTGCTAAATAATATATCTGAAGGTGTCATTGCATTCCAGACTCTCCGTGAGTCGCTATAATCTCGGCGTTGTACGAACACACGCTACAACCTTGACTTCCAGCGCGTCACCAGTTTGGCTCACTGCAGCACAAGATCTTCCCAATCTACTTTGTGCAATCTATTGTTCTCTCCGCAAGCCTTCTCGGGACATGGATATTCAAACATCCCGATGTCATGATGCATCTCGCCCGTCCAAATGTCGCTGACGTCGCTCAAGCATATGCCCTTGCCACCGTCCTCTTCTCACAGGGTTTCAATTATTTTGTGATTGGCCCAATGACTAGCAGGTGCGTTTGAATTCTTGTTTCCTAAATATTCTGTGGATGGCATATGATTTATCCCATAGGACTATGTTCCAGCGTCATAAGCTCGAGAAAGAAGAAGGCAAGACCTATAACGAACCCGGGGTAAGCAATGACAAATTTGCTAGTCGTCATTTCATCATAATGTTAATTGGAAACCTTAGGTTTCTGCTGATATGAAGGCTCTCAATCGGCGTTTTGGCATGTTACACGGGATTAGCTCTCTTGCCAATCTTGGTGCCATTATTGCATTGGGATTCCATGGCTTGTGGATCGGCAATGCGGGGGTCAAGGGCTATTGAAGATAAAGTATCTTCAGACTTCAGGCTCGGAGTAAGATCTTTAGTTCGTACATTGCATTTTGATATCCCAAGCAATGAAATGTTATTGGCATTGTAGAAAAGTAACGGAAATAATACAACAGTTGACAACGCGACAGTATACCGTCCACGCGACTATGCACCGACGGAGTCCAATTCTGGTACATAGCCTTCCCGTAGGCTTCTTTCAAGCCTCCGTACCTCCTCTATCGATGTTGCTTTCGCAATAGCAGCCTTGACCTTTTCTTGGTCCTCTTTAGACATCAAACGGCCTGCTCTGCCTGCTGTTGGAGCGGCCTTGGGTTCGTCGATTGTCAGGATCGTCTTCGTCGAGTGAGTCGAGACGGTCGTAGATATTGTCGTAGCTAGTGCAGTGGGCAGGCCTTCTGCTGTCACGAACAATGACTTCGCTTGCGCGCGCTCCTAATAATATCCAACCACAAGTTGAAATGGGTGATATAAGACGAACGAAGGTGCAGGTGAGCGCACCTTATCGCGAATTCTCTGGAAATCCAAAACTCTTAACCCAGGAATTCTCCAGGCAAGCCACTCTCTGTACCATTTTTTTTCCCGGACAGGGTTTCCCAACAGCGAAATGTATTTGAGGTGCTTTAGCTCCTTGAGCGGCTCGAGGTCTCCAAGCTCGGAGATACTGTTGCTTGTAAGCACTAGTGTTTGGAGGTTGGGCACCGATAGGTGAATGGAGGGCGAAATATTCTGTATCCGATTGTTCGCGAGGAGGAGCGTTTGGAGGCGTTTTAGTAGCGGGAGGTTACCAAGGGTCACGATAGCGTTGTCCGTGAAATCTATAGCATCGTGTTGGTCCTAAAAGGACTAATAAACATTTGAAATACGAAGACGTTCTATCGAGCGACATACCCGTGTAACACCGAGATTTTCAATGGCAGGGATTTTGTAGCCTATTGGTATTTGTGAGAGCGATCAGATTAATTGCTCCTGGCAAGACTAACCTCGAAGGTCGAGCTGGCGCTCTTTTAGAGGGTTGGGCTGCGATGTCACCTGCGCAAGGAGCTCTGGGGTGAGCTTCATGTTCAAGAGACGTTATTGAAGAAAGAAAGTAGCCAGTAAGGCAAATGCGCCTGCCTCAGAGAAGGATATGTAACAGAATGGGAAAAGTTCAGACTCAGCTCAACGCGATAGCTCAACCACCGAGGCACCCATTCCTTACCTTGCCTCGAACTACACCATGCGCCCTCTACATCAACGCTATACTCTGCAGGTATCCTCGAATAATGGCGCCAATTACACACTAATTCCTGCGTTGCCTCTAGCTTCAGCGAGCGCAATGACACGTACATCTTCGTGCCCGAAGGCGACGCTCAGTCCTTGACGATACAACGCTCGTCTGGTGATATTGTTCTAAACTGTCGGTTCATTGTTATTCTCTTGGGCTTTTATACTAAATTATTATCTCTAGCGCCGAAATATACCCCTCCCTATGCTGCCCAAAGATCAGAAAAGACAATTTATGGTATTCTCGGTCTAATATCCTTGACGTTATGTAGGTCAAGTCCTCCTTCTGTACTTGTTTGTTTTTGAACTGCAAGAATTCATGTAGCGGAATACGTAGTTGTTCTTACTGGCCGGACACTCCAAGGTCAATTTATGGGACATGATATCTATCGTGCAACCGAATTCGACATCCTGCCTTTGGCTGCTGTCTCCGCTTATGTTCCACCACATGCCGTAGAAGCGCACCTGCTGGCCCTGGTTCGCTCTCATTTGAACAGCGGAAACTTTCTATTTTCCTACACCTGGGATTTGACGCGTCGTCTGCAAGCGCAGTGGGACACACGGGAGGCTGATGCTGGAAAAACCTTCTGGGAGGTTGTGAGTGGTGTTCTATTCTTCTTTGACTGTCTAGCATATTGACATTCCTTGTCCTTGTACTAGGTTGACGAACGCTTTTTTTGGAATAGGTATGACGCTGTTGCATGCGCGAACCATTCGCCTAGGTATTGAAACCTTTCACGCAGATTTCTGCAGACCAAACTTATAGAACAAGCCACTTTGAGTCAAAACGCAGCAGTAAGACATTTTTTACTCTGTTCCTTCTCTCTGTTGAAGTATGCCCTCCAGTATGGGTCCTTCATTCTACCGGTCATGTACGGAAGTATGTATACCTCTTCCCTATGATGACGTTGTATCTCATTTGTTTTGTTTAATCTAGCTTTCGAAATTCGACCCACTTTCCTTCATGGACGACACATGTACTTGGCCCTCATCAGTCGTCGCTCCCGCTACCGTGCTGGCACCCGCTACTTCCGCCGTGGCATTGACCAGGATGGTAATGTTGCCAACTTCAATGAAACGGAGCAGATACTCCTTGTAGAGGGACCTACGACACCTGGCTCCGTGCGCACCAATGACGATAACTTTGCGACAAAGCTGAGCTACGTCCAAATACGCGGAAGTGTCCCCGTCTTTTGGTCCGAAATCAACACCCTTAGATATAAGCCCGACTTACAAATTATGGACCTTAAGCAAACGGTATGCATATGCATGATTCTTATTTATGTCACAAGTGGCCGAGACTGATTTTCTTGTTTTAGGACGATGCTATGCATACCCATTTAACCACTTTGACCAAACTGTATGGAAGTTCATCACTGGTTAACCTCGTAAACATAAAAGGTTACGAGAAACCCGTGAAAGAGGCTTTTGAACGCCATGTGGCCGAAGTAATTTCTTCAAGTTTAATTTATATAACGAGAATGAATTGATGCTGACCCATTCCTAGTTGGACATACCAAATATTAAGTATCAGTACTTCGACTTCCACGGGGAATGCAAGAATATGCGATGGGATCGCATCAGCGTTCTCATCGACAGACTGAAAGATGACTTGGACAAAGAAGGGTCAGTAGGGCTTTAGCGTCATTTAACAGCTTTAACTCACGACATTCCTGAACAGGTATTTCCAAATTAGCAACGATGAGCCATCTCCAAGAAAAGTGCAAACTGGCACAGTTCGCACTAATTGCATGGACAACCTCGACCGAACCAATGTTGTGCAGGCAGCAGTTGCCAAGTACATTCTCAACGAGCAACTGAGGTCTCTTGGCATATTGTCTTCTAACGATGGTATCGACGATTACGAGGTGTTCAGTAAAGAATTTAGGGAAAGTAAGGGTGTACTCGTCTCCTACATCATGACATTACTGATTTTTATCTGGCAGTGTGGGCTGACCACGCCGACAATATCGCTAAGGCTTATGGTGGCTCTGGGGCTCTGAAATCTGATTTCACGAGAACCAACAAACGGACTAAGAAAGGCGTTTTAGAAGACGGATACAAATCTGTAATGCGATACTTGAAGAATAATTTCTTCGATGGTGCACGACAGGTAAGATTTCACACTGTCAGGCACTCGATTTTTACTTGATTATGCCATCTTTTCTCGAACCTCAGGATGGTTTCGACTTGGTGACAGGAACGTGGATTCCAAGAAAAAACCCTTCCACGGCTTTGTTCTTGATTTCTGATCCTCGTCCTTTGATCACTCGTTCTGTAAGTCCTTAATTAGCCATATTCGAACGTTTTGATTAATCTCGTGTAGATGCCTGCCGTTGCTTCATTCTCCCTCTTCATGATATGTGCAGGCCTCACGCTACCACGTACCTCAGGTGAGATTACGATTACCACTCACACGAATGCGCTACGACTGACTTGGCAATGCGAAGATTACTCCCTTTTCTACTATTTCTTGCTTTGGTTTACCCTCTTCAGCGTAGCTATGGTGTTCATAATGGTGCACGGCATTGATTATGTCGCCTGGCCACGTCTTAACCCACCAACCGACATTATCTATTACAATGGTCCTGGGTATCGCTCAGGCCATCACGGGAAAGGTTTGAACGGAAAAGACGAGCCCGCCTGGAAGAAGACAAAGTGGGTCACCACCAGCGCCAAGCGGGCGAAAGCAAATATCGAAGAGGTCGAACTTGGCACCATGAAGAAGAGGGTGGATTAATTCCTTGTTCTGTCTCTGGACTCGTTATATATACGTTTAGAGATGTCCTAATGGTAGTATTTAGTGCTTTCATTCTCCATTCACTCATCTGAGTAGATGTTCCCGAGGAGCGTGACTGATGTCGACAGCCATGTCACTGATGTGTGAATTAGCATGTAACAATTTTCCTCCTGGCGTTCTTCCCACTCATCAGTGCCACCTTCTTGTATATATACCCTCGCAAGGCTGCATAATGGCCAAAGGTACGAAAAGAGGGTCTCCGGGAGCGGAGGACGAAAAGAGTCCTCTCTCAAACGTTGAACTTGGCGAGGAGGACGCTAAAAAATTGCAGGAGATCCAACGTGATCTCGCGCGCGTTGAGCTAGTCCTTGGTATGTTTCGACTGAACGGGGAGCGATAAGAAAGGTTTACTTTTTATACCTTATCTAGAACGTCAGGCTCAGGCCACTCTTCGCCCTGTAGTACGAAAAGCGTCGGTCGATCGCCGCTGCTATCCCCAACTTCTGGCCGGTTGCGCTCATGAATCACAGCCTCTTCGCATACCATGCCCAGCATAATGCGGATCAGACTGCACTTGGCCACCTGGAGGACGTCTGGGTTGAGAAAGATCCCAATGAACATAGATGTTTCACTATCGAATTCGTAAGCGCCCTATCATTAAGAATTGTGCGGATGCTGAAATCAGTTTGGTAGCACTTCAAAGAGAATCAATTCTTCAACGATAAGGTGCTCAAGAAAGAGTATAAATTTGTGCGGCCCCCAGCTGCTGAAAACGAAAAGCCTGACGAGAACGGCATCACTCCATCCATGCTTGATTTCTCTTGGGACCGCGACGTCGAAATCTCGGTAAGTCCTTGTTATTTATCGAGGCGCAACAACAACTATAACTAACGGAGTATCCAGACCATGAAAATCGATTGGAAAGATGCTGAAAAGGCGTTGACCAAAGTGTACCCTCGTGAGGTTGGAGAAGACGAGGATGAAATTGCTGACCCTGGAAGCTTTTTCAACTTTTTCGAACACCGTGCCGACCCATCTGAGGTAAGCCATTGTTTAAAATTCGCGGGCGGATTAACTGATCGCCCTTGTATCAAAGGTCGGTGTTGTCATCGCAAATGAAATTTTCCCAGAGGCGATTGAATATTTCTTGGGCAATGTCGATGGGGAAATCACCGACTCTGAAGAGGAGGATGAAGATGACGATGATGCAGAGGAAATCGACCTCGAAAAGCCCCGGTCGAAAAAACGTCGCGTGTAAATGTCCCCAGTAGGATTATCTATGTATCATGCCGACAGACGGCATTGCAGCACTATTTTTGGCAACAAATCTATTTTTAGCCGTTGTATAAACGAAAGATGATTTGGTTTTTATATGGTTCCCACACTCCCCTTGTTTCCTCTCCACCATGAAGTTCTCCAGGCAAACCATTTTCGCTCTCCTCCCCGTCCTCGTCGCTGCCCACGGCGCCGAGCACCTCCATGCTCGCCACGAGAACGTTCATGCACGACAGGCCCCTCCTGCTAACCCGCCAGTCGCCCCACCAGTCTCCGCCCCTTCAGCTCCACCTGCCGGTCCTGTCCCTCCCTCGTCCTCTGCTAGCGCGTCCGCGCCAGGAGTAACTGCAGCTCCCAGCCCGTCGACCCCTCTTCCCACCGTCTCGTTGCTGGCTACTAACCCAACAGCCGTGCCGCTGTCTGCTATCAATTCTCTCCAGGCTAGCTCTGCCACTCTCCCCCTGGCATCCACTGCCGTCCCAGGCTCGGTTCCGACGTTCCTGCCAGGAGCACCTCCTTTGCCAAATGGTATTTTTTTTCTATTACGTCGGCTGTCTAAATTTAACAACTATGTCTTTTCAGCGGCGCTTCTGGCTCCATCCAATTATCCAACCTTAGACCGCCCTCCTCCGACAGATTCCCCAGAGGTCCAGCAGTGGATCAAGGAGGTTATGGCCACCGGTATTGACATTCCTAACTTGAGTGTCAACAACGTTGGTTCGTTTTGGTCCATGCTTCTATTTTTATTTGTGCTTCTTACTCAAAATATGCACCTTCTAGGAGGATGCCCAAACAACACGGCAGCGGCTGCTGATCAATCACGTTGCTGGTGGACTTGTGGTGGATGTGTGACCTCTGCTGATATTACGGAGTGCCCCACCGCTATGAATTGGGGTCTGACCTTATGACGATGGGCCTTCGTTCTATACGCCCAACTTGATGCAGTATTTGGACGAACATCAACTCAAGTCCACCTTCTTCGTCGTTGGTTCCCGTGTAATTTCCTTCCCTGCTACTTTGCAATCGCAGTATATGGGCCAGCATCAGATCGCAGTCCATACCTGGAGCCATTTCCCCTTGACCACGTTGACCAATGAACAAATTATCGCTGAATTTGGCTGGTCGAAGAAGGTGATCAAGGATGTCCTTGGTGTTACTCCTAACATGATGCGTCCACCTTATGGTGATATCGAGTGAGTCTCTTTCCGCTGCCCATCTACACTGCTAATGTCGGCTTGCAGTAACCGCGTCCGAGCAATTTCGTTGGCTATGGGGCTTACTCCTGTTATGTGGACTCGTATTAGTCCTCTTGCCACATTTGATACTGACGGTCAGTTTTGGCCGCATAAGTAAAATCGGTCGCAAGTGCTGATGGATATTAATAGACTTTGATATCCATGGTGGGCTTACCTCCGTTCAGCAAGTTCTCCAGAACTGGGAAAATATTCTTGGAAACGTTACGACCATGAAGACTGGATTCATTGTTCTCGAACATGATCTTTTCGAGCAATCCGTGGAAGTGGCAACCGGGTACATCCTTCCAGATGCATTGGCCCACAACCCACCCTTTACCATCCGACCTGTTATTTCTTGTCTCAACAAAGATCTCCGTGATGCTTATATCGAAACCAACGACAATTCAACCAACCCACCCGCTTTCTCGGCTGCTATCTCTGGTTGGTTTCTCTTGTTTATTGGATACCCTTGATGCTAACTTGTAACCACCTATAGCTGGAGCTGTTACAGTAACCGGATCAGGTGGATCAGCTGCACCGACAGGAGGATCTGGGTCGACGAAATCTTCTGCCGTATCTCTCCAGTCCGCCGGTCTCATGTCACTGGCGGCAGTTGTTTGTGGCGCCTTTGCGATGCTTTTCTAAGCACCACCCCTTCTCGGATTTGTTGATAGTGCAGCCAGCGGAATAATCTTACGTGGTACTTTCTTATACCCTCCCTCCATCCGACGAATCTCATACAGCTTCCAACTTAAGCTCCCATCCTTTAACACCGCATTCCTTTCTTAAATTTATCCCCACGGCTGTGCCTATGCCCCGCAATCACGATGGATATTTACCCCCTTTCTAATTTCTTGATTCAGAATCAATGGACTGACAGTCAAAATTACATGCATATCCAGACACTGCTTTCCAGGTAGTTTCTTTTTGATGATTGCTAAGTATATCGAACATAATTAGTTTCTGGAACTGTTAACGATGACACTTGCCCTGATTAGTACCTGCCGAAGAATCTTGAGTAAGACCTGGCTTGCTATTGGTCACATCCGTACGGAAATGAGGTGAAACTGTGCAGCTGCAGTATTCATTAATGTCGAAGAGCGGGCAGGAGAAGCAGACGAATAATTGTCCGCGAAGGCAAACTAAAGTATAGGTGTTGGGTGATTAAGAGGGTTCGTGAGGGTTCTGAGGCGCGCCCTCGTATGGTAGGAGAAGCGCCAAAATCTACGGGTATGTATGAAGAGTCGGGTGACGAAGGTGTAAGTGGAAGAATGAAATACATCAAGAGCCCAAGCATAAGAAAATAATAAAGTACGGGATGTGAAATCAGGAAGCGAAAGGACGACTATGATACCGAGAACGCAACAGAAAGGAGAGATGATCTATGGGGAATGTCTAGGTAAAGGCAGGTCTTAGCATGAGCGATTGTCGTGAGCAAAAAGGAGAAAGCTTGCAAGGGAAAGGAGAAATAAAGATAAGGCAAACATATCAAAAACACGTCGCAGACATTGCAACAGTGGGGAATCTACCACTCAGTGACAACGCCATCTTCCTTGGTGGGTTGTAACCATTCGTGGTTCTTCAAATCGCGCGCATGAATACGCTCTCGCATATCAATGGCGAGCATAGGCTCCATGAAGGCGCACAGGACGGCAGCATCGGCTTCTGAAAATAGATACTTCTCGATCATGACACGTTTTAGGGGCCACGGTTTCAATGTTCTGATATATCGGAGGGCTCCTGTCACGAAAGAGGGATGAAGCGGTCAGTATCAAAGCCTCGTTGCATGTAAAGATAGCGGTGACAGACCTGTATGGTCGAAAAGCTCGCGACTATATTTGCCGCCCATCTTCACTTCTAACGGAAAATCACCCAAAAGCTCAATGATCTGTGCCATATGATCATCGTCCTTTGTGAACAACTCTCCTTGTCCCTGGGGGTCAAAGAGATATTCGGCAGTCAACAATTCGAATATCTAAATTAAGGTCGTTTAGGATTTCATTGGTGATAACTATAGGAACACTTACCACACAAGCAACGCTCCAAATATCGGCCCTGGCGTCCCAGTCACGGCGACCAAGAATGGCCTCAGGAGCACGGTACTGACGGGTCTGTATATCTTCTGTGTAGTGTTTCTTGGATGGGGTTGCATTTCCAAGATCGGCAATCTTAACGGAGATGGGAGGGGGTAATGGCTTATCGTAGGATGGGGTTCGTAGTGGAGGGAGCATGTGATGTTGGTGGAGATGGTGAGTCGGTTCAGCCTCAGCAGATGCTACATTGCTAGGTGAATGAATAGATGGTGGAATGACGTTCGATATTGGTGGCGAATCAACAGGCGTGGGGGGAGGAGGAGCGGGGGAGGGCGAGGCAGGGGTAGGAGTGACAGAGGTGGATGCAATAGGTACAACAGAGGTGATTGAGGGATGTTCGACCAAACGTGATGAACGTGAATTTGTCTTCATTCGCGAACCAGATGCATGCTTATGCAATGGGTCGGAACAATTACAAGAAGTGTTAGGCTTGTTAAGATGCATATGGGCGGAAAGCTGGGATATCTGCTGAGGAGGAGAAACGCGGGTGGTAACGGTCCGCTTCGATGGAGATAGTGTAGGTGATGCTCTGGAAGGGGCGGTTTGAGTGAGGAGAGACAGATGCTGGTTATTGAGATTGCTAGAGGTATCGTTGATGTTGTGACGAGTCGTTGGATCGTTCGGAGATGCTCCGCCAGAGAGGAGACTTGTAGTGTCATGAATTAGCTTGCTGACTCCATTGACGAGGGAAGATGATTTCTTGGCAATAGGAAGCGGAGTTCCAGTAGGCGACGGCCTTGCCACAGTAACCGTGGCGGAGGAGTTTTCCGAGGCAGAATTTGGAGAGTCGACGGTCGACAATTTAGAAAAGTCGTCTTCACGTCCACCGGCACCGACCACAGCAGAAACAAGTATGGCAGGAGCCGGGGCGGCTGTTCCAGGATCTTTCCAAAAAGTTGCACCAGCCAGGCCAGAATGAGAGCGCGTATGGCCATGTCTAAAGCTCCGCTGCTTGCTCGTCTTGTTCGGACTGGAATTCGACGTGTGGGACTTGAATGAACTCGCGACTTTTTCCTTCCAGGACCCGGAGACCGAGTCGGCGGCTTTCCAGGATGTGGAAATAGCAGATGTGAGTTCACTCGACAAATCCGTCTGCGCCTTGACCTTCTTAGGGGCCATGACCAAGCCCCCTCTCTCGTCGTCTTCGGAGGCTTTGCCTTCTGGTGGTGAAATTCTAGGTCTCGTCCTCAATTCGGTCTCGAACTTGCCCGTCCCCATAAACTCCATGACAGCGTTACCTAAAGAATGTGAGAGCGAAGTTGGGGGTGTGCTGACCATGCTACTTGAGCCAGCGGTTGTTGATGCCAAAGCTGATGATATCGAAGACGAGGATGAAGAAGTTGACTGGAGAATTGATAATTCGAGATGGCACAGCGGTGATACCCTTTGCAGCGAACATCTGGCCAGTCTTTTGCTGAAAAGGTTCGTTTCTGGGGGCCGAGGCTGATAGGCCGCTTGGCACCTTTGGGGCGCTGGAGCTAAGGCTCGCAACCGTGCCGCTGGAATAAGCAGGATAGCCCATTCTTGACAGGTGCATTTGCGCAACGTAGCTTCCATTCTGGCTGACACTCCCGCTGCCAGCGTCATCCGGACGAGCATTCATACTGAGGCTTGCATGCCCGTTTGCACTGCCGCCGACACTTCTACCTGGACTGGCCAGAGGTTGTGAATCAAAAATTTGCACCTGCCTCCGAGTGCGCTGCTGGTTTTGCGGTATTGAAACTCCCGCGCGCGTCTTCGCAGGCAGCGGTACTCCCACTCGGCGTGAAGTTGGCGAAGGTGACAGTGAGAGTTCATTGTGTATGTGGGTCTCGATGTCCGGAATGGAAATTACTAAATGGAGATCAGTGCCATTCCACATGCGGTTCGAATTCAACAGAGATAAGGATAAGAACCAAAATAACACCAGTCCAAGGAAGTCAAGTCATACGTAGCCGATGGTCGTAGGAGATGACGAATAGGATGTGGAGAGCAAGGTAAATGAAAGAAGAAGCGATGGAAAGACGTTAATGAAGTAAAAAAATATGCGAAAACTCACAAATATTCTCTGGCTTGATGTCGGTATGAACGAGATCACATTCATCATGGAGATATTCCAGCCCCAGCAGAATCTGCCTTGCTATCACTTTAACAAGTGGCCGGGGAACCCCCTTCTTCTTATTTCTTTCTATCAGAGCGAGCAAGTTTTCGCCCAATGGTTCAAATACGATGCAGACATGAGACGCCTCGGGTCCTTGATGGGAAAATGAGTCGAGAAACGAGACTATGTGGTCGCGGCCAGAATGAGAGGGTGAGAAGGCCGAAACACGGGACAAGAGTTTAATCTCGTCTCGAGCTGTCTCGGCATACCGCCCAGCAGACTTGACTACTTTGAGAGCAGAATGGCGCAGGGTTCTGGGAGTGGCAGTAAGATAAATGTTTAGAAGCGAAGTAAATTGCTACTGACTGGGAATCCTTTACTAGCCAGACAGTGGAAAAGTGGCCCCATCTGACGAATGGTGACATGATGGTGTGCGATGAGCAAAGACGAGGGCCACGTAATATATAAAACACGCACCCGAGTTTGCGAACCACCCGGTAACGATTGCTACTGAAAGTATCCCCGACTTTGACTGGAAGATAGCCGCCGGCGTTGTAATCTGCAGGGCTCTCCTCGTCCTTGCACGAAGGTTCATCGACGGGAAGAATCTTCGGGCCAGCTGAGGTGACAACATATTGGTATTTCGCACATGGTTGTTTCGGGGCCATATAAAAGATGGGGAGACGAGGCGGGGGAGGAGGGGGAGGAGGAGAGGAGGGGAGGAGGAAGGCGTTGTTGACAGAGGTGGCGTATCGCTCCGGTTCTCGTGACTAGCGTGTCACACTGTAGACTGAATCACGCCGCTGTGGACTCACGACTAGACTTGACGTCCACGAAGGTCTTAGTTCAAGCTCTTTGTCCTGGCTTGGGTCTCTAGAGCACTGGCTTGCGCTGCTTCTGGCTTCCAGCTAAACCTCTCAACGGCCGGTTTTCCTTGTGTCGAGTAAAATTTTATGCTGGCGCTCTTCGCCCGGGTCGTTGGCGGTACTTCCGGGCCCAACCGCCTTGACGTTTATACGTTCGGAACTCCAAGCGATGCCAGATCAGCTGTCCCATCCAAGAGTAAGTAAACCGCTCGCACACCGAGACCCATGCTTTCCAAAACAATTCAGGACCCATTATAGGACAACACTTTGACAATACGCTTCAAGCTGTCCGGCCAATTTCCGAATGCCCATATACACCGACATATATTTTACCGTACTCACTAGTTCAAAGATAGGGACATACGCTCCATTACCAAAACCTCTGCGAACAAGTTCGTGTTGTGCAGCTCCGGTCCGACCCTGCTAAAATGATTCACGGTGAATCGGAACTTAAGGAGGCAAGCCTTTCCGATATAAGATGTCGAGCCGTTTCATTTACAAGTTTGGCGCAGGATCATAATGGTCACATTGCACAAATCAATGCAAAAAGCCAATGTATTTAGCCCACCTCCATGGCAGTCGTTCCTGGAGATGAATTCTAAACTGTATGAACGGCTTGTCCTGGAATGCAGATGGTCTTGATAATCAACAATGTACCTGTGGACGAACCATTTCCCTAGCTGTTCAACCAATTATCTGGCGTTGGTATCTTTTCTGGGATCTTTATCAACCTGTCTGCTGCTTATCGATTTCCTGTTTTAGTTCAGGATCTATCAAGTTTTTCATGTTTAGAAACCTAATGTCGATCTTACGAAGGTCGTACTTGCCAACTTTAGTTTAGAGTCTGTAAACTCCTTTTCTTCTCAGGACACACCCTGTGAAGAGATCATCCGCGGACGAGTGTGTGCGATCCCCTGAATTTATTTATACCATTCTCTGTCCTGATTGGCGAAGAAGCGTTGACTTCAAAAGCCTGCTGCGATGATCATCCGTCCACCAATTCTATTCGGCCACTTGTACCCTTCTCTGTGTGCGCAAGGAGTCCAGTTGCATACCAGCCACGCCCTGCCCTTGAGCATAATGCCTGGACGGACTTTGACAAACGGGTTTTGGACGGGGAAAGGTGTATCATACATGTTCGCTTCCATGCCATGAAGATAAGTTTGGGACCTTCGAATGTGTTATGCCTCCGAAGAAACAAACGGATTTGTTCCAGGTGATTGTTGACAATCATGCGATAACGGAGGAGCTTGAGCTCTCTAAGCCGTGGATAGTGGACTCCAGATCTGATAATATTGCGCAATCGGTCCGGAATAAGCAAGTGCTAAACATATCAGTGGGCACAAAACAAGCCACTCCAACACTTTCACCAGCAGTTTTGGGAACATCTTCATCACTCTGAACTTGACTATTACCCTGAGTTCCCTTTTTCAGACAATGATGCTCAACAATGCCTCAAGAAGTTTATCTTCCATTGGAACCTTGTTCCTCACACTGCTTTTTTAGTTCACACTATATATCTCATCTGGTCAGGTAAGCGACAGCTTCATGCTGATGCACTCTCCACTGTAGAGGACAATAATCTTGAAGTTGACTCGGAAACTAACTCGGACGTTGAGGGATTTGAGTGTGATACCGGTTTAGATGGGTCACAGGATCACGCATTGTAGTTTATAGCTTTTTTCTCTGTCATGTATTATCTCCCTTTCCCCGCAGATCCCGCTGTGGGTCCACGCGGTATAAATCTAAATCTAAATCTTTCAGGTTTTTTTATCCCCTGACTTCATCGAACAGAAACTGGCTATCAAAAATCTCAGCCCATAGCCAAATCACCTTAATCAAGTCTCTGTCTCAAACTGGATTATCCTTGAGGCTGGACTTCTACTTGTTCCCCGACATTGAATCGCAGCCACCCTCGTCGCAATCCCAACTCTCGGACCAAAGCCAAGTGCATAGGTTCCAAGTTCACTGATATATTCGAGCCACCTCATATCGGCAGACAGTTTTAGGAGGTCGGACAAGTTACCGGGATTTGGACGGTTACGGCACAATACCCAAGCATACATCGGGGGACCAAGCTTTCATTCCAATAAACTTTCTTACCATATATATTCTATCCACCGCAGGACGCCGCAATGTCCTCTGACACCCGCACGCCAGTGAAGGACCACGGCTCTTGCAGCAGTTGCCCAAGACACTATGTCAAACACGGCCAAAAAGTTCATTGGGGCTGTTGAGGACGAGTGGCAACTATTCAGGTGCATTCCTCTTTCTGATGTGGTTTCCTTCCCATACTAACCATCTCTAGTGACAATGCTGCAGATTATGCCATTGGTTCACCAATTGGCTTTGGTGCTTCGTCGATTGTCTATGCTGCCACATACCACCCACGGTCCCCCGATTCGTCTTCGCCACCACCCAAAAAAGGCATTCGATTGCGCACTCAAGGTGCTGGACCTGGATTCTCTGCCGCCACGGTCTCTCCAACTATTGCAACGAGAAACAACCCTTATGTCATTGTCTAAGCATCCCAATGTCTTGCGTGTCCGTGGTTCGTGGGTGAACGGGCATAAGCTCTACATTGCTCTGCGTCTCATGAACAAAGGAAGTGCTGCCGATGTCATGCGTTATGGCTGGCCTGGAGGCATGGAAGAGGATGTGGTTCGATGTATCTTGAGGCAGGCACTCAGTGGGTTAAAGTGCGTCATCTTTTTTAAAGATTTCTACCTCCCCCATATAAATGCTCTCTCCCCAGCTACCTTCATATAAATGGATTCATCCATCGTGATGTCAAAGCAGCAAATCTTTTAATTGACGACGACGGAACTGTGCTTCTGGGAGACCTCGGGGTGGCGGCCGATCTTACAGAAGACACCTCGCAAATCAGTAGTTCGTCCTCGAAGGCTCACTCAATCTCTGCAAGAGCAGCACTTGAATCTAGCAGTGGAAAGCATGCCATAGCCTTCGACGGCGTGCGTCCAGTCATGTCAAGACCCCGGATTGGGAAGCGAAAATCGTTTGTCGGAACGGTTTGTGAATTTTACAATTGTGACGAACGCCACATTCTTATCGCTTCTTAGCCCTGCTGGATGTCCCCGGAACTTATTGAGGGGAAACAATACGACTCTTCCACAGACATATGGAGTTTCGGCATCACTGCTTTGGAATTGACTCAAGGACGCCCCCCGAGGTCTAGAGAATCGCCACAGAAAGTATTGCTCAAGACGTGAGTTCTTCTTTGTCGCATCAACAACTCTTTCCTTACACAGCGTTAGTATCCAAGAAGATCCTCCAACCCTGAATCGTGAAGGAGGCACATTTAAATATTCTCGCGCATTCAAAGAGGTCATTGATAGTTGCTTGGTGAAAGATCCCTCGAAACGGTTAGCATATAATGATACATATCGATGAACCCGCTTATTTATAAGTATTATCAGTCCTAATGCAGAAGAACTCCTTCAAACTCCCTTCTTCAAGGCAGCCAAAAAGAAATCGTATCTCATTAATACTATTCTGAGTAACATGATTCCCCTTTTCGATATGTTTTGGTTTCTGACCACCTTTCTTGGTAGAGGACCTTCCTCCGCTCACGCAACGGCAAGAACGTTGTGTTCTTCCAGCCGTTCTATCTGCCAATTCGATCGACTCTTGGGATTTCACACCAACTCCTACGGCTAGTGTGTACCGGAGACGACCTTTTGAAGACTTCGTCACGTCGGAGGACGAGGAGCTGAGAGCGGAAGGGGTCTTTGAAATGGACGATGAAGCTAGGGCGGACTCAAGCCACCACAGTAGAGTCGTCTCTTGGACGAGCGAGGCAGAACAAGTGCCCGAGGAAGTTGAACCGGAGCCAGAGACCAATTTCGTTCCGTCTTCCTCTCCAAGTACCTCCGAATCCTCCAGCTTCTTGAGCTCAAGTATGGGTGCTAGCCAAGCCTCGTCACCACCTGGTACCTCCGCACCATCGTCTTACACAGGGTCTTCGGACATTGCGCTTAGATTGCGGGAGGCAGTTTCATCTCCTGATACAGGACAGAAAGTTCTCTCTGGCATATCTGGACACAGTTCACACCCTACGCTCGTTGGCTTAAGGACCGTGTTACCGGAGGTCACACCGGTTAAACGCACTCAGAAAGCGCCAGTGTCCCCTGGGCCAACGCTGTGGCATAAACTCAAGGGCAACGTCAGGCGACCCGCGTTAGAGACAGACGGTTCGGAAAGTTCACCGCGCAAGGATAAAGAAAAACGGAGGATGAGTGACATGTTTTCAAGTGCAAGTAAAGGTCTTTTGTCTCGGGGCTCAAGTCGCTCCCTTTCTTCTGGTACGCCTTCTTAAGCGTGTAATTAGTGGTACAACTCACTCAGAGGCCCAGCTTTAAAGGAAAGCAAGTAATTTTCGTTTGCTCTAACGACCCATCATGATCTACCGAGTGCTATCTTGCTGCTAGCTGTCTTACTATATCTATTAGTTTCAATGTAACAATATGGGCGGTATAATTGCTCATCGCTAAACCACGTTTAATATAATATCACCATTTGAATCTTCAAGTTTTCTGCATTTTGGGAATTATTGTTGAATCCCAATGATGAGCAAGCGATTCGAGTCCACATGAAATGTAAGATGACGATACAAGGGCGTGGTGTACTAATGGAAACGGTCCCACTTCGGCTGGGGCGCCTTGTCTCCCCATTCTTCTGCGGGGTCCTCTGTCTTCTTTTCCTGCAGTCATGGTGATGTGCTTGTCAACCAGCTGTACAAAATGTGAGATTTTGGGACGCGTATCATGATCACGAACTTACTCACATCGTTCAAAATATTGGTCGATTTGGTGAGAGTTGACAGGAAGGCCGTCAATTGGACGTCTTCGTATTCCTTTATGACAACGAGATCAGTTGTTGGTTTCTGGAAGAGAAAGAATGATGTACAGTGTCAAATTCCTCCCTGAAATGCTTATTCTCCGAGGCCGGCAAGGAGGCAAGAAGAGCGGACAAAGATCGCAAGACAGACGAATCTGGTCGAGCTTGGCCTATGGACGAACTCATGTCACTGCAATACGAGAGTCAATAATCGGACAACATACCTGCAATCACATCGGTTACGTATTTGATGAGAATCAAGATACGTTCGTGCAACATCTTCACGGCCGAGCGTTGAGTCTGCAGATGCGACTCCACTGGACAATGTTCACAAGGCAATATCGTCAAAGAAAAATGAAATCGCCTTACAGCTTGTTCCGCTTCCCCCGCCTCGTGCGGTCCAATCTACAGCAATGCGCTCCGCTTCTCCAGTTTCCACATTATAAGGGACTTCAATGTATACTGACCGCGATTTGCGATCTCGAAGTTCAATTGTGGGCTCGTAGGCTTTTAGTGGAAGGGTCTGAGCATTGACATCGGTACTCGAAACCAATGCCAGGCTTGGCTGCAATATCAAGAGGAGTGGTGTGGAACAATATCCCGTGAACTGAAAATGTTGGTAAGTCATAAATCTAACTAGGTTTTTGGGTTTACCTGTTCATGAAGGACGATGTGTTGCGCAGTCGGTTTGGCTATAACGGTGTACCACCCTATAAACTCGAGCGATGGGAAGACCTGCTTGTCTAATGTGCGATGTCAATGAACTCGTTTGGGACGGATAAAGTGGGCGGCGCGTACATTGGTCGCGTCGCGATACTAAAAAATCGTGGTCGACTAGCTCATTATTGTCGCCAACGACGGCAAGTTCAAACGTATTCACGATCTCTACCTCGCGTCCATTCTGCGTACCCAGAAGAGCGCCTAGAACTGCAAGACGTTGGTGGCGGGATATGGTCGATATATCAGGTACATACCAAAAGGATCTGGCCTGTTTTTTTGAAGCTTCAGCCGCGTCCAATGTTCTGATATGTTCAAAATCGGGAGAGGATGCCTGATCTGGAGACTAAGCCAACGTAGCGTTCCAACTGATAAATGATCGTCCTTACAGTGAAAGAGCTAAACCAGACGTTGTGGTGGATGGCAAAACCACAGATACTTCATCCGTGTCCATCGCGCTCATGATGAATGGATGATAAAGTAAGGATGATTTATCTTTGTTGAGGGATGAAAGACAGAAGAGAGACTTTAGTTTGATGACCAGATGAACGACTTATATTTGGAACTAATCATTTGTCAGCTTAACCTTCGTTGTCCCTCACCATCACTGAGGCTTGGAAATTTATCTTAACGGCCTCTTGGTGCTCCCTTGCTGTCAATTTCTCTTTGGGTCTCAGAGCTTTTATCGGTTGCGTCTCGAAGTTTACCTTGTTAGCTGGTTTCACTGTCCCTGGAACGACATTATTGTTTGGGTGCAGCTGGTTGCCTCTTTAACACAGCTGATGCCATATGCGCTGGTCTCTCAACATTGCGGCTGGCTTGCAATAATATAAGAATATTGTCCTTGTCGTGTCTCTTCGTGAATCGCCTCTGTCCGGCCATTTGGTACCGTGTTTCTATTCCTGGCCCTTCCGTCTGGAGTACAATCTTGGGCATCTGTTCTTCAGGGATTCTTGCTGTTCGGTCCGGATTCATGGCCCATCTTTATGCTTGAAAACTGTTCCAATGTCCTGGGAAGATTTCCCTCCCCCTCGTCTCGAGTTGTCCCCCTTTTTGAGCTGTTTGCCTCAAGGTGTATATTATACTGGGAACTTGGCCTTTTCCTCCGTTGATTTATCTTTAGATCTCGAGTCGGTTCCTTCTCTTGCCCTCTCTTTCCATCTGGTCCTTGTCCTGGGGTCGGAGCAGCCTTATTACCTCTCGAATGTCAGCCGCTAAGCGCAAATTTATTACCTCTCAAGCTCAACCTAATCAATATTCATACTAGTCTCCCAATATTATGGCTGGCTTGAATAACATAAATATATTGACTGCCCTGTCTTTTTGCCTGAAGCCACACCCACTGTCCAGGGAAGTTTCCTTTGCCTCCTTTACTCAAGGTGTCTGATTTTCCTACTTTGGTCTGTCCCAAGATGTATTTGCTTTTTATCTCTTTAGGAAATACTTTACTTTTCAGGCCAGTATCCCCCAAAGTGTATCCACAGATCTCCATCTTCACTCTGGAGCTCAAGTGCATGGATTCCTATCTTTTGTATGCAACTCCATGTCTAACCTTACCATTTTAAAAATTATATATCTTGGCTATAGGACAGCTAATTCAGGTTATATCCTCTTCTCCCCTCCCTAGCACTGATTTCCAACATTTTGGCAACAAATTCTACCTACTTTCCCTCTAAATATGTCCTTCTTAGCTCAGCTGGTAGAGCGCGTCACTTGTAGCGGCCGGTCACGTGATTCATCGCGGGTAGCCAACTAGGCTATGACGAGGTCAGTCGTTCAAGTCGGCTAGAAGGAATTTCTTTTTTCTTCCTAAAGTAGCCTGAAGTCTGATTACATTGTCCAGTCCTGTGAACTTCCCCCACCTTCGGAGTAAATTTAAACCCTATAGGATCAATCCAGCACTTAGCAGAAAAGACAAGCATTCGTATTTATTAGTAAGACAGGCGCTTAATTTGCAATCATCTTGGTAATCTCTTTCGATAGCTCAAAGATACCTAGTTTAACATGTATAATGAATGGGCCAGTACAAAAAAAAAATTCAATTCTCTTTTATGAGAGTAAGTGAGCGCTGACCGTGAATTCCAGCGTTGACTTATAGCCAACTGATCAACAGCTAATAGGCGCTGGCTGCCAGTGGAACAGAGAGCGAGATGTAAGCACCGACCTGCTTGCCGACCTGGCGTTTATTTGCTAATATAGCTTGCTTGATAAGGTCCTGCCAGTGATGTGCTTGCCTGCGGAATCCTCTGAGCACTCACCACACAAACAAAGGCTGACCGTATGGAACTTCCTGGTGGTGTGTTGATATCGCGCCTTCAAAGACTGATTGGCGCTTAAAATGCCGTCAGCTGCCGAAGCACTGATAAGTTAAACAGGATTTTTCCTTAATATGTACCTTCTCTGGCCTGAATATTGCTACCCCGACTTCTGGCGACCCCATAACTCACCGACAATTCACGCCTAAATGAACAAACCTTTGAGGGAGAGGGGGGGGGGGGGGGGGTTGGCGGGGCCTTAAAGATAAAAATCGACCCCGTGTCGTTTTTTGAATCTTGGTGCCCCCTTGATGCTCCTCCACTTTCTCATCCGTTTGCCTATGTGCTCCCTAGGTCAAACGTAATTTATCCTCATTCCCTCAAAGTCCATTCTCCGCTCCTGCTAAGTTTATTTCAACAAAAATTTGGAGGTGAACTAGGTTGTGATGCGTCTGTTGTCCAAAGGCTATGGAAAAGGAATTCTTTTTTGCGAATTTAACATTGCTCACTTATTTCGCTGACGTAGTCAATGTGAGTTGGATCGCTTATACACTGGGTGCGCAACAACGTACTCTTTCAAACATATGGTAAAAAACATTTTGAAGATAGTCCATATATCTTTGACTGTATATTTAAACACACTCTTTGTTTGACTGATGTTCACCATATTTTGTCCGCCATATTTTTTCCCCAAAGGTATGCATACATATCATTTCGGATGGTCAATATGTTAAAATTATATGGACTATTTTTAGGATGCCTTTTAGGTTGCTTTAGAATAAAATATATTGTCACACCCAACCTAGTGTGGCGGGAAATAGCCTGCCGACCTGCTTCGCTGGGCAAATTTGCCGAGCCCGGACGGAGGCCCAAATTCGCAGGGGTGAATTTCGGCTAATTTGCAGGTAGGGGGCAGCCCCGGGAGCTCATGCTAATTTGCGCAAATTAGCCCTGCAAAATAGAGAAAATTCCTATTTTGCACGCGAAATAGCTCAACGGTTTGGTACGGCTTTGGACACAACTAAATTCTGGTAGCGAGTAAGATGGTCAGTCAAATGTTCTGATTTTTTTTTGGAAAACCATCCTCCGTCTCTCACTGAAAAAATTGGGTGTACTGGTCATGTATAGGTCCGCATCCGAGGTGTAGCGAGGTAGCAAATTTGCCCTATTCGTCGGTAGTCTCACAAATAGCTTTTTTGCGCTTGTACAAGTGAAAAAAGCGGCTAAAAGGGACAAAAGCGGCGTGTCTGAAAAGCTAGGTGCCGAATCCCAAAAAGCTGGCTACTTTCTTAGGAGCTCAGTAGAATGAAAAAGCGAAAAAGCTACAAAAAGCTACAAAAGATAATACCAGTATTTGACTATGGAATGCATATTAAAGTATATAATGAGCAATTCACGACAGTTAAGCATCCGTAAATTTATAAAATGACAATAACCACAAAACACCTTCAATGACAGCCTACGCCGTGAGAGTGGACATGAGCGTCACGAGGGAGCCAGTAAAAACTGTTCCAGAGCAGTAAAGTTGGGCCGCTGTACTTAGAACAAGAAGCGGCGGATCGACACGACACGAATAGCGGGCCAAAGCTACGAGATCAAATCCATGAGTAAATGATCGTGCAGCATGTAAGAAATGGTGCACACATCGCACCGTAGCGGATCGTCACGACCATAACGGGGCAAAAGGAGGATGACATGAGAGAAAAGGAGCTATCGCCATCCAACCGAGTCGAAGAAGAGAGATGGAACGCTAATGGCGGGCTGCGTAGGAAGACATAGAGGTAAGTAGAGGGCGGAGAATGTTGGTGGTTGTGGTGAGAGAGCAAGCAAGGACGGTGATCGAAATCACCGAAAATAGAATTTCAACATGTCACGTGTTCGGAGTTTGAAACGAACACGTCCCCAAATTGGGGACACACCCCAACGCTCTTTCACTCTCACCACTCTGTCCAACCCACGACACAGCAGAACGCATTGACCAGTGCGTTTGAGACAACTCGATGGCCTGTATGTCCTTCACCTAGCACCACCTCGCCCCTGTTACTTTGTGATTCACAATCATGACGTTTCACCGAATTGTTACCGCCGCGTCCCAACAAGACACAATATCTCTGCTCGTTGGTGAAGGAAAAGGGCTTGGGATCGGGTCAAGGGGATGCAGGAAAGGGACATCGCAAGATATGGCAGATCTGTGGGTCATGGTAAGAGTCTCAGTCTCTCCGCCACTGCCCCACTCAACCGAGCTTGCATAGGTCAAACTAATTCTCGCACAGTCTATTCCCCTCGCTCCCATATGATATTCAGTACTGTATTTGTCCCAAACATACCCCATAAAATCGTACATAGAAGACAGTTATACATTTCTAGAGTAGTTATCATTTCTAGTCAATTTCTGGGACCGGTACTACGGTCCGGTAGGTAGCCTCAGGTAGCTTTTTCGCTTTTCGACCTGTGAGCTTTTCGCAAAATCGTAAAAAGCTGAAAAGCGCCGAAAAGCGAACAAGTAAATTGCTAACTTGCTGATGGTCACTTTCGCACCCCCTTCCCCGGGGCTAGTTTGCAGGTGCAATTTTCACAGGTCTATTTCCTGCCACACTAAGCCAACCAACCCAGTGACAGTGTTAAAAACAATTTCAACCATTTCCCTCCCAGTTTGACCTCCGTTCGCAATGTTGTAAAGTTTAAAGTAAAGTTTCCGGCTACATATGATTTCTAGTACATCGAACATAAATAAAATACATGGAGACTAAAGGCAACACAGAACATAGAAAGCGCGACAGTCTACTTAGGAATGTTCTTAAACACCAACCCTGAACAAAAAAACTGTTGGCTAAACATATTGAACTGAATTGATTGAAACTTGCCTGTGCACAGTTTTTTTCTGCGGAATCAAATTAGAGATGATAATAGTTCATAAGTGAGCAGTGCTTACCTGACCCGAGAAGCGGATGACTTCCCTCTTTTCCAGAATAAACAACGTCCTCTCGAGGGCATGACTCGAAAAGCCTTGCTGCGTTACAAATTCGCGCATGAGACTCTGATAACTGGTACTCCACCCAACCGGTAGTCGCCTTCGGAGCTCCTTTTCTATCCGCGTCATCTCTTCGTTTAGTTCTCCACGGGATAGACCATCAGCAGATCCAGCGGATACCGCATCCATGGTAGAGAACTTGAAGAGTCGGATGGCTTCTTCAACATGATGATTTTGTACCATCGGAGTCAAGGTCATTTTCGCCAGTGATTCCGAGATACGAATGATAGCCTCTAGTTGACTGTGGAAAGATTTAGTCATAGTTGGAAAATAGACAATTCTTGCTCACCGAATTGTTATTGGGATAGAGCTACGTTCGTCGTTATCTTGCTCCACTTGCTGCACTTGCTTGCGCAAACTGACGAAATGACTGCTCAGCATTTCTTGAGCCTCTGCTGAGAGACGAGGAGCACATTTGCTATTGAAAAAAATGGTTTAGGATTTGTATCTTTGAAATGAAATCTTCTCACCTTTTACAGTAGGCGATATATGCCTTCATCTTGTCCAAGTCAATTTCACCCACAGCGTTACCGTTCTCATCGCCGTTCACATTTGGCCGGTTCATATGGATGTTTAACACATGTTTCGCAATCATCTGCAAAATACCATGATATTTATCACCTAGCGCAAAGAGAGCGAAAGCAGTTAACCCACCTTATCTCTGGCTTCGTTATGTTCGTCCCTCACAATGAAAATCATGTCGAATCGAGACAAGATGGTGGTTTGGAAGTCAATGTTCTGCGACAGAACCTTTGAGACACGCTCTTGGAAGCAGAATGAAAGACTGACCTCTCCCGGACTCCTTCCTTCGTCGTATCTTCCAAATACCGGATTAGCAGCCGCGAGAACACTTGTCCTTGAGTTCAGCACTGTCGTAATTCCAGCTTTAGCGATCGAAATTGTTTGCTGCTCCATAGCTTCGTGAATAGCCACCCTGTCTTCATCTCGCATTTTGTCAAACTCGTCAATACAAACGACTCCGGTATCAGCAAGGACCATTGCTCCCCCTTCCAAATAAAATTCACGCTGCCCGATTTGGAATTAATAAATAAGAAAACGAGGTAATGTCGAAGAACTCACAGAGACTGAATCCCGTTGTACGGAGGCCGTAAGACCGGCTGCACTGGAACCCTTTCCTGACGTATAAACCGCAATCGGAGCTACCTGGTCAAAACGTTGATTCAGAGTGTATGACATGCTGTCTAGACATTTTGCTCACTTTTTCAACAAACTTTAGCAACTGACTCTTTGCAGTTCCAGGATCACCGAGCAGCAATACATTGATATCCCCTCGAAGCCGCATACCATCGGGCAGTACTTTCTTTGAGCCACCAAAGAGCAGGCATGTGATGGCTTTTTTGATATCTTGAATCTGGTCAGTAAATTATTGGCAGTATAATACCACAACATACCAAGGCTTCCAAAAATACTCGGGGCCACACTTTTCGCGAAACGTTCGTAAAACCCGTCGCTCCTGGCCATTTCTCCAAACTCCTCCTCTTGTTGAGGTGTAAATTGAGCGCCGAAAGGATTTCCGCCACCAGCTCCCGCAGGAGACATCATTTCTAGGTGGACAAGGCGGAGATAAGGCTGGCGCAAAGCTGCAGGACCGGCATTTTTCTGAAGCAGACTTTAGCAATGGAGGGTATAGAAGAATAGGAATTCTCACATTCTTGGCGGCCTGAAATTGTGAATAAATACCAGATGCGATGACCCGCGATCCTGGTACAACCTTTCCTGTCAAATGGACGGTCGGCACTGAGAAGCATATGACGAGGCAGGTCTCCGACTGGCACCATGTCCGGAGCTTCTTGCAGTTTTAATGTTTGTTGATCGGCAAATGTGGATTTAGAATGGATGATGAGGTACGGGTCAAGAGGACAGTCCTTTTTCTGACCCTCTGGCTCTGGCGCATCGCATACGCGAGGCAAACCTCTGTCTGAGCCGCTTCCCATGCCTCCTAAGCCGGCTTGAGGGTATATGATCTTCGTTGAGCGACAGGCGCGACACTGGAGATGCAGCTTTGTCGCTCGTGATGACTAGGACCTGATGCAGAAATGACAATTCCTGGGATGCGAACTAGTTTGTTCATGGTGTTGGCAGCGAGTTCGCGGACTTGAAGGAGATTCAGACCAGATTTGATTGTTACTTGCACTTTAGGGATAGCCTCTGCCGCTGCTTCTGTTCGGTCTTCAGAGTTTCCTGCCAATGGATAAAGAATGTTGCGCGCGACTTTCGTGGAAGCGTTTTCAAACTTGATAGACGTTAGACCACAATAAACAGGGAGTGGTAGTAGGGCGTACCAGGGCCAGAACGTCTGCAGGTCTGTCCTGAATTGCATGTGCTAACTCATCGTTGAAAAGGCTGACGTGCCGCAAGTCTACTTCGAGTACGTGTTGCTTTCAGAAGGATGTTTCCACGTAGCTTATCACTGTCCAGAGATGTCAGAAAGGAAACTCGATGAAAATAGAATTCGCGCACCGATACATGAACTCTCCACCAACGCGAAAGGAGAGAATAAAGTCGATGAGCAATTTCTCAGTCTCGGAAGGCGTATCCGGCGATGCCGCAGCAGGAAGGTCGTGCACTGAAACAGAATATACGCGATTTGCATCAAAGCCAGACATGTTGAGGGAGTGTAAGGGTTGTGGAGAGCTGGAGGTGAGTGAACTGAAGAAACGCGTAACGAGCTTTAGGGCAGGCTTTTTCGCGTCACAACGCAGAATTGCCCAAAAGAATTCTCATACCTACCATGGACGACTATTATGTTCTTCCGTCGCATCCGTCCTTGGCCTCTCTTGATCCTCTAGGTATATGTGCCGACGAAAATCCGTCCGTTTGGGCGGTCATTACGACTTCCGTCCTTTCATTTCGAAATCAGCCTGCTCCTACTTGCAATTTACACCACTTACCCCAACTCATTGAAGATCTCTCGTATTCAGTACACATGGACGGACATCTGGATACCAGATTTCTGTCCTCCCATTTGTTGGCAAAATACCCAGATCCGCATTCTCCAAATGCACTACTGCTTCTGCACAACATACTTGACTCCGCCCTTCTCCTTCCGACTCTCTTCCCAACCCACATGATACCATACCTCAATACACAAAATTGTAGCATTCAACTATCGACCACACAGATTAGGTCTTTGTTGGCACACCAAATTCTCAATACCCTCAAACGACCCAAGGGTAATGACTGGGGTTGTACCTTCGTCTGTTGGTACTCGGAACCTCAAGCCCTCGGGAATGCCGTGTCTGGGTATCTAACATCCTTATTTGATTATTTTTGCTTGCTTTCCGACCCCGCTATCCAAACTACATATCGATACCACACACTTCTTTCTGACAGTTCCGAGCACGAGTTGTCAAGCTGGACAACTGACCAGAAAACTCCCCTTTTCGATCATCTTGTCATCAATCCCACCACGTCCGCTGCAGTACCTTTCCCTCACGAGCAAGTATCTTGCACCCTCGTTGCTTCCAATTCGTCCCCTGGTTTCGGCCCATCCTGCACTCAGGAGGAGCTCGTAACCGCCGCCTGTCCCCCGCTGCTGCCTCTTGGAGCGTTGTTCATATCACCTCCAATATCCTCAAATGCCGCAGTTTCTGTTAATGGCCATGTACCCATATTTCGATGGAAAGGTCAGGGTCGAGAAGCGCGTTCGCTGGGAACTCATACCTCTGGGGAACATACATTTCTGTTTCTTGATGCTTCTGAACTCGATACTTCGAATTCCACATTCCTTGCAGATCTTGATCCGAAATACCTCTTTCGAGATCTCCGTAAAGCATTATCCGGTTTTCTGGCTCTCAAGGAGCTTGGTATCAAGGAAGTTGCCTCACCTCTCTGGGGTGCAGGCGCCTTTGGAGGGGATCCGGTCATCAAAACCATTATCCTAACCGCCGCGGCCGCTCGGACAGGAACTACGCTTCATTTATCTGTGGACGAACAGCGAAGCTACCAAACGATTGGAGCAGGACTTCCTCCAGAATCTTCTGAACCTTTGAATTTAATCTATATTCTGCAACGTTTGCAGCAAAGTTGTCGATTGATGCCTTTGGAGGTCGCAATCCAAAAACTTTGCTCGGAACAAGCTTACTCTTGTCCAGGTGGCCTTGAGCTATTGCAATCTTTCGAAATTACGTCCTAATAAATATAGTTTCAGCATGAGATTGCAGGTGTGGCGCCGTTTTCTGCTGTTACTGAATATTTCAATTTTCCTTTGAAAGCTTGGGCCGATATAGATGCGCGTATTTTATCCTCCCTATCGCCCGCCTAGCTCAATCGGATAGAGCGTCAGACTTTTACGAAGTCCGGGTGATCGGTCAATCTGTGATCTGAAGGCTGCGAGTTCGACCCTCGCGGTGGGCTATGCTCTCAACTTTTTTCTGTTCCCCTTTTGCCATGACCGTCAGTCAAATCACTACTACTAAAGACGCTGGATGCCGACTTCATTCACACGTTTTGCGAGGTGGAATGCGGGCGCGATCCCGCTGCCGGGTGCGCTTTCTTTATGTCATATTTCTGCCTGTTGTAATTCCATCATGGAACCAAATTTGACCAGCTTATGTTCTAATGCATGTGCAACTCACACAATGTCGTCTGGTGCTCTCTCTTCCTTTTTATTTCTCCTTTCTTCTTCCATCTTATTAAACATAACTTATTGCATTGACAATTTCTCTTATCACTTTTTGCTTTAAAAAATGTGACCAGGTCATCCAATCACTGCGGCACAGCTGATGGACTCTTATCTTTTGTTCTTACTGATTGCTGCGAAAAAAATAAGTCTGACATGGACTGAGTCAGAATGTGTTGACGAAAGGACGCAAAAAGAAAAGTCAATTATTAGCCCACCGCGAGGGTCGAACTCGCAGCCTTCAGATGATTCCGCCTAAGAGTCTGACGCTCTATCCGATTGAGCTAGGCGGGCTCTGATGCGAAGTTGATGCAAGCCAATATAATCGCATGAAGCCTAACATTGCTGCGCATTGCCATGTGGATGACAGGTACTGAACCGAAGGCAGTGTTGCAGGTCATGCTGATTTGTCAATTGTAGATGCCGGTGCTGACGTTGCTGGGCGCTCGCTCGTCAAAGTGAACCGTTGTGACCACAAGGGACACGTCTACATAGTTGCGCAGCTGATTAACATCACCGATATATCATCCAAAAGTTGGCTGGAAAGTTGAACATCGCGGTCTGTGGTTGGAATTGAAACGTATTTTGGACTCGATTGAAAGGAGGTTTGGAGTGGTAGGACTCCATGCGGGTTCCGATGAAAGGCACATTCCTCACTGAGATCGTGGAATGAGATATTCACGCACGCAGGATAGGCGTGTAGTTGCGCCAAGAACGGGGAGAATAGACCGTGGAGTACAGATGGGGATGTTACGTAAGTGCGCAGCAGGTGTATATGGAGAGGCAACAAGACGGACTGCTTTTCTTCCCAACCACCATCTCCCTCCTCCTCTGACTCTGTTTCCCCTGCGCAGCATTTCCATTAACAATGTCGGAAGCACAGTTATATGCGCATGCCTACGAGGCCTACAACGAGTTTGCAAAACAGCAAAGCCTCGATTTCTTCTCGTTCCATTCGCCCTCAGACGTCGTAGCCCCACACCCGGATCTCTTCGAGTCTGATATCGACTCCAACTTGGCTGCTTTTCCCGATCAACTCCAACTCTTAACCGTCGATTCAAACGAGCTCTTTCACCTCTTCAGGTCTGAAAAGCCGCAGTGGCAAGGGCCCCCCTCTGCCATAACCCTCGACGACTCTTTGTCGTCCCACTCCGAGTCCTTCTACAACGAACAAATCCAACCTTTCGCCCCAGTAACCGTCAATAATACCCAACCCTTCGACTTCGACTTGGACATGGATTTCCAGCGAGTGCGCGTCGGCTCCGATTACGCTGCTGTGCAGCCCTCTTTGACCATGCTCGATGACATCAACGATCCGACGTCGTTTGGTACTCTGCCACCCACCCCTCCTCGTAGTCCACCCGTCCCCATGACCAACAACAAGGTTTTCGAAAAGTCATACGTCGCCCGCACAAGTTTCTCGGACTACAGCCCTCAGCGACGAAGCTCCACCACTTCGTCAGACTACTATTCCCACTCTGGGTACAGCCCTTCCCACGGTCACCCAACCGTCTCTCCTTTGCATATTTCTTCTCAGCTTCCCACCTTGGCAACGGTAACACCTCAACCGGTTGATGACTTCAAGGGCGATCCTCGCAAGAAGTATAGATGCTCTGCGTGCCCACGAGGTATTCGCTCATTCCTCAACCTTCTCAATCAAAAGCTGACTTAATTTTTGTAGCCTTTGCAAGGGCCTATAATCTGAAGACCCACATGGCCACGCACGACCCCAACAGGTTGAAGCCCCATGTCTGCCCCCAGCGATCATGCGGTCGTTCCTTCAGCAGGAAACACGACCTAGGTCGTCATCTCATTAGCATCCATCGTGATGAGTCTATCAGCTCGTCTCTTCTCCCCGTTGCGTCTAAGAAGGCCATCGGTGTTGAGAACGGCTCTCGTAACTGGTGCGACTCTTGTGGCAAAGGCTGGGTTGGTCGAAGCAGCGAATGTGACTGCCATGATATCAAGTAACCGGTTACGCCCCCGCTCCCGATAAATATGACTTCTCCTTGTGTATGTTTCTTTACATTGGCTCTTTTGCACTTTGTTGACATATCTGTTTTCCCAGGCACTTGCTTGCCACCCACCCCTCTGCGCTTGTCGGTGATTTTTATACATGTATGACTTGTTTGCCTTTATATGCAAATAAGTCGGCCGTCCCGCCCTGCGTCATTCGATGTGCCACGTATCGTACCGCCAAGTCTTCTAGTTCTTGGCCCAGCGACGAACGTGATCTCGATATGAATTTCTTTCTTGCTATCTGTGTTTTCGAACCGTTCTATTTACTTAGAAACAGTTGTTATTGGATATGTGGACTCTTTTCTTTTTGCTTGATATAATCTTATCCCCGAGATCTGAAAATTCGTTTCCTGTTTATCTTCGTCGTCTTTGCCTTGTTGCCATCTCTTCCATTGATAATGTCCTCAAAGATTTAAACTACCTGTGCACATTCCTTTTGTCCTACCTATTTCGCCGAACAACATACAAATTTCGAACTTATGCGATGCGCGCTATATGAGTCTTGAAGAGGAAGAGTCCCACTGTTTAATATAAATACACAAATAACTATAATACAGATGCGTCAAATGTTCAGTACTACTCTATCGAACGAAAAGCATCACAATCGCATATGCATTGGCGATCAAAACAATGCACCAGATAACGTACGAAAGGGACGTAAGAATGCGACCGTTACTGAAGTCCACGTATTCTGTTAGTACCTCTCTGCCGAGTTGAGGTTCCTGTGCTATCTTCATAGTCTGAATGACAGGTTCCCCCACTTCCAGTTTTTCGATCTCGAAGTCGACTGCGCATTCATTTTGCGCCTGCTCCGGTTCCGAGATTGGGGATACCTCGGTTCCTATTATCTCTGGAGGTGGTTTTCGCACCCGCATCACCAATTCGGTTGAAGTCAGATAGATTAGTGGGAAAGCGACGAATGGAAGAACCACAGATAGGATGACCTGCGAAGCGACGAGCAGTGTGTTTATGCCCTCACGTCCAACTGCAATGGCCACAACCATGGACGGCACTAGACTTATGCAGCGTGTGATGAATCTCCGGAGAAAAGGCTAATCAATACCGGGCGCGGTCGTTAGAATAGATCAGCCATAAGAAAGGAAATAACTCGTACCGAAATTTTCCACTCGATGAAGCCTTCAGATACAATTTGGCCGGCTAACGTGACAGTGATACTCGAGGTTTGACCTGCACACACTAAGGCGAGCGCAAAAATTGTTGCAGCGGCTAAGGGACCGAGTGAGCATTTATTTCTTTAGGTATAAAGTTTTGAAAATTCACCACCACCGATACGGGTCTTGATGAGCTCATGAGCTTCAAATAGCCCTGCTGGAGAATCGCGGCTCTCGCCAGTTCCTTGGAAAAAGACAGCGGCTGCCAGAATAAGGATCCTGTAATCCAATTTCACAAGTTTTCCTTTAAAAGTTGAAATAATAAAGAAAAACGAACGCGGAATTAATAGGGACTGCAAGAGCAATTAAGCTGGTCACCACATCCGCAATTCCATGCGACAAATGTTGGTTAATGAAAGTCAGGGAACTATTTTCCCGTTCACCGTACTTGCTGCGATAGTCAATACTTGACGCCGCTCGTTCGGCTCGACCAATTCGGAATAATGAGGTGATTAATCGTCGGATTTTTGTCCTGGTAGTAAGAGGGGCCACAGCCGGAGAAGGAAACTCTTCGTCTTCTGGCGGTGCGTCGGAGACACGATCTTGCGTGGCCAGAGAAGACCCCAAAAATAAGGCATGAGGCATGACAGTTGCGCCAAGAATACCAACAGCTGCGTTTGCAGAAATAAAACAAAATTAGAAGAGTTTGACGCACAGGAACCTAGGTTGGCCATACCTATATAAACAGCGTCAGGTTCTGATTGAAATAAAGCCTTGTCTGGGATGTATCCCATGAATACATCAGACCAATCCGGGCCAGCTTTTACAAGAAGAGCGACGAAGCAAGCGAAAACAGCGAAGACCTATCCATAGCACAGTATAAATGTCAGTCATTTTGCACCTATAGAAATCTGCAGTCAAGACGGACCAAGCCAATGATCGTGTACTCAAACATCCGTACAGGACGTCCTTGGCCACGAGTCGGATCGCTGAAGGACAAAAATATCAAGACGTCGGCGGCAGTAAGGATAACACCAGCCCAGAGAGGGAGCTTAGGGAACAACAAGCAAAATCCGATAGCAGAGCCCAGCAATTCGGCGAGGTCGGTAGCTATGATGGCGATCTCTGATAGGACATATAGAGGATACAGCACCAGGCGCCGAACAAGTTTAGGGTGACGAGGGTGATCGTGGAGAAGGAGTCTACAGTGGCTGGCCAGGTCTGCGCACGTAATTAGAACTAGTTGGAACTATACGAAATAATGGGGGGTTACCGAGCCCTGTTACGCAGCCTAGTTTGCATGCCAACGTCTGCAATTCGGGAGATAATCGTTAGTTTTGTGCAGTAAGAAGAACTTATGCCATCACCTGTAAAATAATAGCGCCTAGGCCAGCCATTAGGATGACGAAAAGCATAGGTCTATAGCCAAAGCTTGAACCGGCTTGGAGGTCAACACTCCAATTTCCTCTGAAAATACCCCCAAAAAAATTGGTTCGGCCAGCATAAAATTTCAGAAAGGTTAGGCAACGTACGGGTCGAAATACGCCACCGAGCAGATAATACCAACCCCAACATGGCGTTTCAAGTGATGGACAAAGGTTCGAACGCCATGGTGCACGCGGGTTTTGGCTCTGGAGGAGTAGGATTGGGGTGGAGAATGTTGAGTTTGCAACAGGGCCATACCATTGAGGGGAAAGGAACTGGAGGAATAAGGAGGTAACGAGGGCTCATAATGAAGCGCGTCAAACCAGGATAACGGATAGAAACAAGGTGTGAACGAAAGTATTGCTTCCCGTGCGAAAGGCACATTTGTTTTGAATTATCCAGTGTTGTGGGCAGGCTCGGATACGCTCGCACCTTGGCTCTCCACTCCTCTGGCTACATGGACATAAATGACCTCCATCCTCCAGACGACTATACCCATCGCTTCTTCATATGGCATGAGTGGATACAGGTGGGCTACATTACCCTGAATTACCTCATCTCATACAACAGTAGGCAAATGGTCCTCTGACCTCTGAGAATGTCTTCGATTACTTTGCAACATCCATGTTTTATGACAAGCAAAGCAACAATCAGGTCTTGCGTATGCAAACAATGCATACCGGCGTCCCTGTCAAGGACGAAGCAGCTGAGCTCAGGTCAGCGCCTGACTTCATTCAGAAGTTTCAACAGTCGTCTCTAAAACGTTATCAGACGATTCACTGGTGTCGAATTCGCGGTTGTTCACGCGCAGCCTCCCTCATTCTTTGTCATACAAAAGCGTGAACGGTTGTCTCCCGATGAAGGTCCGTCCTACTGCCTGCCGAGATTTATATAATCTCACGAAATGCTCTGAAGTGCGCCCCTTGGCAGCTTACTTTGTTATGAATAACCGTATTTACCAGTCTCCGGATGTATACACTGTTCTTTCCAACCGCCTAGTGAGTTTTGCCATATAAGTCCCGAGCTTCTTAAAGTTGATTAAGCTATCAGCTAACGTCCGTATCTGCCCTACAATCTTCAATTGATATTTTGCGCAAGCATCGGCCCGATTATACTCCTCGCACAGGCTTTGTATGGCCGATAACAGATCCCTCGGTGTTAGAAACGCACAAGAAACGAGACTCTGAAGCCATTCTTGTGGAGGCTGACGGGGACTCTGAGATGCCTCAAGAAAAGCAGCCGGACATACCAAAGAGACAGCAGAACAATATACTACTCATGCATGCCATGAGCACAACAGCAGCACATTCCAAAATGTCTTTTACAGCGGCCGCTGTCGCCCAAAATATAGAAGGCTTGGGTCCCGAGACACCCATAACAACAACTATGCGCTCATCCGCGACTCCTGCCCCTGCCATTCAAGAAATAGGTACCAAAGCAGCGTCTTCAAACCCTCAGGAGCCCAGTAAAGGCCCCCTTGGAGGAGGCAAGAAAAAGAAGAAACGTGAGTCCACTTACAACCATTTCCAAGGTATCACTGACAAAAAGCTCAGGAACTTCATTGGCCCCACCTCCAGCGCCAAGTTAGACGGGTATTGAATCATGACGCCAGTCCCACCAATACTGTTCAATATCTGCCACGCCGTCAATGAGCGGGCCCGGAGTTTAGCCCGGTGAGTTTCCGTCGCGCACCCTAAGTAATCTTCAAGTGTTGTGGAGGTAGTTTTTCTGTCTTTGGGAAATATTTTAAATAGGCTATCTACGGAGACAAGAGTCCGGACATGGATACCTCGGTTATGCATTAGGCCCTCTTTTGCCAAGGATTGCCGAGATGTCGATGTACGAATAGGATGCTTCCACATTATGACTGTAATTATCTCGCCCCAACACCAGTTAATTTCCCTGTTAACCAGCCTAACGGCGTCTTCATATTGCCTCCTCTGGGTCCCAGACCACCCCCACCCAATGATAGAGGATTGGACGATGCAAATGACTCTTTCCGTGTCCGAGCTGCTTCTTGAACTGGGCATAAAACTGTCAGTGGTGAACCAAATCCTCAATCAGGGGAGAACATAGATGTATTCCCACTGGGGTGGGAAGTACACGTACCCGACATGTCGATCTCCTCTACATTCGTCTCTAAAACAAGACCGCCTTGAATAATTTCTGCTAGTATGTGGTGTACCTGTAGATTGAATCTTATAAGTATGTCTGGTCTACATTATTCGATGACGCACTTCATCGAAATGGAACACCAAATCCAGTTCACAGACGTTTTCAAATGCTCTGTCAAGAGATTCCACAAAGACCTGGAATCCAGTATCAGTGAGTACCAGAGACCAATGAAATGTCGTGAGTTGCCTGTATCAAGTCTAGGATACCAAGCTCGCTCTCGGCCCCATCGACCACAAATACGAAGTAGAGGGTCGCATAGCTACGGTAAACGACTCTCCATCGCTCATCAGCGTCACCCTTGAATCCAAGGAATGCTTCGAGCTCTGGGGCATCCAGAAAGTTACATAGTCCGGCCGGTCGCGTGCTGACAAGCGAGAATATCTTTTGCACCACAGACTGCGTAGATTGATGCAATGGTGTATAGAATTTGGCCAGGCGAGAAACACCAGACGTGTTGACTGAGGGATGGCTCCAATTGAGTGAATCGTTTATCAGACAAGGATTGACCACTCAACAAATCAGAACTGCGTGAATCATCGAAAGCGTGTTGGTCGCAATCAGGTAAATCGCCCGATGGACGCGTCTCCTCTCGAATTCAGGGTCAAAGAGGTTGAGATTGTGCAATTGAAGCTTCAAATCATATGTAGTTATCGCGACTTTTGAGAATGGTCATAGAACGAGTTCGTATTGAGGTCCTGACAATGCGATGAAGTAATCTTAGATTGATACTACACAGATCGACTTTCATCTGATATAAGGTCTGTCGTGAGAGACTAGATTGATACGTATTTGGCAGTATGATAAAAAACTGTCCCTCCAGCCAATGACACAACTGTATGTCGAGAATTTCTCAACGGGAACGGCTTTGGATGCTCTGAAAATTTCGAGGGCATAAATCACATGAATTATGCATCAAGATTTACTATCCAGTTTTTGTGGTTACAAACAGTTGTGTCAAGAGTTTAAACAATTTGGCGTTCCATTACTTAGGACTGTAATAAAATAGTGCGCGAATAAATAGCGTACTCTATGATTCATCTCGAGGAAGGTTGAAGTCGGGTTTTAGCCTCCCAGCTAGGCTACTGAATGGACCCGAAAGACCCTCCTGACTTTTGAAGCTCTCTAAGAAATTCTTTATCATGCCATAATCAGCCGGCTGTTCAGTGTCCGAATCATATCCTTCAAGCGCTTCCTTGAGTTCTGCGTCCATTGCAGCGTCAATATCGATGGTGTCTTCATCGATATCCATGGAAGTTTCTTCTTTTGTCTTCTCCTTTCCCTTTCCTTTACTCTGTCTACCGTCCGAGGCTGTTTGAGGGGTTTTTCGAGAACTTGACAGCGCTTCGTCCAATGCCTTCATGACTGCTTCAAAGGAGTCCAGTTCAGGGTTAACATTCGGCCTTGGCCCAGGCTCTGGGATGCGAGGTACGTGTATTTTCTTCTTTTCAGTAGGCTCTACCTGTTCAGAAGGTTTCTTGGCTGCAGCTATAGATTTGTTCGCGCTGGTAGGAACAAAGGCTACGAAACCAGATTAGAGAACATACTTTGTTTTTCAGATAATAATAACCCACCGCCTCTATCTTTACGATCTTTCAGTATCTCTGACCACTGTGCATCACTTATACCGAGAGCTTGTCTTGAAAATTCAAGGAAATCTTCCTCTTCCTCGCCCATGTCAATTTCAATCTCGCCAACAACTTGCGGACGATCTTCCTCTGATTCATCATCATCTTCCTCTTCTTCATCTGTTTCGTCGTCCGAATCGACGCCGTCAAATTTGTCTCGAGGTATGATTGGTGGTCTGACTGACTTCTCTTTAGGTTGAACAGCCGACTTAGCTCCAGATGACAGAGCTTTTTCCTTGGGAGGCTGCTCGACGACGTCAGGGCCGAGGTTTGAGGGGGCAACACGTTGCGACTGGCTGTGGAAAAGTGGTGGCATTTTGCCATATTCAGATGGCTCCAGGGCTGGTATAAGTCTGTCCATAGCGGCCTGTTTCCTGGCTGACCATTCCTCTTGAGACTGGGAATCTGGTTCAGCTTCCGAGTCAGAAGATTCTGCTTCGTCACTAAATAGGTCATCGTCCGAAACCTTTTCGCTACAGATGGGTTAATAATAAGCTGAAAGCATCAAAGTGATCCTTACTCTTCAAACATCGCACCCTCCAGTTCACCTTCGCCTTCAACGAAGTTTTCAACTTTGGCAGCAAGATCTTTTAACTGTTTGGCTTGTTCTGAAGCGAGGCGATCTTCAGCTGAGTCCATATCGTCGAGGTCCATAGCATTTGGGTCTCTTGGAACATCTTTTGGCCGAGCAGTAGCCTCTAACATTTTTTCGAATTCATGGGAATCGATGTTCAGCCAATCATCAGGATCTTCTTCCTCGCTAGAATGATCGGGCATGTTTTTATTGGCAAGAGCCGTATCTACTTGGGCCGCAAAGGATGGGCGAGTTACATCACTAGAGAAGGAGGCTGTTATTATAATTAATTCAATGCAATACAAATGTACCTACTCAGTCCGACGAACTTCCACAAATGTGGCGACTGCTTTATTTTCGAGCGTGTTCCAGAGCCCTGAACCTTCGACTTCACCCTTGAAGTAGTCGGCGGACACCAGATTCTGTATATATTTCTGATATTCAGAGTTACGACGTAAAGCTTCCTTGTTTGCCGCGGCCTAAAGTATCCACGGTGAATTAGCGAGTGAAATATCGAATACAGACGGGGAGCTAACACTCTCAGCAGACGTTATCTGAGCGTTTACCCGACTCTTGCTTTCTTGATAAAGCATTTCGAAGCCAACGGCCTGGTAAGGGTTAGAAAATTTCCCGATAACATAATAGAAAAGTCTAGACATACGATTTTCATTCCCACTTCACGCCATTTCCATTCTTTGGTGCTCTCCTGCTCTTTCCACTGACCAAAGACCTTTGGAGGAAAAAAATTTTGTCCCACAAGCTGTGCATACCCGGTGCGGGTCACCCTCACAGATGTTAGCACGGATGGGGTAGGGGGAAAGCGGGACATCCGGTGAGCTGCCTATAAATCGGGAGAGTTAAAACGCGTTCCAAACCTAGCCAAGTAAAGACTCACACGTAATTGGATGGCATCCCTGGTATAAAACGTTTCAACTGCCTTTTGGACGAGAGAAGGATTCACAACCAAGGCTTTGGCAATGTCAGCCGATACATATGCCTTGGCGATATGAACGTGTGTCTTAGCAGCCTCGGGGTAGCTACGATAAAAGAATAAGTCGGGCAACCAATAACATGGTGAAACCACGAACCCCGATATTCTCTTCCAAACAATCTCCTCCACCTCCGGTGGGGCGAGTGTGTTGATGATTGGGTCCCGAACAAAGATAACCGCGTCTTCAGTTGCAATAAAGGTATCGTCGTCTCCAGCCTCGGTAATCTCGTCATCACTGTCTGCCGCACCCGGCAGTTTACGGCGATTCCGTTTTCTAGAGGGAGGGGACACGCGTGAGAGTGGAATAAGGTGTAGGCGGGAGTTGTAGATCCAGACCTATGGGACACCGTCCAGTGAATACAAGCCTCCGACCCAAGGAATTGGAAGACGGCGCACCCTATTCTCGGAATTTGTTGGCTTTACCCACGAAGGCAAGGCCTCGGCAGCTTCAATCAGCAGGAACTCCCCATCCGAATCATAGACACTGCGTCCAACGGTATCAGAGACATAATTGCAATAGAATAAGGAGCATACTTGATTACCACGTCCCACTTGGAGCTTATTTCCTTTAGCAACCAAACGGTACACCATTCGTCGTCCACACTGTCCCCAACTCGCATTCCGACTCTCAAGGATCCACCTTTCGCCGTCTGGATTTGGGGCAAGCTTGACATCGAACTTATCTCGATGCCAAATGAAACCAGGAGGAAGCAACGCCTCGGCGCGACTGATTATACAAGCGGCGAAACTGATCACCGAAGCTTTATCTGATAAACTTGGAGGAGGATAAATGGTGAAATGTAGTGTATCTTCAGCGATTGAATGTGGGCGATTGAAGATATCCATTCCAAGTAATCTTGAAGGATATTCAAAAATGAGATGCTTCAAAGACTCTAAGCCTGATTCACGACCTAGGAAGATGGAGAGAAGGAACCATGCTAAATATTTGAAACCAAGTCGCTTTGAAGGGCTCGCCAAATATGGCTACACATGCCATCCCGGATCCGTGAAGGACGTCACTCTCAACCACAGTACACCATGACCACCTCTTTCAAGGACCGGAATTTAATTGCGGTCATTGGGGATGAGGTATGTGTCCTTCCATACTCAATATAGTCGCTCATAAACCTCTATAGGATTCAATTACTGGTCTTTTGCTCGCAGGGATAGGTCATATTAACGAGCAGCAGAAGAAGAACTTCCTCGTCGTTGATTCGAGTACGCTTTCCGTTTGGTGCAAGCTTCACTCATTTGCCAATACGCCGCTACAGAGACGCAGATAGCAACTATCGAAGGCGCGTTCCAGGAATTCACAGAACGCAAAGACATAGCTATCCTGCTCATCAACCAACATGTAAGGATCGCAACCCTACTTCGCTAGTCGCACTCTCAAATCGAATGTCAGATTGCCGAGAAGATTCGACCTACGGTCGATAAATATCAGCAAGCATTTCCTGCACTACTTGAAATCCCGTCTAAAGATCACCCATACGGTTCGTTTTACACCAGTAATCTAATTATTAAATCTAATGCGATCGTAGATCCGTCGAAAGACTCCATATTGAAGCGCGTTCAGAAGCTGTTTGGAGAGTAGACTTGCATATTTTTTATTCTGACTGTTGATCCTCGACACTGGTCAATTCACGCTGTATTTTACAATGCTTCACGGATGTTGCACTTAAATGACCTAACATAATGATAGATTATGACACCCATCGCATCACAGGTTCGTTTTCTCGGACGCCAGGTTGTCGCTCTACAAATACTCGGATGGGATTGGTGCTCCTTGAACCTAGATGTTTTTGTAAGTATGACTGGGAAACGTTGAAGGGGATAGGGGCGCACTGGGAATATCGACAAGTAAATATCGGAGCACGAAGTAGCCATCCTTGTCCTACAAAGGACGGGGATATCAGACAAGGCGTAAAATTATACATCATAAAATTACCTTGACAAGTTCGGCATGCACTTCGCCTTCAGTGTATTGTCTTCCCGCAGCCCTGGAGATCGTCTCGCCGTTAGTATTCTTTGGGCCTTTCAGGGACGAAAACATTCCAGCAAAGTTCCAGGCATTGCTTTCCGCCTTCTTTTCGGTTTCCTCTAGATCGGATGCAGGGAGATTCGGCAGAGAAGGCGAGGGCAATGGTGATCCAGACAGATATTTGAACGCGCGAACAGAGTTGTCCCGCAGCTTTCGACCACTTTCCCTGGACCATTCAACAACCTCATCAAACGAAAGGTCTGGTAAAGCGGCGCCTTTATCCTTTACCCAGCTTGAAACCGAGCCAAGGAGCGACACCTCAGCTGATGGCACTGGTTCTCCCTCTGGCCGGCCTTGAACGTAGAACGTCATTATCATGTGTTCTTGGCCAGTCGCGTCAATCATGACTCGAGAAGTAACATGTCGGTTCCGGTGGCGTGGTCGAACAGACGTTGGGGGGTTATTGTGGAAGGTCAAAGGAGCATTCAAGTATTTGGCAAGTTGAATTGATTGTTTTAACCGTTCGCAAGCATCGCCATACAGTACTGTTGGAGAATTCTTCGAGAATAGCTCAGATGTGAGAGAATAAACAAGGAGCGCCGAAAGTCCTGCACCCAGGAGAATAACCCCTAGATTTGTCGTTCGTGCAGTTGTGCGCATGACTGTCAGAAGGCAAATATGACTGCGTTCAGAAAATAAAGAAGAATGTCCTCGAAAGAAACACACCTTTTCCTCCTGTGCTCAGTTCTGCCCATTTCGGAATTTTCTCTCCTTTACGGAGGGCAGACTGAGATAGCCCCAGTTGAAATGGGCCAACATGGTCGTGTTTCTGTTCTGGACCTTGTCCAGCATTCATTGACTCTCTCATCAATTTCGATTTTTCTCCAAAGTCCATGTTACGGTGTGTGGCAAATTTCCGCTTTGTACGGCCAAAGCCGCAAATGTATGTAGTTGGAGGCCAAGAAGAGCATCTTGTCCGTGTCCAGAGGCGCAAGCAGTATGTGCTCATGGATTGTGCGTAACGTTCGGGAGTTGCGTATGGCGCTTTCGACGACTCAAGGCCTGGAGTTCAAACATGGATAAATAACGCGTCCATTACTTAGACCAAACATAGCCCCACTTTGGTCCCAGCTCTCAGTCTGTAGACTCTGCAACGCCTGCCCCAAGGACTTGTGTACCTACCGTCGAAAGGCGTTTTCATATCACGTCGTTAATTGATCAAGGTGGACTTCAAAAAGTCCGTCATGGCAATAGCGGACAGCTACAAGTACAACAAAGGAGATCCAGTTATTGGTACATAGCAAAATATGGAGTACTAGAATGATCATGATCGTTCGCCTCTCAACCTCCTTGCAAGTGCCAAGTCTTTTGGTTGGATGGTAACCCGTTTCGCGTGAATGGCGGCCAAATTGGTATCCTCGAATAGGGAGACAAGGTAAGCTTCCGCAGCCTCTTGCAGCGCCATTACAGCGGAGGATTGGAAACGGAGATCGGTCTAACACATCGTATTCAGCACGGTGGTCGAGGGGTTAGCATCGGCGCACTGACCTTGAAGTCCTGGGCGATTTCACGGACAAGCCGTTGAAACGGGTAGTTTGCGAATGAGCAGCTCAGTAGATTTCTGGTACCTCCTGATCTCACGAAGAGCGACAGTTCCGGGCCTGAACCGATGAGGTTTCTTGACTCCACCAGCGGCGTTCTACCCAACAGGAGCAGAAGTGTATTAATAAAGAAAACGGGTGTAGAAAAATAGAAACCGCGTACCGTAGCTGTCTTGCGGGCTGCAGACTTGGAGGCAAGTTGTTTACGAGGAGCCTTACCTATATCAACGATGTGAGATAGCGACTAGCAGCTACGGCGGTGCAGCGACATACCTCCGGTGGACTTGCGGGCGGTTTGCTTGGTGCGGGCCATTAGATATTTAAAGCAGTAGTTTGAAGGCCGGATTGTCTTGAGGATGGTGGTGGTAGAGAAACAAGAATGACAAATCGGAGTCTCAACCCAAGTTGGCCTTTTAAAGTTCAGAGACGCGACTTTGAACAGTAAAATCTTAATCAACAAAGAATCTGTCGCGTCTCCCACGTGACAATAAAACGCGATCTCGGATCAATACACCTCCGAAGTTCCGAACTCAGGCGGCAACGGTCCCGCTCAACACTTGAAAGCTTGAAACTTGATTTGGTTGAAGAGTCGACTCCTTACATTATACATAAACACAAACGAGGCTTATAAATTTCCACATGAGCAGAAGATTTCTTACTTGACTTCCACACCATTGCTCGTTCCACTCTCCCTCAGTTTTAAGGCAGGCGAGTCTCTTCGTCTCTTCCTCTATCATCTTTTGCTGCGCCAAAACTCGGGCGGGGACAATCCTCCTTCTTTCCGTCGTAATTTTGAAGTCAAGCTTCTCCAATCCCAAGGCCTTCAGGGTTTTTCTCTCAACTAAGCTGTACTCGTCGGGGTCTCGCCTGTTAAAGTTAAATGGCTCTTTGAGGGACACTGGAGGGTTTGTTATAATCCTTGGAATGCGCAAATGATTCTTGGATGCTGAGTGCAGCATCAGCGGATGCATCAAAACGACGTCTCCAGCCTCGCCCGTCATTTCTACGAATTGGTTGCATTTTTTGATCTCTGTGAGGTGCGACCAGTATTCGGGATGATCTTTGTGATTTTCGAATTTGCTGGTTGAAGGCGTGAATGATAACCCTGTTGGAAGAACACCCTCTGGATGGGCAGCAAGGTATCTCGCTATGAGACCTGATACCATCTGGGCATATCATTGTACCTCCACCCATTACTTGGATATCGGAATATAACGGGATAACCAATAATGCCTGTTCCGGAGAATCAAGATAGTGGACCTTTGATGGTGACACGCTTCCTTAGCATCGTATATGAACATGGACTCGCCCGACCAACTCACGAAGAAATCTCCGTCTACGTGCCAGTTATCAAGGTCCTGCGGGGCAATGGGCTTCGCGGTCTGCTCCCATTGATCAGTTCCCAGGTTTACGATGAAAGAATCGCCCCAGGCTGAAGCCCTTTCCTCGATTCTGTCCTCCCCTCCAAGCAAATCCTTCATCGCAGCCCAGGACTGTTCAAAGGGTGAAGTCAATCAGATTAATTTTTCCAGAGCGTACAGTACGATATCGACCTTGGGTGAAAAGTCAGCAACTTTCACTCTAGCATGTGAAGGCATGTGAATTCGCTCGCGATCCCAAGAAGACTTGTCATTGGGATCCAAGTTCAAACGAAGCCAAATGTTTGCTGTCCAATGAGCGGCCTGTTGCTTTGTAAATGCATTCTTGATGACGATATAACCATTCTCGAGGAAGAAATCGACTTGTTCTGCTGTTGAATACACCGAATCCAATGAGAAAGCGAAAGGGGCAAAATTTGGCCTCGACGTACATGTCAGATACTCGTATTGTTGAGGCATTTTCAGCTTGCGATGGAGGGGCGAAGTAGCTTGGCTGTAAAAGCGGGGCTATGATCCTTGCGAAGGCAATGTACTTCACACAATCCCTTTATATAGATGGATACAGTCGAACACGTGTAGTAAGGTATGTTTGTCACTGACAAGTCAGACATAATCTACTTGGAATTAGTGTATTCTGGCATCGATGGGCCACAGAAAGATGATAGCTACGAGGTGAACCAAAAAGCTTACCTCTACGACGAGGGAGAGGTCTTTCAGGTCTGTCAGGCAACGAAGGTTCTGCCACCCTCTCGGGAAAGGGTTTACGAACTCACGGATAAAAGAAAATGCTAAACATGCTTCCACAAATTGTTATCACCAAGCTGTAAGCAGATACAAAGTCGGTGTTATTTTTATCTACTTACTGTGGCTTCTGGCTGATATTAATAAAGGTGGTTATCTTTATCTCGTTTTGAACGATTCCATAAAGTTTAAGACGGTGTTTCTGAGCTAAGAAGCGAGATTGGGCAGAATGAGCAAAGGCGCAAGTGGACAAAGAAGGAAACAAACGGCAGGGCTGGGGGCATCCGTCCCGAAATAATTAAGGACGAATTCTGTTGCTACCCAGTCATTCTCAACAGACCCCAGATCCCTAAAGACCAACGGCCGCGGTCGGTTAGGAGTTGGGGCGGCGAGAAAGATATCAAGCGGGGTATGTTTTAACAAAGGGGAGTTAGGGAACAGGCCTTTGAGCGTTCTCATTGGCGAAGACAGTTGCTTGGGCAACTTCCTCGGTAATCGCACCGTCTTTTATGCTGCGAGATAAACGGGCTTGAAGAGCGCGTATGAAGGCATCTCGCAGATGCGTGTATGATGTTGACCGAGTGGGAACTATTTCCAGACGGGTTAGATGTCAACAGACAGCATGTCGGGGAGATTTTCACCAATCCTAATCACACAAGCGGTATTTTGAATGATGTAATCGACTTTTTCCTGGGGGGTCATATCTAAGGAAACCTAGACGAGTGCTCGAAACTAAATAGCAATTGTAAACACCGACTTGCAACTCACTTTGAGATTGGGATTTTGCAAATCAGCGTAAAAACCAACTGAGTATACTTTGACGCTCAAAAAAGAGACAGTCCTGACGCCAACCCCGACAAGAGTCAATGGCGCTATCTTTGTATTGGAAGGGATCCGCATCGATTTCGGGAAGGTAATGGAGGTAGCTGGGTCAGCTGTGAACTTTGTCGTGTTTAATATAAAGGAATTACATAGGTGATACCAAACATCCTTACCGACAGAATCCTCGACCTCCCCTTTATGAACTAGAGGTTCTAGAGGCTGACTATCGAGGTGGATTTCATTGAACCTGGGTGTGAGGGCTAAGCAGACAGCAGCGCCAAAAGCTGCTCCCCATGCCTGACGGCGATACGCCGTACGCGTCGGGGGAGCAGCTAGAGCCGTCGAATGCCTCACAGAAGCTCGACGAAAGGCCATGATTGCAAATTCTTGCAAATGAGAAAGACATGTTCGAAGCTGTAGTAAGTTTAACCAGGTCTGGGCGGGGGCGGGGACGGCGGCTATGCCATGCCACGTGCCAGGGCATAAGGTACGCGCGTTTCTCTGATCATGTCTTTATACGCATATCAAGAAAGGCTTTCGCGTCTCTGAGCCAACACCTGCCAACACTCCTTGCTCACATATCATTCTATACTCGGAAACGACGCGTCACCCTGGAATAGACATTTATAACGCGGCTCATACGTGAGTATCTTTTGTTCATAGTTACCATCTCCACTGTTCAACCTTAATCTCTAAATGTCCCATTTCTTCTCCGAAACCGGGATTCAATTTCCAAAGTCTTTGTTAGACTCTTCTCTAAATCACTTTGCTGCCATGGACGATGACGAAATTTCTGTCGTCGATTCTCCTGGTGAGGTCACGGACACTGCCGCCTACGACAAGCAACGAGCCTCTTTGCAAACCTATCTCGATTCTTTGCCATATGAGTGCGAATCAGTCGAAGACATGCAGGCTCGTCTCGAGGAGATCGTGGAGAAGATATATATATGCGCAAAAGCGAAGAATTGGCTTGTGCTTAGCACCTGGGATGGCATGCTTCAATGGTACATATATTCAGCTTCGATGAACCCACTCACTCCTCGATCTCTAATGATAATCGTAGCTGGCTCTTGATGCGTTATCCCATGGAAAAGACAACACGTGCTAAACTTGTACGATTATACTACGAGTTGTGTCTTGTCCCCGGTGTAGAACCTCGTGTTCTCCGCAGCTGGGCCGACATGCTTTCACGATTACTCGCAAATAAACCTGGCCTTAAACGAAAACTCGAAGCCAGTGATCTCGAGCTACCTTGGAAGCCACTTTGGCGCGTTCTGCAGAGAGAGCTATGGCCAAAGTCCAGCCTGGAGGAATCTTCGTACGTCGTAAAGTTTACCCACCGGATATCTTATGAACTCCCATTCTAGGAGAAACCTCGTTAATATACTGCTTTACGTTGCAGAGCAATGCAAACGTTATTACCCGGCAAGCGAGATTCGTACTATGCTTGAAACTTTCCTCCCAATCTTGACCAAGGATGTTCGTCTTCTGCAAGTTTTAACCTGATCTGACCTGATGCTTTCAATCGCAGACTATCCTGACTATGATCCCAGTCTTGACTTCTTTCTTGCCTCCTATCCAGACACATCTCTATCTTCCGTCCTTGTTCAAGATTTGGGAAGCATTTAACTCAGGCGTCATAGATGATAGACTTTTAGAACTATGCGGTGAACTTTCAGAAGAACATGTTTCAGGACCTTTAGGAGACGCTGGTGAGGTCGGAGGCGCCGCTTGGAAGGACGTTGGAATTTGGACCGAGGCTGAATGGAATACGCTTATAGGGAAGGGCCTGGGTTCAATGAGTATGTATTTCCTTCTGTTCTGTGAAGAGTTGACTCAAGTTGTGATTAGATGTGCCAGTTGGAGCGATGCGTGTAATGCCACTGACATTCTTCTCCTTGCCAATCGACACTCATGACAATTACTAGGGTGCCTCAAACACTTCTCAGCATGCGGATCTCATGGACAAGAGTGGTATCAAGATTAAGAAGTCCATTAGCAGGATCCGTCAGTGCCTTTCTCTGTCTTCGGTTTTCGTTCTTACACTTTGGCCACGTAGATGCCTTGGCAAGACTCTTAGTGTATTCCATGAAGCTTGACGGCAATATCCGCGAAGTCACCCCCACTCCGACTCGTGTTAAGGCGAAAGATGAAAAACTACCACAGCAGAATGGATTTCTTGCGGGCTCCAAAGCCATGGACTCACTGGATCGCTTGATAACGAGTATCGAGTCTTTCTTCCATCCTTCAAATTCGGGACTCTGGACGCTCTCTGTAAGTTACCACACAACTGTCGAATTATTTTTTCGGGTAGTTTTAAAGATTGAATTGATCCTTTAGTTGACGACATTCATTCAACGGTTAAGTGCAGAGTTCACCAAGCGCTGGAAGGAAGAGGAGCAAGATTCTTGCAAGACCCCTGTTGTTCGTCATTCTCTCCCGTCTGTCAGGTTTTGTCATCTAAGTTAAAATCAACAGACACAACGGCTGACATCCACCATTCGACGTGCTTTTGTCACCACGCTCAAAACGCCTGCATTATTGGCAATGTTTGCTAAGGATCCTGTGTGTATGAGCTATGCTCAAGGCGCTCTACGTTCTTTGGCGCTGCTTGAACCTGCGTTAATCATGCCAGAGCTCTTGGAGCGTGCATATGGAGGGTTGGAGGTTGTAAACGAAACTCATCGAACGACTGCCGTCTTAAGCATGCTTTCTGGAATCTCCAGACCCTTGGTCAGTGAACAGGTCTGGCTGGGAGGGCAGAAGCACGTTGTGCCACTGCTAGAGCTTTGCATCCCTGGTATCGATCTGGTACGGTATTTCCAGTCGTAATTTGCTTGTTATTCACCCCCTAAAAACTGTATTACAGAACGATCCAGTGAAAACTGTCTGCGCGACTATGTTTATTGTCTCGGCAGGTACAGCACATGAAAATAGGCGATCTCTCACAATCCGGCCTTTCCTTCTCAGGGGATGGGCCAGGGGACGAAATGATGGATGTGGATGACACCGATCATATACCTGATGGAACAGAAGTCGGAGACACTTCGCGGTTGAGTAGAGCAGACGAAAGGTCTTTGGTGAGAGATAGCACTGCCAGCTTTGCAGGTACGGTTCAATTACATTCAAGGACGATCGTCGTATAAATCATTTTCTCTTCCAGATTGGGTAGTTTCGTTGTTTCGAAGGGTATTTGCTCTCTATGAAAATTTACCCTGAAGAAGGAGGTAGGAAGAATACCACTGGAGGCAAGCAAGAAGAGAGTGTGCTCAAGTCCATCAAGAGCATGTTGGATGTAATCTGTTTGCATCTTTCGGACCAAATGTTCGACTTGGTTCTGAATCTGGTTTATGACTATGCAACTACCAACGCGAAGTCGAATGCCGTTCGCGCTTTTGGGCAATTGGTTGCATGTCTCGCTCGCGTCCATCCAGAAAGGACAATGGCAAAATTCTTGCCCCATTGCGTAGCTCAAATAGAGGAGGAATTGAAGCATGGGGCTTCGAGTGTCCGTACGACTTCTACCCATGCTGCAGTTCCTTCTGATACAACATTGCACTGGAGTTCGTTTATTTCTCCTTATTTCTCTCTTTCTGTTCTCAACTTTATTTACAGACATGGCCATCCTTCGAGGATGTCTTGGCTATGGCGGTTCTGCTGTGAGTAGTCAAGTAGCTTAACTCGCTCTCCTCTGATAATCGTGGACTGTTAGCTGTTGCCTCACAAACGCCAGATCATTGGATTGTTGGCTCTTCTTGTGGAGAAGACAAAGAGCGAACGTGGCTACACTGGTACTGGGCGTCTAGTCACCCGAATTTTGAATACCATTGGCGGGACCTACCCACTGAACACACGATTTGTGAATACAAAGGAATGGGATGATCCAAGTATGTCAATCCTTTATTTTTGGGGTGTTTGAAGCCTTATTCAATACAGGCTTCGATAAAAACCATTCCACCCAATGGGGCCGCTTGTATGATCCTGAAGATGTTATCGTTGAATGGCATGGTATGAATCGACACTGTTGACCCTTATAACTGATTCTCTAAGCAGAGATTTGTTTTAGTTCCGAACGACGATGAGGTTGGATTTGTCATGGACATTATAGACCATATCGGCAAGCCAGCATTGAAAATGGTGGAATCTTTGATCGAGACCAGCGATAAATGGGACAACATTGGCCGTAACGATTTTTGCCGGTATGTCCATCGTCGTCAATCCCCAGGTGGGTCGTTAATCTTTCTGTAGTTACCTCCATGCCTGCCGAGCAGTCTGGGGAGGCTTGCCAACATTCCTCAAAGAGCAGCCGAAGAATGTTGTAAATCCTTGTCTGAATGCAGAACAGGAACTGCCAGAGCTGCTCGTCGCTCATTTAGATGTCAAAGCCGGGTTCACCCTGACCGATCCAACCGATCCTCGATATCAGAAAGTCTTCGCACAACGAGAACAATTTGGGGGAGTCATTCTACATGCAGCTGCGACCTTCCGAAAGACTACGAACGGCGAGGACCATATTGATGCTGTCATTGGTGTTACAAGGGCCATCGACACTTACCTGTTGACATATGGCTTAAACCGAAGCGATTTCGACTCCATGCAAAAGAACTATGCTCAGGCCCGAGAGTAAGCCCCTCTATCACGTTTTATAACTCATCGCTTATCACAGCTGTAGTTTGAATCGATCGTGGGTGAGACAAAAAGATAATTCACGGTTGGTTTTCGTGAAGCGTGCGCATGTTTATCACAGCGGACGCGTTTACATGCATTCCCTATATCGGCGTCGATCGGCGCTAGACGATAAATTACTCGATGAACTCGTTGAACTCTCGCTTTCCCAGTACACCAGGATCAGAAGGTAAACAAAAGGTTTAGTATGTTTGAGTGAGCCTAACTTATTTATCTCTTAGACAAGCTCAAGCAGTATTGCATAACATTTCAGGGGTACGCACATGGTCAGTACATCAAATGTGGATAAACCCCAATTTTCCTGCAGTATTATGTTCGGTCCACTCGTTACATTCTTCCCTCGTTGTTCAAAGCCCTGGAAAAGGGTAACGACCCTGACAGGATGAAAGGCGCCTTGTATATTCTGTGGAATAAGGGAATAGGTATTTTGCGCCGTCGTAGTAAATTGGACTTCTCTAACGAACTTGTTTTGATTTAGCTGCCTATGCTCTAGCTGGTGGGTGCATACTATGAGGATATTGATATAAGTGACCAAAGTTATCGCAGATCAAACGTTTCACAAGGAATATCTCATGTCTCTTTTGGAATGTCAACATGAGGAAAAGGTAAGAACTATCTATAGGCTTGAAGTAGTATAGAAAGTCTAAATATTTCGACTAGCCGTCTATCCAGAAACTCGTCAACAACCTTAGTCAGGACTGCGTTAGTCACCTCAACGAGGAGGCCACCCAAACAGACGCCTATACTTTGCCTACCCTCCGTCTCGACCAATCTCTACAGGATCTCGAGGCAGAATTTTCCTCCACTTTCCCTGATCAGAACCTTCTGCAAGCAGCGGTGCAGAAATCAACGGTGCGTGTGACGAAACGGGAGGCTATTTACACGGATACGGTATGCCATTCCCTTTATTTTCTTTCCGCAGTCAAACCGACCTATTTACGATCTCAGGTCTCATCGATCCTCGATCTTGCATCGAGGCCAACAACACACGTAAGTCTCACTTCTTAAAGTGAGGCAGGCTGCTGAAAATGTTTGTTGAAGTGGCGGTATCTTCAAACGGCAGCCCGTTTCCTTTACGGCCTTCTACGGAGAGACGTTGCACCTTCTGCCGATCTGGCCAAATTCTTTTTGAATCAAACAACGAGCCCACAGCCTACAATCCGTTCTATTGTACAAAGGTTAGTTTCTATTCTTCCATGCACCATGCGTCTTGAAATGAACCAAATATGTTGGCAGAGCAATTGTCAAACTCTTGTCATTCGTTAAAATTAGAAGCTTTTCCCGTTCAACAGAGGATCTCTGGTTGGACGAATGGAGAAACCCGTTGGCTTGGGAAGTGAATGTCGATAACCCGGAGGAATTTCTACAAAACCTTCAAAAGCCTTTATCGAGTGATGGGTAGGCCCATGTTTCTGTACAAGCAATTTTCCAAACTAATCAATCGATTTGTCGACATGTAGATTTTACTTCGATAAGATTAACACCGGCTTCTTGACATGGACTACAAAAGTCAAAGGATACAAACCCGTAAAAGAAGGAGACTGTCCACCCTCATGGGAAGCTGACTCCATACCATGCCTTAATGCCGTCAAAGAGGCTGTCGGGAAGGAGGGGTATATTCAACAACTTTCGACGCTCTGGGGGCAAGAATCTAGCAAGACTGGTGGAAGTCTAGATCTTCGTCCTGACAATGCCCTTTTCTTTAAATATCTCGGTATTTCGTGATTGTTTATTTTTCAGCTTTTTTCAGCTTACCTGAATCGGTTTCAGCTAAAATGTTTGGAGACAATGGCTTAGACGACATTCTGGAGGTCGTCGATCCCCTGCTTTTCGATACCGACAAATATAAACAGCGAGCTGGTGCAGAGATCCTGTGTGGCGTCTTACGCGGTCAGTTATTCTCAAAGGGTGTAATCAGGATTGTTTTTTCTTTCATGCACGCTGATAATGATTAGGATCCAAACATTGGTCCCCAAATGCATCCAACAGACTCTGGGCCTGGACAACAAGTAGATTGAATCGCATTGTTGTACAGATCAAGCCTGAAACTCTTTCATTCTGGGAACTCATTTTTCAGGTGTGTCGCAGTTCAGTGGACCCAGTTCATTCATCTTATCGATCGAGTCCGGCAGCATCAACTCCACAAACGTGATCCCCGCAGGAACCAACCACTTGTCGACTGGATACTCTCCCTTCCTCTCGAGTTTAATGGTGACTCGGCGTTCGAAAGTAAGGTTTTAGATTCTCGTCACGGATGTTCTTATAACTTCTTACCTGCTGCTTAGTGACCAAACCACTCTGCTTATTTGGCATCTTGGTTGATGCTTTGGGAATATATTTTAACCACAAAGCTGGATTATACGTCAAAATGTTATTTGATAATGCTAACTCCGGGTATGCGGAAGTAGGTTCTCTTCGTTTTAAAATCCTGAAAACCATCCTAATGGTACTATAGATGCGACAACACGTTTGTCAAGGTCTGTATGTGATCATCGGTAACCAGTGGCAGCCCTGGTATTCCAATACAGAAGATTTCTTGGTCGCTTGTGACGAACAGAAAGATCCACTAAAAATTCGGTAAGATTTTTTCTCTTTCCCGCGTATCTCCGTTGACCAGCCTATTGACATCGACTAGCGATGCGCCTTACATGGGTTATCTTTCGGGTATCTTGGAGAAATTCCCGAAATGGAGAGAAGAACGCCTACCACCGCCTCGCGTCAATCAATCAGAGGTGGCTCCACCTTCTTTACCCTCTTTCTGAATGCTGAAGTTCTTCTTTATCTCTCTTAGTATGACAAAGTTGGGCTTACGCGTAAGTTCATAACGGTCTTGAATATCAAAAGAGAAAAACCGTGTCTATTTTTTTCATAGTTCTCCAGTGGATCTGGGTCTCAGCACATGGCCCTGCTGCCTGTCTTGTCTTCCCTTACGCTATCGCCATGATGTATGTGCTTTCCCTGATCACAAAATGCCTTTGATAATTACCGTCATACAGGCCTGAGATACTTCGCATGTCAGAGTTGAACGATAGCTCCGAATTGCAAGCATACAGCTCAGCTGTCCTTTACATTCTTTCGGCGGTCACTCCCCCAACGGAGTACATTGAAGCAATTCTTACCAACTTTGTTACGGCAGTCAAGTCATCCACAGTAAGCCTAGTACCGATCCGATATGGCAGAGTTAACACATAGTTATAGTCCTGGAGAATTCGTCTTCATGCTCTACCTGCTTTGGTGGTCTTTTTCTACAGAAATTTACTATCGATTTCTCAAGAGGGCGTTGCGAAACTAATGGACGTCCTACTCGACTGTCTGTCCGATGAGAATGTCGAAGGTTAGGGAAATGGCATCGAAAGTATTTTCCGGTGTGGTCAGATGCTCCCAGAGACAGAGTATACTGCCCTTGAAGGTGGGTCGGCTCGTGTGGATCGTGGTAAGAATACCTGATATAGATTTATTAGAACCGGTTCGTTACTCTGGCGAGGAAAACTGTTCTTCCTCCGCGGCGTGACCCTTCCTATGCAGAGTCTCTGCGAGTTCTTCACTCTGCCATCCTAGGAATTTGTGCTTTAATCGAGAGTCTCCCGTATTCCGTTGAGCCTTGGATGCCTTCGCTAACAGAAGGTAAGTTACATAAATCACGCTTGATAAACTTTTGATTGAGTATTCTGTAGTGCTGGCACCTCATGCCACAGACCCACCTCCGATTTCCACCACCATTCGCAAGTGTGCATCCGAATTCAAAAAGGTGAGAATTACGACCTTCTGAAAGACACAGTTCCCTGATCGTCGCACTGTCTTTTTTAGACCCATCAGGTATTTATCGTTGCGTTCGTTAGACTGGTACCCTGACCTTGCTTTAGGATACCTGGCATAAGGACCAGCTCTTATTTGACGACGATCAACTGCAAAGTATTTCAACTATGCTGGTGGGAACCTCTTACTGTAAGTGCTGATTTACACTCTGCCTGAACACCCGACTGATCGATGCCTTACAGATGCATAAATACTTACAAAATTTTGTACTCCGTCTTTATCTCCAATCGATCCCTGCTTTTATCTTGATACAGTGTCGTACGACCCTTACGATGGACTATATCTCCCAGATCAACCGACGGTTCGAATCTACCAATAAAAACTGTTGTCAGTGGGACATTCTTCTCATTGAACAGTCATTTTTCAAGCTGGCTACCAAGACCATTGAAATAGATCATCTTATCGATGTTGACAGCTGGTTGTATCGATGCTCACCACTAAGCCAATCAATCATCTTCTACCATGTGTAAAACATGCCCTTGACCCTCTGAGACCCCAGAGTCTTGTCGTTGGGAAGTAAAAGGACGCGGGTATGGAGGTACGAATGAGTTCCTTCAAGACCCCCAAGCGAAAGATCTTGATCCTATGTTTCGCGAATTCACGAAGAACCAGAGTACAGAAATTCATAGAGCCTGTGGTTTGTTGAAGTCAGGGAAATAATTGAATCTTCTACTGACATTTGCATCTTTCACCCAGGAATTTCAAGTAGTGAAAATATTTCCCTCCAGGGTCAGGAGGCTGAAGCCAGTGTTTTTGTGGGTCTCCTTGTCTCTTTGTCTCTGATTTTGCGGGTAGCTGTCAGATAATGTCGATTGACTGTTCACGGCAATCTATTAGAGGCTAAGGGGAGTGTGGCCATCGTCGTCATCTTTGATCTTTTAATGGTTCCTTACGAACGTAATAAGTACCTTGAAAGTCGGACTGGAATCTCTGCACACGGGAAGGTGTCCGGTGTTCGTTTATTAAATGAGGACCCGCTGATTGACACTGCGGTTTACCTGGGCAGGTGTACACATTTGCATAACCACTACATGCTAATATCGCGGTCTTTGAAAACTGAAAGACATTGAATCGATGATCATGATATATGTAGTGCCAACTGTGCCATAACTTACAGTTTACCAAAAGTTAAAGTGTTCGGAGAAATATCACATCGATGGCACTTGGAAAACCACGATTTGGATGAGAGAGGTGGAGATAACGTTCGGCAGGGAGACCCTAGATATTATCAAGAACGAGGCAGCTAATCTGCAGGATTGAAGAGTCGACCGTCGCAGAACTCGTGGGCTATTATATTCACATCGATAGTGCTAGAAGCATAAGAAGAGTGAAGTCGTCATCCCATGATGATTTTCTATCGATGAGGAGCCACCTGTAAGAGCAGTACGGTGAACTGCACGCTGATGGGTGATCGAAAGTGATCGCAAACCAAACTTGGACGGGAAGTCACACGTGGAGTGCACGTGGTAATGGCTGGAGAGGACTGGGTCTTACAGCGTCGTGGTTGTTCGAGACGGTGCCGGGCATTGAAGCAGGACAATCTGACGGTTGCGAAGATAGATTTGGTGAAACCTGATAAGTGTTGGATGGAGTTGCGAATGAAAGGATGAATGGTGGTGCTCGGCTCGGAGTTTCAAACGGCCGTGATGGGAGTCCAGAATAGGCAATGAACGGGCAGCGATAGGTGGTGGAGAACAAGTTGGAAATCGCCAGAGCTGCTCTGTTTCTTCGCGAGACTGTGGGTGGTGTATACGCAGCCATCGATAGCAGGAGGCAGACTGCAGATAGTGGGCTGGGGAGTGCTCTAACGGAGGGTTGAGGCTGAAAAGGTTGACGTGATTAATTATTGGGGAAAGGGCACGTTGTGTTGGATCAAAAAGGTTGGATTGTACGCCTACCCTCTGCCTCACCTTCTCCTCCATCCAGACATCACTTTTATAGTCCTCCTCTTTTTCTCCTCCTCGTTGTCGTCGAATATCTTCCTGACACGCCTCCTCACGAACCGGCTCCCTCACGTCTTTTTATACCTATCTCGTCCCGCGCAGACCACTTCGCGAAGGGTCCTATCTAACAAATACCGTCGTCGCTTATACTCTACTTTTTTATCTCGCAATCATCGGAATCCCAACAGGTCTTTAATTTACTCGGTCAGTCCTCTTGTCCTGATGCTCTGTCATTCTTTCCTCAAGAGTGCACCGTTCTGACCCACAGTTCAATGCACGATACAGTCACGAACTCATCTACAGCTACCTCCCACTACGCAGCCCCGTCCAACAAACTATTATCGCCCATTTCTCTTACTGCCCATCCCTCAGCCTTCAAGGATTCATTCGGTTGGTTCTATCCCCACGACGAGAGCGTTGAACCCAGTTTTGAGGTACACCGCCCACACCACAGCCACGTGTTGTTGGCCCTGTTTTGCTGACTACCCGTCTACTTTTCCTCTCAGAATTGGCATCTGTCGACTCCTGATACTACCATTGAACTGAATACTGCACGCCGCCCATTACCAGCGACTTTGCAGAAATTGTCCATTTCCAACATGCCTGCGCGTACTGAAAACGTCGACCGTGCAGCTACCGCTAATGCAAGTCGTCGCTGGAGACTCAACAGCAGTGGACAGCTTGTAGATGCTGAGGCAGAATCTGCCAGCTGGGAGCTCGCAGACGAGATTGGCCGCTTGAAGATCGGTGATGTCACCGCCGACACTGGCGACGCCCGTGTCCCTATTCGTACTCCTCCCAAATCTAAAATGCCAGCAACCGCTGTGACCCAGATTGCCGAGTCCAGTCCATTGGATTCGTCTTCCAATACAAGTGTTGGGTCTTCTCCTCATGCCGCCGATCACCAAATATCCCACTCTAGAGGCTCCTCGGCGGATACGACAATTTCAAGCTCCCGTGATTCAATTACCGGAAATACTTTGCTAACCCATCCTCCGTTAAAGGGTGCTGCACCCACAGCGGAAGCAAAAGAAAGACCTCATTCTTTTAGTGGTGGGCTTTCCACGGCCGATCTTCGCCGCTTACAGCAAGTCGAGGATCCCGATCATGATCGACAGTTGCAACAGCAACAGCAGCAATGGGCGGGGCAAACTCAATATCGCGAAAATACTGAACAATTGTCTTATCCTTCTCTCAGTAATCAGGTTCACCGACCAGTTCCTCAACAACCTTTGTTTAATTACTCTAACGCCCCAGCACACCAACCCACCGATCGTGATCGCGAAGACGCAGAATTAGAATACAACCCTGCTCAACAGCAACGAAACTTTGCCCCCGTCCCCCCTCATATCAACCACGGACTCGTAATGAATCCTATGAACCCTGGAGCTCCTCCGCCGCCACCCCAGTTCGTTCAAGGTCGACCTAATAATGCAATTTCAGCAATGAATTACCGCCAATCACCTAGAAGCTTCCCGCCGCAAGGCCCGACCCTCCCTGCCCTTGGTTACGCTGGTGGTCATCATACGTCACACCTTTCTCTTGGCAATACCCAACAGCTTTACGAAATGATGCTCCCAGGACCGCCTCACGAGAGCCATCACCCTGCGGTCACTCGTGTCCAGCAGCAACATAATGTATTCCGAGGTACTCATCACCATTCCGCATCTGATCCCTCTGCGATTCGCGACGTTGCTGCTCTCCAGCTCCTCACGAACAACATGCAATCCTTCAATCCGAGCATGTTCCAGCCTGGTATGCCGCCGCCGGCAATGGCATTGTATCCCAACCAATATTATGGCGCTCAGGAATTAGCCGTGCAGCAGGTTATGGCTGCACGTCTGCAGGCTCAGTACACTGGCTCGTATAATGTCACACCGGGTGGTCAGCCTCATGAATCTGATGTGGCGAGTCCGACGAGTTCGAGTGGACAGACTGGGCCTAGTGCCAATAACAGGAAGCTGGGTTTGTACAAGACTGAGTTGTGTCGAAGCTGGGAAGAAAAGGGATCCTGCCGATATGGAACCAAATGCCAATTTGCTCATGGCGAAGACGAACTTCGGAAGGTCACAAGGCACCCAAAGGTATGAAACTCATGCATTTGTCGCAGGTCTTGCTATTTTCTGACTTTTTACTTCCACCATAGTATAAGACTGAGATTTGTAAGGTGTGTTGATATTTTTTTGTGACTGTGAATTTGTGTTGACGATTTGGCTTTTTTCAAGACGTTCTGGGTATCAGGATCTTGTCCGTATGGCAAGAGGTGTTGTTTCATTCATACCGAGCTTTCTTCTGTCAACACACCTGCAACTGCTGGCACGGCGGAAAACACGCCGCCTCAGCCTCAAGTAGACGGTCGTCCACGCTCAAATAGCGATCCTGATACGTCTTCATCGGTGTCTCTTCTCACTCGCATCTCGCGTTCTCAGCAGGATTCAGCCAACGGGGCATCGACACCCGTAGACGTAAATTCCACTAACAGCTTCCAATTTACCCGCCCGCCGACTGGCTCCCTGAGAGTGGACACCACCGTCTTGGACGGAGCCCCTATAAAGCAACAAAATAAATCTGCTTACCCCTCTTTTGCTAGTAACGGTATCCTACTTCCCTGCGCCTGAGCATATCGCAGCCAAGTCCCCTGCTCCTGTCACTGCTGGACCTGACCTCGGCAGACATAACCTCGCTCGAATGGAAATCGTTGGCTACCCTAATGTACGACCTCAATTGCAGCCATAGTCGGTTCTCGTGCTGATAACTCATTTTTCTAGCACCAGAAGAAGAATAGTACCTCTTCTACTTCAAATTCTAACCCTCGTCACTCCTTCAATGGCAGTGAGGTAGATCTCAACTTCAGCCCCTCTCCTCCAGCTTCTGGCCATGCATATGCACACAATTCCAATGACAATCCTCAAGCAGGGCCCCCACGGGTCAATGGTCATGTGCGTGCTGGCAGTGCTGGTAATTGGGGCAGCATCTCGCGCAGCAGCCACCTGTCTGCATCGGCCTACCCTCATGGCACCAGTGCCGCCGGAGAGATCATGTCGAATTCTCCGTGGTCTAGCACTGAGCTGGCGCTCGGATCGTCGCGTCTTCACGAAAAAACTTGGGTTTGATTTAGGACACTATCACAGCCCCCCATCTAACTCCGTCTTATTGCATCACCCCCATTTCTTGTTGCCCGCGTGGTCGGACACTTTATATCCTCAGTGCTTTGAAATGTGCTATAGTTTTTTACCCTGCGTTCGGTTGGACTTGTGCTACATACATACATATGGCTCGGCTCCACTGCGTCTCGTCTGCCGTTTCCTCTCCTCTCCTCTCAAATCTTTCTTTTTCCCTGTCGATTCCCCCTACAAAAATAAATGACCGTCACGACCCGTGTCTGATCTTGCCATACGATCTTGACCACTATCACTAGCCTACCTTATTCTTTCCTCTTACACCGCAATCGTCGTCGTACAACATCATGTTTTTTATTTCACTCAATTCAATTATGATTCAGTATCATCGGTTGGGTACATATTATATGTGTTTGGTCTTGTTGTAAGGATGGCGAAAACGCTAAACTAAAGCGACTCGTGGACTGGGTCCAACGCCAACAAAAAAAATCGGAAGAAAAAATGAGCACTACGTTATGCCGCAAAGTATTCAGGTAATGATGGGCTGGGTATATTAATTAAATAGGGGGAAGAGTAGAAAACTAGAAGATTAAATGCCAAATTCTTGTAAATCCTTGCGGAAAGCTGTCATTCGACCTTTTGCGTAACCGATATAATCGAACTCCAGCTCCGTGACAGCTGCCTCCAAGTCTTCCCTCGCTTGGATGATGCCCCAGATGGCCCAGCCAGCATGCGACGCGGCGCCCCAGATAAGAACATCCCTATCCAATTCTGTGATCATTTTGTCGAGGTCCGCATCGCTCAATCCAGGATCTTCTGCCAACATTGCCGCATGTCGGATGTAGGAAGTGTAAAAATTGCGACGCTCTTCAAATGTAGGATAACGTGATGGGATGAGGACATGTGGGGTCGAGCAATGATAATTTGCCGTCCACTCATGGAAGTGATTGGCAATGTCGAATGCTGCTGGATTGGGGGCAGCGTACTCAAAATCGACGACGATGATCTTCAGATGGACGGAAATAGATATAATTGTCAGAATGAGAATCTTGCGATCAGAATGAAATGCCAACCTGGCGATGCTCATCCACACCCTCACTGCCGTCTTTGAGTCTCAATAAATTCCCGTATTGAGCATCATTGTGAGCGAAGACCCGTCTAGTGCCAAATGAATGCGGTCGATTTAATGACCAACATAGGTACCGTGCCCATTCTTTCTTGAACCTAGGCAGGTCCAACTCTCGTGACGTGGCTTCAGACACAGCAGGTAAATTGAGAACTTGTTCGGCTGGATCTAACCAAGAAGAAACATTGGCAGCAATTTCAAAACCACGATTTTCATTCAGTGGAAGCGAACCGGCTTCATAGACAACGTCTATATCGACAGAATGAAGGTCTGCCATTCGTGCTCCAATCCATTGACTGGTAATCGGATCGCGAATGTCGGCCGCAGTCAAGGTCACGGAGTCGAAATACTCCTCAATTCTCCCGTTATCAAAAGTCCCGTAAACTCGAGGACCGATCTTGTACTGTGACGAAAGGACGTGCAGGGTGTGTAGTTCCCGTGGTCGAGAAATGAGAGATCCGGAGGAAGAACCATACACGCGTAGTAACAGCGTACGGGCGGACGGGACGGTTGGGCATGACACGAAAAAGACAGCATTGGTGAGAGCTCCGGAAACCTTGTGGATTATGACGTCTTCTGGGGAGATTTGTGCAGTAGACCATACACGAATGTGCAACTTCCGTAAGATTTCAAGAAGTTGGAGGCAAAAAGGTGGTTTCTTATAGTGCCTACATTTTTTTTAAAAAAACGGAAGGAATGGATGTTAGATGAGTAGTGCAGGTTGAACGACAGAATCGGACCATGATTCCTTCATTTAGTGATGACTCTGTCGAGCTGCCAATGGCGAAGGCTTAACAAATGTGAATTGAGCAAATCCTCTCACCTCGCGTCCAGTTTAAACTTTGCATGGCGTAATCCATCCTCTCTGACGACCTCGACGTTGTTTTCTACGAGACGGGCGGTTGAGGCAGAAACGAGTAGGTCTGCTAGTGTTTGCACGGAACTTGTTGAAAGTTGTCTGGAGATCGACGACGAGGAAGATGCGATAAGAGACGAGGATGAGGTCGAGAAACCTGGAGACAAAACTGGGACCATGTTTGACAATGTAGAGGATAAGAAACAAGAGTGAAAGATCCGTAAGTTGGGAGTCGTGGTTTGAGATAAGGGGCTGAAGCAACCCTGCGCCTCTTTTGTTCGGTAAACATTGACTTGGCTGAGCTCCACCTTGCTCCTTCTACTTTTCTTTGAGGTCGTGTGCCACTATTACCGCCCCCAGTGACCAACTGTCGCCCTCTGAAACACTCAAAATTTGTCCTTATGCTTATCTTCTCATCCGTTGCAGAGCAGCTGTGGTATTGTCACCAGGATAGTTCGTTACCACTGGATGTCCTCGCTGTCCTGCGTTTCCAGCATGACGCCTCGTAATTAGGTTACCCTTTTCGTTGACATTCAGTCACCCACGCCCGGTCGACAGTCTCCTTTATCAATCAATATCTGGTTCGATGAGGTTTACTCAAGTTCACTAGGAAGCCAGGTTAGATTTTTCTTACTCATGCGATTTTGATAGACGGACATTCTCAAATACTTATCATGGGAACAGCGGAATCTTGGTAGGGCTTTTACCTCATTCGATCCCACTGCGGTTTGAGAAAAAAATTTCATTCGAGATCGACTGCAATTCCGCTGTTGTACGGGTCAAGATTCAATTTCTCTCCCCCCAAGATTCGAATCCTTGACAAACGTTTCCGATTCCAGATGATCGACTTGGACACCAGACGCAATATCATTTCAGTATGTACAGCTCGTGTCAGAGACCTTTTGACATGCCGATTGACCGATACATGTAAAAACCAAAATTGAGCTTGTGTTGCACATGTCCGGCTCGACGGTCCTGGCCACTGAAGACACGCTGGACAGGCTGATCGATCAATTTTCGTCATGAACAGGTTCGCCTGCAACTTTATTGCATCTCTATCGTGAACCTTGTTGAGCTGAGGGGTCAAGCAAGGGTGCAAGGCCAGTTTAAGGCCTACTTTTGCCCGAAACTCAAACTTACTTTAACCATTTTTTCAGGGGAGGTCGTCAACATGTGCCCCTTTTTGGTGTTCTTCTTGATTCCGTAGGTCCGTTGGCCAACTTTATAATTATCTCATAGTTGAATGTCAGAAGAGATATGACCACATGTACTTGGCGATTCGATAGACTTCAGCGGACCGTCCCTTAAACATTGTGGCATCTTGAATCCTGACAGGTTCCCAGCCAACTTGAAAGACTATCCTATAGCCCGATGCAAGATTTCAATTCTGGTGACTGGGAGGCCTGACACCGTAGCCCTCATCGGCTATGTGAATCTGGCATTTGAGTCAATCTTGATGTTCTTGGGTTTTTTAATTACAGCGAATCAAACCCCCACGGGCGTGCTGATGAATCCGACCTAGCCGACTTTGTTAATACTCGAGCAAATAAATCATACAGCAGCGCAACAGAAGCGACAGAAATGAATTGGTGAGTTCAACATACGTCAGTTGAATATACGGAGGTCTTGCTTAGCCTTTCCAGAGAAAACACGGCCCCAATCTCATCGAACGCATGATCAGTGCCTTGTTAGTACGCTCTGAGCAATGACGATACCTATGTGGACTGCTACACCATATCACAAAGCGCCAACAATTCCTCTTGGCGAATTTAGAGTTCGTGCAACAGGTTCAACTATACCTCGGAGGCCGCGTCCTGCTTTTAAGTGGTCCAGAAATATGTCTTCCTTCGTTAATCACTTTCTGACTTGCAACAGTTCATATAGGGATTTTACATGAGGGCACATGTATGATGTACTAGAAGAAGTCGTGTTTTCCGGCCTGATTACCGGAGGCCAATCCCCACATGCTTATGGGAATGCGAGGTTTTGATTCGTGAATATCGGTCTGTGGATTTATCGTGCTCATCTAAGAAGGTCTGATAGCTCGATTGAAGTTGCTTGGGAGCCGTGCTTAATTTCGAAGTTCGAGGACGGGTGCTGATCCACCCTGGCTCAAACCTTTTCACTTTCACTTTCCACCGCCGATTGCGTGGTTGACGTCGTGTGAGATTTGGTACCTTCTGTCGCCTCTGAGCTTGACATTGTTCGCAGTAGAAACGATATCTGTTGAGTTCGTGAGCGAATCTAACCGTTCAAGAGAAGCAAAACACACCAAGAATGCTACTCCCAAGCACGGGGTACACACAGTCCATACTAGCTAGTGAAAAATTAGGTTGATGCCGGGCTCGAAAAGTAAAAAAAAAAGGTACCCTAATGGACGATGATATAATGCGGAGAACCGCTTCCTTCTCGATAGGTGATAGATATTTTATTGCACTATAATTGATCGAAGTCGGAGAATCCTGAAATTTCAGGTCAAGCGGTAGATGTGCTGATGCCCGCGCATAAAATATTGTGCCTGCAACTGCCTATGGGCTTCATCAATGAGAGTTCTGGATGAGGTTATAATGATTTCACCAAGCCAACAGTCGCACCAGTAAACCGCACAAGAAAAAATGCACTGGTTCCTGTTGCAAGTTCTTGGGGCTTGAGGGCCCGAGTGAACACTTGATAAGGGGCGTGAAACAGCATTCCAATGCCGATACCAGCAATCAAGGGATAGAATATTTGGGAGGCGACATTCGCATTCTCGTTCAGAAGGTTCAACAGGCCTGCAAGGAGATGAATGGGGTTAAGTCTGTCGAGATACAGTCCTCGCTTACCAAAACCTAAAGTTGAGATTAGCAACCCTATCGAGATCACCCAATTTTGTCCACTGGTGTCATGAGTTCGGCTCTGCCAGTAACCGATAAACCAGGCCACAGGCATAGATGCCAAGGATGATCCGAGAGAATAAGGAAGGAGTTTCAGCCCAGATTGTAGAGGCGTCGATCCGTGCGCTGCCTGTTCCGTGTGGTGTGTCAAATCATGGGATGAGAAAAGGCAAATCGTTGAGTCAAACCTGGTAGAACAATGCAAGGTAGAATGTTCCGGCGGTAAAAGCAAAATTGTGTAGAAAAGTAATCAATAAGATCAAAGCTGGGGAAGAATTAGCAAAAGATGAGTCAGAAGACAAGCAAGAAAACCTGTTGTGATATCCTGGAAAGCCGTTTGAGGAAACAAGCAATCTCTAGTGGTGTTTTTTTCGTAAAATCCACCGCAGAGGAGAACGAATATGCCGACGGCAATTAATGATGGGGTTGATGGTGTACTCCCTACAAAGATGTGTCATTACGTTTCTGGAACGGATGGTACACGAAAGATTACAGCCGACTTCGGTTGCAAAACTGAATCCAATGATCACGCAGCTTGTCCCAATCATAAACAATAGTCTGTTCGAGATCAGAAAAATTCGAATTCAAAGGATCATGGCACTCACAGGCCAGGAAAATCGAATGTCTTTAACAACATTTGCCATGAAGCATTGGAGGCTCTCTTGAATTCTACTCCCCTAAGAGATAATGCAAGTACGACGAACGCGAAAAAGGAGACCGGAAGGTTGATATAGACTATATATGGTCCGTCAGGTATAAACTTAACGGTAATGTAGTCTGGCTTACATCCCCATCTCCAACCAGTTGGACTAGCGTTTTTGCCTACACAACGCGCTTTTTTGGTTAATACTCGAAGGTAGTAGATGGAAAAATGTTACCGCTGAAGATTCCCCCGATCAGTGGCCCAGCAACGGCCGAACAACTCCAAGTTATACTCAAAGCTTGGGACCATTTAGCGCGTTGATGGACTTCAACGACCTCGGCAGTAATGACCCAGACGGCGCTTACGATTCCCCCGCCTCCTATTCCAGCTATATCGTGATAAATATTAAATTTCGTCACATAAAGTAAATGGATGTACCGAGCGCTCGAGCGGAAATAAGCCAATTGATTGACTGCGACAGTTAAACTAAGCTTTTGGTGATCGGGTCGCTAATTGCGAAACCTACCTGCGCGGCCCCACACAAGGCGGAGCCCAGCGCGAAAATGCCCATGCTAGAGTACAGAACAGCCTGCGCAGTATTGACAATGAATTTCATGGGAGAAGAAACAGGAATCTAACCTTGCGGCCGACGAGATCAGAAACTCTGCCATATAGCGGTTGAAAGGCTGTTTGTGTAAGCATATAGGCAACCCCGACCCATGTGTATTGAATGGGCGAGGCCTTTAAATTGCTCGCGATTGTGGGTAGGCTCGTTGATACAATTGTCTAGAATACCGTATGAATTAACAGGGTACAATTACACCATAGCTTAGAGATTCACTTACAGCATCCGTGGTAGCCAAGAAGAGAGTCAATGCAGCACTTCAGAGCCATGAAAAAAAAAAATTAAGAGCTGAAAACGAAAGCGACTAACCCTATGTGTATTGCCAAAAGTTGGGCCGTGGAGAGATTTCGATGGAGGGGCCCACCTACAACAAAGGACGACGAAGAGCCTGTGGTAACACTGGACGCTAAAGCACGGTCGGACGTGACCAATGGTGAAGAAGCGGTTTGACATTTGGATTTCTCGCTGGTCAACGACAAGACTTGATGTGTAGAGGGATGGACAGTCGAAGTTTTCGATAGCATAATTGAACTAGTAGAACAGAGTGCCTTTACAGCGAATGAAAAAGTTTGTTGAAAGGCATATTTCCCCTCTTAATTTATATGTGGATGAGTGGCTGAATCGCGAGGAAACATGCGATCGGGAACAAGATTGACATGTAGTTTCTCTTGCCATAAAGATCATGGTTTGGATAGAGGAATAAAACTCGATCCAGTGGTAAAGAACGGCTTTGCATGTGAGATCTTCTTTCCCGAATTTAGGCGTTAGATATGAGATCGGCAAGATGATACCAAGGCTGGTCTGATTCGAACTGACAGCTAAGCATTGTCCATACAGTGGTTCATAGAAAAGTCCTTGATGAGAAGCAAATTGCCACTGTCGATTTGTCACAAACAAAACATGGTCAATGAGATCTAAGCAGTTAGGAGAAGCAGAAACCGTGTTGTTGAAAACAGTGACCAAGAGCCACCAAGCCTCGTTGTATCCCGGGTACTTGGCCAAGGAGCAGCTCAGGGCCGATAGATCGCATGTTAGATCGCCGCAATTTGAATCCACCAAAAAAGTGATAGGATGTTCACCCATACTCATTTGGCCCAGTTCGGGACCAAAGTGTGTGACGCAGATTCGCACATAACTTTCAGTTGTGAGTGGACGTATTTGGATGTAGTTACTACTAATTATGATGATGTACTCTACAGACTTCGGAAAGTGTATATTTATTCTATTCAGCCAGTTGCTCGCTGTCCTTCCTCCTTCGTTTCTGGGTCGGTTTTGTGATCAATTTTGTCGTCTTCCTTGGTTTTAGAGGGTTCTGAAGGAGGTGATGCATCTAGGCCAAGGAATAAGCATATGAGAAGATCGATTCCAAAGTGCCCCAACGACGAAAAACATGCCATTAGGAAAATTAGAACCCAAGGCGTTCCCGAATGGCTTTCAATCCTTGGGATAACCAGCTACCCAGGGTTGGAGGTTTATGAGTGAAATACACCTTACCATTATCAGCAGACAGGGGTTCTTTCGAGCCATGATGCGCTTGGCTACCTAAGGGCTTGTTCTCAACATCGTCCGCGTAAGCTTCTAGATATCCCCTCTGTCGTTTGGTCAAAGTCCTACGGAGAGGGTGAGTTTTTCCCAGAAGCCAGGTAAATACTCTACTTGCCGTGGTAGCTGTAAACTGAATTTGACGAAAAGATCTCCAGTACTGATCCCATGTAGGTTATGAACACCCCGCCCCTTGAGGACCATTTCTTCGCCTTGTTGGGTGCCTCCTGGAACACGGACATCGACCTCACCGTCCAGCGTAGGGACCCGGACTATTCCACCAAGAAGAGCTCTGTGGAACGGTATTCGGGCTTGATAGTATAAATTTGCACCTTGACGGTTGAAAACGTTGGAAGGTGTCACAGTCAGTCGTATATAAAGGTCCCCTCTGGGACCTTTATTCACGAGAGGAGTATCTCCTGCGTTTGGCACACGAATCGCCATACCTTCCTCGGAGCCTAAACAGGAGTTGAGAATGTTGCGGAAGGAAAGGAAAGGATTACACACCAATTGGAATGTCGACCGTTATTTGCTCCTTCACGCGAACCTTTCCGGATCCTCCACAGTTTGAGCATTCTCCCCCACGAGGAGTAGCGCTTCCAGCTCCATGGCAAGTACTACAAGTACTTGCCATCTGGAACCCATTGTCGAGAGCAAATGTCTGTGTACCACTACCACCACAAGTCGAGCAAGTTGTACGTTGCACGCCTGACTTGAGCCCAGAACCAGTACATGTGCTACAGTCCACAACAGGTGTAATGGTGATTTTCTTCTTCGTCCCTTTGCAGGCTTCGAGGAAACTGACTGTCAAACTGACTTGAATGTTTTCACCTCGAAGGTTCTGCTGAGCTCGACTCCTGGCACCCCCACCGGCGAAGGCTCCAAATAATTGTTCAAATAGATCCCCAGTTGGGGGCCTTCCGCCTGACCTTCCACCACCTCCAAATGCCCAACCTGGAAACCCACTGTTCCCGCCACCAAACCCTGCACCAAAACCGCCTGCACCTCCAAATGCATTTGGATCGAAACCAGGGGATTGGGATGCGGAACCATATTGATCGTATGCTGCTCTCTTCTTCTCGTCTTTTAAGATCTATGAAATTGTCAATAAATTAAAAAAAGGTGAAAGGGCAGTAAACAAACGTCGTATGCATCCTGAATCTCCACAAACTTGTCTCTCGCTCCTTTGTCCGGATTCGTGTCAGGATGGTATTTTCGAGCAAGCTAGCTGTCCTTGAACAAAATTGGCACGTAATACACAAATTGGCACGTACCCCGAAGTACGTTTTCTTGATTTCAGCTGGGGTTGCATCAGGCTTAACACCCAAGACGTCATAAGGATTTTTTTGGGCCGCTAAACACGGTTTGGTAAGATGAATTTGACGCTATTTCAATCAGCTAGGAACATTGATCTTGGTTAGGGTTATGCAAGGCCTACCTTATCCGAGAATCGTTTAGTTGGCGCAGGTCGGGATTTCAGTCGTAGACAGGTTGATCTATAATGTGAGAGAGTCCGAGACTGAATACCGAGAGTTTGGCGTGCACAAGAGTTAAAAGCTATGAATGTCGAAATACTCTGTGTGGGCAAACGAGGAGGCATAGGATTTTGAGACTGAGGCGCAAGAAGAGTGAATTGTGACCGTCGGCGTCATGCAAAAAATGAAGTGTTTGCATTTGTTTACCGACATTGCAATTGGTTCCACACTGCAGCACAGCTGGCCGTCGCCGGCTTCTGTTTTCTAGAGAAATAGACAACAAAGACATGACTTCTCAAGTGATTTCTGCCTTTATTGTCTGTTTCTCGTAAATAGAGCAAGTCGGCAATACTTAAAAAAGGAAAGCCCGATCGCTGTTTGTCGAAGAAACAGACGATAAAAGACAGAAGTTCATGTATTTTGGATCCCCGGGCCACCAATTGATTGATGGTTTTTAATTTTGCAACAGCCACAGAAAACCGACTTAAGTGCACGATTCTCCAATTTTCTTGGGACAAAACTACCTATCAGATAGTAGAGGATACGACCATTCAAGCAGATGAATTCCATGCGTTTGGGTCTTCCGAAGTATGTAGTTTGCGTGTCATTCATGATAATTCTCTGGCGCCACAAGCAGATAAATGCATAATTGATTGGCCAAAGGGTTCACCTGCTCTTACTCTGCTTGGTTTCAAAGGGGGCCTCGGATGCTAGGAAGTTAATAGACCCTTAAACTCTATTACAATTAACTGAACATGTGCTAAACTGCATCACCGTGGGCTAGCAAGGCTAGCATAAGCAATTCATGATCCCCACCGATACGGAGTCAGGAGCCGCAATGCGGTACATACGAGACTAAGACGAACCCACCACCAAAAACGTCATAAACAACACGAGTCCTGGCCGTGAAATGAAAAGGTATACAGTTGAAGTAATCTTAAAATCTTAAATAATTCAGGACGGCGTCCTGAGTTTCGAAATGAAAGAGATCCAAACTTTAAAAAATAATCTGGATTCCAAGTGGCTTCAGCCATTTTTCACGGATCGAGACCGCCACCAGGATTTCCCGTAGGATACCAGAATTTCTTGACCCTTTTCTATTTCCCCGTTAGAAGACCATATGCTCATTTTCAGTTCCCCGGACGCGGTTCTGTCATCAACAAAAGCGGCATTTGCTTTGTTTGAGATTCCCCGATAGTCGTTTACGAATCGAGCTTCGTTGCCCATTGTGCTCGCGTCAATACCAACACTATCACCGTCTGGAAGCCGCAGAAGACAGAGATCGTAATCTGAGACCGGACGGTCATCAACATGTATTTCTCCTGTGATGGAACTTTAGAGCAGGGAAAGCAAGGGGGATTTTATTCTTTCACCGATATAGTTGACAATGTGGGAGTTCGGAGGGATCTTTTGTGCGGCAAACAAACCGAACTGACCCTTTGCAGGATGAGAGTCGCTCGATATAGCCTGAATGACCACCTTAGGACGTCTGTTGCTATTGGGTAAAAGATCCTTATTTGCTTGCGAGGAAGACCCTAGTATTTGTGTTACGATTGTTGGCGGCACCGATGAGTGATAATGAGATGAAGTGAGGTATTGCAAATGCCTAGGCCAATGGACCGGTAGCCTGTGGGCTCGGGATTTCGTCGTTGAAGTGAATGGAAATGAGGCTTTGGACATTTTCGAGTCAAGATTAGAGTCCAGATAGAGATATAGTGGTTGCGGAGGAGTTACCTCAGGCCCAAACGGGCAGTGGTGATAAATGGAAATCAACGTGGGAATATTAGGTGCAAACATTCCCCTTCATCCTCGCTGTCGACCACCTCTTTTTGTCACCGCTTTCACCAGGTTATCTGATGGGCAGGTCCTCAACAAAGTCGGTGGCTCGTGTATATTGCGACGTCAATAGTCGTTTAGGGTCTTCATGGTACGAATACGGTATGATCGCTACATCTTTGAAGTGGACGTCTTTTCTCATCAGACGCATTTCAGACAATCTACAGGTTCAATGGGGATCTCAAGATCACTATGAGATTGTACGAAAAGTTGGAAGAGGAAAATATTCAGAGGTCTGTTGAGGTCTGGCCATCTGATTCCCATAGCTTTATTGAAGGCTTGTAGGTTTTTGAGGGCATTAATGTGGTCACAGAAGAAAAATGCATCATTAAAGTGTTGAAGCCCGTGAAGAAGAAGAAGATTAAAAGAGAAATCAAAATTCTGCAGAACCTAGCTGGAGGTCCGAACGTTGTTGCCCTATTGGATGTTGTTCGCGACCCCACATCGAAGATTCCAAGCCTGATCACCGAATACGTACACAACGTTGACTTCAAGGTTTTGTATCCACGCTTTACCGACCATGACGTTCGATTCTACATGTTTGAATTGCTCAAGGTTTTCTGTCCACCTCATTTCTACACCCATCCACGCGTTAATATTTTGTGTTCAGGCTTTAGATTACTGTCATTCAAAGGGTATTATGCACCGGGATGTCAAACCCCACAACGTGATGATTGATCATGAGCATCGTAAAGTATGTTCTTTGACTTTGTCTGAGATAGTTATTGATCAACCCTTTCTATGCGGTAGCTGCGTCTCATCGATTGGGGGTTAGCTGAATTCTACCATCCGAAGACAGAGTACAACGTCCGTGTAGGCCTCGCGGTACTTCAAAGGCCCTGAATTACTTGTCGATTTTCAAGAATACGATTACAGCCTTGATATGTGGAGCTATGGGTGCATGTTTGCTTCGATGGTGCGTGATCCATCAATACTCCATGTCGCAGGCTATCTCATCTTGTCGCAGATTTTCCGGAAGGAACCCTTCTTTCACGGACACGACAATTATGACCAACTTGTCAAAATCACCAAAGTATTAGGAACAGACGAGTTGTATGCGTATATTGACAAGTATCACATACGTCTGGACCCGCAGTACGACGAGCTGCTCGGAAGGTACTCGTGTTGATGATGGTGCGGAAAATCTTGGGCTAATCAGGTTGTCTCAGATATCCAAGGAAACCATGGACCAGGTTTATCACTTCAGAGAATCAAAGGTATATATCCAACGAGGCCATCGATTTCTTGGATAAACTGCTTCGGTATGATCACCAAGAACGCCTTACAGCGCGTGAAGCCCAAGCGCAACCCTACTTTGGTAAGGTTTAGCGTCGGGTTCACATGTGTATTCGCTCAATTGGGCTTTAGATCCTGTTCGAACTGAGACACCTTCTGCAATAGCGGAAGGGGAAAGTGATTCCGCATCATCTGGTTGATAGCTCTGAACAACCTCCCCTATCCCATGCCGTCCTCATTGTACGTATCCAGTATATATAGATTCGTTATATTTAGTTATCACTGCACTGCACCACTCGTAAATGGTTTTTCTTGAGGTATGTTACGGAAAGCTCGTCTGAGATGTACTGACGACCTGTTCAGCCGGTACACATTAACTTCAAAACCTCGGAACATCTTGAACATGTACACCACGCATGCTAGCGTGTGGTGGCACGTGGTAAGGCGACTGGTTTCCAACTTTATCGTGCTTATCTTTATTACCCAGAACAAAAGGTAAGCACCCGACCTTGTTCGCGCGCACATGAAAGCACACATGAACGCGGAATCTTGGGTCGGGAAGTCTGCTTCTATTTTACAGAACGCAGAATACTCCGGTACAGTGCCAGAACCGTTTACTTGTGAGCTTGAGGCGACCCTCAAGCACGATGTTTGCCATGATCATTTTCATGAAGCAGCAGCTTGAGGTCTTCTGCTTACCTTCCGCATGGTGCTCACCTTCCTCGTGCAAAGTGCGTCTCTTAATCTCTGCTCCAGGTCATATCAATCCTATTTAATGGGCTGGTACGCGAAGAACTTGCTCGGAACAAGTGCAACTCTCAAGAGGCCTCTAGATGTTTCTCCTTGTCGCGACAATCTTGGCTCTGAGGGTTACTGCCTTCGATAACACTCGTTTTGATAATGTTCGTGCCTAGCTCTTGCGTCATTTTGGTAAATTAATCAATTCCTGCAGGTTGCCGTGTATGTGTTTTTTTCATCTGGCCGATCTCCGTCTAAGTAGGCATGGCAGGTACTGGGGTCAAAACTCATACGGTGCCGTCAATAGTGGAAATACGGCCAATTATCAACAAAGAATATCTTATTATTGCAACGTATGTACCGATTTGTGGTATTCGACAATGGAATCAACTCATCAGGCTGATGTTAGGACAATGCTATTGACGTATTTCCAGTTGCATTTTTGAATGTGTTTTTTGGTACCGGGGGTGCCCCGTCCCTCAACCTCGCAAATGTAGATAGGTTAGCTGCATATAACCTACCATAGTTCTAATATTTTCTAGACATGCAACCCAACGGATAATGCCACGTTTGCTGGAACCGAACTTCCTAACTGTGCCTCCCTTTCTACTGATATTGCAGCTTGTCAGGCGAAGGGCAAGATCGTCACACTGAGCTTGGGTGGGGCAACCGGCGCAGTTGGATTTACCTCTGATGCTCAGGCCTCCACGTTTGGTCAGACAATCTGGGACATGTTTTTAGGAGGTACTTCATCTACACGTCCGTTCGGAACTGCAGTTTTGGACGGGTATTTGCTCTTCGACTGTTTGCTTTGGTGCCGCATTCTCACATTCTCCAAGGATTGACCTTGATATCGAAGGCGGGAGTTCAGATCACTATAGTGTCTTCGTGAACAAGATCCGTTCTCTTGCTTCGGGTGCATCCAAGAAGTAAGCTTCATTTCAACCTCTTTTCGTGTTTTTAACATACTTCTCCAGGTACTACGTTACTGCTGCACCTCAATGTGTTTTCCCGGACGCAGCCCTAGGAGAGGTTCTCAATTCTGCGAATTTTGACGCTATCTACGGTATGTGATACACCTTCGTGGACATGATATTCAAACCTGAGTTTCCTTCCTCAGTTCAGTGAGCCTTGCATGCCATCAGAATAGATTCTCCTTCATCATACCTGAAACAGGTTCTACAACAATTACTGTGGTCTGCAGGCTTTTGGACAGGCTTCGGTAAGGATGACTAATTCTTGGCAATGTCTAGTCATCTCACCGTTCACAAAATTAGAACTGGAATTTTGGGATATGGTCAGTTTTCAATTATGAGTCCAGCAGAGCCGCTAAATAGTGTTTGAAATTAGGGATACCTGGGCTCGTACCGTCAGCCCAAACCCAAATGTGAAAGTATATATAGGAGCACCGGCTTCAAGCACTGCTGCTGGGTCCGGCTATGTCGCCATCGGGACTCTGAGCAATATTGCAGTTCAAATGCGCAAAAGTTTCCCATCTTTTGGAGGGGTGATGCTTTGGGACGCGTCGCAGGCCTATGGTTCGTTGACCAAGCTTATTGATCAATTCCTTATTGTTAAATTTTGTATTAGCTAACAGCCGATATGATCTGGCCATCAAAAATGCTCTGACTGCTGCTGGAGGAACTGGGTTCACTTTTCCCGCTTGCACTGCTCCTGCTTACGTCGCTGGGACGACTTACGCTGGAGGTTCGCAAGTCTCTTTCGGAGGGTATGTCACATTAATAGTTCATAATAATCTCATGTGTTACTTAATCATATGTAGGTATATCTGGCAGGTTGTTAAGCATTTTATTACACGGAATTGCCGTTAATATTGTTAGTGATAGGCTAAGTGGTCTGCATCTTCCCAGCCGGCGGGTAACCCAAGTAGTGACTGGAGTGCAAGTACGTCTTATATTTCGAAATCCTATTTTCTGTGGGGATAACTAGGAGCTCTCAGTAAGCGCATGTGGTGGACCTTCGATTCCTTCGTCTTCATCATCATCAACCCCCTCATCGACCACCAAATCAACCTCGACGACGCCGTCAAGCACACCGCCAACTACCACTCACTCTTCTACCACTTCTTCGCCAACCCCTACTACCAAACCTGGTGGGATTTGCTCCGGGGTAGCAGCCTGGTCAAGCATTGTGGCGTATCAGGGTGGTTCTACAGTGGTCTATAAGTAAGCTTCTTTGGAATCCTGTCAAATACTGTCAGCTGAACTGTTGCCAGTTCTCATCTGTGGACGGCGAAATGGTGGTCTCAAGCAGATGTTCCTGGAGGTACGGCGTGTATATTTTCAGCTCCTTAAATCCATTTATGAACATGACCCTCAGGCGCTGCTGGCGATTGGACCGATGACGGGCCGTGTGGGTCATCACTTCAGGCGGCGGAGACTTTTTCCGTCAAAGCGCAAGAACCGTCGGGGATCGTGACATCCATCGTCAAGTCCCGTTTCTTCATGTTCTAATGTATAATGAGACTGTCCTTATAAACCAATGTGTATTTTTATTCTTTGATTATTTGTACCCCATTTATTGTCGCTTGTATGTACGCACTTACCCCAGCTCTCTTTCGATAAATGGCCCAGTGTAAGCCAAGACCAGAGTACCGCCAGCCTATTTTTAGTCACGAAAGTTGCGTTAGGTAAGCCACCCGGTGAACTTAAGTTCGTACAGACTTGTGTATTGCGCTCTGCGCAGCGTAAGTATCCCATGCACACCGCAGTGCCGCCAGTGTAACATATGGGCGAAGCATGTCCCTAAACTTCGACTCTAGCCCAACACCCGTGCCAGAATTCTTAGAAGATCACATGTGGAGCTGAGTTTTCCCCTTTCGAACCTCTTCCGAGGAAAACCGGCTCTGCCACATCGACATTTCATGACTGCAGATGTATGCCGTCGACTATTTTTTCGTTCTGTTTCCAGGGATAGATGTCTACGTGTCAATCTTCGGCGAATATTCTCTACCTTTAAAATCTGCTTCCGAAATTTGCAGGATGTCTGTGCGCCTCGCCCCGCCCCGCCATCGAAATGGTACGCGTATTGTGGATTTCAGTCTGCACGTACTTCCTTGTGCTACTTCCCAATGTCGTGAAAGCTTTTTCAAGCGAAGCAAATGATAACGTATGCCCCGCATCTCTGTTTACATGTCCTTCAGCTCACATAAGTTGGCCTGTCTCCTAGCTTGCGGTGTATGAAATCATAATATGTTTCATAAAGATCCATTCATCTTACAATGGTTATCTAGCTACTGGGGTCAAGATTCCGCAGGAAATCAACAAAGGTTAGAAAAGGTGTTCTCCCATGTCTACGGTCAACCTCATCCTTTTTGAAGGTTGGGCTTCTACTGCGACGACGATACCATCGATGCTATCCCACTTGCTTTCCTCTATATTTTCTTTGGAAAAGGTGGCCAACCTGTTATAGACTTCTCAAACGTGGGGATCATTCCATACAGAATGGGCAGCAGGGCTTACTGTTACTTTGATAGATCTGCAGTCAGGGATCCAACAGTTTCGCTGGGACAGATTTGGCCGACTGCTCTTTCATGGCATCCGACATCCAAAAATGCCAGGCGAAAGGCAAGATTGTCACCCTAAGTCTCGGAGGAGCAACCGCGAAGGTGGGCTTCACAAGTGACTCGCAGGCGGCTGGTTTCGCGTCAACCATCTGGAACATGTTTTTAGGTGTGTGCGAATTAGTTCTTGATTAACACCATCGGGCTGACGTGACACTTCAGGAGGAAGTATGTCTGCATGTCGCACTTGGACTCTTCCATTTTACAATGATATCTTTTTTAGATGGGGGGATTCGACCGTTCGGAAATGCAGTGTTAGATGGGTACGTGGGAAGGACTTCCTGTTTCCGTGAGGCAGCTCACCTCGATCTCTTTCTAGGGTTGACTTGGACATCGAAAATGGGTCCTCTGCTCATTATAATACCTTCGTCAACACCCTTCGTTCATTGGCCAAGAACTCACGGAAAAGGTTTTAAAATACCATCTTCACGCTTATTATCCACTCAGGCGTTTCACGTGTTCAGGTATTATATTACAGCGGCCCCTCAGTGTCCATTCCCTGACGCAGAGGTGGGCAATGCACTGAGCAGCTCCTTCTTTGACGCAGTTTACGTCCAATTTTGTATGTATTAATTTTTTACTCCTGGGCTCTCTCTAATCAACGTCCCAGATAATAACTTCTGCGAAACCTCAGTTCCATCCGTGCGTCTTAATACAGTTCTGAGAAACGAAACAGGCTGACCTCCAAGGCTCTTAGGAATTCAATTTCGCGACCTGGTATTTTATATTCTTCATCTGAGATTTGTTACTCCTTTTAATTGCCTCACAGGGATCATTGGGCAAAGACGCAGTCGCCGAACCGAGATGTTAAAGTATATTTAGGCGCTCCAGCCTCTGCGGGTTCCGCTGGCAATGGTTTTGTTTCGAGCCAGACACTTGCCAACATTGCTCGTGATGCACAGAAGCGATATTCTTCCTTCGGAGGCATCATGCTTTGGGATGCAGATTCAGCATATAGTAAGCAACCGATAGCTCATGTTCAACCTCTTTTCTTTGAACTTAACGCCCATATTTATAGCTAACAACAAGTATCATGTCACGGTAAAAAATTCTATTAGGGACCAATCGGGTACCCCAAGTGATCCCTCACCCCAAAATCCAAATCCCACACCTGACCCCACTGCAATACCCGTACCAACCCGGACTCCCACTGCCGTGCCTCAACCGGCTCCCGCTTCCAGTCAGTCGTCGATTCCAGACCCACGCTATACGGCTCGCGTCAGGAGACCGACTATCTCGCTTGTTCAAAGAGATTCTTCTCGACAGACCGGACAGCCATCTCTTAGATCGGGCTCACGATTATTCAAGTTGTAGATTTTGTGCGACGGAAACGACCCTCACTTAACACTTACGAACGCCCTCATTTGACGAAGACTATACAACTATCACCCATCTGGTCTGGAACCAACCACCATCTATCATACTCGAGTACATCCTCAGCGTCTAGTCCTCGACATATCTTGCCGTATTTATCGCCTACTATGTATATATGTTCTAAAAATGTATGAAATTGTCTTCGGCCGACAGATATCTTTAGCTTGCAGACAATTAACTTGCTTCCCAGTAATTTATGACCACGTTACACCCCTGCTCGTCGGTTGTGGGCAGATCAGGTATCATACTTCTAAGAGTAATTACAACCACATAGTTTTGTAGCAGAAGGCTTCGTAACAAAGTCCGCATGACCTGTCTGCGGCTTGCTAATTTGCCGAGAATTATTGTAAGAGAACGCCTGCCATGCCCTCGTGTTAGATAGAAGTATCAAGGTCTCCCATACAGACAATCTAACCTTGATAAATATATCTTTGCTCAATGCACACGGGGTATTTCTGTGGAAACGGAATGGCTAAATGAAACAGCGGACGCAGCACTGTGCGACTAATATAGTACAGTTCGCTGGGTGTCCATGGCAGCCTTTTTAAATAGTTATAGAGGATTTGAGTTATACACCGCAGCGTTGGCGTCCACATCTACAGCATTAGCAATCTGCGTGAGGACCCTTCACTGGAGCCTTGGGCACATCACGATTAAGCTTGGCTTGAGTTTGTAACTGTAATTTCATTTATCTCATGAACAACATTGAGACAATAGATTCCCAAGAGTTGGTAATTTATATCCGGTTGATCAGGACGTACTGTAGATAGTACACTCACACAATTATTTGACGTATCTATGAATATGTAGATGTCGGGATGAATATATATATAGCCCTGGATATGTCCCAGTCAACAAGCGGTAGGAAGACGGGAGGATATACTTAGAGGTACAAGGTGAGCAACATATGGTGCTGTGAACAGTCCGACTTGACGAGAGTGTTGATCAAGAATTACTCGTGTCCTGCCCTGATGCATGAGTTGGTCGGTGAGGACGATAGCTCTGATTTCGGTTGTAGGGACGGGTATGATTTTGCTTCCCGAATGTTGGCCCGCCGCGGGAAGAGCTACCCGCTCCGATTCCGGAGGAGAAGCTGGAAGAAGCTGAGGTGTCTGTATGAAACTGCGCAGAAGGGCTCACTCCCGCAGTTGGGAACACACCATTCTGTTGAGCTTGAACGGGGGCGCGCAGGTAAATACGGAGTGTAGGAACCACGATCATGGTTGATGTCTGTGCTACGACGTTGGAGCCATCTTTTGGCTTGGTGTTGACTGGATCGGGGAGATCCGCCTTCGGTGTGGAATGACCTTCGTGTGGGTTAGTTTGGATAAAATTTTGGGGCGCTGTTCGTGTTGGTTGGAACCCGTGAATTGTTGGGATCTGCGTTCTTTTCTATTTCTCCAATACGGAATGGCTTCAGATTTGGCTTGGTTTTCGTTTTGGGCTTCCTCGCCAGAGATATCGGTCGTGTTTCTAGGAAGCCGCGGCGGAGGGGGGGGACCAGGATCGTAGTTGGGGTTACTTGCGTGCCACTGGTGACCATCACAGCTCATGAGTTGACCTGAAATGAGATTGAAAGTATACCATATGCTTTCTGGCGGATCTTGCAGCAAGGATATCATAGATTCCAGCTTTCTGTAAAGCACATATCCAGCATGGGCATCATTGCTAGCATCTGTGCCAATAATAAGGCGAGATGGAAATAAACCGAAATGAAGACTGACACTCAAGTTGGTTCCGATCTAGACGTGCCTCCCAGTTGCTGCGGGTAGTTTTCCCCTTCGCCATCAACCGGTACTCGTAGCTTTCGATAAGGCGAGCCAATCCAAGAGACGCATTGTATTTCCCTTGCCAACGAGCGTTATCCACGGTACGAGCCAAAAGAGACAAATCGACACAATTATTCATCGGCACTCGCCAATCATTGTAAAGCTTTTTTGCGTCATCTAAGAAAAAAAGCTCAGCGAAGGAGGAAACTAGATGTAAGAGTAGTCTGACTTTGAATGGCGACTCCGGCTTTCACGATGAGAGGATTTGCGAGAATTTCTGACAATCTTTCGGGGAATTCTGCAAGGTAGACACAATTACTATTATACCGAATGTAATCGGATGCCACAATATCATATCAGAAGGGTATCAAATCACCTACCTTTCATCGCGGTGATTTGTAAGAGGAATATTGTATCATTGTTTGCTAGTTGTACAAGGGCGACGGGGTTTTCACCAGCGCCTCTGGTGAATGTGGGCTTCCATTCAAGATCGAAACCAAGAGCCTGAGGACTAGATCCAAGCTTAGCGAGTTCAGAGTTAGCTTCTCCATGATCGTGTATATAGAGGAGTCTAGCTTGTGGGTTATATTCTCTCCAAGAGTATGCAATTGTGGGAGCCGGTCGAGGAGGTGTTTTTTCTATGACAGGCGCTTGGCCAGGGGCAAGAAAGGCGGGAGGCGGGGAAAGATCAACCAAAGCGATTTCCGACATGAGCATTCAACGAGGAATGGTCACAGATACGTAAGGAAGCGAAGAGCAGACCGAGAGAAACGCCCAAAAATTAGAGTATGCTTTGAGAGGTTAAATTGGGTTTCTAGAGCCGGCCAGACAGGACAAAACTAAAATAAGAGGTGAGAAAAGCCGAAAGGCCGGATGCTTGGCGCAGAAGATATAAAAAGGTGACAGACATTAAAGTGATTGACTGGCTATGGTGGCGGCGAGAATAGCAGTGATGGAGGGAATGCAACAAGACGCGATCCTGACCGTGTGCTCTTGCAAATTTAGCGCCCTGCTCATTGGTTGCTATATTCGTGCTCGTCACGCCTGGTCACAAATATGTCACCTACCGGTCACAGCCCCTTCCAAGATAGACAAAGCCGGGCCAAGTCAAACATATAAGGCACGCTCATCGCAATTGAAAAGAAACGCGGCCGCTAGCGCTCTTGGCCTCAGTCCTCTATCTTGCCACGACCTCCTCTGGGACTGCAGTGAATTCCGAAATGAAGCCTGTGCTGTGTATACGCTCTGTCCTGTACTTTTGTGTTTGGGAAGAGCCAGGTGTTCTATTCTTGGCTCCGAGCATTTTCCCGATTCGAAAATAGCTTTGCACTGAAAGGTCTTGGCAAAAAGTCTTGGAAGGTTGACAAAAATAGGTCACCGCTGCACGACTTAAGAGCAACCTCTGGGCAACCCTCGAAACTCTTGGCCCCATTGCACCTCTCATCCCAACTATGAACACTGCTCCTTCCCACCACCACTCCCACCAAGACTCTTCGTCCTCCATGCAGAGGCACCCATCCGATGAAATAAGGCGCTTAGTCTCCTCCGCTCATTCCGTTCTCGAACAGGTCCGCTCCCGTCTTATCACTGTCGCCTATTACTTATCACCCGTTTTATAGACCCCGCCACCTAGTCTGCGCGAGATCCTCTCGGCTTACCGAACAAAAGGCGACGGAGATCGAGACATGTTGCTTGCCATGCTCAACGCAAAGACGGCCGAAGACCAGGTTAGCAAATCGTGATGGCGCTCTATCTTAATCCTAAAAATTTCCGTCTTACAGAGACTTGCATCTGTAACATCTCTGCACCGTACGATGTTCGAAATTTACCAACATTCTCCTCAAGCATCTGAGCACTCGTCGTCGAGACCTATTACCAATGGCGCTTACCACTACCCAACGCCAACATTTTCCCAGCCTTCCCGTTCTTACGAACAACCGCAATCTCGTGAATCTCGTCGTGTTCACCATCGTCATCGCGTCACCTCGCGCAGTCGCTCTCCTCCGCCCTCTCGTATGCACTCACAATTGCAACCCACGAGAGACACACCCATATCGCACCATTCAGAACATCCACGTAAACGTCATCATTCACCGCATCTCTCTCATGCAGGAGTCTATGAATCTCATCCATCTGAGCAGTTCCCTCCGTCACCGTATTCGTCGTCAGACCGAAGTGACTCTGCGGAATACTCACCACGCTCACGGGCGTCAATGACCATTGGATCGCTTCTCTCTTCTGGGCCAAGTCGAGAAATAAACGGAGACATTCCTCTGCAAGAACGAGATTGAGGAAGATAGTACATCCATTTCCCCCTTATACTCTTTCCATTCGGCAGAATACCTTTTTTATGGCGTCTTACAATAATTTCATTACTACGTTTTATTTTATGATAAACTTCAAAGTTTTCTTTTGCGCAGACGCATAGTCTGAATTTGTCAACACCGTATTCGATGAGGTGCCAGCAGGCCAAGTCTTCCTTATAATCCAAACAACCCTAAGTCGCTCCTCTTTTCGGATTCTTTAGAGCCTGTTCAGTACAGATCAGTTTCGGGTCCAGTTCGGATTTCAGTTGAAGTTCAGTGTGACTACGATCATGTGCGGCGTGACGCCATCAGTCGTCGTGATCAAATCATTCGGACTTCGATTGTGCCGGTCTGCGCCGAGCGTTCCATCCTTGTCCATGCACGAAATCAAGTTTTATTTTCTAGATACAATACCTGTTATGCGATAGAAGTAAACTGTGACTATTCTGAAGAAATATTTTCCAGAAATATAGCCAGAACAGTCCCATTTGTTGCTGAGTTTGCTTTCAACCTTGGAGAGCTGACTACAACACAAAATATGTGCTGTAATTGTTGTGAAAACTGCCAAATCTTCCTTAATGACGTATGCTCTCTCATTATAAAGTAATTCGTCACTTTTAGCGAAGTCTCCGAGGTTAAAACTTCCTCTGGACCACAGGTGCTGAAGGCGGCTGTATGTTTGATCGTTGTTTGGTTCCATCAGCCGGGTTCAGGCTCTTTTTGCCGAACATTGATCGCATTACATAAGGTCACCCACCAACCGAACTGCAACTGAAATCCGAACTGGACCCGAAACTGATCTGTACTGAACAGGCTCTTAGTCACCCAGGTCGTGATAAATTCGGATACGACGTGGAACACCACTGCTGCTGACTTCTGGACACGTTGATCTGTCTGACTTTACCTACTTAGCGTCGACAGACGATTTGGCGGTTCACCCTTGGCGTATCGCCTGGCTGCAGATCCATGGGTTGGGGTGCAAGGGTGTGACCAATATTCCTTGTCTATCATTATCCAAGAAGATTCCAGACAACTGGAAGTATGCATGGAAAGAAAATAAAACCTTGGCACCGACCAAAGTTCGACAACCAGCCGCATCAAGAGCGTCGAGACACATGTTATATGTCGACCTATTTTTGTCGTTTTCCTGGGCGTTTTGATGATTCTTTGTAAACGCTAAGTGGCATGGGCTGTGATTACTTACTCGAGTTATCATTTAAATTATCTCCTTATCCGAGTCCCATCCGACTGTTTGCGGAGTGTACAAATGAATTCCAGGAGGCGCAGGAGTCACCAGCTGTCTAAACAAACAGGAACCTGTCAGAATTTCCTGGTATTTATTACATGGCTCAGGAGAGACAATAATTTTGAAACGAGTTGCCAAGGCTCCGACAACCCTCCAGATAGGCTAGTTGTGTTATCAAAGTCACCAACCGCGCAGCCAGTTGCAAGCGAAAGTATAAAAAAGATGCTTTGGTAAAGTGTTCTTAGGCCAACTTTTAGCCAAGATTTTCAGTTGCATACGAAGAATAGAAAAGGACCCAGGATATCGATATCGCGACGGAAGAAGAGCCATTTTGTCCACTGGTGTGTGTATTTTAGTGAATTCCGGTTGTCCCGGGGCATGGACCGAATTGCCGTGTGTGCGCGGGGCCAAAAGGGTCTCTCCTTTTTTAGCTCTTAATAAAGATAGGTGACAGCAAGTGACCAAGCCAAAAATAGATTTGTCACGCCGGTGGATTAAGGATTCGAGGTGCACGTGACCAACGCGAGTGTATCATGTTTGCTTTGGTTTGGAACTGGACCCTGGTTCGCTCTCAGTTCCAACATTTCTCGACAGGTTTTCAGTTGTTTCTCGCAACAGCAGTCATATCATATGTCTGAAGACGAATTTGATGATATTCCGGACGAATTTGCAGATGTTCATGGCGTAGACTGGGCCCAACTATTGGCGGGGCCGTCCCATGCTTCGTACACGCAGTCAGGACTTGCAGAAACAGGGTACAACCAACCAACAACGCCGCCTCAACCTAATAACCCCAATTCATCGTCATCTTATTTCTCTGATGATGATGACATGGACTCCTCCTTCCTTGCCGAACTTGATCGCGTCGAGCAAAGAATAATACAGGCCTCTCAAGGAGCAGCACACTCAGGACTCCCAGTTGGAGGTATTCTTCTGATTACATTCGATGAAAGCGACGAACTCAGGGAGACGCTCTTTTAATCTACAGGTACGCATGAAGTCGCCGTTTTGCAATTAACAAGTCGCAGCCATCGGACCTCATGTGAGTGGTAGTCTTAAGCAGGGCTGCGAGTTCGTCGGCTAATTACAACGCCATCGCACGGAAGCTGCCTCCCCAGTACCTGCCAGTTGTGAGTTCTGGAGTAATAATGCGTCCTCCCTGCCCCCTCTAAATTTAGATATCTGACTTTCATTATTGTATTGTCAGCTTCGGCCGCCCCGCTAATGCAATTAGCAAGACCATCCGAAGTACGAAGTTCTTATTACTTTACGAGTGCGTTTCTTCCTTTATTCAATTCACGTGCCTAAATGCTTGAATTTTAAGATCAAACAGCCAGTAGATGTGTGTTTGGCTTTCACTCCATATCACCAATCAACCTCTGAACCTCCTATGCTCGATAGCCCATCCCCAGAAACCCAAAAATTCTGGAACACGCGACTACCAGTATGTAAGTCAACCCTCCATCGTGCCCAGTAAGAGGGCACGATCCGAAGATTCCTCAAATTTCATGTCTCCAAAACGGAGAGGGAAAATGAAGGCCGACGATGAACTACAAGAGATTCTTTCTACATACGAGGATGAACTTACTTGTCCGATGTACGTTAAGCTTTTCCTTTTTAATAACCTGACTCATCCAATTAGTAGATGTTGTGATATATTGTGAGTTGCAAAGTTGTATATGGTACTACTCAACGAGGCTCACGGACACAAAGCGTAGCTGCTCATGTAGGAAACCCATGCGGACATACTTTCTGCGGCGAGTGTGGTTGGAAGTGGCATGTTGCAAACGTAAACAATCATTTATCATCCTCATTTATTATTTAACATGACCCTTTCGTTATACAGGGAAACAAAGGCTGTCCCTGTTGTCGCGGAATTTTGGATCAATTCGTGCCCATGATCCCTAATATTGCAATGGATAATACAGTGGAGAAGCATGTAAAAGCTCTCGCCCTAAGCGGAATTCGTGCATGGGAACCAGATGGGCCAAGATTTCTGGAATGGGATGCTCGAAAACAGTAGGTTTAAATTGCTAGTTGATCTGATGGCCACTGAGACCGTTGTACAGGGCATGGCGTAAGGATGCTGCCAAGAGGGAGCGGAAGAAAGCGCGAGAGAAGTCCAAACCAGCTGTTTCGTTGGGAACAATTCAGGTGTTTGACATCCCACAGAATTGGCTCCACATCGAAGATGATGTAGAACGGGGTCCGACACACGAAGAAAGCGATGTTGAGTTGATTCCGCGGCCAATCCAGCGAGCACGACGTCGCCGTCGGGGAGGAGGTGGGGCGAATGTTGGATAACTGTATGCTATCTATGAATGTTGAGCTTGATGACATCATAATGGTCGTATGCATTTATCACATCTACGGTTTCAGTCATAGGCAGCTTCTGGACCTGATGCATCTAAGCCTCGTTCATCTCCCTCGTGTCTAAACAGTGCGTGCACCCGCCCATTCCGACCTTCCCTCCTCCCACTATGCAGATATCTTTCAACCCCGCAGTTGGTGACGCCGTCAATGTCCTGATGCCGCAGCTCTTCCAAGGGACACACATAACGCCATTGCTATTCACAGCACAGCTGAGTGCAACTGACTACAGCCTGATGGCTAGCAAGGGTGGTCGCGTCCAGCTGTGGTCAAATCTTCCCCATGACGGCGAGCGCAACGACGCATGGCAAGAACTTGATTTTACAGATACATGCGGCTCTGAACGGCGATCCTCAGACTCAAATATCATACAATTGGGCGACAATGTTTTGCCAGAGAACCACCCAATCAAACACCTCCATCTTTTAATTTTTTTCTCCCCAATGACTTCGGGAACTCAGCATTTTTCATTCACTTATCGAATTGTCTATGCATCTGGTGAGGTCACATGGTTTGGCGCTTTTGGACAGAATGGAATAGTGTCCCTCCTGCCGTCTTCTTCCAACTTTCTCAGCGGTCTCGTCCTTGAAGAAAAATGGGGCTTAGATCTATCAAAGCGCCTGCAAAGACTGGAGATCACTGAAAGCACCGATGCCCTGCAGATAGCGAAACTCAACAACCTCGTGGATTTTCGAATATGGGGTTTAGCAACGAATAGGTTTGCTTTTCCTCGCGATATTGTGCGTGTATAACTGATTGTCGTCTTTTCAAGCTTGGTATCTCAGTTTGGGAAAGCTTCCCTGCTTTTCTTGGTCCCCCGTCTCCGACGACAGTCACCTATGCTCCTGCCAACCTATGTCTTGACCGCATCCCCTGGTTTAACCATGACTGTTTTAGAAGGGGGTGCCTTGACCGCCTCGGGATCGGGAACCATACTCCTCCAAGTTCACGAAATACAGTCAGAAATAGAGCCGTTTATCAAACAGCTAATTCGCCATGCCATGCTGGAAAACTGGACCATGCTTTTAAGCGACCCTCACAGCAAAACATTAATTCTAGCTTTAACAGGGCCGTCCCACCCGGTCCATGCTGTCGTTATACCTCTATGGCCTTCAGATTACATGGCTTCATCACTCCGCTTGGATCTCGCAAAAATTGTTAACGCCTTGGGAAACGGCACGATAAAAGAGTTTGTACTCTTCTCTCCGTTCAAACGCCATCTCCATTACTTCAGTCCGCCTGGGAAGGAAGTCCTAGAAAATCAAAATCTGTTACTGAAGGTCGATCCTTCCGGCGCCGATTTCACGCTCAGCGCCGTTTACAAACTGCGAAAGTACCTGACGAACAAAAAAAATCAGAAAAATTGGGGAGCAATCATCCTTACACCCTACAACATAGTTTCCCCGCCATTTTTTGCCGATGGTCCTCCATCCACCCACCTTCGGCGAGCTGATCTCAAACCTATGTCTTCCACGTCGCTAGACATATTGTTACCATCCAACGCGGGTAACGAAAATGCTATTGAAGATAGCAACAACGTCAATGAACATCTGGAGGATTCTGCGGTGGACGAAAAGCAATACCCGCACCCGTCGTCGGGCCCGATCAAATCCACGCCTCCAAGGGATATCCTATCGTTATTCAAATCCTGGCTTGGCGTCTTTCTCAGGCTTTTTTTCAGGATTTTTTGGTCCCACATAATTCCTTTTGGCATTATCCGCAATGTACGATCGCCCAAAGCTACCGTTGACGATCCCAAAATCGAGAATTCGGATGACGACTTGATTGCCCCTACTGAGACTCGTGATGTACAGCTCGATGAACACGCTCCAGACCCTCCCATACCTCATCAGATCGGGGTCCAAACAACAATAACTACCGCGTCAGAAAATGGGGATACATGTCAGGATACCAAAGTTTCTGGTTCAACCCTCTTAGAAGACATGGACTCCGGGACGAAAAATATTGTTAGCTCAGGCGCTTCGCATGCACCGGATAAACCAGAAGCAGAAGAGATTTTGTACGTGGAACTGATGTACAACCCGGATGATACTCCCCTAGGCCGGTCCACTGCTGCGATAATGGTAATGCCTTCGTCGAACGATACCTTCGCCATCGCCAACGGCGATCCTATTGGCATCAGTTCCGCACCCGGCCCAGGTCTGAGTGATGGACTAGGACAAGCGATTAGATTCCTGGATGGGTCTTCTCCTCAATGTACGGTCAGCAAGGTTGACATATTTTTCTATGACGGATGGACAAAAAAAGGACGAGTTCAGGGCACAGATTACTGCGATCTCCTGCAGTATGAACTCGAATGGGGCGACACGAGGAAGGGCAGCGTAATCAGCATTTCATCGCCCGCATGATCTGGTGGTTAGCCTTCCTGTGTATTTCTCTTGACGGGGGATGATGGACTCAACTTAGCCTTTTGAAGTACGGACATGTGCACACTTATTACGAACGGGCCTTCAATTCTTGAATTGGCAAGTCGTTGACTGAGTTTGTGCACAGTTAGAGGTACCTGAGTCATGCTGTTTTGGGTTAATTTATCACGATACTTATTTTCTTCGACCGACTTACGTGACGTGTTCTGGAGCGAAGGCGTTAAAAATTGAGCCTCGAGGTTCCACCATGGTCACGAGCTTCTTTCTGTTCACCAGCAATGAAACCCTGTTGGTATCTGTTCGTTCAATGGAAACTTCTTTGTTCTCAGCCACCGCAAGATTGGACTCTTGCCGCAAGGCAGGCCATATATGTCCCCGATTTAACGTTTAAGAAAACCCGAATAGTTAGATTTAATGTGTCGTATTCACAAGGAATGATGTACATCGTTTGTCATTAGATGAAAAGAAGGCCCATCGCGATCCTCTCACCTTAAGAAGTTTGTCTTGCCAAAAAAACGTGTTCTGAGGTCGTGATATAAACAACTATCCGAAATTGACTGATCAGACAGCTCACGGACTTCTGAGGGCAAGGTTCGTTCACATGTTATCATCGTCTTCATCATAGTTTGTCCCGACTCTTCGGCGTCCACCAGGTTCAATTTCATAACCATTATAGCTGGAGATCGATTGTGCGACGATATCGTCCAACATTTCGGGTGGCAAATCATATTCAGAGCTTCTAACCATGATTGCATACGCCGCTGAGATGGATAAATGGCGATAGAAAAAAAAGATCATGAGATTAGACGGGGCCAAACTTTGGATTACCAAAAGTGACATACCATCTTCAATTTTCTCAAGTGATTGTGTGGTCACGGATTGTTTTTTGCTTAGTTCTCGTATGTAGGGTGTCATTCGCTCAAAATCTGTTGGCACAAATCACGAAATGAGATTCTACGCGGATGGAAGGCTTTGCAGACTTGCCGGCTTTGCATCCTCGAACGAATGCACACACTTCACTGGCTTTCTTCCTTCCACCCCTACGAGCAATTCCTGATATAGCAAAGCGCATAAGCTCTCCAGTAAGATCGGATAAACCAAGGAGATAATCTGAGACGGGGAGTGGGAAGTACTGCTGAATTCAATGTCGCAAAAAGTGTGTAGAATAAAATAAACTACACACCTCGACGCCTTGTGGATCCGTCAGTGTTCGTTGAACTTGATCGAATGTGATTAACGATCCGTGATCAAGGTAATGTGCAAAACTGAGGGCCTCAATGTACTCTTGTAGACCAGGAGACACTTGTCGTTGGAACTTCCAGAATCTCTCTCCTTGTAATTCTGGTTGGAGTTTTGCATACAGACCTTGAATTTCGCGGAGCTTCTCGTAGCCCTGTTCAGCAGCCTGTTTACCCAGTTCCGGTTCATCTGTAGTTGTTGCAACTTCGCTTTGCGCAATACGATGCAAGAGAAATATGGTTTTCTTCGAAAGGTTGGTGATATCGCGGCTAGCCTACAAGGTGAAAGAGATAAGATGGCGAAGTAGAACATAGTTACACGATATCGAACTTTTATAAGCCTTTCCCTTCTGTCGTTGCTGTCGTCTATATCGGCCCTGAACTCATTGAAGGTTTGTAGGACAGACGCGGTCGTGGTCATGATAGATGAGTCACGTGGACGAAGTCAATGAAGCTACAGGCGGCGGAGGGATACACTCCCACCATCGTCTTTCTCAACAGGAATGGCCTCTTTTGCACCAAAGGCAGGATGTCCAATGTGCGGCATTGTCGCAACGGCGTCACACACAACCCCGAACTCACCCCGCACACCTGTCTTCCCCCCAGGCTCAACGCAAGCTGAAGTTCTTTGGCGAGATGACAATTTTACAGCATATCGAGAAAAGGCGAACCCCGTATCGTCCAGAGGTCACATTATTGTCGCGTTCAAGTATAGTCATCCTTTCTTTATATGTAGACGCACTCTCATGTACCGTTCCGCAGTCTGCACGTACCATCTATATACGCACTGGTACGAATAGTCTCCCGTATCGGCTCTTCTAGCTCTCATGTCTCGCCTCTTCCTCGTTGTTTATTCTGCCAGTCTTCATCCGACCTACCTTTACTCGCCAATATACGAAATCTAGCCACCCGATTGCTTGCTTCTTCAGTTCCCGCCGCAACCCCAGTCACGCCTTCGACAGCGCCGCCCCCAGTCCCTCTGGAAGGCCTCAACAACCAATTTCGTATCGGTTTTATCACTCCGCCCTTTAAGGATAATAAAATCCCAGTCACAGATCACCTTCACGCCCATGCCTTTATTGGCCCTGCAGATCTTGCAGGATGGTGGAGGGGTGTCGCTTATGGACCCCTTGCATGGTATGCCATCGAGGACCTGATTGCAGAAATTCGGTGCGTGCCATTATTATAACAAATAACTGCGTAGCTGACAGATCTGTCGACTGGCGTCTGCAGCGAGTCAACAACCAACAACCGCATCAAGTCCGGTTACGAAAACCGCGTCAGAGCACCTATCGATATGGTACCTTCTGCAGGCGCGAGAGCTGGTCGAGCGGACGGTTTGGAGACCACAGAACCCAGCATTGCCAACTTGGACTTGCAAGTGGAAGACGGGGAGGGAGGGATTTCAACATCTTCAGCTTCGACCTCAAGCCAATCCCAAAATCTTTTGTCGTCTCAGAGTCATATACCCCATTTACGCGTGTAGAAAGAGACGACGGATTCTTGTTATTCTTATTCTCGTCAGATGCTTGTCAGTCAATGAACCGGTCTGAGTTTAATCATTTAGCACTTCATCTACGCACATATACCAGGGACCTATAAACAAACCAAACGACATTCATAAATGTAACCAGTTTTTAATTAGCGAACGGGGATAATCACGCCCTAGGCTTTGTCAGTGGGTACAGGCACTATCTATCATCAGTTTCAGGCATCTGGATTGTGAGGCAATTTGAATCAGTGTGTAAAATATGCATCATGAGGCGAATAAACTTTACAGTAAGACGATCCAGTCAAAAGAGTGGATAAGGCTGCTAGCTGAGACTCATTGAAGCGTTTAGAATCTTCATGCCAAGTGTCTTGGTGCGTTCTTCTGAAATTGCTTGCACACTTCCGTACAGTGGTTGAAACGGGAATCTATTTCGCCAGCATGGTAAGTCACTTTGTTATTCACAGAAGTCTAATTGAAAGAAGACTTCGGGAGGTGGACCAACTTACTGGGTCGTATGTATGCTCCGCCAATATATTTGTGAGGAGTTCTGGCATCCACTTCTCCACCGTATATGGATAACTGTCGACGAGGGCACATATTCCTAGGATGGCGGCATGCCGTTGTCTAATTGCTTTGTTGTAAATTGGGTCTTGTCTCGTAGGGATGTGACTATTCCTGAGCAATCGTATAAATCGATCCTAAATCATTTACACATTAGGATCAGCGGGTATCAGAATATCCATTGCCCATGCCTTCAGAGTCAAAATGCTAAGCCGAGGTGATAAGCGTAGAATCCCCGACAGCGTTCTAAGGAGGTACCAAAGCATCATTAGTCTATGAAAGATCAGGAGTTATTGTTGGAGTCTCACGTAGCTGCCATTTCCCGTACTTCCACGACTTCGTCATCCAAACATCTACATAAAACCTTTTATGTAACTTGAGCAAATATTTGTTATCCCATACAAAAGTGACTATACCTCTAACATTTCCACGACTTTGACTTCGCTGATCAAGGGAATTTGACGGAAATAAAAGACTATTAACGATGAGAAATCTAATGAGATATTGTAGCTTTGCAGCATAAAGAAGGGGAAAACCTTGCACAAGTGGAAGTGCTTTAAGCCTGACTCGCCATGACTAATTAGGTGGGATATATGTCAGATATGGGCAACATCGAGAAATGTGCGAAATCACCGGTGATGTTTGTATGGCATCGAATATGGCATCAAGAATGGGGTTGATAAGAGGCACTGGCGGGGTCACACCGCACATCCGAACGAGGAGACTACTTGCTCGAGATGCAAGATTATTATTGTCATTGACTGAATAAATAACGTTAATGCCTGATGTAGAATATCCATTTGGACAACGTACCTTCCGTAAAGCGGAAGATTTCAGGCTATGAGATTCGAGAACCTGGGTCGATGGCTATGTGGACCCAAGATATGATAAAATAAACGCACCATCAGTGGCAGGATATAGTCAAAAGTCGAGTTTGCGTGTAGGTCATGCAAGGACTGATAAAGCCATTTGCATATCGTAATCCCAACTCTGGAAAGCATTCAGTTTTGGCTCCAGGGCAATCACGACTCGCCTAATACCTGTCATATTTTGATTGAAAAGCGCGGACACCTGGCACACGTGCGGTACGCCATTCCTTAAATCTTTCTACAAGTTCATCAACTCTTGCCTTGTGGTAAGTTCCCCGCATGTTCATAATATCATAATCAATCGGCAATGTGTGACATTCGCTGATAAACACTTCGGCTGTTGGAAGAGATGGTCTTGGTTGCCACTGTTTGAAACACTAACAGGTTAATAATTGAGTGGTGCTTGGAATAGGACTACTTGCCTTCACATTCTGCGAGAATGCCAAGATCTCGCTTATGAAAGCCCGTACCTATTATAATTTTGAATATCATGATCCTGCATGACGTGCAATGGTAACGTACCTCGTCGTGTTCTCCGTGAATTTCGGACCATGATCTATCGACTGTCATATCCGTCCAAGGAGTAAATTTCCGACCAAGTTCTTCAAAGAAGGCTCTGAAGAGCGAGATGATTTTCACGGCATCGAACGACAATTCGACATTGAAGTCCAGATTTATGAATGCATCCACAAGAAAATCGGTCAATGGTTGCACACGTCGGGGGTCTTTGTGATAAAACATGTACTTCGAACTCAGGTCAGCGAATTTTTGATAATATGCGGTTGCAATTTACTTCGAGGAATGATGTCCAGATTGACAAAGTGTCAGACTTGATATTTCGGTAGAAGATGGTTGGTATATGCGGGGTGAACCACTTCCATAAAGCATCCTGTTTATCTGTTGGCCAATGCTTCGAGCCTATACAGCAATGACGTATTTGCGCTGTCGTTAAATTCAAAGACATACCTCCGATAATGCCTGCTAAGAATTCGGCAGCAGCTCTCTGCTTGTTGTGATCCTTGTCGAACAAGAGTCGCTCAACCGTTGGCCTGAATGCTTCAAATGGTTCATCTTCAAGCAGTTGAACTGAATGAGCCCAATATCAACTTCAAAAAAGCCCAGAATCAAACATATGTGACCCACATATGGACTTAACACAAGATACATTGTCTTGTGTAATTGTCGTTTCATGATTTTCCTCCGAGTAATACGTTGATACATTTTCCCAAAATTCGCTATCCGTTGTCAGGTCTCGAACTGCTTGTATAGCATCCCCACTAGCTAGATCCCACGTTTCGAAGGTGGATTTTGTAGGATGAGGAAGTGTGTATAATGAAATTGTTTTGTCCCACACCAACCAACCCGGTGGGTTCTTGTCATAGAAGATTCTGTGTGTAGAGTGAGGTCATAATCATCCCGAAAATAACCAAGGCAGTTACGGTTTTCGTTCGCTCGAGTATAGTTCCTCCGGAGCCTTGTATAAATTCAAGAAATCCTTTGTTGTCTGAGGTGATGGTATGACAGTGACGGTACGTTTCAGTGGGTTGTGCTTGAGTGCTAAGGCAAGATCGATAGGATTCTTGCAAAGCGTTCGTAGTTTGATGTTCTGGATGCTTTTCATGACCGCTCGTTGTGCGTACTATCAAAAAGAGTCAATACTTGTCAGACTACTCACTGCAATACCTACATATCGCTGCAGGTACAATGAGTCCATTATGAAGCTCGATAATACGTGTAATTTTGCTCACTATGCTAGGGTGGTCGTCATAAACTTTCTCTAAGAAGTATGAAATCTGCTGGCGTGTCAAAGGTGCGTCCCGGCGTACGAGGGTTCGCAGACAGCGGACGGCATAGATGGCATATCTCCAATGCGTCCGTGACGAATTTCCAACTTGAAGGATGTTAACGTTCTGTTCTAAACATTAAATGTTGTTTTGCTCATGCCAAAAAATGAGTCACCGCAATGCGCACTGCATCATTGGAGACGCAAATACGATGAACACGTTTTTCACGTGCGCGGCTAGTAATAGCAGTCTCTTTAGAAGAGACATGGAACAAGCTCTTCAAATCAGAAATAGCCTTGTCAATTGCCGGGGTCGAGATTTCATAGATGAGAGTGTTGGGTTCTACGAAGTTCCCCAAACCTGAAATAATTCATTATAAGGGTCAATTACACTGAAGCAGACTCACAATTCTCAAAGACCGTCGAAACACAATCTTGAATGGAGGGCTACGGAGAAGAGCAATTAAAAATTGTCTCAATGAGTACAGAAATCACAATAAACCTTTTCTTGATGTTGACATCCAAATAGCTGTGATACAAATTCATTAACCATTGTAGGTTCTACCCATGAATCAGTCGGCGCAGCCAGGTGGCACAACGAGGCGAACTCACCACAAATCGCATATTTCCCAAATGACGGTGAGTTAATCGTCCACAGAGCACCCTTCATACGGTCATCCTCCGTGCCGGGCTTCAATGCATTGAATAAAACTGGTAGCGCTCGGCGGCGAACACCATCATACGTCTGGCGTTGAAGTCAGAAGCGGCCATAAAGCCAAGTAGACGAGGGGCATACACTGCAGATTGCTTCCAGGTGTGTTTGACTGGACCTGATGAACGTCTATCAGAGAGCTAAGCAAATTTTCTTGGAATGGCAAACGCACTGCCGAACTACAGGATAGTGCCACATTGACCACTCCACAAGGTCGTCGATAAGGTCGTCTTCGACAGGGCCTCTCTTTCGTTCGATTGAATTCCAATGCAGTCGTGCGGCGTGGTAATATCTGCTTAACGATTAATCAAGGAACCGAATAGACAGTGGGACACGAACCTAGCACGGCGGACATAAACAGCTCTCGGCCAGACTTTTTGACCCGCATACAGACGGGCAATATTCTTCTCCGATGTATATTGATCGCTATTCACGTAGTAGCTGTAAAGGTTGATGGGTTCGAAGAGCATGAAAATCCATATAAAGAAGTACGGACCTGTCTTTACTGTCACCATATTCCATCATATACGTACGAATGGACCTGACCTGCGGAAACTGAGTAAAGTTCATGCTGTACAAAACCATATCTACCAGGACTTGGACCGCGTCAACGGTGTTCTCCTTCGCCTTGAGCACGCAATGCTACAGAGGCATCATGTAGAAATTTACCAAATCGATGCCTAACACCGAGAAGGTACTGGTATTGAGGGTCCGCAGGATCTTTTAACACGAAACCTGAGTTAATAGGAGGCACAGAAGCGATCATTTCCGGTATTTCGTTTCTGCAAAATAATTAGAAAGGCTTCATGTTAAGGTGGCAAATCTGGCTTACATGATATCACTGGTGAATGTTGCGTCGAGGATATCTTGCTGCGTCATATTTTCCTTCATCAACGTCGGAATACCCGCGAAGGCGTTGCGGACTATGGTTAAATGCCTGTGCAGACCTTAAATACGAATGCTGGAACGGAAAGCCGAGGCCAACCTGCAAAAATCACTCCGCCACACAGCGTCACGCAAAACTCCTGTGTCTAATGATTAGAAAACGAGCATCCAAAGTGGCTGTAGCGGTGTACCTAAATTTAACAGACTCTCCAGTGAAATCAGTGCCGGCTCGACTAACTCCTTGAAAATCCGAATTGCAAAATTGATTTCATCTGCGTGAGGGATGTGCCAGGATACCTGAGAATAGAATGATCAGCGAAATTGAGCGTCATAAATTCAAGAACTTACCATAACTTCTTTTGGTGAGAATACTTTCCCCCAGTGATGGTGGTGATTCCTTTGGAACTCTGGAACAACAACTCATGTTATGAACAACGCCAAGAAGTGAAGGACGTACCTTGGCTTTCCCATTGTTCTGGGTTGACAAATTTATTTTCCAGAGGGTAGGTATGCGTAAGAGTGAGAAAAAGGCTAGAGAGCAATTTCCCAGTCCAAGAAAAGCCACGCTTTGAGAGTGCCTTTTCGTGAAGAAGGTGCAACAAAGACATCATTTCGTCTGCGTATTTAAGGACCTAATAGCTCGATAATAAGCACAGTAACAAACCCTAGATTCGCTGCAGTACATACCGCTTTTCCGTCGCTACCATTAGACATTCAGCCCGATAGAATAAAGTGAAAACAAATAAACGCACTTGTAGATAGTTCCCCTCAGGATGGCTAAATCTGAGAAATAGAATTAACTCAGTAGACTATATATGTCATCAGTAACACTTCATTCTTACTCCAATGCAGCGTGGCGTCGGATGGGAGCGGCGTCGAGGATGACGTGGTACGGAGTGAGCTTGCGCCATTTTCGAGTTCAGTGCGAATATTCCTGGAGCATAACGGGAAGAACTTTGCTAAAGTCTTGACAGGGTCGGCGTTGGCGACACATTCCACAAGCTGATGGATTGCCCGAACGGCATTGGTTCGAACATTCGTACTGGCATAGTCGAATACCATATTCAAGACCAGATCGTACAGTGGCTCGGATAGATGCACACATATCTGACTACAGGCGCCCGCAACTGCGTCGATAACTTGTACTGTTGAGTGACAAATGAGATTGAGAGTGCTGGCAAGGATGAGAACCCTGTGCACTGACCTTCACTGGCACCACCAGCGGTGCCATTGGGGCCTTCCTCCGGAAGATTCTCGAGGAGTTGAATGACTCGTCGAATGAAATTAGTTATCCAATCCGGGAAACCGCCCGTGGAATCCTAGTGTCCAGATATTAGCTGTTACGCCAAACAAACGTCACAAAGCACTGACTTTTACAAGAGCATCTTCTTCTTCCTTACTAAACTTTGGTCCTGTCTCAGAATAGAGGCCATCCAGTTCATCAAGAGAAAAGGACGGTATTGATGCAGGCTCTCTGGACGGCAAAACGGGTTCGGTGTCGAGGCGTGGAGGTTGCGATTCTAACATGGTCAAATCGCTAATCATGATGTACTGTGATATTTCCACGAGGAAGGCAGTCGTACAGAGCTGAAGAGAGAATCAGATACATTAATCAAGATGGTATTCTGAACAAAAAGGTTTACAGTTTTCGCCGGGTCATTCTAGGGGATATCAGCATCAAAAGTAGAATGAAAGACGGACGCGAACACTTACCAAGTCAATCCCTGGAATCAGTAGCTCTAAGATGGGAACGAGGTGCTTGGCTCCAGGATAGTATACCTCACGCGATACTATAGCTGGCGCGACGGCACCAAGGGCCTTGATGACGGCAAGAGTTCGCTGGGTCTAGAAATGATATTGAATATATATATTCCAAGGGCGTAGGTAGGGTTGGAAACAAACCTCAACCAGCGCTTCCAAAGACGGAACAGCGCGTTCCAAAATAGGATGCAGAATCAAATCAGGCTCCATGCTAGTCATGGACTTGAGGCAACTTTGTATGTTTGATACAGTGGTTGAATCTTGAGAGAACATAGCCAAGAGGACAACAGTCCTCAAAGATTTCACCAATTCTCTCTTCATTAACTTTGTCAGCCGTCGATTCTGGAGAAATGGTAGCTTAAGACATGAAAGTGTATATGCAAGGTAGGTGAGTACCTTGGGGGTCTTACAATCAGCTTGCTGCTCTTCGTGCCATCCTAGGGAAGTATTAGTTAAAGTATGAAAAAGAAACATTGTGTAAACAAAACATACGCTTATTGAAATCGTAGACAATATATTTGATAAATGCACTTAGCTGCAAGGTAGGTCAGAGATCTGCTACAGCTAAGGCACGTGAAATATTGGCTTACATCGGCAGTCCATGTCCCCGAATTAGATGGGTGAAAAAAGCTTTCCGTGGAAGCTATCATCCTCGCTAGTGAATCCAGTGCTCTTGAACCCCCGAGGTAGGCTTTTGGTCTGATATGCGCCTTCTTCGTTATAGGCGCAGATAAATAATCGCCAAGACTAGCACTGGACAGTTGAGGTGTGTTGACACCAGAAGGCAAGGGAGAAAACATAGGGGTAGGAGCATTGGATAATGCGATAGGTATTCCGTCAGGTGCCATCGAATACACAATAATTCGAGCAAATGAAGCTGCAAATCACAATGTTACGAATTGAGGCACGGAGAAAGAAGAATGGCGCGTACGAATACGCCATTGCGGCTTGGGCAAACGCCCAATCTCAAAACCAACTTGACTGTCTGCAGATGGACCAGTGGTCAACGATCCACCATCCGCCAGAGGAATCTCTGTTTTTATTTTTGTGAATATTAGCTAGTTCTCGTCACTGACATTGTCTCCGTACTTACCCATAGAGGCAAGGCATTTACACATCAAGAAACTCCACTCATGCTCAGTGAACATGCCGACATCTTTGGACAAGCCTTGCCAGATACTGTGATCGTTTGCAGACCGATTAGGTCGCCCTTCTCCTTCAGATCTCTCATCATCCGGGAGTTCAGTAACTTTCTTTGGGTTGCTGACTTCTGGGTTGACATGCATCTCTGTTAACTTGGATATTAAATGCAACATCCTTTCATCAAACATATAGGAGTTGATCGACTCCCACAGGCGAAATAACATGGGAAGATAGTATTGTGGATGGGTCAAAGGGAGGAAAGTCACGAGGTAATACTCGGACGAAAGAATGGTCTATAGTTGACGCGTCAGCAAATGCAAAAGCGGACCTTGGGAAGAAAGACTTACATCCAACTTCGTTCCATCGAGTTGGGGCAGAAACGTTGCAAGCATTTCGTTGATAGCAGCTGGGTGGAAGAATTTTCGCGAGTTGTCTGCGATGTAACCCATGCACCAAGACAGCTGACTGGGTTCAACCGGTCAAGGAAAATACGACGAACAAAACGGATGAAACCTACGTGTATTCAAATTGCCGTCTCGTCAGGAATAAATCTTGCTTGAGAGTCTCGTATATGGGTTTCCACGGAAGCCTCATATCGTCAATGGTGATCTTGTGCTCTGATCTGGTCAATATCTTGAACGCGTCAGCACATGTCGCTACTATTTGTGTGGGCATTCCTGGTGTTATACTGAGAAAAAAGTACAATTTGGAAAGTTTGATTCGTCTATCCTTGGGAATAGGATACTTCAACATGGACCAGCTGTACCGCTATTAGTATTCCGTAAATGCCTAATGTGGCGAAGAGACATACTAGGTCAACATGCTATCCCATTGCATAAAACCAACGTCGTAGTCCCTTGCCTCGACTGTCTGAGTGATTCGGAGCAATATAAAATCCAGCATCTCAATCATCCTGGAGTATGGCTCGATTGAGTAAGGCAAGGACTTGGCATAGCACTTCAGTTTCTCGAAAAAGCGGTCTCCATGAGTATTGTCGATGTCTTCGGGGACTGGAATAGTAGAGGCTTGCATGTTGGGAGTACCATTGATGCGCAGAGAAGAAATGTCGGGGAGGACCATTAGATTTACTGCACTGCTGGTGGAAGAAAAAGTGGAGGTGAAACGTCGGAGTCTAATTGCTGCACCACCCGATCAGTGACGCATTTAGTTTAATATTATTTAATTGTACACTTCAAGCGCCGGCAGTCGCGAAAGCAGCTTCCTGCAGCTCTTTCACCGCTCGTTCTCGCACCAGATTCCAAATCACATTCCTCTGCGCTCTCACATCACCGAGACCCTCTCTGATTTCCTGCAACCGCTCAACGTACTCCCGCCCATCATCCTGCAATTCCCGCAAAGTCGCCAAGTTCTTCTCCAACGTGTTTAATTGTGTTTCTGGCACAGCAAAGTGCGAGGCATCGTGATCCGGCTGGGCCTCCGAGGGGTACGATAGAAGGAAGATCTTGTGGGTAGTTGGGATGAGGTCCGGTGCCCGAGCCACCCTGCGTGCTTGATCGTCCAGTTCATCTGGTTCCTCATCCTCATCTTCACGTTTGGGCACCACGGACGCGTCGCCCGCCCTCTTCTCCGGTTCCTCGCTCATGACTTGCCAAAGTCGTCCGAGTGCTCTCTTCATCACAGCTTCGCCTTCGATGAGTCCATTGGTCGCGTGTTCTAGCTCGTCCAGAAGACTTGACCGAAATGTATGTGTTATAGATTTGTCTAACACGAATGATGTATAATTCATGTGATGAGAATTTGGAGCCGGATACGGAGAGACGAGTGGAGGTGATGGCGTTCTTGCCAGGTGCTGTAGAGTGGGAGGCGAAGGAGATCGACGTTCTTGTGGCAGCAGGAGTTTGATTCGTTTGCGAGCTCGTTCTTCCGCCTAGAAATGTAATAAGATTAAAATGCAATGTAAAGGAGCGGTAACCTACCTCCCAGTCGTCCATTTCAGGCCCCCAAGCAGTTATCTTGCCTCGGCGGACCCAGCGTGCACCTTTCGTGTGTTTATGGCCCCAGTTTCCTTCAGGTAAACCCACGCCGAGTTCTTCCTCGTCTGAGTCATGTCCAAGCGAAGGATAGTACCAAGCGTTCCGGTCGCTCAGGGGCAAGAGGTCGCCACTACCGACGTGGACCATCAACAACAGGACAAGAAGTAAGAAAGAAGCACACACTTCGGAAACTCCTGTGTAGGTCGTCGTTTATGACCGTTTATGTGCGAAGTAATATGATTACTGGACGACGGACGAGGTGCTGGATGATTTTCGTGCATGGATTCAGTGTAGGCAGCCATTGGAACTCGGAGTGCTATGAAGGAAAAGCTCAAAGCATTCTGCCTTCATTGCCGGCAAAAGCCGGCCCTGTCATCCCACCGCAAATATCGACAGAGGAAGACTGCACGGCCACCTCCCAGCAGCTCTTATACCTTCGAAAAAGTCCTCACAAGCCCCTCAACAATCCCATGGCCGCGCGTGAAAATTTTAGAAACATAACGAATCTCCATGGCCGAAGCGACGAGTCTCAACAATTTCACCACACGACCAGGCTTGTTGGCCTGAACAGAGCGAGGTCGCCTGTGTTCAAGGCAGGATGTGAATGACCAAGGACCTGCTTGACTGGCTAGGATGGACTGATATTTGTGTCATCCCTCATACCGACAGAACATCTCGGAATCCGGATGCGATGTCTTTCCAGGATTCTATCACGAATGAGTCCTGCGACCGTTTGTCGGACCTCAGAGAACAGGGATGCCTTCAATCCATAACTCGGGTCTTAACTTTCTTCGGCATAATCTTGTTATTAACTGACAACTCGCCGTTGTAAAGATGCGAATGAGCTAGACGGTCTGTATTGTCCTGTAATCCTCTACGGGACATCTGCCTTGACGAGGTTCATTGACTTATTGGGTAACTCAACCTAGGCGAACACAGGTATCGAGAACGTTTTGTGTCGAATCTTACGCTGCCATCGGATCCGTAGGCAAGTCTCGTCCGTTTCCTTTGGCCATGTGGACACGGATACAACATGACTGCGACTACAAACGCAATGTTCGCCGAGCATCCACAATTCAGACTTCGTGCTTTATAACGGTTCACTGGGCAGGGTGGTAAACCGGCATGAAGCGTGCTGAGATCTCCTTCAGTTTGGTGTTGGCAATGGCCCATAAACTGCAAGGTCGGCGTGCCCAGGATAGCCCATAGGTTATTCGCGAAACAACATCTGAACAGACGTCCCCGGCACAGATTTAATTCATATCTTCGGAGACTGAGGGTCGCGATCAAAGTGTCCCCCGTTGAGACACGCGCTTGACGTGAAGGACAATGGCAGGGATTAGCAAATAAACGGATGATCAGGGTCCTTGACGCGAAATTACAAAAAAAGAGGAGAAGAAGTTGGTCACGAATAAGGGTCCACTTGGAGGAAGAAGGCCAAGGACGGCTCCTATCGATTTATTCTTCGGGATATACATTAGGATACGTTAGGATATAAGTATGATGACACTGGACAGAAAATTGGCGAATGTTACTACCAGCCTTGTAAACTGATTTTAGGAGGCGTCACGACCGAAAAGCCCGAAGATAGAATTATTCGTGCCATTTGGGGTACATAGGCTCTGTCACTGGCTATTGGAAACCTGTCATCTAATTATTCGTTCTACATATTCAGTTGCTGTGAAAAAGGTTTAAGCCGACGCTATCTCAACACATGACAAGTGGTCACTCACAATGTTATCTATAATGCAGGCTCAATAAACTTTGCAGATTTAGTCGTCTGTTAGATCTCAGCTTGTTCTAGTCGTGCTGCTTCTTTCTTTGCAACTCCGACTTGCTCAAAGCTGCGCATTCCATCAAGCCCCCATCGGCCCATCATAGCCTTGTCCTAGAAAAAGTAAGGTCAGACGAAAAACTCTTATATAAGAAGAACCCGAACCTCGTCCCATGGTGAACCTAGATGGACGTGTTGGCATTATTTTGAAAGAAAATTTAGACAAAAGTCATATGGCTCACATGGTGTGGTCAGCATCTGTTCACCAGTGAAGACTGCATTGGCACCAGCCATGAAACACATAGCTTGGTCGGTCTCAGCTAGGGTATTTCGTCCGGCTGCCAGTCGGATTATGGTTGTGGGCATTGCAACACGTGCGGTAGCGATGGTACGGATTAAGACGTGAACGGATACGGGCTATCGACGAATGTGAGACGCTGCAGGTAGAAAAAATTAGGATGGGCAATCACGTCATTTCCTTCCAGAGGAGTTCCAGGTATAGGAACGAGGGCATTGACTGGGAATGATTCAGGGTGTTCAGGCATACTGCGAGAGGAAAAATAAAAACCAATCTGGACATTCGTAGAAGGGCTTACTTACTTCGCTACTTCATAAATCAGACCTACCCGGTCAGAGTCAGATTCGCCAAGACCCAAAATACCCCCAGAGCAAACACTGATGCCAGCATCCCGCACAGCGCTAATTGTATCCAATCGCTCATCGTACGAACGAGTTGTAATAACCTAAAACCTTTTAGCATGGGTTAGAAAAATCGCACCAAAAAAAATACCTGTGGATAAAATTCTCGAGAAGTATCAAGGTTGTGATTATACGCAGTCAAGCCTCTGCAATAGCACAATTAAGCGACGTGCGAGACTACGAGGAAAAACAAACTTACGCTTCTTTCAGTTGTCGTGCTTGTTCAGGAGAAAGCATTCCGAGTGTGGTACAAACTTCCATGCCCATCCCTCGGACTTCTCGGACCATCTCTAGGATTCGTTCGAACCCTCGTTTTCTGCCCGCGAGATCTCTCCAAGCGGCACCCATACAGAAGCGAGTGCTGCCATTTTCCTTCGCCTTGCGGGCTGCTTCTAGCACGGGTTCAATATCGACCAGACGAGAAGCCTTTGTCGGTGTAGCATATCTCGACGATTGCGAACAGTAAGAACCTGATTTTGCTTTAGAAATTTGAAGTTTTGACTGCTTTTCAATACCCACAGTCTTCACTGCATCCTCCGGCTAAAATAATGGGCGAAATTTAGCAAAATAACTGGAGATAAAGCGGACGTATCGCACTCTTGATGTTCATAAGCGTACACAGCTGGATTTTAGTCGGGTCATGGTGTTGTCTATGAACTGATGCAGCCCGGAATACGAGGTCCAGTAAAGGAGTGTCGTATATCTGCTGAATCTCATCCTTCTTCCAGTTATGCCGAGTGACCGAATTACCAGACCTTGTGGAGGTTGGTGCAGCATGAGTAGCCAATGTTCTGGTGTGCTTGATATGCCGCACAGGGAACGCCCGAAACATGATGCGCAATGGAGACCAATACTTGCAAAGACCAACGCGAAAGAGGGAAGCGAAGGAAGGGAAATGAAGAGCGTTCCCAGATAAAAACGATTTCTTGGGGATCAACACCGCGTTGGCCGCGATATTATCACATCTCGTGACCTGGACTTCCGCGTATTCCGCTTTCAACTGAACCGACTTCCAAGTTCCGTTTTTACGCTCTGCTTCGGCCTTAGACTACACTCCCTCGAATATCGGAGGCGTTCTCAGTTGCGTTGGCTTTTTCTTGTCGCAGAAGGCCTCAGTCGTTCGACGTGGCTTGTGTTTTCTTTCTTACTTGCTGCAAGTGAACCCATGCTCCAGCATTGTGAAGAGGAAGCTCTACATAAAGGTCGCCCGGGGAAAATCATGGAGACGGGTCTCAAACTCGCCAACTTTGGGTCCTCAAATCTGCGAAAACTGCCAGGGTTCTTTCAAAATCGGAATTTTACAGGGCCTGCGGTGTTCTAGGATTTTTTGCTTTGTGCGCTGCGTACAGTCAGTTTGCTTCCCACTCGCTTTGCACACACCTTGGATTCACCTGATTCGTCACCGGGAATTTTGATCCCATATCCGAGTGGTTTCTGCTAAGTTTAACCAAACTGGCTCCCAAATCCGCTATACAAAAAGGACTGAAAATGCGCGAAATCCGGACATTCCGAGAGGTCCTATGTGCGAAGTCAACTAAAAAAAGTCCCGTCTATTTTGCACGCCGTGTCGGAGATATGAAATTTACTTGGAGGACGTCAATTAAATACATCGCTTGCCAGTGCATATTGAAGAAAAACTATCAATGGAAAGACGCAAGCTCCACCGTTACAGTTACTGGCCCGGGATACAATCGTTCCACAGATTATACTATGTATGTTACAATGCGATTCGTCAAACATGCTGTCTCGACACCTTAGGTATGATTTATTGAAGTGAAAAATGATGGAAGAACTAAATAATATTTGCAGTTCAGTTACTATCCACAGTCGACTTCGACAATGTGACTTACAAATAATATGGATGGCTATTGCGTAGACCTCTTAGGTGATCGACGCGAGCCATAATCCACGACGTGGACCCCTGCGTCGAGCGTCAATAAGGACCGAAGTGATGTTGTTACAAGTTGACTGACCCCTTCGACCGTTAGCTGTCTGTCGGCTGCTTGGCGTTAATTGCCCGCTACTATCGTTGTCGCGGTCATGCGAGACGTTCTCGTTTCCTTGGTCGTCTCGCTCTGCGTCGGATTGGGCCGTTGGCGAGGTTGCTGTTTTTTCCCTCCTTGGCGCAACGGGCTCTTGTCGCACAGCGTTCCACTGTCGTAGGGTGTGTGCAGCGAGCTGCTTGGAATATATCTCTTTCTTCTGCTCTATCGAGGCTGCCATTGGATTTGCAAGCGGGTATTGGTGAGGGTAAGCTATGAATTACTGGATTTCGAATAAAAGTTTGGCGCTTATATACTGGTTTTTACATCGAAGAACGGAGCAGTAGGTACTCGAGCTCCACCAATCCCGTCACGGAGAGGTGCATATCGTATTCCAATGACGTCGGCCGAAGCTGTCTATCATTCCTCACGTGGTCAAGTCCAAGACGCGTCTGCTGGTGACGCGCCTTTACTAGCTATTCATCCCAATCATTTGATCACATCCCGCATAGATAATTACACTGATACATAGAGACTAGTAATATCCTTTATCACTCATTCTCACTGGGAAAATGTTTGGATCGAATCGAGGCCCACCTGGGCTCGAGCACCCTCTACGTCAGCGAGGTGCTTCATTTTTACAACAACCCAATGCTCCACCTCCGAAACACATATTACGTAAGTTAATTATTTACTAGGTGTCCTTTTGTATTACCCTAAAGATTTAGCACGACACGCAGAAGAAAAAGGGATTTTTCTTCCTCAAAATCAACTTTCTAGAACATATCGCTCCAATTGAACCATTCACCTTCTCGCATGACGAAGTGTGGTGCTCAGCTCTGGCCTAGTACCAACTGCGCTTCCAGGGACATCAATTCCCCTTGATAGCGGATGACCAGGAGGGTGAACCGTCGGGTGTCTAGTATGGGTACTACCCAGATTCCATGAACCACGGAGAGAGTAGCACAGCCTACTGTCGTCGGTCATGATAGCGGAAGACAGCTTCTCGGTGCCTTGTTAAACTATGCTGCTGCGTCGCGTCACTGCGGTGTCAGTATTCTCGCTCTGGCCAGGCCATTCCAAAACTCTCCCAGCCACCAACTGGCCATGACGCGGGATATATTTCTCGACCGACTCCGAGTCAATCTCATTCCTGTTCAACTAATCACCCGTATTCTCTGGCAGGCTGACGTTGACTAAGTCCGGGGATGATAATACTGAGGGTGAGCGTCATTCTCTAGTTGGCATCGTCCCCTTCCTTGGAGTATTGTGGTCAGAGCATGTCGCAGGGCTGTGGAATACGAAAAAATTTATGGCCGATTAGTGGACAAGAGAAGACAGTCCTCGCCCCTATATGATCGAAGCAATATGGGAACTCGCAATATTGTCAACTCGTCTCGACAGATGGCCAACAAATCCAGCCTGCTCCTGAATCCCATGTGCAATTATTCATAAGCGCCGTCAGTCGGAACTCCATCACGTCAGATACTCCCAGAGCCAAGGACAAGACTTATTGCCTAAGGCAATTACTAGGGTAGAGTTCTGTGGCTACCATGACCGAGTAAGTGGTCCTATCGAAGCCCCACCATGGAGAATCGATGAATTGGAGCTATTACCCCACGCGTGAAATTGACCTCAGAAAAGAAGAACTTGAAATAGAAGGAGCCTTTTCACATAACATATATCTGATATTGCATGGAAATTTCGTAGCCCTGAAGCCTGCTGGGCAAGTTGCGTACTGGTGGCTCGTTTCCGCGATTAGTGCTATCCCGGCCAATGGGCCTACTGACCAAACGGCATTAGCAAGGATCCCCCATTCTTGCGTTCGCCCCATCCATATTTAATCTGAGATATGGGCCACTGCTGTGATTCCTATTGCATTCCGCCTTTGATGTAAGATGAGCTCCAAGAAAAGAAGGTGTCTTTCCTCTTTTAGAAATTGACCGAAGTTTACTCCGCCAAAAACGAGGCATATACAAACTCGAATATTGGACTGGTCAACATACGGAACCCCCACCCCACCTCGGGTATGAGGATTCTCGACATCGTGAGTTATTCCTTCGACGATATCTGGACTCCTCAGGGCTGGTAGATGAGATACCCCATTGACTCAGCACTCCGTATGACGAAATGTGGTGCATGTCACTTAGGCGTAGTCTGGGCTCTTGAGTAGGTCCAATTCAAGCCAAGTGCCAACGTGGGCAGTACGAATGAGGGGCGGAACGCAAACCTCCTGAGAGTTTGTGTATCTGTCCGAATCTAAGTTTATCACTGAACCTCGGGGAACGACACTGTCGAGACCCTATCTCTAGATAAGGCTATAATGAATCGGCGCCATGGCATGGCAGTAGGTGTTCTTCTGCAGGCGAAATTCATACCACAATATAATGATTTCCAGATCAAAAGCAGGGTCGCTAGTTAATGACAAGAGGGATACAACACCCAGCTTCGCCGAACGACGAGCAGCAAGGGTGGCTACGGTATGTACATGTCACTACTGGGGGGTTGAGTTGCGGTGATCGACGGGGAGAAAAAAAGATCAGAAGAGGTGCTATCTGCAAACGAAGAGTTTGAATCCGAAGATACATGTTGCGACAGATAGATATTACTGGATCCTAAGGAGAGCCAGGGTATAGAAAAGTATTAAATATGAAAGCAGTATAATATAGCCCGTTGGTCGTCAAGATATTCGATATCAGATGGGGTGCGAGATGCAGAGAAGAACAGAACAAGGATGGCAGGTTTGCTTCGAGAGGTGTTTGTGCTACATAGGGACGATGATGATGATGGGATGATTGGGGATGCAAAAGAGAACAGATAAAAGATAATGGAAATAACGACTAAAATAAAAATCCAAATGGAATAAGATACGATAAAGCAAAGCAGGGGGAACGATAGGAACAGTAACAAAGAATGCAAATTGTGTTGTATTGTCCGAGATCAAGATGGTCGTTGCGTGGTTTTCGTGAAAAATGGCGTCGAAGAAAGGCTGGTTGAAGAACAGAAATAAAAACAGACAATGGTATGCGTGGGTCGGGTTCGTGGCAATGGCGTCGAGTCGGGCTGCGATGTTGCAAGAGAGAACAAAACAAAACAAAGCGGTATAGGTATCGTCTTCCAGAGGTCATATATAGTGTCGGTGTCGTTATCGTGTCGCGATGGGGAATCATGCAGTCAAAAAGGATGCGTGCAAGTATACACGTGTCTAAGCCCGGACAGAGCGCCAGCTGTTCGAGTGGGTCATGGCAGCGTTGTTCGCAGCCAGAAACTTGGGCTTGGCTGCGGCCTTGGGACCGCCGCCGAGCATCACACCACCGGTGAGCACGGTGGTCTTGCCGCCATCGTAGGGCGTGACTTCGGTCCTGGTCGTGTCGACGAAGACGCGAGCCTGGCGAGCCCTCTCGCGGCGGGACGGCTTGACGTCACTGCTGGCGCTTTTGGCGGAGGCAGCGGAGGTGCGTGAGGACGCGGTGTCAGCGGAGGTGAAGGAGAAGCCGGAAGAACTCGAGTTGGAGGAACGAGAGCTGCATCGGGACTGCTCGGAGATGCTGGAGAGGGGCGAGGTGGATCGAGTTGGCGCGGGGAACTGAGTGAGGATTGGGGTCATCCAGGTGGGTGCGCTGATCTCGTCGGCAAGCATGGTGAAGATCTTCTCCTCCTCCTCCTTGTCCTCCTCAAGGACCTTCTGGGCGAAGGTCTTGCGGGTCGCACCGATGGTGAGCTGGGAGCGGAAGGTGCTGACGGTGACCTTTACGGGTGCAGCTGGTTTGGCGGATTCAGCAGACCAGACATTGACGATCTTGTCCTGGCATCGGATGGCGACGCATCCTGGGTCGACGAAGAGATCGAATTCGCTGTTACCGAGGAGAGCGATCCAGTCGAACCACTGGACGTTGGCGGCAGCACAGGCGGTCCATACGGGCCGGGGTGGAAGGCAAGGTGGGAGAAAGGGTCATGCAGCGACGGCCCGAGCCCCTAACGGGATTCTGTGGGGACCCATGAGGAGGAGTAGTGAGCGATGAGGTTGGCCTCGAGCACGGTCTGGAGTTTGACGAGAGTAGAGGGTGCGTAGGAGCCAGCGAGCTTAGCGGTGAGGAAAGTGACTGCATGGGAGACAGCGAGAGCGACAGAAGTGGAGGCCATTGGGACGTCTAGAAGAAGGGTATATCGTCCGGCGATAAAGGCGTGGATTAACGAAGTGAGAGAGAGAGTCGTTCGTGATGAAAGGGCTTCTGCGAGAGTGGATGCAGGTAAGTATACAAGAGAGTGTGGTCGGGCGTTTATATTTCGCCGCAGCGGCTAGTGCGTGAGTCAGCGGGGGTGGGTCAGACTGTGGAATGGACACTAACCTAGTCTTAGGAGAAACGAAGGAAACCTGGTCCTGATCATTCTCCACCTTGCTTACCGCTCTTATAAGGCGAGGCTGAAAACAAAGCACACGTGGTTACACCCGTCCTTTTGTTCTACACAATAAGGCTACTCTCACACTCCTCACCTTGTTCGCTATCCCGACATTCACCCAGCCCTTGTATTCTATTCCCACCCACTTATTGTCTCCTTTGACACTTCCCTTCAACACTTTTGTAAATGAAAATGATAAACTGTTCCTTCTGATGGATACCACCCTTGGCTCACCCCGACGCGACCTCATAGCCGCTTCCATTCCGTCTCACCATGATTGATCATAATTTCACGAGGCGATTCTTGTGTTCCGAATATGGCACGCGAGAGCAGTGATCTCAATCCGCAGCTCCCACTGCTCCACTCCTCGTCTCCATAAGTGAGGCTCAGTAAAATGCTACAACTCGCCAGTTGTAATTTCTGTCCAATTGACTCCACTGCGGGCGCCTAGGGTCAAACCCTTGAATCGCGGAGAATCAACACAGCCACAATGCCTGAGTCTTCCTGAGTCTGCATCTACAACCCTGCAAAATGGACTTGACTTCGTTCACACCGATAATGGCTGACTCAAGCATAAAAAAAACAAGTAATTCGAAAGACCTCTTCTCCACCTTGAGAAGATCGACGCAAAACTCCTGCACCACTGATGTCAAGAGTCATAGCAAGTCAATCGCGGTGCCGGCGATCGGATCAGAAGGGTTCAAATACCGCTCGACCAAACTCTAAACTTTCTTTCCGTTCCACACAACTGACCATCGCTCACAACGAAAGAAAAGTAAAGACAGGCGTTTCCAACCGCGCAAGAACCAAAACTCGTCGTTATTTACATTTATCACAATGGTATGCCTCATCTTTGCTCAAGTAAAGCCCTGCAGCTCAATGGTTTGACTGTAAAAAGACTCTCGCTGTCGATCTTCTCCATCCGACTGCCGAGTACGAGGCCAGGCAGCACAAGCTTAAGCGTCTCGTGCAGAGCCCCAATTCATATTTCATGGACGTCAAGTGTCCCGGTGAGTCCAATATCCTTGCTTCAACCCCTGATCCCATCGAGCTTGATCGATACTCTCATACCCACAAATTCGAAATTTTGCATCAGTACTCATGTTTTCCTCGTTTCTTCTGAACAGGCTGCTTCGCCATTACCACCGTCTTCTCACATGCGCAGACCGTCGTAGTCTGCCCATCGTGCACCAGCGTGTTGTGCCAGCCCACAGGAGGAAAGGCAAGGTTGACAGAGGGTGCGTTCATCTCGCGTTCATTTCCCCACTCGTTTCATTGTGCTGATCTATTTACTACCCCACCTCCAGGTTGTTCCTTCCGGAAAAAGAACTAAGGTAGAGGCTCGTCCTCTGTTCCTTGTCTTATCTACCTACGCTATGGATCTCTGTCACGCTTTTTTGTCGACGCACGCAAAATGCAACCCAGCCTGCCAGTTGGCAACGCACGCACTATTTATGTATAATAATGTAACACCATCGCACTGGATTGCATCTGCAACTCCATCCCACTTTCCTACCTGGTTTTGCAATTGCATCTCCCAACAATCGGCCTGACCAATATCAAGTTCAATCCCAGGGCCCTTCGAGGTCTTCTACCGTCGTGTGACCAAACGAGACTGCATGAGCTTTAATTCATACCGATTCCGTTCCCGTCTCAAGGAATCTCAGTCTCTGGATCTAGGTTTAAGCCTGGACTTGCCTTCCCGGGTATTCTTTACTTTTTAAGTAGACAAAGCGTCGAGCTCTTGTCAAAGTGTGCCTGGTAGGGCGGTTTCCTCGATCTTGCATTTCGGCACTGAGTAAATAATATCGAGTATCGCGGGTAACGAGTACAATTATCCTCGACGCCAGCGCACAAAGGCTTCATTAATCGATCATGAGATAACGGCAGCGCGATGAGTTCCCTTCCCATATCCTGAACAAAAGAAATGTGTATGATGCCGTGATTTTGTTGACGCTTATAATTACCCCAGATTCCGGCTCGAGCCCTCGGGTTCTCCGAAGTGCTGATGGAAACGCGTATGTCCAATTGCCTTCTCTTGTCCTCTCGTTGGCGGAAGGGTTTGCCGCCTCAGTGCCAGGCCTTCGGACAAACAGGTGGAAGCGAACGATCAGCGCCGAAAAATTGATACTTACAAGTATCTGTCTTCCTGTCTTCTCTCTGTCTCGCCTGTTCTATAATTATTATGCACGTCGAAATCCTTCTATTGTTCAACGAACAGAGGACACCGCTGGACACCGTCGTGTCTGGCTTGGCGATTTGCGGTTGCCACCCGCAATGGCGTTCTCGTATATACAGTACCTGCTACGCTTGTGGTCAGGCGTAATTATCCTGGTTGTTTAAATGAAATGACCTGGGGCAAACCTGAGATCCTCGACCCTCGACCCGGACTCTGTCATTTCGTGTCTAACGCCGCAGGGGCATTGTACCTTTAGGAGATCAGTTGTGGGGAAAAGAAGTCATGGTGATGTGTCCAGCAACACTATTGTACTTTGCTCGGCGAAACACGAGGCACAAGGTGCCTTGAGAATATTTGCTTTGGTAGAATGTTCATTTAGCCAGTGAAAGACTTCAAGCTTCAAGAATGGAGAGAACATCCCCAAAATCACAGAAAGGGGAAAGAAGACCGTTATGAAGGCGACCAGTGTTTTATTCTCCAGTGCATTCTCAAGATATGAAATTCCATTCGAGTTAGATGAGTATTCTAGGTCTATGTAAACAATATAAGCGGGCAAGCAATGCGATTAGATGAAGGTATATATTAGTAGGATCTATATGCACGACGCAAAGCTCGGGAGACATTGGCAAGCGGTTGGGCGACGAGTGCTTTGTGATCGCTGGCGTCAAAGTTTGGATTGCGGTTTTTGTTCCGGTGGTCCTCTGACGTTAGCGCGGACGACGCCTTCCTGGGACATTACAGCTACTAAAGTTCCATCACGGGTAAACATCTAGAATCCATAAGTATGCATTTTTTGTTTTAAAAAGGCAGGGAAATGTGAATCTACCCTTCCGTGAACAATTCCACGCCCCGAGCCTGCTCGAGGGCAGTCGATCTTAATACCACCACATTGTGATGAGTTGCAGCTAAATAGGAAACAAATTTTGGAACGAACCTCGTAAAGTAGCCAATCCCCAGCATCGAAATCATTACTGAGCAGAGGAAATTTAGCCTCACAACCAGGATATACAATGAGCTCTTACTTATAAAACCATATTGAATGGTCCAGGGTGGACTACGGAGGTGAGATTGACCGGGTCTCTGGCACGGGGAAAGAATAAAACCTTACATTCATGCTCAGTGAGTCTGGCCCCTTTCCGCCTCGTTTTAAACCCATAATGCGAGGCGCCGTCGAGATGCTTCAAATTGACTTAATCAGTATTCTGAAAAGTCCCCTCCGAGCTTGCAGGAGAAAGATAACACACAAATGGAGGTCGGATTCGTATGCGAGGATGCACTGCAGTGCCATCATCAAAAGGGTCAAAATTCGAGAGACGAAGTACAAAATGCGGGGCCGACCTTCTGAAATGGGGCTTCGTATCGTGGAATATCTCTCGCTTTCATCCAGTACATATATCGAATAGCGCCTTCTTTGTCGATATGGTGCCCTTTTGCCACTTTGATAGCGATGGGGCTACGCGCTCGTTCCTAGATAAACGATAAATAAATAAACTCCCTTATAAGAATGTCGACATTTATTTAACTGACACTTAACCGGTCTTGGAAGAACTTGACCATAGTGGGGTGCGTTTTCGGATCTTGAATTACCTTTGCATAATTGACTTCCTCGTCCGGGCACTGCTCTGGGGGAGGGACGTCCGGCATGGGCCACTGGTGTGTCGGCTGCCAGGGCTCGGGCTTCTGGAACGAACAGAGCATAATGAAGATGACATGCCCGCCCTGTACCGCTTTGACTGAACGCGTAACGTAGGACTTGCCCTCGCGTAATCGCTCGACGCTGTAGACGATCGGAGTGGCGGGTGATGCACTAGTTAGGAAGTAACACTGTCGAAGGTCCCTGTTTAAAAAGGAAGAATCTAAAACCAGTGGCACATTTCAACGTACATGCAATGACTGGCGAAAAACATATGTATTTGAGCAACTTCTTCCTCGGTAAAGGGGGGACAATTCGTATTTCTCACATGTAAGGCGAATCCAGGCTCAACACAATTGGTAGCAGAAACCAGCGCCTGGCTTATGACTTGTCTGGGTTTAGGTTGAGTATATTCGCCACAGAAAAAAATCACAACTCACCCGCCGAACACACCTCGAGCAAGCATAGGTAACCAGAGCGACTTGGACCGAAAGAGGTTGACCTCGATCTGCTCGACCTCGAGGGAGGTAGAGATTTGCTCATGCTCGGCTTGGCTTAATCCTTCATTCATCGCGACCTGGTTTCTGTATGAGATGGGAAGAAGAAAGCAGGAAGAAAGTCCATACTGCTGACGCTGTTGAACCTTACCGTCCCTCCGAGTCGGAGTCGGAGGCAGAAGTGGGGAAGTAACCGGTCCGGTATTTTATTATCCGAATGCCGAGCTGTGCCATCATATGTACATTTTCTAAGTAAAAGAAGGTCAACTTTACTTTGTACAATCACTGATCAGTGCTACTTAGGTAAAGAAGTTATAAAGTACACCGAGCCTCTGTGAAACGTCCAACGGGAAATCTAGTGCCAGTGGTCGGGCAGTGATCGTCTCCCAATGTCGTGGGGTCCCCTAGAGCCTGGAATGGGTGTGTGCTTCGACTCTATGAGAGCATGAGAGCAGTGTCGAACCAAATGCATCGATGAGAAGCCCACAGATGGGTATGTAGCCGGTCAAAGTTCTTCGACCTCGATTGTGAAGCCACATTCATGGCATACTTGCTGCCCAATACCGTTGTGGACGCCTTGTACTTGGCTGAACACATGCTTATGTTCTGCATCCTTGCGTCGCTGCCACACACCTTCCTTGGTCCGCTTGCGAAGATCTTTCAAGCTTTGTTCAAACTTCTTGTTTTTCTTCTTCTTCTTCTCTGCTGCTCTTTTCTCGAACTCTGCGTCAAGAGCTTCAGGCGAACCCCATTTTTTCCACGCGAAGTCTTCTACTTGATATCTCAAAAACAACATCATGTTGGCGTAAGTGGAGGCATGGGGATTGGCCTTCAATAGGTGGGGCATTGCTTCTTCGTCTCTGAGCTCGGCTAAGACAAGGAAAATTATTATTTGTTGCAACAGCTTGTTTTGTGTTGGGTACATACGGTCTGTGAGCAAGTAATCCTGTTCAGCAGTAAGTCAGTATCTACAGTGTATCTTGGGATATTTTTTAACCTCACGTCTTTACATTCCGTTTTCGTCAGAAGACTGTATTTCTCCGGGTGTTCATTTTGACAGGATTTACAAACAAGACAGTTGAAGACTTTCATATATGTTGGGTCGATATCCATTGAAAGACATTCTCTACATTTAGCGTTGCGTTCAGGATCAAGGAACATGGCTGGACGTGAATTCAGCACCATATGGAAGAAAAATAAAACAGCGGAACTCACGAATATCTAGATTGTGCACGTTTCTCTGCTTCTCGCGTTCCTTTTCTTTTCTTCGCTTGTCTTCGTCTACCTGTTTACCTTCGTCCATTAAGAAACCACCTTTCGAGTTAACCATTTTCGACAAATCATATTCGAAGTAGGTTCCTAGGCGTGAATCACGCTCTAGTGGTTTAGAGGAAGACGCCACGGGTCTCGTTGATGGAGCTTGTCCTGAGGGAGCGACGCTCAATGGACGCTTGTTATGAGGATTAAGAAAGGATGAAGATGAGACCTCTTGCTCCTTCTGACGCTGTGCAGCCTTAGCTGAAGTTAATCAAATCCATTAGTTGCGCCTATCTTCAAGAAACGAGTAGTTGATAGGAACCTTTCAGGCGATTGATCTCAATTTGTTTGACATGTTCGGGTGTCGACTGCAGTGCAGATAGATTCAATGGTCGAGGAGGAGGTGTAGAAGACCTGTGTGTGTTTTCGGTCATATTTTCGCCAAAGGTCTGGATATAGAGGATGAGCCAAAGTCGTGTTACTACGTGATGAGAAAAGTTGTTCACGTTAATTAAGCTGACTCGCGTTTGATCACGTGGACTTCGCGCGAACGAAATGCAAGAAGCCAAGAAGAAACTTTTACTTCGTAAATTCAAAGAAATAACTACAGTTAACTGGTGAATAAGTACAGTGGACATTGCTAATTACAAAGAAGCCAGATATGACGAGAATTACATCATGAAGCAGATGGAACGGGGTCCACAGCCATTTCGTCGTCATCGTTTTGGACTTTTTCAGTTTTATCAATTTTATCGGTGGCAGCAGCAGAGCCACTGGCACTATTGGCAGCCGGTGCGTCCGTACCAGATCCGCCTGCATTACTCTCCGCAGAAGGGGTATCAACATCCATGCTCGCCTCAGCTACGGCAGATGATAATATTCGTACGGCTGTTGTATGGCCACTTGGACCAGCACCGTGGGAGTTCATTGAGCCAGAATTCAAGATCCCGCCTCCAAGACCAAATTTGTGGCTGGTGCCGTTCGATTCATTGCTTTCACGGTTGCGATACCTCGCATGGTTTCTACGACCTCCTTCGCCTTCGTCATCTGAATCAGATAGTTCACCGTCCGCTTGTCGTCTTGAGTCCAGCAAACGCATAGGGCGTCGGTCATCCGGATCCATAAAGTCCTCGTCTTCATTGGGATCTTCCAATGCATTATCAATAGGCATGGGAGGGATGTCTATGTACAAAAATCTTAGTACCGAATCCTATAATGGAGCAATTTCAGGCTCACCTGACATCTGGACACTCGGTGGGCCGCCAGCATGTCTAAGGTTCTCGAGCACGATTCTTTTGACTCGGTCCAGGTATGCAGGCGTGTTTAAATCATCAGTATTTGACGACTTGACATCAAGCTCGTAGTCTGGCCCAAAGTATTCATAATATTCGTTGACTGGAATTTCTGGGAGCAACTAGTCAAAAAATTTCCTCTTATAATATCAGAGTGGAAACTACCCGGTCCTAGCTCAACACCAGCTGCCAATCCAGTTTCATATGCCCAAGCCCGACTGACGTTACGCATCGTGTAACCTCCTCCGCCGAGAAGTAATAGCGGCTTGTTGAAAGACTTGACAAATTTTACACAATTGGCGTGACCTAAATGACGATAAAGTACGGGTTTAGATGCAAATATTTCTAACATACCCCGCATTGACAGATTTAAGCAGCCCAGTTTGTCTCCAGATAGGGAATCTGTCCCACATTGCAACACAATGGCAGAAGGATCGTAGGATTCCATCACTTGTTGAATCACCTGCCAAAAAAATGGTGAAAATCTCTAAAATTTGCAACCAAAATACGTACAGGTTCAAATACAGATTTGTAGTTTTCGTCAGATATCCCATCGCGGAGAGGGAAATTAAGAGCGTAATATTTTCCCTTCATGACTCCAACGTCCTATCACCAGTGGGGTTAGCTCCCACCTCGTTTCAATGCAATGAACCTACCCTCAGCTCCCCTGTACCAGGGAAATATTCCCCATACTTGTGAAAACTGACGGTCATTACTCTGTCAGTGGTGTAAAACGCTTCTTCTACTCCGTCACCATGATGTACGTCTATGTCGATGTATAGGACCCGATTGTGATATCTGCATTACCATAAAGCGATAAGTGGATCTGGTCAGGCAGATAACGGATACGGAGGACATACCTTAGTAATTCCAAAATTCCTAAAACGATATCTGAAAGGGGTCATGGATGTTTCAATACCAAAGGAGGAGACAACAGACCGTTGACGTAGCAGAACCCACTAGCCTCGCTCTTCTTGGCATGGTGAAGACCGCCCGCCCAGTTTACAGCAATATCACACTTATCGCGGCTGAGTCTGGCTGCACCCTCTAAAGCCATTAAGGTTATTAGTACGGCAAGAAAGAGCCATAAGAAACGGACACACCCATAGACCCTCCAGCGGAAATCGAACAATATTCGAAGAGTCCATCAAAGACGGGGCAGTCATCTCCAACGTTGTCTATATTTTTGCGACATAAAGTGGTATACCAAAGAAGAAGGGGGATTAGCCTACATTTATGTTGCTCCTTCACATAGGAATTCATATTACTTGGTGTAATACGGCTTAGAAATTCAACATATTCGTCCGAATGGAACTGGGTCATTTCACGTTTTGTGGCGGGCTTGGCGCGCTGGATGGAGGAACAATTGAACTTAATGCCAATCAACGCCCATATTCCGAAGAACTGACGAAAATCTCCATCTTCTTGTATAGACCATAGTTCATGACCAAGGAATGACACATGCGTATTCGGGTTGGCTTCATGCTGGCAAAAAAAATGTAAAAACATCAATACCAAGAACAAAAATACAATTTCAAAAGGAATTTTACGGATGTCCTGGACCATAATGAAAGCCACCGATGTCCGAGTCGAAAAAGTAGCACTACACGAACGGTCAATAAGCATTTATTGCCCATGGGCTTATAAAAAGAACAAGACCTACGACGCGCTTCTTCTGGCTCTCACCGTCAATGGGAACCATCTTTTCTGACATCTTGACCGAGGATGTGGGTGAGCTCAGCCGCCAAACGTTAACAGGCGCTATTCAACCAAGTTCAAGATCTAAACCCTTTTATTTGGCACGGGCATTCATTTCAAGCAACCGCACGTCACTTTATTAACGGAGCCAAATTACTTGCCACGCGCAAACCAGTAGTCTACTCATGCAATCTACCGTCTACTAAATTATAGGTCATCTGTATTATCATACATCAACCTTAAAGCTTTCCTTTACCAAGAGGTGCATCCCGATCTGACCAACAGAATCAGCCACAACTTCACTGCGAACGGCGGTTCAATTCACCCTGGTATACAAGCGTCGAAGGGGCAAAACCAAAGTCTTCCGTCAATTGGATACCCTGATAAATGTTAGTGTAAATATTTGCCAAAGGGACATTTACGACGAACCATTTCGCCTGCAATAACGCGAACCTATAACGCAACGGCAATTAGAATTGGAAGCTGACAAAACCAAGGGAGGGGGTATACCATTGACCAATGGTGCACACAATGTAAACTCGCAAACCATAACTTTGTTTCGTCAGAACTGCAAATTTGAACGACGTAATATTTGGCCCACCTCTCGTCCTATCGTGGTCTTAAATGAGTGCATATATGGGGTAACGGCTTGTAATGATATTTCATCGTCAAAATTAGCAGTCGGAACGACGTCCTCCAACTGCTTGATAGCTTCGAGTAATGCAGCCCGGGCTTCATCAAGGCGCGACTCCATTGGCGTGTTTCGAATTCGTGTGTCATACGACAACACGCGGGGAGCTGGGCTCTGTATACATTCTACTAACAGGACAAAGTGGTCGCGTGCATGACGCAGATGTTTTCCTTGACAAAATCAAGGTCTTTAGCAAGGCGGATCTTGCATTAAAGGTCGACTTTACCAATTGTGGAACCGGGCAGATGTTTTGAGTGAACCGTTAGTTGTTCATCAGAGGTGAGATGGCTATCCAGAAGATCCACAGCTTGTAACAGAACTGTCTTGGCAACCGTGATTTGCTGCTTCACGACTTCATGACTCGAGATGATGGTATGTTGAGAGGTCGAAGTTGACATGGTGGTGGAGGTAGTGGAGGTCGAAACTGGAGTCTCAATCGTTGCATGTAGCATTGAAAAATTAAGGATAGGAATCAAGTGGCAAATGATCGGAAAGGAGCCACGTCGAATTTATATACGTCAATTTGTGAATAAAAAAAGCACCACGATCAAGGAGAGAGTCTTGACCCTTGCCTCGAGTATCCCTCGAGACTGGTCGTATGACGGCCACTTTGCCCAACCTGCCACTCGGAAAAAGCTTGTGGGTAGTACATGAGGGCACGAATCGGATTTTCGGATATGTTCCTCTACCTAATTTCGGGCAACCTAAGGAGAAAATAAGCCACCCGAACTCAAGGCGAGGAGGGTCCGATCTGCCAAAGTCCTGACCTGGATCCGAAAGGAAACTGGGTGAGAGACAGGAAGACCACGAAAGTTTGTCGACCGTCGTCTTCACTTTGGTTTGAGGAGGAGAAAAAAATGCTGAGCGGTTATGAAGGTCTGCTGACCAAGCAAATTTCGTTATACGAATCATGCTCTCGGTTACCTCCTGGTCATACTGTATCTTCCATCCCTATATCTTTCTAGTATACCTATTCCTTCAATGTTGGCGTCGTTGAGGAAAGCTGGCTCATTGTCGCGTGTGAGTAGTTTGTCTTGGTGCTTTGTGTACTCTAACATCTCTGTAGTCTGTATCTGCTGGGCAGAGGCGATTTCTCTCAATACATGAGTACCAATCCATGAAACTCCTCAACGACGTTCGTTCTCCTCTTTAATTCTCTCCAATGTATCTGCTGACTTGACTTATAAGTATGGGATTGCTACACCGAAGAGTCTCCCTGCAAAGTCGCCTCAAGAAGCATATGACGTCGCGAAGAATTTTGGTACTATCAATGACTGCCATCCGCCACGTAACCTAACAAGCAGTCCAAAGGTACCAGTAAACTTGTTATTAAAGCTCAAGTCCTTGCCGGAGGCAGAGGAAAGGGCAAGTTTGACAATGGTTTCCAAGGAGGCGTGCACATGGTGGACAGGTCAGATACTATCTTAACCTGTCGTACCGCTATTATGCACTAAATAAAACCTTAGTCCCCAGCAGGCCCAAGAAATCGCCGAGTAAGATGATTGGCTCGCATCTTATTACCAAGCAGACGGGTGGTCATGGGAGAGTCTGCAACGCTGTGAGTGCCATTTTTATATCAGAAGAACATCCTAAAATATAAATGGTAGGTCATGTTGGCAGAGCGCAGACAACCTGCTCATGAATACTATGTCGCTGTGTTGAATGATCGGGGGTCTGAGGGAGTTGTTTTGGTTGCCTCAGCTCAGGGAGGCATGAACATTGAAGAGGTTGCAGCCAAAGACCCTGACGCCATTATCACCACCCCCATTAGTTTTGAGAAGGGACTTTCTAAAGAAGAAGCTATCGGTGTTGCTCAAAAACTGGGTTTCAAGGATGCAGCCACAGCAATCAGAAGCTGCTGATGTCTTCATCAACCTTTATCGCATATTCAAGGAGAAGGACGCGACCCAGATTGAAATAAACCCTATGGCACTCACTACTGACGGTCAGGTTTTATGGTGGGTTGCATTGCTTCATAGCTATTGGATATATTTGAATTCATATTGAATCCATAGCATGGATGCCAAGTTTGGCTTCGACGACAATGCCGAATTTCGTCCAAAAAGATATCTTTGACCTTCGAGACATTTCTCAAGAAGAACCGTCTGAGGTTGAGGCTCAGAAGGCAAACCTTAACTTCATCAAACTAGACGGAAGTATCGGATGCTTGGTTAATGGCGCTGGTCTTGCTATGGCTACTATGGATGTCCTTTCTCTACATGGTGGAAACCCTGCAAACTTCCTCGATGTTGGAGGGTAAGTGAAGGTCGTTCTTTGGTCTGTTAATTTAACAAATCTTTATGCAGAGGTGCTACTCCTGAGACTGTTAAGAAAGCCTTTGAAATTATCGTCTCTGACCCTAAAGTCAAGAGTATATTCATCAACATCTTTGGTGGTAAGTGACTTTAGAACTTCAGGTCATGAAATATAGTGATATTTGGAGCATAGGTATTATGAGATGTGACTTCATTGCTGAGGGTGTCATCAAAGCCGCTAAGGAGCTGAACCTGAGCATACCCCTCGTTGTAAGACTTAAGGGTACTAAAGAAGCTGAGGCCAAGGAGTAAGTCTGCACATTAAATGACGCTATATCCAGTGCTCACAAGTATTACCTGCAGCATGATTAAAGCCTCAGGATTGACAATCATTCCATTTGACAACCTCGACGACGCTGCTGAGCAGGCCGTCCGATTAGCTGCTTAGAATTAATTATAGATGACCTCTACTATATTATTCACTCGTATAACTTTTATGTGACGCAAAAAATGGCGTGATATAACAGATACGAAAACATCATATACCGTAAGAAAACAATAAGTAGTAATGAACTAATGATAACCGTACAAGCATAGGCGCGGGTGATGGAACTGTTGTTCACCATGCTGGCCTTACAAAGGAAGAAGCAGGGGTAGGATTATACCCAGTATGTGATGGAGGGTGGTGGTTGTGGTGTGGGGACTGCTGCTGAAGGGGCATCTGACCATTTTCTGTCCGTGGGAGTTGGCCACGGCCGGCAGGCATGGGCAAGTAGCCATGATTTTGAGGGACCTGAACTGCCTGCATCATTACTGGACTGCTAGCATACATAGCTGATCCCGGGTGGGCGTGTGCATGAGACATAACAGGACTCATGACAGGTATACCGCGACCGCGGCCAGCGTTCTGTCCTTGAGAGGTGACAGGCGGCCATCATATTTGGCGGGGGTTGCGGAGCATAACCAGGCGAAGGATAGGGCATCATTTGTGGAGGATAAGGAGATGCGACAGGTCGTATCATACCGCCATGTGTCTGGGGCGAGGGACCTGGCATTGTCATCCACATTGGTTGACTGTATAAAGGTGTATGTCCATTCAGTTGCATCCTACTCGGAACAGGGCTCGCTGCCATTGGATGCCCGTACATCACAGGAGCCGGAGAGTGGCTCATCATGGGAGATGGATAAGGTGCGTAAGCGGGCCGCATGTTGTTTTGGGGAGCTGGAGAATATGCGTATGTTCCAGCAGTCGTTGGACGAGCCACAGGAGCATGAGTAGATGGAGGAGAAAATGTAGCACGAAGTGGAGGTTGGTTTGGTGCAGAGGATGACGTTGGTACCGTCTGAAATGCCCTGGTGACCTCGTGAATAGACATGCGCGAAGGAGCGTTAGGTAGCGACGGCGGTGGCGTTTCTCCGTCCTCAGATTTCACATCTTGCAAAGTGAATGGCAGAGCAGTAAGATCGTCAGCAATACCTTCCAGTGAATTGACTGGGTGGAGGCCAGCTTTATTAGAGGTCTGGGACCAAACAGCCTTGAGGTGCTCCGGATCGGGAGCCCGTGCAGGGGAGTCCTTGATAGGCAGGCTCAAGGACGATCTGGCCCACGATGCAGTGGTGTGGCGGGCAGGAGGTGTAATAAGAATAGGATCGTTCTGTTAACAATTTCTTAGTGACGGTAACCTGGATGGGGAAAAAACTCACTGAAGGATCTGGGCTTTCAGCTTTTGTAGACGCAAACGATGGGGTGCGCTCGTCACTGGAAGTCGACAACGAATTCATGATTCCGTTTGTACCTGTGTTCGGTAGACTCTTCATATCGATAGAATTTGAAGGTGGTAACTTTTGTGAAAGCGCTACTTTCTGAAAACCAGAAGCCCCTGATTCCTCCAATTGACTGCCAATAATGAAGTTGACTAGTGGTTTCGTATCCGCCTCAACTACGTCTATGCGAGAGTCGCGAATGAATGCAACAGCAGAGCCTTCAGGCATCTTGGGCTGGGATCGGGAGCGGACGGCCGGGTTATGCTCAGATTTTGTCGGCGAATTCTCATTCGATTTCGGAATTGAGGTAACGTTAGCCTCTGGAGGTGAACCCTGGGGAGGGGGAGATCGGCTTGTGGTGTTGAGTTCGACCAGGTCTTTGGTGAGATCAACATTGCTGGTAGGAGAAGTCGGAGATACAACTGCTTTTCGCCAGGTAGTGGCACCATCGGCACCTGTGGGCCGCCCAAAAGCGCCTACGGCATTGGGTTTCGTCAACGATAGAGAAGGCATATTGACTTTTGGCCCTCTGAATCTGGGAAGCAGAACACGGTACTTGAATTTACCTTTGTAAGCTGCAGGGGGTCGACGGAAGAGAACGTCATTGAGAGACAAATCCCTGCGATTCATGTCGTACACCGGGGGGTCAAAGGACAGAATATCCATACGAGCCTGGTAAGGTGGCCTGGAGAATGCATGTAGTTGCTTCTTGCTTATGAACTCGACTGGCCGAGATAATGATGGGAGTCGAACGATGATGTCGCTTGTTGGTGAAGGTGTCCTCGGGGGTGGCAACACTGTGACCAAGAATACTTCTCGGGGCTCATCTGTGTCGTCGTACTTGCGTGGTCGAAGGGCAGGCGGAACCCAGCGGTCCTTGGTAGAAAACCTTAGAGGAGTCTGTGGAAGGTGTGAGGGCTGGTTCATCCGTGTGGGCTGCATCTCTTGGTCGGCAGAACCGCTTGGCAGCAGTCTCTTTTGTAACGTCCTGTGCATGCATTCCAACCTAGAACACCTTTTATCCTTGACATAGCATCATCCAAAGCTGACATGGTAGCCTCCTTGTAAAAGGTTTGACTGCGAGGAGTCCGTTGCGAGTTGAGATTTTGCGGCACATGCACCGTTTGTCCTCCATGTATATGATCTTGATGGTTGACCGGTTCTTTGGTCGAAGTCGCGGAACTATCGGGAGAGAAGGAATGTTCCCGAACATGGGCTTGATCTTGGCTTGTCGGTCCAGATGTAATGAAGGACGAATCAGCCTTTTTGGTCTCTTCGGCGACGTCGTTCTTGACATCATTCAGGATCTTTGTTGATGGTAGTTCGTTAGTATCTTGTGAAACCTTTCTCCTCCAAGCACCAAAGCCGGCTTCCTTTGACGCAGATATAGGGACTTCGGTCACAGTCGGCTCTTCAAAGAAATCACTAGCAACTGGTCGTTGCAACCTGGCCAAAATGCTCGTTGCGACAGGGGCGTCATTTGTCAAGGCGGGTGGGCTTTCAGGAGCATCCGGAACACCAACAAATTTACCCATATCTGAGAAGTCGACAACCTCAAGATCGTCTTTGGAACCGTCTGCAATGGATTCAACTTGTTCAGCCGCCGACGGTCCTGATGCAATGAAGTTGGCAGATGTTGGAGGACGAGGCTGGATCTGACGAGGCGAAACTGGGTTGGTTCTCGCTCTCCAAGATTCAGTTTGCACTGAGGGCGAAGTTGATAGAGGTGCAGGACGCGGAGGAATGACACCCGCTGGTCTTGTAGCAACTGGTAGCGGCGTATCAGAAAGTGGAAGGACTGCTTTCGACGATGGCTGTCGTAGAGGCGGTTTCCACGTAGGTGAGTACGGCGGACCCCCACTAGTGGGATTTGGCCGAGGATTCGACACTTTGCAAGGCGTCTTCAATCACACTGATAGCCTCTTGCTCCTGCAGTACTTGATTAATAGATGATATACAGTTTGAAGAAAGAATGAACCTTTTCAGCTGCCTTGGCCGCTGCTTCTGCTTCCCGTTGCTTCTGCTTCTGCTTCTCGGCCTCAGCAGCCATCATCTTTTCCTCAAGTTCCGCTGCTTTCCGTCGTGCTCTTTCTTTTTGAGCTTCGCGTTCTTGTTCTTCTTGCTGTCTCCGTTGCTTGGCTCTTTCGGCAGCTGTGTGCATAACGTCTTTTCGCACTTCGTCCAACTCCGGTGCACTGAGTGGTAGAGCTGGGTTTGCAGTAGTTGCTGGAGAAACAAGGGTTAAGGATGCATGGGAGACGGCAGGGGAGTGTGGAGGAATACGAGCTGAAGTCGATTGTGGCAGGTTAGCCGAGGTTTCAGAAGGCGAAAAGCGAGAATCACGAGAGGAGAGTCGTCTTTGAGGGATATTAGGCGACACTTGAGATAGATGCGGGGGCAATTGTCGCCCTCCATCTTTCTGCCCGGCATGGGCGGGTACAGGCGGTGGGCCCATCATACTCCTCCTGCCTCGGTCAGGGAATTCGCGGCCGCCCGTGTCCATTGCTTGGTGTTCTCTTCGTGGACTTGGTGGTGGAGCATCCCGTCTAGAGGGTTGTTCTCTATCCCTGTGTCTATCACCAATAAAACCATTAGAAGGTGCTGAACCAAAGCCACCACCACTGCCACTAAACCTCCGCCCTCGTGGACCCAGATCACCACCAGTAGGCTTCTGAAGAACCTGAACGTTATGTGATACCTCTCGTGCGCTCCTTGGCTCAGCAATGGGACTCAGGCCGTCCTGATGGTTTGATCGTTTTGAACTGAATGGCCCTTGTCCTGGACGATGCCCCTGGCTGTAAGGCTCTAATCGGTTAGATCGCTCGTTAAACAGTACGCGAGAGGAATCTTGGGGGGAATGTGCAGCATGAGAAATGACGGGCGAAATACTAGGACTTGCTGACTGTGGGGCAGGAGATGGGGCCACATCTTTGGATGTAGAGGCAGGAGAATTCCGGGATTTTGGCCAGCTACGGTCAAAGTCGTCGACAAATCTATCTTCTTTGCTAACGGGACGTGATGGCGGCTCCTTCGTTTCATCGGCATGAGGCCTTGTCAGACCCCGCGCGGGGGAACCTCCGGCTTGATGAGGTTCATTGGTCTCGATTTTATATTGTCGACCATCGCCAAACTCAATTACACCGCCAAGGAAGTTGTCGTCATCTTCTTCCATCTATAGTTCGGATTGTGGGTCAAGCATGGACCGCAAATTTTAAGAAAGGACAGAAAGTCTTACCTCGTCCCAGTGATGAACATTGGGATCCAAGTGGACCCCTCGGAAAGCATCGGCCTCTTCCAACCTCAATTGCTTCGCCGCTGTGTCAGAGGTTGTCTTAGCTTCTTCTGCTGCCTTACTTTGCTTGCGCATCATCGACGCCACTACGAAAATGGTTTTAGATAAATCTGAAGATATACCTACAAAATTGAGAAAAAGGCTTGCCATTCGCAACTTCTGCAGCGGTTGGAAAATCGCTTGGTTCGATGTCGGACCGGACAGGTGCTGCAGGGGGTTTGACATTACCCCATACAAGTTTCGCAGTGCCAGTATCTTTCTGGGATGAGACCAATTGCGCCACAGCGGTTTTCGGTTGGGGAAGAATAACCTTTCCGACATGGGGTAACAGAGGGGCTCCTGTTGTGGAGGGTGGCACGGCAAGAGCGGCTGTAGGTAACGGGGATGTGCTACTTGGGGAGTTGGTAGCTGTGGCGGGAGATGGTGCAACGGATGAAGGTCGCGACCATCCCGCAGTCGAAGAGGATACGACCGGAGTGCCTGTAAGTTTGGTAGTGACCAGTCGGGAGTGTGACGAGGTAGGTTGGATTGAGGGACGTGCTATGATTAGAACATTTAACAATGAGAGGTCAGAATTCAGACAGCTGGCAGGATTGAAAAAACCTACTCGCTGGACTGCCAGACTTCACGATGGATGAACTCGAGGAAGAAGCTGTAGAACCTGATGCAGTATTCTTCTCGAGAAATTTCTTGTTGATATTAACGGCGCTGAACCGCTTTGGGTGTGGTGCAACCGGCGTCAGTGATGAAGTTTGAACATGGTTTGAGCCCAAAGGGACTAGAGAGGGGCGAGATGAAGGTGCATTTGACTGGGCGTCTGCCGAGTTCTGCGAGGAAGTCTTCTCCGCATGTGGATCGGCGAGTGCCACGGAAAGAGTCGACGATGAGCTCTCGTCAACATGTTTAATCCCAGCAACCTCCACCCCACCCCCTTCACTCTCCACCGTCTGTCCTTTCACCTCCTGGCCAGTTGAGTCCGATAGCAGCTTAGAAACTTCAGTGGTTTGAGCCATAGACGCGTCGCAACACGCCTGTCTCTTGTTTTTTCGTCTTCCCACAGATGGACTAGATCAGCCGGGAACAGAGAGTAGGTACAATAAGTAAATATAAATGAGAGAGAAGGAGAATTGCACTGACCTGGGGTTTGCACCGCCAGTGAAGGAAGAGGAATATGAATTCTCAAGCCTCTGGCCTCAAGCTCTTGCAACCTCACTTTCGGCCTCCGGTAGCCACAACTTCTGAATAAGGCATTTTTAACGGATCAAGCCGACGGTGGGACCGCTCTACACAACTTGGCGCTCAAACTCTTAGAGTTGCAATGGTGATGTTCGGGCAGGGCATAAAAACTCATTATCATCGTCATAGGCAATAGTCTTTACACATTCTGAATTCGTGAAGTAACCTCAAAGTTCGGCCAGTTCGGCCTCTCTTCTGTTGAGCCTTTCGACCTCTGCATCCAAAGCAACATTCGCCATCTCGATTTGCAGGACACTTGAGATAAGCTCTGTCCAACGGGTTTCCAAGGCAGTCAGTTGCTTTCCGAGTCGGTCCTACAGAAATTAATTATAACTGGCGAGGGTGATAGCGACCAACATCGCCATACCTGAGTATTTTTACGTTCGCGATTAACTTCAACAGTCAACTCTTTCAATTCTTCTAGAACTTTTTCTGTCTGCTTTGCTGTGGCTTCTAGCAAATGATTTTGTATTCTCCAAGCATTAGCCCCATATGTTTGGAGCAACGCTAAATTCTGTTGCCTAGTTTTCAGGCAATGTCAACCAATGAGGTGGAAAGGAACCAGCGCAGTAGTCATACCTTATCCGTTGGTGCTGAAGTTGAGCGTGCGCATTATCTAATGCGGCTATCCACTCCTCGTCTGTTCCAGGAGTTGATGAAGGTACGGGTAGTGTGTACCGAAGAGTATCGAGTTGGGGGAACGGTTTATTTGATGCGACCCGCTCCAACTCGGCTTTTAGAATGGGATTATTCTATAGCAAGCGTTAGCAGAAGAGCATAGAAGCCGGTGTTGGTCATGCTCACGAACAGAAAAGAGTTCTATAGGTGGTGGAACGCGTGGATGGAGTGTCTGAGGTGCTTTTGGCTCACGACCAAGCTCCTGCTCGACCATCTCCTGTAAATAGGGATATTTTTGCAGATCATCGTCATAATAAGGTAATGAGTCGAAAATTTCTGTCGCGCCAGTGTCCATCAGTGTGGCTAAGATGGAGAGTTGTGAGGTGCAGAGTCAACGAACGGTCCGGCAAAACCCGAACGACGACTTTCAGTTCAAGATTTGAAAGTGTCCACCTTGCCTCAAAAATGTCGTTCCGCGCTGCTTTAAGGGCAAGCCGCGCCCTCAGAGCTGTTTCTACAAGGCCAGCAACTCAGTTAGCAGGATGTACCAGACGTATCCACTCTACATCCAGTTCTCAAGGTGAGTGACTTACCCCGAAGCGTCACTCATGGTCAGCTAAATGGCTTCGACAGCGTCTGCACCACCGTTCACCGAACCAACATCCCCGAACCCTACGTTAACGCAGTACGCGGAAACAACGGAAGCCCTTCATACCTACGGCTCCTACCTAACTCAATGCCTGCCAAAATTCATCCAGCAATTCTCCGTAGTAAAGGATGAATTGACGCTGTACATCGCGCCTTCCGCGGTCATCCCCGTTTTGACCTTCTTGCGCGACCACCAACAATGTCAATTTAAGCAAGTCATGGATATCAGCGGCGTCGACTTCCCCGAACGCGAAAAGAGGTTTGAAGTCGTGTACCACCTCCTTAGTATCAAGCACGCTGGCAGACTTAGGGTGAAGACCTACGCAGGCGAGGCAGACCCTGTCCCTAGCGCCGTTGAAGTATTCCGAGGTGCTGATTGGTGAGCCATTCTGAATATTGTATTTGATTGAAGTTAAACTGATGTATGGCTGTAGGTACGAACGTGAGGCTTGGGATTTGTTCGGTATTTTCTTCGAGAACCACCCAGATCTGTTTGTGACTTCTATCTCATAAAGCTTAGTGATACTGATTAAATTATATTCAGCCGCCGTATACTGACTGACTATGGTACATTCTAATATTTTTCTGGCGGGCATATCTCACTATTATCTAGGTTTCGAGGGCCACCCATTGCGCAAAGACTTCCCTTTGACTGTGCGTGATTCCCACCGTGGAAAATATTAATCATCTTCACCTTGCTCGTAGGGCTATACAGAAGTCCGATATGATGAGGAACGCAAGCGCGTCGTATATGAGCCTTTGCAACTCACTCAGGCATTCCGGTGTGTGCTTTCCTCCTACATTTTAGCTCCCCCGTCTGATTTTGTGTCGCGAAAGCAATTTTGAATCTTTATCACCCTGGGAGCAGATTGGAGACGGAACAAAGCCCCGTAGACCTGAAGAACTTAAGCATCTGCCTCCACCAAAACCAGAGGAGGTCAAGAAATAGAGCGATGACTGTCCCTTTAGAAACTGCTGAACAGAATCATTTGCTTTATTGAATAAAGAATGTTGTTCATCATTATCGTCGTCATATAGGGTTTTTAACTCCCTCCAGTATTGTTACAATGGGCAAGTGAATCAGAACATAACAAGGATAAGACGGTATAAGAGGTACTATTAACGATGCATGCTAAGACTTAATCAAGTAAATGCTGATAGAAGAGAAAAGTAAACCATGGCTTGGCTCATACAGGAGGTGATTAATCGATCCTATGTTTCATTCTCAGTTGATTCTGGGGTTGTTGATTTCTCCTTGCCGTCCGCCTTTGATCCCCATCCCATTCTCGCCACAACGTATTCTTGTCCGATGACCTCAACACCAACCCTTAACGCATCTGCAATTAGATCCTCGACCCAGTCATATTCGTCCCAGATGGCCAGCCATTTACTCGGCACAACCTGAGTGATTGTTGTATGAGTGAGTTTGTGTTCCGGGTCGAAAAGATAAATAAGGAATTGAAGATACTGCGAAGGCTCTGTGGGTGTTTCTGAGGCGGATGTAGGCTGAGCATAGGTAGAAAAAAAGGGTTGTATCCGAAGGTAGACATGGGAGTAAGTGGTCGCGTTATCTGGGTTTTTCGTTGTCGAAGCGGCTTTACTATTCCTCTTGATTACATCCTCGATGTTTACCTGAATGGTGTGGAATTGTAAAATACGCCAGAGATACTGGATGAAATTCACCATACCTGAGAAACCTTCAAGGCTGTTTCATAGCTGTCGACGGTATTCAGCTCTCGACCTTCGCTTCCTTCCTTGGGTCGTGACTCGTTGCCTCTATTAACAACAAGATCACCACCTTCGACTTGTTCAAGGATCTGTATTAAAAACATATAAATATGTTTAGGAAAATCAAAAAGGACTCAATGAGTACTCACACGAGCAAGAGCGCGATAAGCCAGAGATTCAACACCCTCGTACCCCTGCATATCATGGCTCAACCACACCTGAATGACTTCATGCTCCGATATGGGAGGCGCAACGACATTAAGAATATCAGTCAAAGTCGAAAGACCGACACGTTTGAAATCTTGGCCTAAAGTGTTGCGAGATTAGCCAGGGTAGTATGATTATAACGATCAATTCACTGCCGTACTAAGTTTGTCAAGTTGGGTAGTTTTTGCATACTCGATGACACCTTCACCCCATTTACGTGCTTGTTCGTTCTTTGGTAAGTGCTTCACTTGTTCATCGACAGCCGATTTCGCTTGTTGAATGGCCGCAGATGCTGTAGACCAGACAGAACCCCAGCCCCATCCTCCCGATGCAGTCTGACTTTGGCCCTGACTGGAAGCAGCAGCAGGTGATTCGGCTTTCTTCTGACCATCGGCGCTCAGAGTCCTGTTCAGGGAAGTGGTTGAAGACGAGGCTGAAGGGAGCAATGACGACCCGCCACCAAGTCTTACTCGCTCGGTACTCTTTCTCAAAGTTGGCGTACCAGAGCGAGAAATATGAGCAGTAGTAGCCCTAGTCGGCTCGGTGCTCTTCTGAGTGATTTCGTCGAGGAAGGCTAGGACTTCTGCTGCCTCTCCTTCATTGCCTGATCCAGCTTGCGGTCCAGGTTGGACGGTAGCCTTGGTGGCACCAGTCTCCGTTGGTGGTGCAAAAGAGTCGAGATCGTCCAAAAATTTAAGAGCCTCTTCTTGCTTGGATTTTTTAGAAGTCATTACAAGCCGTTTCTGTGGATGTGCTGGTTGAAGTAGGCCAGGGTATGCTGAGGACTTGTTTCAAAGTCGAATTCCCATATTGGGGTTGGCAGCTTTCTTACTTGACATCAAACAGCTTGACTCTTACCGACGTGCACTAGCAGTGTCGAAGTTGTAACCGTCAACGCAGACGCGAGTACTTGTGCTAGAAGACTTAGCACACCTGTGTCGCCTGGGACTGGTCTAACCGATAATCCTCAATCCCACTTATAAAGTCGAAAGTTTGAACTTTGCTTCCTCTTCGGCAACTCTTCGGAAACCCCTTGTCCCTGTCTGGATAGAAAAAGTCATATTATCATTATCGGGACTCTCAACGGCCTTTAAGTATTTCATTTGTTCTGCACCAGCAAACCTACGACCCAGTGTTAACATCGACGACAGAATTCTCACTGACGCTCAGGTCCAAAAAAAAGGTCACAAATATGGAAAGAAACGGACCCAACAACCTTCTAATGGGGCATGGCATTGGACGTCAAGCAATGTGGGGAGGCTTTCAGTGTTCACTGTCTGTGGACCTGTCTCCCCCGAACCACAAACTAGTTTAATTGGTTTCTTCCCGGACATTACGGACGATATCTCATCTTGCGTGGAAAGAAGACAGAAAGCAGCATCTGTGGGTGGAGTGCTCAGTGTCTGTTGATGGTCCTTTCTGGTTCGCCGGCTGGGTGGGACTCCCAAGCTAAATTACTATCCTGGGAGTCCCTTGTTAATGATCTCCGCGGCTCCTTCTCGCCTTTCATGTGCCCACTTCAAGCTTCAAAAGTCGGACTCAAGACCATTACTTGTGAGCCTTCACCTCGGTCTGAGCAACAATGGGGTACATACTTGTGCTCCGACATTGATGAACTGGTTTTTTGTGCGCTGTACATACCACTTCTGATTCGTGGATCTGACATAAGGTGCACATTACACTCTGAGATCAGGAATTCATTTATGCCTTGAACGACGCACATTCTATTGTCATTCGACGAAACTTCAAGCCAGATTAGGCAACGTTTCTTCGTTGCCAACAGACCTTCGAATCTTCTCGCCCCTCTCTAGCGGTTGCTTTTGAGCCTCGAACTGCGCTATTAAACAATGAAGTAGCGTGTCCTCTGGTCTAATTACAAACGACAACAGTCATTCGGAATCAAGATATTTTCGGGCCGAATGTGTCTTTGACCCACATATCCTTGGTGGACGGGGCCCAACAAGGGCAGCTAGGGACTGCTGATCTCGATCCCTGGAAAAAGGAAGTGGATTTTTGATCATAACTCCAAGGGAACAACTTCAGGGCAAATCATGGCTACACCTATGTCTACTATCTGATAACAAAGTCTTCAGGTCCAACTACCCCATTCTGGATACTTGTTATCCAACAGATCCGACGCACTTAAACCAAGGCCGTCCGTATCAGTCATCGGATACCTTTAAAAAGATTCGCACAGCCATTTCACTTCCATGTGTACTTAATTTGACTCCTTCCAGTAGGATCGGGTAGTGCAGATTCCACGACATTTCTCCCAAAGTACGAATGCATTTGCTTGTCAAAAGATTGCTTTTGTATGGAAGAAGTCCTCGGGGCCCATTGTTCAGGATGCTCCTGACATTTACGAGTGGTTCAGTTCGTTTTTATTGTTCTTCGGCATGTGCTAGAATGATGTGCATGAACACGAGGCGTGCCAGAGGTTCAAACATTACGGTTGAAATGGATACCTGTGAGAGGAACATGATGCAAGCCTCGGGTGCAAGGTAAACCTGTAGGAAATAAAAGTCCTCATTCCCTAGGGTCGATTGGCCCTAGCCATAAGTTTACACATTATAATGTATTCAGATGCTGGATAATCGGGGGAAAAGATTTCCATGCAATGTTCTTTCTCAGAATTTCTTTCTTTGCCTATCAATGGTAAGTACAAGCCAGAACCTGAATTGGGGACTGAAGTCGGATCACGGTATACCATGAGTTTTTTCCGGAACTGATTCTGAGGTTGGGTAGTAAAGTGATAATTTTTTGGATGATCTGTTGGATATTTGCAGTTGCTATTTAGCAGCTAACCCAACACCATCTGAAAAGGAGTTCACCAGTTTCCCCTAACTGCAAGCGGAGGTGATGTAGTATGCATGTGATTGATGGTTCGGTGAACTCAGAGTCAGGCTGCCGCTTGTTACGAGCGACGAGCACCGACTCCGGACCATCACTTGCCTTTCGCTGGCACCGACTCTGCCTCTTAAGATATTGCTGCCACCATGTCTCTCGCTCTTCTTAACGAGATCATCTCAAATCCTGCCTACCATGACTATTTGGCCATTCTAAAAGGTGCTCGCAACGGTTTTGTGTATGGAGTCAAAGTTAGATTCCCTCATGCACTTGTTATGTCCATCCTTTTCGGTCGCGGAGAGTGGGTCTTGTCTTGTACTCTTCTCACACTGTGGCTAAACCATTCCCGTGTCCCTCAGTTGGCAAACTCGACTCCGTGTGATATACCGGGCTACGAGACAACACGCCTTTAACTTGGCCAAGTTTGTTTCGCTCTACAAAACGATCCTTCTTGTTCAAAAGAGGTTTAATGGTGGAAAGGAGCGCGATAGCGATACGTTTGTCGCTGGGTTGATCGGAGGGTATTTCGTGTTCGGTGAGCGAAATGCAGTAAACGAACAGGTTTGTGTTAGGATTGTTATAATGGTGCCTGCTCTAAAATCTATTTTCAGATCGTACTCTACGTGGTATCTCGGGTTGTTGCATCCTTTATTCCTCGGGCGACGTCACCATACAATGCCTCCCCACAGTCAGCATTGTCAGGTTCTGGCGTGAAACCGCTTCCGCCGGATTCAAGATACTTCACCTTATTCGCCGCGGTCTCATGGGGTGCAGTGATGTGGCTCTTCCGGCATCATGGAGAAACTATCCAACCTGGAATGTTCAACTCTATGAAATATCTCTATCGCGACTCCGAAGTGTGGAAGGACTTGAAGACCCTGTTCTGGCACAATACTTGAGTTGTAGAACATATATCCGTATTTTATGAATCATTACTTACGTGGATCTTTCAATAAATGTTAGGAAGTTGGTCCAATCTCCTGGGTAGTCTTCTACATTTATACTATTGGACGATGATCACCAGTCAACATACATGAACACAGCTCTAAAACGGGTTCTACTTACTGCAAGCATTTCCACTGCCGCTGTGCATGCTTTATGGCATATTTTACAAGTTATAAATGTGTCTGTGAGGACGCCCATTTCTCCTGCTACATCGGTTGCTAGAATTCATCGGTTGTGATAAATCCAAAGCCTTTGAAAGAAAAAAACAATTCTTACCGCTGTCGATCCTTCCTACCAGGGCCTTGCGTTGTCTATCCCAGCTCGCTGAAGTCTTCTCGCGGTGAGGTGAACACTCTCCATAACCTGCATGAGACAAATACCCAACTCAATCACCGCAAAGGAAGGAGAAGATAGATGTTTACCGTGAGGAAAAATATCTTCTCCCAGCAGGAGATCGCGCAACGCTTTCATGCGGAAGTCTTGCAATCGAACGAGCTTGTGGTATGCGACGACGTTCGGAATGAGTTTGATTTCCTCGAAGCGATAAGAGGCCATTGGGAGCACATATTGGCTCGCCTCCGAGGCTTCCCAGTCCATTTCATGCAGAGTGGCGAATCCGTAAACCTCAAGAGCATGGGCACGAGCGTTCGCGCGAAGATGGATCCGCAATGCTTTTGTTACAGAATCCGTTATAGCATATTTGTCGGCGAGCTTGAACAGTAGTGAGAGGAGAAGCGGAAGCGGGATAACGGTCGCTGGATCGTATTGGATTTCTCGAAATTTATCCTCTACTGGAAGTTCCGTTGGCGGGGAAGGCGGGTGGTGCAATAAGCGCAAAAGAGCGGCTAGCTCGCCGCCGCTTTCTTGAAGCTCGAGTACTTCTCCTTCCGAAATGTTGGGATCGCAGGAAGCAAACATATCTCCTAATGACATACGATATTTGGGTTCCATCAGATCTAGGATCTCTTATGAAGTCATCCTAGAGATACTCACGGAAAACTTCGCTGTTTAGCAAGGCTGCTCGACTGACTGGGCAAGTCGTGCCATCAACACCAGATCGCACTTGAAAGTCGGGTTTTTCGCAACGAAATGTGACCCAAGACATCGTTGGTTATGGTTATAGCAAGAAAAGGTTAAATGAAGATGCATTCTCGACGCCTTTATATCAGGTTGGCGCAGCACGTCAGACGTGTCCTGACTTAAATTAACAAATTACACGGAGGGTTGGCAGGCTTGGAGAGGCCTGCGCACGGCAGAAATGGCCTGCGCTCGTATGAGTGACTTATAGACAGGCAGTGTACAGAATGATTGATACATCACGGTACATCACGTCGTGAAGGTGCAGATGCAGATGAGAAAAATCCCGTCTTGGTGGAAATGTACTTACATCAAATATCCCGGGCGAAGAAATCATATCATGTACGAAAATGCATGGCAATGCGTGTAGAGGCGGGTGGAAATGTGGCAAGGAACAAGATAAGGGAAAGGGGGGAGGGGTAGCTAGACATGAAGTTCAACCAGAGCAAGAAAGAATGGGAGAAAATGAAAGACATAGTGGTATCATAAAAAGAGGTAAAAGCGAGGGAGTCTAATGCCCCAGTAATCCCAGAAAAATGTCCCCTACATGACCACACACTTCGATGACTTCTTCTTCTCCTTTTTCATTGGTGCAGGCGCGCCAGGTTCTATATTTCTGGTCTGTCGTAGCGAGCGAACGAGGTTCATGAAGAGGCGCTCGACGTTCTGGGCGGTCTTGGCCGATGTTTCAATGAATTCGCAGCCAAACTGGCGCGCTAACGCAGCACCCTCTTCCTTCGATACTTCGCGTTCATAAGTCTTGTCACATTTGTTGCCAACCAGCATGAATATGGGGTCTCCTCGTTTGACTCTTCTCATGGACTGGCGGAAAATCTCAAGCCGATCAAAAGTTGATCTAGAGGCGATAGAGTATACGAGGATAAATCCTTGGCCCTCTCTGAGGATATGCATTAGATTAAACAATAAAATCGAAACATATAATAGGCTGATCAACTGACCGGACCCATTGGTCACGCAGGGTGGCATATTCCTCTATAACATATATCTGAGCCTATGGAACACATAAAGTATCACGGTTCCACATACCCTGGCCCGCAGTATCAATGACCTCAACGAAACACATTCTGTTGTCCACCACCAGCTGTTTTCGATAGGCGTCTTCTATTGTGGGGTCGTAAGTCTGGTGGGGCGGGTGAGTGATCAATATGGCACTATAAACGAAGTCCGAGAATTACCTCTGTTGAATGCAAGGACCAGAGCAAGGGACATGAGTTTGAGAATTAGGAGCAGATAAGATAGACTAACCAACAAAACAATTCAGGGTAAACTAGAAGAAGTCATTGCACCACAGACGACAGCAGACGGTAGTGCGAAACTAACCTGGACCGCCAGAGCGGTTTTACCCACACCACCATCGCCGAGCACGGCTACTCTCCAGTTATCCATTTCTACAAGTCGTTACAAGCGCTAAAGGTCGGACTGGGTGTCCTGGTGCCTCTGAAAGGTTGGAGGTGGGTCGCGAAAGAAAAGAGGCAGAGGAAGAGAAAGTGAGGCGGCGAAAGCGATGAGCGAAGCAAGATGAAAGAGGAAGGAGAAAGAAAAAGCAGGAAAACGTCGTCGTCGAGGTTCGTGGAGAGGTCGTAAAGAGAGGCGCACAAGGGCCTTGTCGATGTATATACGGCAGCGAGCCAACAGAGAGAGAGACTTGGTTCGCAACTAAACGACTCGGGCCTATTTCTACCCTTCCTCTTTCGTCCCCAATCCCCTTTTGGCCTACTTCCGCGCTATTTCTTTTCTTTTTCGTCCCACACTCCCTCCCACGCCTGATTTGGCATCATGGGCCCCAGACAACGGCTCGTCCTCCTCGTCTCCCCGCCCTGCCCTGCACCCCTCTTCCGTCCGGCGGGGGTTGCAAACTCGACCTCGTGTGCCCACTTACTCGCTCACGAGGCGATCTTTGACGGTGCACAGGTCGTCGCTGCACCCGATTGCGGCCGCGCACCCGTAGTTGACACGCGAGCATTCCTGTATTCGTATTTGTGGGAGTGTGTCCCGCTGCTGCTGGCTTCGCAGAAATCCCGAAATCTATTACTTTGGGGTTTTTATACAAACCTGGTCGACACTCACCCACGACTTTTGAGGCAGGTCCAGCTCATGGAAACAACTACTCAGAACAAACCAAGGAACTCTTCCACGGGGTGAACACACGATTGCAAACCTTAAATAAGACATCATACACCGAATGTGATCAATCTTGCGGTTCCGAGAGCTCGATCAGACAGGTGGGAATCCCGATGCTCCCTGCTTTCTCTTCATCATGTTATTGAATCTGACATTTGCTCATTATCTGTTCCTTGAATGCTTTCTTCCCAACACGAAACAAAAGAAATCTAGAGAGGCCGCCGGCGTCATGGCCTGGAAAATCTACGGTTTGCCTTCCGCCATGGGTAATGGTTGGTGCGAAGTTGGCCCGAATGAAAAGCGTCCGCCCAAGAAGCTCTATGGATACCTGACCTCTACACACTGGGGATTTCGAGAGTTTCCCCTGCCCGAAATGCCACTTGATATTTTGAGGGTTCGTAATGGGCTTCAGGGATCGCACACAAAAATGGAACCGGCAACAGACAGGAGCCTCAGTCGATCACGAGGGAAAGATGGAATTTTGCTCATTTCCTTCTACCAAATTCCAATCCCGATAGAGCCCGAGCGCTCAGCTCGAAGTTCGAGTGTGCGATACGGTCAGTATGTGATTATGGAAATATAGAAGTCGGGTATGGTTTATTCATGTTCAAGATATACTCTTAGACATTCGAGAAACCACCAAAGAACACTTGGTACCGCATTTGTAAAAATGTGCATTTGCCAGCGTTTTCATAGATTTGACATGGCCGTTTTTAACCATTCAGAGCGACGGAACTTAGGATTCGTCGATATCCACGGAAGGTTGATCACCAGTCCGAAAGTGGATAGTGGTGGTTTTCTACGAGCTTTGCTTTGGTCTTTTTTTCCCCTTGCGCAGCTCGAGTCATGACGCGTACGCTTCTAATACTTATGACGCTGTATTTGGAATAAGCTCTACGTAGTCGGTCCAGTTCTCGCCGTCCTGCATTTAATCTGTATATATCAACAGTGCAACACTGATAGTGACTCGGATGTCCGCAGAGTACAGTCAGCTTAGCTCACCGGAGCGGCCAAGCCCAAATCTTTCACAAGAGAGGTAGGTGATACAAATGTCCTCCATGTAACCCTCGGACATTTCAGCAATATTGCGACTCATTCCAATGAATCTAGAGGCTCTCAATTACTAACATGTACCGACCTAAATACTAAGCTGTGAAGTCATCATCGTTAGCCAATAATTGATGGCCATGGCCAAAAAAAATCCTGCCAGTGTGTGGCGCACATTTTGAGCTCGTTATTTATAGCTTGGCCTGATCATCCTGCTGAAACCGACAGGTAAATTACTTTGTAATGCTGACTCCTACTGACCTTGATTACTTCTATTTTTTAAATCTATTTTGACCCATGACTAAGTCACTGCGGACGGCTCAATTTGATCTAGAGGATATGCCATCCAAGTCCCTCGTTTTGCCATGTGTAGGCAAACATTTTTTTCCTTGAGTCGGTACCCAGTCAAGAAATGGAGCTCCGAGATGACTAATAATCGGCTTTTGGAGTCGGTGACGACGAGGTACAACGCTGGTGCGCTCATGCAAATCGGCAAGGTCCCAAAATCGGAATCGAAGTAGACCTGCCGACGAGAAAATTATCGAGTTGACTGACTTGAATATCGGTAAGCCTGATGGCGCGGGGGAATATATTCCCGTGGAGATGCCATTGGTTATAAGGAACGAATAAAAAGGTCCAAAGAAAAGCGTCTGGCCATGGTAAGTACGAACTGCTACCTTGAATTTAGTCAATTTATAATTTCCTGTTTCCCCGGAGGAAGGTCGACAGTGATTCATTTCTGAGGGGATCAGGCACACATACTTTTAGGTGAGCCCAGATGTGTGCTGACATGATCTTTCCATGGAGAAGAAAAATCGTGAAGGGTCTAGTACTGTTCCACTTCTCCGACTTAGGAGAAACAATCCTCGGATGCATACAGACAATTTTGCAATCGTAGATCAAGACATGTAACCCTCTATTTGCCATCTAATCGGGCGGCCATGTGTCGAAAACTAAATCGAGCCAAGTTTTGCACCCATAATCGGTGGGAACTGCTTATCTTATGGAGGCAATTTTTTGGCACACGAGGTTCGTCGGTCCGCCTTACTGCCTCTGGTTTGTCTACCAGAAGTACATGTCCAAAGCCACCCAACTGTCATAGGTGTTGTGGTCTTGACAATGGTCATTTCTCTTGGATCCACTCTATGACCTTCCTGGAAATCATTCCCAACGACAAAACAGTTGATCCCGATTCTCATAGGCTATGACGCGCGCGCGAGTCAAAATGCATGGGACTGCGACCCTAGCGATGTACTTATTACATATTGCAGTCATCGCTAACCACTGTGAGTGCAATGCAGCAGGTACGTATCCCGAGATTTTGGCCATATGACCGATTTATTTCGAGTTTGAAGGATCGCTCATGATGATGAGCTTCGGTGCAACCAACTACAGCGCGTGGGCTACCTGGTCTTCCGGCGTTGCTTGACACCACCCTTCTCCCGGCTGGGCGAGATTAATAGCACCATTCTTCCTCCTTCTGCGCATTCTTGGCTGCAATCATTAACGACCTGACGGTCCACACTGACATCTGGTAAGAATCAGAGCCTGGGCGGTGAGATTCGATATAATTTAACTTATAAACGTCACTCACTACGTATAGGTAGTCGGATCTGATTGTCGAATGTCCTCGATCATCCGGGATGGGTAGCAAGCAAGGTCGTTATCCCAAGCCGTGCAAAATTAGATCGCGTTCTACAGATGAGTACCTCAAGGACAAACGATTCTTCTTTACCAACCAGCATGTCGGAATTGACATATCGTATTTCCCTCTCCGACCGCTATGGGAACTAACTCGGGCATTCGAGGTTGCCTGAGGAAGCTGGTATAAAGATGCACGGTGATCTACTGCCCTTTGCACCCTACTTCATATCTTCACTTTCCCTCGTCTCGTCGTATTTCAAGGATCAAAGTGTTATTCATTCATGTTCTCAAGATTCCAGAAATGACATCTATATCCCGAGGTCACGAAATCGCTCGACAATTTATCTCCGTCAATAGACTGGAGTGGGAAGTCGGTGCGTATTTCTACATTTTATCCCCTCTATGCGCCACCGTCTAATAGTGGACTAAATATTCTACACAGCGTCTGCCTCGTTTTTGTTCTTCAATTCATCCCTGCCTCCGCTCAGGTCTGCACCGTAAATCCATTTAAATTAAAGCGAAGACACGGAGGATCGCGCGAGAAATGCGATCCTGTGATTGAACACGAGTTCACCAAGTGAATTATTGGGCCCCAACCTTCTTCGAAATTTTCGGCGCTTGGAGCAATCCGATAACGCTCTGACGATCACTCTGGAGACCCTGCACTGGATGTCTGTAGCTCACCGCTGCCGGTTCACAGCTTTTTCTACTAGCAGGAAAGAAGTTATTAGATCAGGGAGGTGGATTCCAATCGAAGTTTACTATTGCACCTTCGGGATCGGGTGGCCCAATCGCCAGCTTCGGCTGCATCGCACTGATTTTTTGGGGGCGATTGCATTTTTGCAATTAAATACTTGAGCAAGTCTGGATTTTTTGGGACATCAGCGAGACCCTGTCCCGTCTTGTCTCAAAAAATAGCTTTGAAGTTCACGTCAATCATATCTCTCAAGGGAATCGACGATATCCTGCTTGCGCGTGTTCGATCCACGGAGGCTCGGTCCGCTCAAGAACTGTCATATACTCACGCTGGCAGGACTGAATTTTCTAGGCACCCTTCGGCTGCTATTTCGACAAGCTTTGCTCTCTCTGGCCTGAGCGATCGCACATTATAGTTTTACCACTCTGCTACACTGATTCTACATTGCTTTCTTGTATCGCATCCTCCGCCTGATGACTGAGCACGACCAAACTGGTATCTCAAACGGGAATTCTCAAACTGTCAGGGTCCTTTTTCCGTCACCTTCCCGTTGAAAACACCCGTCCAACTAAGGTTCTTTCTCGACCGATGAGTCGCTCTTGGTTCATTCTTATTGGTTTATCTGTTATATACGGTGACGGCAGCTACAAGCTGCTAGAACCACTATTCATGACAGGATCAAATTCATAGGATCCCCGCGGACTTGATCTGCCTGGTTGTAGTTTGCTCTTCGGAAAACCAAATTTCCCGCCTTTTGATTTCAGATTCAGATGGCTAGAGATGACTTCGATTCCACGGTGTGTATTTGTATTGTTCCTGCCCTTTGTCCATCGTATCGGTCCGACTTGGAGAGCTGTTCTCGTTTACATGCCTCAATGAGCCGTCATATCAGTTCCATGAGGTGTCTTTGCCATCTGGATATCTTATCGACTGGGCTCTCCTAACGGACCTGACCATTTCTAGGAGTCTTATCTCCCGTTGTGCACTAGCCGATTCAACGGCCCCTGGCGCCCAAGCTTTGCGCTATGAAGTCATATATTACTGTACATCTTCGTTCTAGCAGCAAGTATAAATACCCCAACGCGTCATCATCCCAGGCTCTATCGACCATCCCCACCTTTCCCACCTATATGTATATGGTCGCATTTCGGAAATAGTTTTGTCTGTGCTTAGGCTGAGTTACTCTTCGATACCTGCTTGACTTGCGCAGCTTATCGGGCATTGTGGAACCCAACTTCGACTCAGAAGCTGTGTTGCGTGCGGAGGGGGGGTTGCTACTGCTGTAATATGAAAGCTCTCCTGTCACCATCCACCCGGAAGTAATAATTTGTACCTCTTGCTTTCCTGGAATTTAAATTTTAATAAAAGGCAACATGACCTTCCCGCGTTTGCTGTGTCCTCGACTGTACGGAACTTGGCTGGGAGACAATGGCATCGTTATTTCACATCCGCAAGGTCTTCAGGGGGCAAAACAGGAGACCTCGGTCGGATGGCCGGTCGGACTTCGAGTGTTCATTGAAAGATTGTTTACGGTAGCGTTCATGCAGTCAAGTTGCGCACGTACACCGCCCTCAGCGGTCGACTACGCCCGCTTAGCGTATCTTCAGTGCCTTCACCCGGGAACATGATACTGAGTTTGTATTTTAAGACAGGATTTGCCATCGAAAGGCTCTAATAATGCTAAATCAGGGAAAGCAGACATATTGCGCGCTAAAAATGCAATGACAAGACAGAGGACTGTATAGACAGTAGTACACGGGACCAACTAGATAGGGTGAAAGAAGGCAATAAGTAATTGTAAAGTGGGGAAGCGGCTATGTTCAGACGTTGTAAATGAATGCTGAACGTGGTACTAGATGTAGGAAGCGAACAATAGGTGGTAGGACAATTGGAGGTGGAACAATTGGCGATGAACAATTGGCGTTTTGGTGGGCAGTTGTCGAGGTAGCCTATAGTAGAACTGTATACAAGCCAAGAATGGAGGGCCCATTAAATTGTATGAACGGATGGGACCGGAGCGGAGGCGGACTCGATGACGATCATGAGTTATGGTCTTGTCGAGAAACATCAGTCTTGCCGGCTAAATTCGGCCTGTGTCAGGTCGAGCACAAAGGTTGCTTTGAAGTTCTTTGGAGGCTCGATGAGTTTGACCGCTCTTGGTGTCGATGACGAGGGGTTGGCGGAGGTGGGTGAAGGCTGAGTCAAATGCGAGATAGTAGGAAATGGCCTCAGGGCCCGCGACGACGGAAATGACGGGTTTCGTTTCTGCACAATGCGCTTTGCTGAGGGAATATTCGACTGTGACGAGTCCGCCAGAGGCGACGAGACTGTGGGTCGGGTCATTGTGAAGGTCATCGTGGCTGTTGGGCTGAATTGTTAGGATAATGGGGGGCGGGATGACAGAGAACAACGCTCACACATACGGGGCGCAGGTGAGACAAGAAGGAAATCGAGCGAGGCGAGTTTCGAATGAACCTGGGGATGGGGAAGGTGTATTTATACCTCGGGATCAAATATATACATATTTCGTTTGGGGAAGAGTTGCTATCCTGTTGGTTGGGGTTCGGCAATGCGTTGTATTACATAATCAGGAACTCGTTTGTCATTGGCCACTTCGCGACGCGTCCGTATGCGTCACTCCCATCATATTATTACCTTGCTCCCTTCTCTCATTATCGCATGCACACAGCATTCAAGAACCTCTTATCTTGAGCTTTGCGTAACGCAGGGTGAAGATCTTCATTACCAGTTTACAGGTGGCACTCGTGAGATTAAGTACTGATGAACATTGATAGACGTTCTGCACTTTTCAACGCGTTTGCCTCGGGTTGCGAACGGTACGAGCATGTGTAATCCTTTCCTCAAAGAGTACGGTGTTGAACTGTTCCACCTGTATGGAGGGAACTTTTCTCCGTGATACCTCCTGGAAAGTCTAAATGGCGAACTCGATTCCCCTTGATTGTGATTCGAGCTCGGACTGTTCATCTTCTGTCTGGACTATTTTGATTGCCTCAGCCACATAAAAATGGATCTCCCGAATCTTGCGGCCGGCCGATAATGCTCTCCGTCTCATTTCACGTCCACCAACCCTGTTGCCGCTTATTCTGTTCAGGGCTCTTCCAAGTTCAAATCCGAATAACAGTCCAATCTTCGCTAGCCTCTCAGCCAAGGCCCAACCATGTAAAGGCTGGTACCCCCAACAATAATACATACCACTCATCAATATCAAATGAAGTATTGTTAGACTCTGTTTTTGGCTCTCAACCATACATTTCACCGTCTTCTCTTCTCATGGGATCCTTGTTGCTCACTGCTGCGGCCATACTGTTTAATCGCTCTGTGATTTTGCTTGTCTTCTGGGCTAGTTCGCGTTCTTCTGCTCTCTGTGGCTGCTCCTTGGCTGCTCAGACGACCGGAGTCGTGCTTCTTGCGTCCCGTTTTGCCACGGCCGACAGAACCCGTCGATGTCTCTCATCGTGCTTCCAAAGAATGCTTGTGGTCGGTTCCCAGAGACTCAGTGAGAATCAGTGGCTTACCTTCCTAGTTGTTCCGATTTCTTTGTTTACTATGACATTCTACATAATAACGTTTTCATTTCGTTTATCGTCTACGTTCAAGGCCATGATTTTTTCCATGAAAGCCGAGTGGTTCTTATCCTCCCAAACACCAGACCATATCTCCGCATCGTAGCGCCCATCCCATTTTAATGGGAGAACGGCATCCCCGCCGATTGATACTGTACCCGACCGTCAACGTCTCCAAGGGTTAACTTCATGGCAATGAAAAAGTCCTTCTATTTATAGAACTGTTCTGCGTCTTGCAGTATCCCGTTTGTATCCCGTTTTATAAACCAAGTCATATCTCAATGTCCGGTGTCAGAGGAACAGCGCCAATCACCTTCATGACTACTTAGCATGGGTTTCAGCGGCGACGACGCTGGAGATAGTGCCTGTCTGATTCTCAACATACCAGTGCAGTAGTTAGACCAATGAAACTCAACACGCATTCGTCGCTTCATTGCACCATGACCCACTTTCAATATCGCTTGGGACAGCCCTTAGGCACTTTCACATGTCACAGTCATGCTTGAATTGCACTATTCATCTACCGACAAGTCAGAGAAACAAGACAGGGTGGCATTGGGAAGAGGAGGAGAAGTGGAGCGAGGGAAGAGGACAACACAGCATGATATCATGCTGCGCTTGGGTAATTAGATAGGGAGGAAGATAGAAAAGGACATCGGGATTATGATGGAGAAAAGGAGACGAGTTTCTCCGCGTCGATGAATCTAAATGCTTCTTGAACAAATGGTTGTCGACGAAAAGATGCGACACAAATATAAGGGCCGCATTCAAGAGAAGAGTAATGATGAAAGAGAGGGCGGCAAGGAAAGATCACGGAAAGGTTGAAATAGCCAGGTCGACCTTGTACATTGTTAAAACACAGGGAGTATCAGTGAAGACGTTAAAAATGGGAACTGGCCGTCGAAATGAGGTGTACATTCGGCGGCTGCGATTATATCGGTCGGTCGATGCGATTCTAGTGCTGTTTCTTCTGTAACGTCTGCTGTCGCATCTTCTGCTCTCCTTTCCTAGTGTACATCAATGGGTGTTGTTGAAAAATCCGAGAAAGAGGATGGTTCCAAGACCAGTGTCATGAAAATGGCCTGACGGGGTGTATGTGTGATCGGCCTCTTCGGGATGAGAGGTTGCAGGTATATGATCGCCTACAATGGAGCCCCAACGACACCGGGAAGGTGGCGCTTGGACTACTGCACATCCACGAGCAAATTCCGCTCAAGAATGTATTTGCCTTCCTTGTACTTCTGCGATGGTTCGTAGGCTTTATCCTATATAATCGTTGGTTTTAGTTAGAAAGTTGGATCTGAAAGGTGCGTTGATTGAGGGTATTTACGTATTTCCACCCGAGCGTAGTGCCGCATTTGCAGCAGTAGATGTCCCGAACGGTGTGGTTTCCGGTGGTCATCGGACGGTCATCTGGCTCGCCTTCGATGACGTTGACACTGCATATTGTAACATGCGTGAGGAATGAATCATCATTCAATAATTAGAATACTTACACGCCATCGAAGAGGTATGCTCTACCATGCTGGCCGTTGAACGCCTGTCCGAAGCATGGTCAGCCACAAGGTACCTGACAGATGAGGTAATCACATACGCGGGACATCATGGTGTGGATGGTGGCGAGGTGGGTCTTGCAGGTCGAGCATCCGTAGATGCGTTCTCCAGAAAGATATCGACGGTAGCTCATGCCCATGGTGCTAATGAGGATGTCTGATGGAGGAGATGAGTAGGGTTACACAGTAAACAGTCGCTCGAACACAACAGGTAAGCGGTGTACAAGATCGATGGGGCTTGTCTTCAGAAGGACAGAAAGACGGTTTATAAGTTGGGATCGTGTGAGAGCCTGAGGAGTGAAGATAACAAAGGGTTTTATAGTTAGTCGGAGTTCTGGAGCGTTGCTTATGGGCAACCGGGCAATTCCCATAAATGAGCTTGTTCCGCACTGTCACGACACTTCCCCTCCGCCCATTTCCATCGACTTTCCGTGCTGAGCCCACGCCTTATCGCTTCATCTAGGGTCCTGATCTTTATCCTCGTGGCCAGGACGAAGAGCAGGTGTTCTGTGTGCGCCTTTTCTTCGTGTTTTTATATGTAATAGCGCCTTGGCTCTCAGCCCACAAGCCCTGCCGGACTCTAGGAGGTGCTGGCCATAAATGACGTTCTTGACGCCTTTCATGGTGTGAAATGTTGACAGAGGATGTCATCGCCCGTTTCTTTTCGCAAGCACCGTGGTTCCAGGGTCGTCGTGGCGCGCACTATCTCCGTCCCGCTCGTCTTCTAATACCACGATGGGTGGACCAAATTATCTCTTCCGAGTCAAAAATTGTGCTGGAGTGACGATCTAACTCGTTTCTCAACGCTCAAAGTCTGTCAGATGTCTCATAGCTGCGCAGGAGTCCTCGGAAGATGTTGTACCGGTCATACGGTTTATGCTATTACTGTTTCTCTCGAGCTCTAATCATCGCCGACCTGGTTTCTTGGCCCGTGCCGCAATCTGAATGACGACTCGGCCGGAAGAGGGCTGGATGACCAAGTCACGTCGTACGCAAATTCCCCGCAATCGTCTCGTTTCTCCGGATGTGCGGTCATGGACGTGTTTCACATTACGATCTATGAATGCAGATCTGCATGTGGTCTTTGCGCCGTTGATTCGAGAGCTTTATCTTGTGTAGTTCCTTGGATGGTGCCAATCTTGGTTATCATTTGACGCCTCTGGAGTAATTCAGCATTTCATACTTGTCTATAATTTCTCCGTTCTTGCAACTCGTAGGCCTGTCTGGCATGATAGGTTACACTACTTGGTAATATTTTGTCTGTCGAGATTGAGCTATCGTTGCAAAAACAATTCCTGAAGGAAATTGTGTAAGGTTGCTTGCTGTCATTTTATTAAATAGGCACGATCTTTATTGAGAGGAGAGCTTTAAGGCTGCCTTTCAAGAGCGATTACTGGTGCCAAAATTACCGTGTCAACGCTTATTTTGACCGTTGTTGATTTTCCCCATGATTCAAATGCTCAAGCATTCAAGTTCACGAGAAGGTCCAAGTATGTTTTTGACATTTATCAATTATTTTGGTTCTAATTGAACTGTCATACATGGAAGGAGTTGTTCCTCACCATGATCATGAGGAGCAGTTCCGATGCCCCACACCTCCAGGTCTGTTTTGTGTCTTGCATTGATGCTTGTGTCATTTCATTAAATTGAGCAAAGCCAAAATTAGTGTGTCAACCCTTCATTACTTGGTCAGAGACCTACAAAAAGAATGAAAAACAATGCTCCCTGCAAGGCTCGAACTTGCGACTTCAGGATTACGTAAGCATTTGCTTACTCATACGACAAGTATGAGACCTGCGCTCTAGCCAACTGAGCCAAGGAAGCGACTGTTTAAAGTACAATTATGAGCACTATATACTGTCAACTAGCATTTGTGACCAGTCGCGCATTTCTGTTACAATGTGACTTGGTACTTTACCATCATCTCTGCCTTGACTGCCCGCTGATACCTGGCTCGCTGCCACCTACCGTCATCCACGCGCCTTGGCTTCCGTCTTCCCTGACACCTGGTGCAATATTCCTAATACGCGCCAACATCTCCAGGCGTGTTCATTCAACCATATTCCGCCCTCCGACCACCGAGTCACACACTTCGTGGCTCCATTTTCACCGCTGTCCTCTATGCATTCCCGAAAACGTCGAGCCCCCGAACCATTGCCCCCTCGAAATTCAAAACATCCGCGCTCGGCCCTTGTAGGATACGACGGCGGTGCACCGAGTCCATCGGAGAAGGAAAGAATCCTGTGCCGTTGGACCAGAATCGGGCAAGAATTCTTGGATCTTGTAACGGATACTGCCATGGCACTCTTTCCAGGTATGTCCCTGGAATATTCACTTTTGCAAACCCTGACCGATCTCGGTTGTAGGGTCGTTGCAGGAGCAAATCGAGCTTTCGGTACCAGATGAACCGACATCGTCCTTCATCCTCCTCCCTTGCATCCACCCCTCAACAAACACCATCTCCGCAAAGAGTAGCCGATGGCCAAGCCGACGATACCTCGACACCGAAACAAAATACCTCCCTCAGACCACGTTCCGCACGAACGACTAGGGATGCAAACGCGCGCTTCTACCTCATTAGACAACCTACAATCAATGAAGATGACGAGGCGACGGAGATCGCCAAGTTACCTACACCTCAACCACGGACGCTCGCCCCGTCAAAATCCTGGCCAGTTAACTCCACCCCCCGACTCCTCCTCTGAACATGAGCTAAGAAGCGTAGTCCCCGGCATGACACGCCTACAACTAGAGGACTCTTTCAGCTCATCATTACGGTCCTCACAAACGTCCGATTCAATACCGTCGTCAGATTCGAAGCCCGGAAGCCGCTCCTCCCAGTCTCTAAGACGGCGTATAAGAAATAGACCGCATATATACTGAGAAAGTGGTTAGTAACGTCCCTTTTCCCATTATTAGAATCGGTCTCAATGGGCCCATAGCATAAAGCTCAGGTTCGGCGGTCTCATGTAACACTACGGGAAGAGATGGCAGTGGAACTCTTCCGACTAAAGCAACGAACGGGTATGTGTTCTCTACCTTGATTTCGTAATATTCCTGAAAACTTCCTCAGGTTTTACTTCTGGATTCTCCGACTTTAAGGGTGAGGTCTATCTATTCAACTCTGGTTGCATCATTCACGGATTTTATAGGGTTGCTGGATTACCAAAGGCAGCTACAAAATATCGATCTAGAACATGCCCCTCTGCCGCAACGTGCGTATCTCCGCTTTCATTTCGTGGCTGTTTTCGAATGTCATGTGGCCTACAGGTCCGTCTTCGTCATTTGGGGCTACAATACGCAACCGCCGGCGTGCACCCGAGTCTGTGAGTCCCAAACATTTAATTCTGTGATTCTTATTGACCTTGCTAACAGGATGAAGACTTTTTGCAACGCGCAATTGACAATGCTAAAGCTACACTAAGCAGGTCAGCACTGAGAGTCTGAGAGGCAATTTTTCAGACCTTAATTAACCTTTGGTACATAGTCCTAAACCTCCCAAACCCTACTCACCGACCCTTGAACAACTCGAATTATGGCACCGTAAAAGAGATGACGCCATCGAACGTCGCCTCCGTCCTCCTGTTGTTCCTCTACCGTCCAGCCTGCCCCCAGACGATGATAAGCAAGTCTCCGCGCTCCTACAAAAGCGAGGCGTTATATCCAAGTTTGCAAGAGAGCAGGTTTCCGATCAAGACATTTCTCGGTTACGACCAGGTCAATGGTTAAACGACGAACTTATCAATTTTTATGGCGCAATGATCCTGGCGCGTTCAGAGGAGAGCAAGGAGAATTCTTCTCAAGCCAAGCCAAAGCAACCGAAGAAGAAGCCACTGAATGTCCATTACTTCAGTTCATTCTTCTGGGTCAAGCTAACACAGGAGGGTTATGATAAAGGCAGGCTTGCAAAGTGGACGAAAAAGGTATGTGCTTGTGGTCTTGACTGCAGGATCATTTACTAAACCAATGTAGATCGACATTTTTTCAAAGGACATTATCCTGTTGCCAGGTCAATCACGGCAATGCTCATTGGACTGCTGCCGCGATAAACTTTCGGGAAAAGAGGTTCGAGTCTTATGACAGCATGGACATGGCAAAGGACAGAGTGTGGAAGGCTCTCCGCTCCTACGTCGAGGATGAGCATAAGAACAAGAGGAAAACAACCATTAACCTTGACGATTGGGAGAATTGGGCTCCATCGGTAGGTAGCCTTGTTATCGGCACGTTGTCCTGCGCTGATTTACCTTTGAATAAGTCGACACCGCAGCAGGAGAACGGCTTTGATTGTGGTGTTTTCACTTGTCAGTTCTTGGAGGCTCTTTCAAGAGGGGAAGAGACCTTCAACTTTTCACAAAAAGATATGCCATATCTTCGAAGGCGGATGATATGGGAAATTGGGAATGCCAAACTTCGGGACGGTCATTAAATTTATTGCTGTATTTGTTCACCCTGATTTTTTTCTGTTCTTCGTTTGTCGTCATATTCGCATAAGTATTGTGCGGTAATTTTATATTAATTACCTTTGGTTTCGAATGTTCCGATCTCAGTGTGGGGAGTCAAGGTATCCATTGAAGATTGTGATAGATGACAGGGAAATTAGGATGATAATAATAATTACAAATGAAGGACAGAGGGTCATCTTCGAAACCACCATACGACCATGAAGAACCAGAAGACGATGACAAGAAAAACGATATACCATAGCCACCGACAGCCCTGCCGTCCGGCCATGTTGTTCATCCTTCGAAATGTCCCGGATAGTATTCCACCTGTCTCCGCAAATGCATCGTTCTGTTGGCAAATGAATGAGAATGCGAAGTAGTGGTCAATAAGAGACGCACCATCTGGCTTAATTGTATGGTCGACTCGCGAACCTCGTTCCCAATGCCTATCGTAATCTGTAACCACAAAACGCGTAGTCTTATGAGCAAAAAGACTGAGAACTGAGCCAGGCAAACTCACGCACATCCTTCAGCAGCTTTACTTTAGCACTGAGGCCTTCCAGCGCCTCGTCGTTTTGGCCCTCGAGGTCGTCAGCGTAGCGGTGGCCATTCACTTGCTGCATGCCTGTCGGATTGTACATGCTCCCGCCGAAGGGTGAGGAACGTCCGGATGCGGGTGGGGTCGCGCCGAGGAGGGCTGACCGGTCGCGGAGTGATGGCGCGGCTCGTACTCTGGGAAAAGATGGCTACAGCAGAGAAAAGGAAAGGATTTATTGCCTTACCGTTGGGACATGTTAATTCCAGGACAAGCGACTTTGCATGTCCTTGGAGGTTTGGTGACACGTCGCGCCAGGCTACTGCCAAATGCAGATATTTACGATTGCTCTCACGATCCATTGATATTACTATCTCTTGGGCGCATATCCTTCTCAAACCTCACCTGTACTTATAAGTCGCAATGCTTGGGTCCTAATTTTGCAGCCGTCTCCTCAAACTGGACAACGATCCCCTATCAGGAACTTCATCAACTCTGTGGATTTGTACCTCCAAGTCGTACCCGTTACCTTTTACATTTACCCATTAACAGAGGTCATTTTTCTGACCTACCTCAGTCTACCTTAAATTCTGAAAATGTGACTGCACTGTCATATTCACCACTGGAAATCACAGGGCAATCCTTGCGACACATGAAAAGAGCTCTGGGATCTAGCAAGACGAGGTCTCTACGTCACGAGTACCTGCCGCCATTGCTCTTGGAGAAATCCTAGAGACATGACGGGAGAACAAGGTGAAGGGTTGGTTGGAACCACAGGTGCCATAAACGATGACGACGAGAGTTTGAATTCAGGTGGAATACCTTCGCTTGCCACAGCCGATTGTACACCTGACTTGGAAGACGACAATGATTGGTTGCGATTCTCGACCACCTATGGCCAATAACATTCCATCCAGATAACCAAAATGCATTTGGAAAGCAGTTTATCCCTGCATGGACTCCGAGGAGCGACGCCTAAGAATACATATAGCGTTTGCTTTCTTTGCGGGACAAAAAGAATGGAACAGGTACAACTGGATCTACAGAGTACCAGAAAAATGATGGACGATGCTGTACGTACTTAGACTACGAAATATTTAGGGCTAATAAAATACGGAAAAGTTGGCTGCTGCTGATTGATGAATGGTTGCGTATAATGGAGGATTGCATGCATGGCAAGAGGAAGTTTATGAAATGCGGAGTGCGAAGAGAGTCCATTTATCATCATCATAAAGTATCGACAGAAGGATATCAGTACAACGGAGTTGGGTGCTCCGTGAGGTCATGCGAAGTCTGTCTTCAATTAATGCTCATGCGATTTAGGTTCGTGCTGGCAGCACGCCGATGAGGTGTTACACCAAAGCCTTGCGCTTTCCGAGTTACTGTTAGGTGTGTAAGTTATTAGAGATCCGGACTATAAACATTCATGCACTCACATGCATCCTTAAGCCCCCGTCCGAAATTTCGTAGGACAATGACGGAGTATACAAAGGTAGCGAAGAGGAGGGCGATGGCAATCACAGCTGTGATGAAAGTCAGTGATGCGACACTACACTGTGGGGGGGACGCACAGAAAATGGTTAGAGACTTCCACACGAGCCTGTACTGATCGGTAGTATTGTAAAGCAGTACTTTGATGAGCTAGATTATCAAATAAAAAAAGATGAAGGAAAATGTCGACAGTGAATGGCAAATAGACAAACCTTGTAAATAAAATAAATCATGGCCCCAACACAGCCAGCCATAAAAGTTGCCATCATCCATTTGTTTTCATGCCGAGCAGCCAGATGACCTTCCACGAGTAGAACTATGGACAAAGGCAGAGCAGCGCATGTCACATAGTATTCCCAGTCCGTATCTTGCAGTACTAGCCAGATGAATTGCACTGAAAACCCAGCCCAGAAGAAGACGTCGAATTTAACCAGGCACTCGTAGATCTGATAGTCGGCGTACATCTTCTTGATTCTGCGGTCAGCCCCAAGGAACTTGTAAACCTTCCAACCAAATTCGTTGTAAATCTTCCAACCGAGGCCTATGTACGCAACTTCGGCCACCGAGATGACAATTGGAATGATTGTCGTAAGAACGTTGATAGGGATATTTGAGATTCCTCCGCCGACGGTCGAGTCGGCTAGAGCATCTCGAATTTCCTTTATTTGGATAACGGCGTAAAGGAGGAAGAGGGCGTTGAAAATGCTGCGTAAGAGGACGTAAAGTTAGGTTAACAAGTGTCATGGGTCTTCAGGGCTCACGTTAGACACAAAAATTGAAGGGTGTTGCGAGCATATACGGCATCCACTGCCATGACAAATTGGAAGACGCTGGTTACAAGTGAGATAGGCGTTTGCAACTTGGAATGAGCGTTGACTACTCACTGAGCGAGCGCGAAGATGCTCAAGTACACAGGCATGCGTTTGGTGGCCGTGGTGACAAACGACCCATCTGCAGGACTCGTATCTAACTTTTGCTTCTCTTGAATCCTTAGAAATAGTTCTCCTTCTATGGCGAGGTCTATCGTCGTCTCTATGAGGACAGTAGCAACGTATAGTCGACATGCAAGTGACTCGGGCAACACCTAGGGGTATCGTTCAAAAAGTTCGGAGAGAGATTGCAAAGACAATCGAACCTTTTGCCAAAAACTTCGCGTATCCACTTCTTTAGTTGGAACCGCCGGAGGATAGGCATATGAAGTATCATGCGTGTCATCCGATTGTTTAGATGCAAAATCTGCTTTGGACAGAGGTATTGACGTTGCCCGGTGATGCGTTTGGGTCGGTGTACCAATGGAAAATGTCTGGTGTCGCACATTGTTTTGATAGGGAGCTGCATAGTCGTCGATTAGGTCGTCGTACGAAGCCTTGAAGTCTTCCTGTGTTCTAGATGAGTTGGGTTGCAGATAGGGTGTATGTTGTCGATCCTGATAAATATCCTGAGCCGACATTACGGCCACAAAGAGTCGGAGAGTCGCCCTGCGAGAGGTATAAGAGAGTGTGTGGTTGGAGTAGAAAAGACAGTGAAAGAGAATGATTTAGTGATGTTGATGGTCCTCCGAACAACTTTCCCAGCGGTAGGCGGAGTACTGTCGCCGTGTTTGGCCTTGATTTCTTCGGCCATCCCGGTGAGTGGCGTCGCCCAAGAAACCAGATCGGAATGAAATATAACTACTACAGTGTACCTATGGTTTTCAACCAACGGAATCTGTCTAATTTAGAGGGCCAGAGGCCGCCCGACGCGCTAATCATGTTCCATAATGACAAATATAACTCGACAATTGTTCTTCCGTGGGAAAGAAGTAATTCTTACATTCAAGACGGCAGGATAAAGTAACAAAGAAAAGCAGACCAGCAATACTTTAGAGGAGCCGTAGCTTTTCAGTTATTTGGTTGACAAGTCTCGAGGGTCCTTGTATATAAAAAAGTAAGCGAAACGTACTGTGGGGCTGATATGATCTACCTGCGATTCCAAGCACAGTTCTTGACCCAGCTGCAATCTGGGTCCGGCCTCTGGGAAGATGCAGGGGGTTAAAGGTGGTATATAGATCAACCTGACAAGAAAGATTGCATACGCGTCCTGTATTGAGCGAGCACAGAGGTTTAAACTTTGTGCTTGCGCTTGTAAAAGAAGTAATTCATCTTCCCCCTCACATTGCAGAGCTATTTTTGTTTGCCTACGCGAAAATTAAAATCATGAACACATCATGCAAAGCAGGGCACGAACCCTGTTCGCTCCCATTGCCGCAACATCTATTGAAATATGGTGAATTGGAGAGTATCGGCAATCCCATAAATTTGACGTACGGCGGGTTGTTTCGCAGATAAGGTTTTGTAACATGCCAAGGCTGCATGCCTGGAGGACCGAAGTTGTTAAACCCGAAGACTGTGTGTGTCACAAGGTAGGCTATAGGCTACTCACGAGCACCTGCGGCCATGTTAGAGAGAGGGTAGGTTGGGTTTTAATACATATATACATACTGGGCTGCAATCTTTCCAGAAGTCATTCCTAAATCTGTCCGAACAACGAGTACCTATAGCATGAGAGTTTTCCGAATGAATAACAGGTAAACATGTCTTTCGTTGGACAGACAGTGGCGGACCATCTTGCAATCGTCAGAGACGTCCACCCTGAGCGAAGAAATGTCTCCATCGGCAACGCTACTGTCATCGCTTTCATTTCCGTCGTCTTTTTCTTGAGGATAATTGTTCGAAAGGCGGGATGGTTCCGCCGGGGTCGCTGAAGGCTTTTTTTTTTCGGTCCGATTCGTCGCCCTTGTACCTGCCCAAAACCCTAGGGAAAGTGAAGCCGCAACTAAAGCGGAATAGGCGGTAACTATAAGTAGAATGAATGTTATTACCATGCGCTGTAATGAACCATCGACATACCACTATTCTGACCCATATTCAAGAAAAGTGTCAGACAAGTGTCAGACTTGAAGCTTGACGTTAAAGGCGAAGGAGATTCTGGGTGGTGGTGGTGATCACGAGCAAACAAACGCGTCGAGTGACGCGAACACATGTGACGCTTCAAGTTCGCGTCCTCAAAGCTCTTCTACGTTGACAGTCACCTAAGTCACCGAGACTTGCATACAATTTTCTTTCTTAGATACCCTGGCAGGCAACATTTTCCTCAACAAGTTCTGAAACCCCTGAGCGTTGGCTAGGGCATCCCTCCACAGTCACCGAGATCATGGCCCTATGCCGACGGCAATCCTTTGAACAGTATTTTCGGAAATTATTTACGTTTTGCGATTTCACCTGATCACATTCGACCCACCGATGGTAATCAAGGAGCTGCTATCGCTAAAGGAAGTCTATCCAGCTATGTGGAAGGTATTTTCTAGGCACTCCACATAGTGAACAGCGGAACATAGTTATCCCTTGCTAAAACGAGATATATCGAGCCTGACGTCTGGATTTGGTGTCTCTATCGCCTTCTCCAGGGTTCACCATAGTCATGAGGTTACGAATTGTCCGCATTTTACGTATGTTTTGAAGTTTTCAGTCGCCGATAATTCCCATCGGACCTCTTTGCGAGCGCTGAAGACCTCGAGGATGATGAAAGTGCAGAGAAGAAAAGCCTATCCTTGGTATTCATCTAGCTGCTTGCACGGACAGTAATTGACGGACCTTGTGACAGTTTTTCTTCGCTGGACAGATTCTTCATGAAAACTTTATTTGCCATATATCAGCTCCCGAGACCTGGAATGGGGTTTGCCTCGTATCTAATGTCGTCAGGATCGAAAAAATCGACTCCGACTTACGCCGTCCTGAAGATTGCTTTGCCTTCGAACCCCAAAGGAAACAACAAAGGCGCAAATGAAATTTCCTTTGAACTTCTATTTAACCCCAGGTCAGGCCAACACTTGTTAGCCAGTTATTCACCGAGATGTCTTCCCTCCTTCGCCCAGTCGTTCTCGAATCTTGCCACAGCGGGCTTCGTGAACGACGACGCAGCACTGTCAACCCGCTCTGTAGCTTACCACCAGTTTTTACAACTGGACCTACAGCTGCTCAGGATGGAAGTGCCGTTCTTGATGACAACGAAGTCGAAATCTCTGGAACCGCTCAGTTAACAGTCAATTCGAGTTCAACATTTATCAAGCCAAATCTTGCAGCCCTAGCTAATGTGCAGCTTCCTGACAGAGCATCGAATATTGTCCTTGCTCGCCATTACAACTCCTCACCGACTACATATGCCGACGATGCTTGTTCTCCTTTATCGAGCCTGCCGACCACGCCTGCGAGCCGCAAACCGTCAATAATAACCCTTACTGACGGAGTCGACCCAGACTACGTGAAGCAAGAGCGGTTGAAATGGCGTTTGGCCAGTGGCTTTTTTGCATATTTCATCTGTGGATGGGGCGATGGTGGTAAGTTTCATTCATCGTTGTCAATGGATTATCAAACCTTTTTTTTTCTAGTTACGGGTACCATACTGCCTTGTGAGTTTTTCCTGTGGTTTATGACTTTTGTTGGGACACAAGTTGATTACATCGTCAGATTTTATGGCCGACTATCATGTTAGCTTCATGATGTCTTCGTTACTATTTGCAGGAAGTACTATTGGGTAAGTAATACACAGCTCTCTCGGGTTCTGATGGCTTAAGTTCCTCAAGGTTTATGATTGGGACATTCCTAGTTGAATCGATCATCTACCAACTTGGGCGCTTTGACCCAGCGAAATCTCACTGGTCTTGGTTACCCAAAACAAATCTTTTCTCTCGATTTTCTACTCGAAGTCGTGAAGAGAAGGACGTTGGGTACTCTCCTTCTCAAGCCAGATTGCTGGCGCTCCTTTTTTCAAGCATTTTGCATGGTATGTTTTTTGTGATGATGGGCTCCAGAGGCGGGTATTGGGTGTCATTTGGAGCCTATTCTGTCGCCGCGTTTGCCAGGTCTATCTTAACAGGTACTTGCTCAACCCTGTCACCAGTGATTGCCATCCTAATTCTTGCTCCCACCAGCGTCCTTGTGATTATCTCACGTTCATATGACCTTACGGATTCTGAAAACCCAACAGGAATGCATATTTTGCCTCCGGTCCGGGACAATCACTCGGCTTTGCTTTTGGTTTATGGAGTCAGACTACACCTCACATAAATTTCCAGAATTTTTATGCTGACATAATTTGTCAGGCTTCGGAGCAGTCGCTTCTCCTCTCGTTTGCCAAACCATTGTAGCCTCAGGTGTTCCGTGGTCCAACTTTTATTACGGCTCTCTCGTGCTCTCTGTCATAAACGCGGCCTTTCTCGTTCTCACCTTCAAACCCACTGCGACCGAGTTCATTAGGGACCGCCAAGATGCCACCCGAATGATATCGAATGATGGCCCAGAAAAATGGTCAGATGAAGCATCCCTCTCCGACAGATGTTGAGCACAAATCGCCAACCTCGAAAACTTGCAACTTTGCAAGGAACGAAAAAAGTGCTCTATCTCCTTGCTATCTCCCTTTCGTTATTTTTGACGACTTCATCTTATGCTTATTCTTTCTCTCAGCCCTACGCACTGCGCTCACTTTGCCGTATCAATGGGCCATATGCATTTTCATAATTTTGTATTGTGGCTGGTGAGTCCCGCCAATACCGTTTTCAAAAGGGTGACCTTACCTTCTGCTACAGCGAAACCACGACCCAAGGATTCGTCAGTAACCCGTTTCTTACAATAGCCCCTTCTAATGACCTCACAGATGGTTTCCTACCTTCGAGGGACGCGGGTAGGTACATCAGACAATGAAGGATCTTTTTTTTCGTTGATGCAAATTTCGGTCGATAGCATGTCAACGACGATACGGTCGGATATGTTACTTCTGGCTTCTGGGGCGGGATCACTATCGGTCGATTAGCATGGGGACATTTTACGCCGAAGTACGTGCTCACCTTATCGACAGTTAAAAGTCAGCCACTCAGCCGTGTCGCAAGGCTCTCATACTCCCAACGTAAACTTGTCATTCAAGGATGCATGTAAGAGCCCTGCAGGTTGGTATTTAACAAAGGCTAATTTTTTTTTAGCTGTAAGGCTCCGTTTTCATGGGGTTACGTCACTCAAGTTCTTATCATGGTGCACAGTAATCGGCTTAACGATGCAAATCCTCATCTGGAAGGTGAACTCAAACCTTGAGAATTCCATATCCACTGCCATCATCGGTTTAGTGTACGGGCCAGTCTTTCCTGCCTGCCTGACATTAGCCAACGATATCCTACCTTCCGAGGTTCGAATGGTTAGCATGGCATTGATGTGAGCCTTTGGATTAAATCTTAACGTTGGTATACCTTCTCATTGAATATTGTAACCCCAGCTCTGCAACGGGCAGCCTTGGAGCAGGTGAGGCTCATTGCATGTTTACTAAAACCGCAACTAACGCTTTCGTAGCTCTCTTCCCCTTCATTGCAGGGACAATATCCAGCACTGACGGAGTTCAAACCTTGGTCTACGTCACTGTCCCTTTGGCAGGCACTATAATGTGCCTTTGGGCTTTATTCCCGTCCAAGATTCCTGCTCGATCTCAGACTGTTTAAAATTCCTACAATGTCCTTTTGATTATGGGGTCCAGGATACACGATTGAGCACCTCTGATGTAGCATAATTCCCATTTCTTTATCCTTAGATGCAAAGACTTGTCTGATAGTGTACATAGTAGCCGGAAGTTCTCGGTCGGTTGATTGAGACTCGACTCATGAAATGAGATTTTTCCTGTCAATCATAATACGTCAGGTTCCACCCGTATTTGTACGGCCAAATCGCCGTCCCCCTTATCATACGAGATAACAGTGAAGCGTATTCTAAAACGGGTCTTAAAAATGGCTTTCCAAATATAGGAAGATAAAAAGCTCGACAATACGTACTAATGCCGCCCACAGATGGCGAATGCGCCGTTCTCGGTTTTGATAGGGGATATGAAAAGACTCGGAGAACTTTCAATAAATTTTCAGGGTGCTCGGGTCATTTTAATAGTCGACCATGACGAGATTACACTTAAAATTTCATGGTGGTGCCGCAAGTGTGGTGCCGACCTGTTTGTTAGAATAGGAACGCGCTTCCCTGACTTTTCCAACTCTCTCCGTTAATTACTATGATCAGCAGCTTTATGCAGTGGATAAGAGTTTCACGTTGCTTCTGCCTGTCGCTTTGCCGTTCAACGTGGTGCAAACGTGTTGCCGACATTGGCGCGCCTATTCCCTAGTCAGAATCCCTACCCTTCCGTATCGGGCCAACGATGGTCCCTGTTTGGTCAATGGACCAAATGTCATCAAGAAACCGAAACCACTCGGAATTCGCGGACTTGTGCACCACGCTTCACCGTGACCACGAACGTGGGTCTTGGTGTCTATGATTCTGATCATCCCCTACATTCTTGCTCGACGAAACACCTCCAAACCACTAGGATTAGCTGGTACTGCCACTTCTAGAATTCTGGAGTCTGGCCATGGACCCGCTGGCGCGAGGGACCGCGCACATTCTAAACCCGAGCAAATTTTGGGCAATATGATATTGTCCAATTAGCTGGAATTTCTCCTTGCGGCCCCTTTGTTGGCATGGCCTCTAACGGCGGCTCCTGTAAGGAGTCGTTTTGAACCTTGAATTCGATTGGACTCATTGGAGACTGGGAATCAATGCTGTAAGTATCTTATCTTTGCTGAATCACCAGTATTTTTCAGGTTTCCGTAATGAAATTTTTGAGGCCAAGAACCTCGTTGCAGTTATCTTTACTCTTAAGACTAATGCAGATCGACATTAAATCAGCCGCTCGCTCTCCCCTTTGCGACAGGTCGTCGGGATATGCACACGCATATCTCCGCAAACGACAATGAAGTGCGACCGTTTCCTCGATTACGCTCTCCCTGGAAAAAGCTGGACAGCAAGCCACGGAAATGAAACAAAACACTCTTCCGCGAGCTACAATTTTTGGCGGGTCTTTGCGTTATCTGGGTATGCTGCAGTTCGCTCTGGTATAAAATATGAAGGTGGCTGCCCGGAAGTTCTGCATTCGATTCTTCTTTTCCCTTCCTTCCCACTTCATGGCCTCACTGCACCCTCTGATGCCTGGATGCAGTGACTCTCCGGAATGCATTGATGAAACCGCTAGACCCAGCCAAATAGACGTGGATGAAGGGTCTGCCTCGGAACACCAACAATTAGCAGAAATTATATCGTCCACCATTTCGAAACGTACTCCCCATTTCGATTCACCGACTATATCTCCTTTGTCCCATGTTCGTACGTCTGAATACGCCACGACAGTGGCGGTTGCACGTCACGAAGTAGCTTCCCCTTTCCACCCTTTCTCGGCTTACTCTCCATATTCGAGTTCTCCCTCGACGGCAGGTCAACAGTCGGGCCCCCTCGCCAACCAAAGGCTTTGAAGATGACGATGATGACTTTACTCCTGAACAGGATCGCATGAAGTGGCGTCTGGCGAGCGGATTTTTTGCTTGCTTTATGGGTGGTTGGGCAGATGGAGGCAAGTTCTATCGCCTATTCCTTTAGCTATACTAAAGTTGGTGCAATTTCCAGTGACAGGAACTGTTATGCCTTGTTCGTTACGGACCTTATTTCCACAGTCCCATATTCATTTCTGGATATAGATTTGAAGACGCAGTTCAACTTAACTTCTACTCTGTCTTCTTCTTTGTTCGCTGGTACGACCTGCGGGTACGGAATTTTTTCTTATAATTATATTGCAAACTCAGCTTCAGTCAAAAAGGTTTTTCGCAGGCACATTTATAGTCGAAGCCCTCATGAAAAATCTGGGCCGTTCGCGGGGCTCTTCCTTTTTGTTTCCGTTTTTCAAGTTCAGGAGAAGCGGCGCTTTTGATGACGATGTCGCGTACTCTGATTCGCAAGCCAGATATCTCGTACTTTTACTGGCAAGTGTCGTCCATTCCGCCTACTTCATCATGATGGGCTCCAGAAGTGGATTTCCTGTCATGTTTATGGCCTACGTTCTCTCCGCCTTCTCTCGAGCGCTCTTGACCGGTAAGTGGATAGTTGTAATGCCATTACACCTGTCTGAATCTCCTTCTTAAAAGCGCCTTTGTAAGAGTTCCGTCTCCTTATGCCGAACCTAAGAGGGTAATAATTTGGTTATAGAAATGCCTTCTTTGCCATTGGCCCCAAGCAGGCGCTGGGATATGGGCTCGGTCTTGCGAGTAAGCGTGTTATTTTCCATAACTTTAACCACAGCCGTTGAAATCTTCGCTAGGCCTTGGAAGCGTGGTCTCTCCGCTCGTCTGTCAATCCATAATCGCGACAGGCGTCCCTTGGTATCACTTTTACTATGGATCCCTAGTCCTATCTGTGTTTAACATCATGTTACTTGCCATCACATTCAAACCCACGTCCAGCGAAACTTTCAAAGAACGTCAAAAGGCATTGAATGAAGCTCGTCGTCGCAAAAACAGGCTCCTTCGCTCTGGCCGTTCTTCGCCTGTCAATGAGAGCGAGAGTCCTGCAGTCTCCACCGTCAAATTTGACTTTGAAAAAAAGGCACAGAGTGGTCAGCATATTTGCCTTATTTCACTGTCATTGAGTGTTGTAATCCACTTTGCCTGTAGCTTTACGCAGAGTCTTTGCCATGCCATATCAGTGGGCCATCTCGTTCTTCATTTTATTATATTGTGGAAGGTATACAAACCTACATTTTGGCTTTGAATCGCGGCTCTTACGTTTTGTCGCGTTATCTAGTGAAACCACCACACAGGGTTTTGTGAGTGGCAATCATCAGGGCTCTTCGTCTACTCTTGTCGAATTCACACTTTTGCGACCAGATGGTCACTTACTTATTATCCACACGGGTAAGTTTCTACGTGGTCCACTCGATTCTTAGCTTACCATTGTAAATTCAGCATGCCAATCCGAAGACCATTGGGTATGTCACCTCGGGATTCTGGGGAGGCATCAGCATTGGCAGATTTATTTGGGGTTACTACATTGCATCGTTAGGAGCCTCTTCGTCAGCCTAAACCCATGCTGAAGTATTCCCCATCTAGCCTTACCTTCACCCAGCGCAAATATGCTGTCCATGCTTGCATGTAGGTGATACCCTCCCCATTCATTAATGTTGCTGAAGCCAGGTCATCGCATCTTTTGTAGCGGTCTGTTCTTTGGTTGCGATCATCGTGACGAATATTCTTGTTGACATTTTAAATCGTAGGATTTGCCGTCGCCTTGCACCTTTCCATTTGGCTTGTTAAATGCAGCATCGAGAACGCAGTCGCCACGAGTTTGATCGGTGTTCTCTACGGCCCAATCTTTCCAGCATGTCTTACCATGGCCAATGACATCCTGCCGACCGAGGTCCACATGATCGCCATGGCCTTAATGTGAGTATTGTTGACTTCCGATGCGTCCACCATTGACCCGAGATATCCTAAGTTCTTCTTTCGCAAGCCTTGGAGGAGGTGAGCTGGAACAAAACTTATCGTTCTACACGGATATTAAAGTTGATCTTTAGCCATTTTCCCTCTGGTGGCCGGCACTATTCTCGATGCCAAAGGCATCCAGACGTTAACCTACCTCACTGTACCACTTGCAGCCGCCATGGCTTGCTTCTGGACATTGTTTCCTTCTCGATTGCCATCTCCTCGCCTGAAGTGATCGATTTTGGCTAATTTCGAGATGAGGACATCTATCTCACGAAAGGTCATAGAATGCACCTTATATCACGACCCACTTAGACTTCCATTTAGAACTTAGATTTTTTGGCCTTGCTTTTAGAATTTAGATTTAGACTGTACCTATCCACTTGGCTTCATAGGTTCCATAGACTTGAACATTAGATCCATAGACATCCTTATGACTTACTTTTAGACCTATCTTATGCTCACCATCAGAGTTGAAACCTCATCATAGATAAGCACATTGACTCGCGAGGCGGATGAATGATGTATAGCTATTAAGTATACGTGGTATGCAGGTGACGATGATAAATATATACATACAAGAAAGCTGAAAGCAATACGAATGATACAATGACACTGAAGCAATATGTGGTATGCGTTGGAGGCAGTAGAAATATCGTCGTAAGTGGGCTGCGCCTAGTCACTGTCCGTGTCAGTGGATGAGCCGGTTTCGTTAGCGTGGTCAATTTCTGTGGACATATGCTTAGGATAAGGCAAAGCGAAGGGATACCAAGTAATTAAGTCGCACCGATGTGGTAGTCTGGTACATGGATGGGCTGGGGACGGGGAGGGGTGGGCCGTTTAGGAGGGCCGGTGCCCATTGCTGGTGGCCGGCCTCGGTTGGCGCTACCCCCAATAGGTCGATTCGGACTCTGTGATGAAAATGACGATGAGGGAGTGGCAGCAGTATAGGCAGCTTCAGGCGAAGAGTCTCTCGATGATGCGGAAGATCGCTCGAGGAAGGAGGCCGTTGACGAGTCGCGTAGTTTGGATGGTACCTTTGACTGAGATGTGGTGGAAGGAGAGTAGTGCGACTGCGAAGAAGGTCCGTCAGGTTCGGTGGGGTGTAAAGAGAAAGAAAAAGTTGATGTCGGTAAACCTACGTTGGTCGGTAGTCCAGATAAGTCCGGATCGGCTTTGACGCGCATGACGGGCGATCCTAAGGATAACAAGTATATATGTGTGGACAAAGATGGGGCAGTCAACAAACCGGCAGGCTTGCCCTTCTTCGATTTCTTGTTCGGCGATATTTGAGGAGATCCAGGCTGCAAGGCCATCGTCATCATTAGCCAAGCGAGTTTTATTCCGATTTAGAAATATCATTACCCGTTTCCGCTTGAGGGTGAAATCACTCTCGTCCGCTGTAAAACCGCGATACAACATTATGAGCTTAAGTTGTAAACATGCTTATGAAGACTGCGAACCTGTTTTCTTTCCTTTGGCTTTACCTTTACCTTTACCGTTGCCGTTTGTCCTGTCATCTGACATGTTGCCGGCATCAGACATCGGTGACGCAGATCGTCCAGCTTCTGAAGGTTGTCTGGACACGAAAATAGATAAAAGTGGAATATTTAAAATACTGGAGGAAGGAGGAGTCGTAGGAATAAGAGGACTGACTTGGGCTTTGCGTTCCCTCTCACTGCGCCTCTTCGCGCGTTATTGAAACCCATACAGGATGTAAGATGGGGTGCGAGTCTGTTAGGCGCCATCTGGGCAGGCACATAGTGCAAGCATGAGCGAAGCATATTCTTCCAAAGTTTCGAGTGCAGAAAGGAGGTTCATACATACCGTCCTTGAACACGACACGCACTCGAGGAGCAGCTCGCCATTCGCTCCTTTCAAACTCGTCGGTGTGCTCGTGCCAGTGCCGTTGGCCTGTGTCTTGGTCGCATTGGCATCGTTGCTGCCCGTAGAGGACGAGGGTGTATCCCCCCGTTGTCCCGAGGCAGAAGCTTGGGAGGTTCCGTCATTGTTCGCTGCCGATGCGGAGTTGTGGACTAGAAGTCAAAATGATTTCGTCAACAAACCGTGTACTGACAAAATAAATAAACCAAGTGGACACTGCTCTGGGGGGAGTTGGCCATTTTATACTTACTGGATCCACATCTATAAGTTTAATTAAAAATAAGCACGAGGGGAAATTGGATTAGCGCTCTCCAGGAATTCGTTGACTTCGTCTCCGTGCTAGGGACGTATTACAAACAATAAGGAGAGACGTACTGCGTATTGCACACGCTGCAGACCGACCTCGCCCGCAAGACCTCGCGATGCGACTGGAGCGTGGCATCCATGACGAGCTCGTCGAGCATAGCCGCGAACACGCGTGCCGTCTGGATGTCCAGCCAAAATTCACACAAATATCCAAGACGCCGGAGAATGGGGAAACGACACCGTTCTTCAACGACATAATCAGCATAGAAGTGAGGTCGACGACGTACCAAGGCCGCTAGTGTTTCCTCTCGCTCCGACTTGGGCATGGGGGGCACTGGGGCAGGCTTAGGCTGTCCGGAAGATGAGCTTCTTTTTCGAGCAGGTGCCAGTTTCTCAACCGGGCGTCTATTCTGATGCCCTTGGCTTTGATGTAGCACGGTGCACTGAGTGGCGGAGGTAGCGGAAGAGGTGGAAGCAAATGAAATATACGCGACAATTACGAGCAGTCACGCTTCGCGGAGAGCAATTGTTGAAGCCTGCTAATCCCCACGTGAGGCTTCCGCGCCAAGTCAGGCTGGGATCTCGACAACCAGACAGTTGACAATGAAACCGTATGCGGATTTGTGTGAAGTAAATTAGCTAGTCGCCAGACTCGAGGAAACGGTGGCTTGCAGTAAAATTAACGGGAGGACGCGTCAAATTATAGATGCAAAGATCAGGGTCATAAAGAAATAAATTCTAGTAGCCGGTCGTGATAAGATAAACATGAGAGATCGTCATCGAAAAAAAAACTCGTAATGGTTGTCATCTATAGTTGAACGAACAAAACAAAAAAGTAATAGTAATTGAACGCTGAACATTAAACAGTATATAGTCATGAGATGTAGGCATATTTTTTTTCTAACCGTGAAATTCTTTTCAACCGCCTCTCAATCCTTTAGAACCTCCAATCAATAATTGTTCGAGGTCAATCTTGATATCGTGAAAACGCCAATAATAACCACCGCCAATGCCCCAATGCTAGCAGGCAACAACATGTCCTTCGGAATCCCAAACACATCATCTCCTCCACCTTGATGGCGACCAACCTGGGGATGCGGCTGCGGCTGCGGCTGAGGAGCAACAGGCTCCGGACTGGCCTCCTTAGCAGGCGTCGGAGTTGTAGTAGGCGTGCTGCTCGCCACAAACTCTGCCTTCTCCACCTCCCTCACCTCCTGGGCAGCAGCAGCAGTCGCCGCCGCCGCTTTCGCCTCACTCTTCCCTGCGCCGGCCTCTACCCAGCCTTTGCCACCCTGCACGAACAGAACCACTCGGTCGGTGCCAGCGCCGCGCGCTATTTTCACTGCCTCAGCGACATCGTGGTCAGAGGTTATCAGCACAGTGTCGCCGTCCGCGTCTGTGTACGAGAGATGGAAGTCAATGGGGTCCGGGCGGGGTGTGTCCTCGGACGCGGGCTGCCACTCCGTGAAGAAGGGGTCTGTGGCGAGTTTGCCGGAGACGACCTCGCGGAGGTGCTCAACGTCATCGTGGCGCGCCTGGAAGCGGTGCGTACGGCCGCCCGGGGTCCTAAACTTGAAGACGTAGGTTCCATCGTCAGCTGGGACGGCTACAACACCGGCAGGCACGCTCAGACCCTTCTGTTTGGCGTAGCCTTCAAGGGCGGAAACGTGATCGTCGTCCATGACCGAGGCAGAGTCGTTGGGGTGCACTTCGGAGTGAGGGGACTGTTGGAGGTGGAGGTCGTTGAAAGATGGGAAGGAGTGGAGGTCGGTTCCTGCATGACGCGATCCCGAGATAACGGATTCGCCGTCTTCGTGTCCGATAGAATCGAAGAAACGACCCCACATAGGACCACCCTCTGCTTCGTTGTGGCCACTGTCGCCTGCCATGGCATTCATCTAAAATACTATGAGCTAAAGAAACATTAGGGATGGACTGCCAATTCACCTGTTCCAAGGTGGCATAGGTCAGCTTCAAGACGTCGACGATGGCTACAAGTCGTCCATCACCCTCAACGACAGGAAGATTGAGATAATGGCCGTCTAAAAATAAATGAGCGAGAAGCAAGTAATACCATGCAATCAAGCTCACTGTGCATCTTCTTCAACGCATCATGGACACTCATTGACGGAGGCGCGGTATCAGGATGCGGCGTCATGACGCGTACAACGCTACACCTGCCCGCATCCAAGCCAGCCGCAATAACTCTGAGTACGACGTCCTTGCTGGTGAAGATACCTGCAATCCTATGTACGCCTTGTATACCAGGGCTCTGCGGTCCAGAAGGCTCCATGACACAAACAGCAGTGGTCCTGCGCTCCTTCATCAGTTTCGCGACTTCGCGCACGGTGGTCTTCGGGCCAACGGTCGCGGGCTGGGTACGCGAGTCCATGACAGTGGTGAGGTCAGGGAGGGCGGTCTTTTCGCGCAACTTCTCGGCCCAAGCGAGCATGGCGGCAGCCTGTGGGTTCGACCCAACCGCGCCGCCGAGCTCAGACTGCACGCCAGCCATGGCTGTGAAAAGCTGCTCGGAAGCGGCGGAGCTTCGTTCGACCTTACCGAGGGCCTCATGGAATACTTTGGTGATGTCCAAGAGACCAACGACGTTTCCGTCCTCGTTACACACAGGCTGTCATAGAAGTTTTAAATGAGAACAAGAAAATATGCGGGACACGTACTAAATGCCTGAAATGCTTGGACACCATGAGCTCCAAAGCCTCGGTTGCACTGGTCGTATCGCGAGTGACCATGGGGTTGCGGGTCATAATTTGACTAACAGGAGTCGTGTGTGGGTCGAGTCCTTCTGCCGTCACCTACAACACTACATAAACAGTGGTTCAAGGACGAAAATAAGTAACCCACCCTATACGCCAAATCTTTCGCGGTGAAAATCCCACTCAGTCCCTCTTCATCGTCGACGACGAGAACACAGTCGGTGCGCTTAGCGGCACATAACTGACTAGCTTCGGCGACGGTGATATTTTCCGGAACGGTGAGTGCCGGGCTGGGCTTGAGAGCAGCGACAGTGCCTTTGGCAGCAGCGGCCTTGCCCCCGCGCTTCGAGGAGCGCTGCTGGTTGTGCGTTGTCGAGATCGTACGCTTACGCGACAGCTCAGACTCGATCTTCTTGCGGATAGCCTACATTGCGTGCCGTTAAATACATGAAAAACAAATTTGTTCGGAGCGTCATCACACACCTCGTCTCTCTTGGATTGCTTCCTCCGCGTCTCGGACACAGACACGCCGCTTTGGAAGCCAGATACGGACGACATGGACACCGAAGAGGTTTGGGTATGACTGTGAGTGCTAACAAGAGTATTAGAGCGGGGAGCGGTGGGCCGGGGAGAGGTAGCGCGTTCTGGGCTGGCAGGAAAAGCAATGGGCGGCGGGGCTGGGGAATGAGGCCCAGTGAAAAGTCCGTCTAGGGAAATCAAGGCAAGTCGAGGGAAAGTCTAATTTTGGTTCAATCGATATAGGGAGATCAGGGCAAATCGAACGACATAATAAATTTGAGCATTTGATCAAATTGAACCAAAGTTGGCCTTCAACTACTTTGACTAACATTTGCCAATTCGAGTGACAACAAGGCTGGTCGAGATAACTCTCCTCAAACTCTCCTGTTCCTTCTTCGTTGGTTTCGCGTGAGAATAGGACTTATAAAGTCCAACGTGTTCCATTGCCACGACACATCCTCCTTCCTCTTGCCACCATCGACGCCGTATGGCAGTGCCTCCTCCCTTCCCCTCCCTCTGTCCCACCATGTAAGTCGCTTTCGAGACTGTGAAGGGTCTACATACTGACCCTACTCTCGTCTAATGAAGCCGATGTGAGGCAACTCAATGGGCGTGTACGCTGTCGAAGGGTGTTACGGAGCCGGGAACGGGGGTTAGTTAGCACGATGCGTATTTTGAAACATTCCGAGTCCAAGTCCTCCTCGACGTTCATTTAGCTTTCTGGCCAGGTTTTCGTGTCGGACGCCGTGGCTTTCACATGGTGAGTTGTTGGTCCCCCCATCGTTACGGCGGCTTCTGCTAACAAACTCAGTGTCCTAGGTGGTTAACGTGGTTCCCCGGAGCAGGATTCAATGTGTGGAAGTCGAACACACTTGGCCATTTCCTCGCGTTTTCGGGTACTCTATGTAAAGAGTCGTGCGCAGAGTCAACGGAGAATATGGTAGCCTTAGAATATATCTGTCAATCAGTAGTAGTATCTGTGTATTCTTTTCGTAGCGGACCAGTCAATATATGCGCTGATTATATTGAATTCCAAAAACATCAGTTTATAATCGAGGGATATCAAGGAGATTCGAGAATGGGAAAGGAGGTTCAGTACTAAATCAATCGAGGCGTATCGAAGGGAATGCAAATTGACTGTATTTCCTTGGCTGGGCTCGAATAGCCTCGATTAGTTGTGCAAAAAATCGATGGTCAGCGATTGTGATCGAGACTGTCCAAATTTGTTTGACAGCCTCGATCAGCCTTGATTTCCCTCGACGGACTTTTCACTGGGAATGAGGACGAGGGTTGTGGCTAGGGACGGGTATACGGGACATTCAGCCTAACACACTACACAGCCAGTTCAGTCCAAAATTCAGCCCATCCATATTTGTCCATGTTTACACAATATTATCTAATGCTCGCTTTAGGCTCTTGTCTTCCGAACACCGCCCCTGTTTCTCGACTGGTACACCGTGTACGCATAGTATCCTCCTCCAAGAACTGCAATGGCGACGAAATTGGCTACAGGTGGGCGTTAATGGGATTCCGCGAAACGGGGGTCGGATGCATACCTGCAATAAACCCAATGACGCCCGAAAAGATATCCGTGACCATCGCGATCAGGTGCTTGACCACGCTGAAGACACTGTTGACCACGTCGACTCCAAGCGCGAATATCGCTTGGAACACGGCCAGGACAGAGTTTGCGAGAGAGATGAAGATGCCCACTATGGCGGTGAAGAAATTTGTTACGGCTTGTACGACGGAAGGCATGGTTATTTGTTTGAATTCCCAACCTCAGTCCAGAACTTATACGCTTCAGCACAACCGACGTCATACCCCACCAGCGTCATAATAGATCCACTTCTAGGTCGGACAGCATAATTAGCATTGTAAGCGCGCAGTAAATAAACAACATCCTTCTAATAAAAAATAACGCCTATTACAACGAGAGCAAGAGATTCGTTCACGCACAGCCCACAAATAATGCTATGGTTATTTCCAGCCTTATCTACTTTCCAACACCAGGGGCACATTAACCACTTTCACCATGTCCATCGGAATTAGGAACATTCGAAAGAATCTGGAAGAAATCACCGTCTCGCACCAGCAGCCTGGGGAGGCACACCAGCATTAGGGGTCAACGCCACACCCACCCAGCGCTGCACAAGCATCTGTCCCTTCTCCCATACGTTCACGACCACAGGCGGGTTGCCCGGTTTGCGCACGTAAGACTCGATCTTGTTAGAGGTCGCGGTGATCGCCTCACGCGTGAAGGCGGACTGGAAATACCGCTGGCGCAAGAAGTGCGCAAAGATAATTGGGGCCATGATCGAGTTCTGGAAGAGGAAGGCGCCAAAGAAGACGCGGGCGAATATGACGAGCTCCGTGTACGCGACGACTTTCATTGCGGTGTCGTAGTTGGCTGGAGTAATTAGGCACAGATATGACCTGTCAGATGGATATACGTGGTCATGTCAGACGTAATGCTAACCTTTAACCCAAGCTTGGAGCTTCTTAGCGAGAGGGTGGGGCTGCGGTGGACCGCCGGCCGTAGCTGGTGGTCCAGCCTGGAGAAGCTGAGGCATGAGCGTCGTGCGAGTGAACGTCAGCGCGTGGAAGAGCGAGAAGATCATGTATGGCAAGAGCGTGACTGCGCGAGCAGCAGTTAGACCACGAGTTAGTTCGTATGGAACAAGATACGCACTTGGTACGGGTTTAGAGGTCCACCAGAAAAAGGCGAGCAAGAAGTACTGGATGTTCTAAATCCACCAAAGTCAATTGATACCACGATCAACATGCCCTCGGATGCCCGAACAACGTACCTCGTCAAGAAGGGCACGGCGGAAGTACGCGAGGTTGGGTTGAGGCACCTGTAAGCAAAGGCAATGTGTTACGTCATGTTCCACCGCGCAGCGAGGCAGAGAGAGGAATCAGAACACACCCCCAAAGATTTTCTACACCGCGCAAGATCACATCAGTACCTGTGAAAATATCACATAAAGGAAAGAGACGTACTGGCATACGATAGCATAGCTGATCAGCGCGCCGGTGAAGCTTGCTGAATACGCCAGGAAAATGAGCAGGGGTTTCGCCCACGACGCGGGGTAAGCACGCACCTTTGTACCACCATACCGAGACGGACTTGAAGGTGATCCAGGCGAGGAAGTATCGCAACGATGAGAGAAGGAGCAAAAAGTGGCCAGAAGCCCACAGATAGTGCTACGAGCGAAGAAAAAGCGGTGTGATGAGGATACACATACGGAGGGAATTGAAACATACCTGAGTAGTTGCCATTCGCGGCGGTGGATGGAGGCTGCGACTGGGGTGTTGACAGTGAGCTAAGCTGCTTGCAAGAGTTGGAGTATAAAAAGAGAAGAAAAAAAGGTCGCCTGATGAGTCGGTGTGGTGAGCGACTGGAGTTTCGAACCAAAACGTGGCGTCACACAGGTAGTCACGTGTTTCGAAACGACGTAATGAATGGTAGATCGATCTAATCTAATCGACAGTGCTATCTACTCCAATTTTTGCCCAGCTTCTGCATTTCCCGTCCCTTTCTAAACCTTTCCTTCTCCACCGCCTTCTTCCCTAGTGTCTCTATCCGCTTCGCCTTGTTATCTTTTCCTCGCATCGGTCCCCGCACTGACCCATCGCCCACTTGCCCACTGCCCTTCACCTTCTTGACATTCTCCTGCTCGCCATCCTGCTCTTCCTCAGACTCCTCTGTATCCTCGTCGCGTCGCCTCTTCTCTCCTGCGCGCGCAGATTGTCCTTTCCCCGGGCCAATTGCCAAGTTCACCCGGGGCGGCACTTTGAATCCAAAGGCCTTGCCAATCTTGTTCAGGTCCAATGCATTCACGTCAAAGATCTTTTTCAGCGAATACGATGCATATGACTGCAGGTAGGCGCGGTATCCGCTCGACGCTGATCTGTAGAGGTTGTAGTTCTTTTCCAGGAGGTTCTCGAGCTACGGAGAGCTCGATAAGCATGCCGTCTGCATAAGGGAGACGAAGAAATGCCTCACCTGTGTTTGCACATTCTCGATCCTATCTGCTGGAAATACAAACTCATTTAGAGGCACTTTGGCTTCTTTTAGATACCTCAAGAACCCAAGCTCGCTTTCAAGCAGGAAGAGCAAACTCTTTCCAACTTTACCAGCTCTTGCTGTTCGTCCGACACGGTGGATATAATCGCGGGGGTCGTCAGGCGGGTCGTACTGCACGATGTAATCTACCCGCGGGATATCTAAACCACGCGCGGCAACATCTGTACAGAGCAGGATACCAGACTCCGCGTTGATGAACTCGAAAAATGTGTTCGTCCGTTTTTGTTGTTTTTGCTTGCCCTGTCAGGTCACCGCTGTTAGTACCGACCGTAATAGATAAGAAAATATTAAAATTACATGTAGATCCAACACTGGCACATCAATATAATTCAGCAGCTCCGAGTGGTATTTCACGGAATTGCAGCTGGAGAAGAACACGATAACTTTTTTCTTCAGATTCTTTTTGAGGAAGGTGAAGAGGAGGAGGAAGCGGCGCTCAGAGGGACAGACGACGTAGCCTTGCGAGAGGGTAGCTACTGTGCTTGTCGACTCTTCCTTGTCGACGTCGATGTGGACGGGTCCGGGACGGAGGGATATCCGTGCGAGGTCAGTCACTTTTGTAGTTTGTGTTGCAGAGAAAAGCATTGTTTGGCGGTCCTCTGGATGAAAATGTATAAATCAAGGACAATTGAAAAGTGAAATGAGACCGACCTTTTGGTAACATGGCTATGATATCCTTCATCTGCTGCTCGAATCCAATTTCCAATATCCGGTCTGCTTCGTCGATAATGAGGGCCTTGAGATTGCGTCTCACGAAACCTTTCGTATCCTATCCCAAAATAAAATTAAAAAAGTATAAGCATCGAGGAATAGGCGAAACAAAAACTCGTAACGTACCCTCAAATGGTCCCACAACCGTCCAGGAGTAGCAACCACCAAATTAACACCTTTCACCAGCTTTTCCTCCTCCGCCCTCCGGTTCGCACCACCAATTACAATTCCGAACGTTTGTGAATGGTACTTCATCAAGTCCCTCGCAACACCGAAGATCTGTAGCGCTAGCTCTCTCGTAGGTGTGATAATAATAATTCCCGTCCCGTTCATGGGCTTGAATTTGAGCCGGTGGAGGAGTTCGATGGCTGGGATAAGGAAGGCGAGCGTCTTGCCTGATCCTGTGCGTGCGGCGCCTAGAACGTCTTTGCCGGTGAGGAGAACGGGGATGGATTTTGCTTGTACAGGGGTCATGGTCTCCATGCCCATTTCCGCTAAGGCGCGGGTGGTAGGTGCGGATAGCTCGAGGGTGGAGAAGGGCAGACGTTCGGAGGTGGAGGTGCCGGGTTGGGGCTCTGCAACTTCCGTCGGTTGGGATTTTGAGGGTTTTGCGGTGGGTGCTGCTGATGGTTCCGGAGACTCTGCAGGAGCAGAGGCTGATGCAGAAGTGGAGGAGGGTTGTACTTTCGACGAGAGTTTTTGCTTGGTCTTCTTTTTACTTAGCCCAGAGCCAGAGCTTGATTCAGCAATAGAATGTGTCGTCTTTGTCATGATAGAGTATTTTATGGGTGTCCTAGGGTATCCAGAGAAAGTACAAAGAAGAGAACCTTCACAAGACTGTTGAAGCCAAGCTCAGATGATCAAGGGAGACAGAAAAATCCGTTCGGGAATTGCCGAGGCGTTTCTGGCGTCTTGATCAAGCATTTCGGCGGTTCTTCCTCATCACCTCTGCATATACCTGTTGGCAGTATGCCCCATTCACTGGCATCCCAAAGTATGTCCTCGTATTATACCTAAATTATCTGAATTGCTTCTCATAAGCATAAAGTCATTCTGGGACTCGTGCTCTCGCTCTCATCCGTCGGTGTAGGCTACCAACTCGGCGCGCTTTCATTACGCGACAAAAGACCTCCAGGACCGGGCAGCGCTGATCAACGAGAAGTTGAAGAGGTAGATGCGGAAGATAACCCTGAATGGATCGCAGACGGAGACCTTGCAGCTATAAAAGCAGGTTATCTTGAACCTTGTAAAATGGTTCGTGCTCTTAGTGTGCAACTCTTGGGTTCGAGTTGCATGGCTCTAACCTTTCGTTGTATAGGTCCTAGTAGTCCGTACGGATCTCAAGCTGACTCCAGGAAATATATATACCCAGTTGAGTCACTCATATCTTTCCCTGAAGTCTTGGCTTGTCCTAAACGTTGATATGGTCCCCGCCCAGGTGCTGGTTCGTACCCCTCGATTAAACTTGCTTACCGAGAATTTACTTGAACTCCGGGTGGCTATAGTCATGCAACGTTAGCTTGCTATAAAGCGCTCTCTAAAACGAATCAATCGGTTCGTCCATAACTCCTCGTCAGGCTCTACTAAAGATTTAGAATGGTCGAATTTTTTCTAGCTGGTAAAACACTGGGAAAACACAGGGTAAACACCTCCATACTTTCCCTCCTTCAAAGGGATTTACGTTGGAGTTGCCCTCTCATTTTAGTCAAGCGAAAATCGCACTTAAAGCCAAGTCTGAGGATCAGTTGCTGGAACTGGAGGCTATCGCGAAGAGTTTGAATCTTTGTGCGCGTTCAGTGCTGGATCCGTATGTTCTCTACTTCGCCATCTCGTTTCTGTCCTTCTGACGGTGGTTGGGCTGTAGAGAAAAAGGAGAGAATGTACGTAGTGTATTAGCCATCGGCCCGGCTCCTGTTGGGTTAGTGAATGAAGTGACTGGGAAGCTACGCCTCCTATGAGATCGTCTTGTATCACGTAGGCACACCTTTCATCTAATATCCAACGGCTTACTGATCAGAAAGTAGGATGTTATGCGAAATTGATAGAGTCTGGTACAATATACAATGGTGGTTACATTACGCCTATTAATGTTGGCCATAAGACTAATAATACAATTATTTTGTTCTTCCTATCCAGAGGCCGAACTGCTGCAGGATACGACTAGGTCTGGGCGAATCCGACATATGCTTGGCTTCAATCCAACCACAAGCGGCTGCTCCTTGACACCATCCTCGGTCCTGGCCTGGCCGACATCTTTTTGCTCTTGAGGGTCTTGATCCCAGAAGCTGCGAACCCGCTGTTCGCCATCCCTCCATCACCGGCATTGTCTGTTATCGACGATCAGTCATATATCTGTTGCCCGTCTGAAAATGTCTATGACATACCTGAGAAGATGGTGATGAGGTCTTTTCCAGCATCGTCCACTGACCCGCCGTCGGCCACGCCACCAGCGCCGCTGTACGCGTTTCCCACATTGTTGTTACCACCTGGGCTATAAAGATTATCTCCCTTTGCGCCGTCTCGGTGGGCGGAAGGTGTCTTGGCGATAGCCGGACCTGAACTGGCGAAGCCTCCACGCCCAGCGTTGTCTACATCGAGATGAACATGCTACCACACGTCGTTAACTGATACGACGTACCAGAGAATAATTTGATGAGGCCGAGTCCACCCAGAAGGCGCGTTCCAGGTGCATTGTTGTGAATTACGGAGCCTCCTGAGGCATGCCCTGCATCTCCGGAATAGGCGTTGGCGATTTGGTTTTCTGGCACGGGAGCAGCAACTGCGAGGTGACACGCGGCGAGGAAGATAAAGATGGAGGCGTTGATAGAGGACATGGTGGATAAATAGTAATGTGGTGAGTATTGATGGTGGTAGGAATAGAAATGTGTTGTGAATAGGGCTGAGAACTGTAATGTGCGAAACTAGTGATGTGAAATAGGCTGTTTGATAGGATGATAATAGTTTGAAGGAGACGAACGAATGCTCTAAGCACGTCTTGACGCGCTCGTTTTGTAGTGTCAATCTGCGGCTGACCATTACCTGGCGTGGTTGGCCTAATTTGGCAGGGAAGATCGACGCGTCTGTCACGTGCACGTCAATGTAACTGACGCCAGATCTCAATCGAATTTGGCAGAATTTTGTGGAGCGCCTCCAACTACTCTGGCTCTACACGACGTCGTAGCTCCGAATGACCTACACCTCTCCAAGGGTACGCTGATTTCACATAAATATTACAACTCCCCTCTTTTCTTTTTAATATTAAAAACACCTCTTCAACGAGTTGCCCTGCGGATTCGATTCATATTTCCTCCCTTGCATACCATTTCCCATTCCATACTAAAACGTCGTTTCTTATACTTTTAAAGCATCTATATACACGCAAACCACCGCCGAACGATGGCTGCCCTCACTTTGGCACGCGCGTATCAGCATTCCTTTGATAGTCATCCAAATACCACCCTTGCTGTGACGGGAGGATGTCTGAATGCCCTTGGAGACGCTGTGGCTCAGGTCTCTCAGAATGCGGTACGTTCACTTATTCGGTTCACAACCGGGAGTATCTAGAGAATGCTGATGTTCTTCTGTTAAATGTGGTTGTAGCTGAAGAAAGAAAAACATGAAGATTTTCGGTACGACGTCGCTCGTACAATGCGTTTCTTCTGCTTTGGTTTTGCCATAAGTAAGTTCCCATCCGCTACGCATTAAAATGTGGCTATCCGATTAATTTATCATTCGCGCCATCAGGTCCGGTTATGGGGCGCTGGAATGGCGTGCTGGAGAGACGCTTCCCGCTGCGTCCATTACGAGGCACCAACAAAGTTTCTTTCCCAGCTCTATATAAGCGTGTTGCCTGCGACCAGCTTGTTATGTGCGTCTTCCCTGTTCCTCCTCTATACTTTCTGGCAGTAATTGAACTGTGTTTTTATTGCGTTTAGGGCCCCCGCTGGTGTATGTAACCTTGATAAGCCATCACGAGTTAATACTCGCCACTGACACGTTAATTTTGCAGCTCGTATTTTTTATAGGGTCGATGGGCATGATGGAAGGTCGTAGCCCCCGTCAGATAGGGGACAGGTTCAAAGATCTCTACTTCACTGCTTTGCTTGCCAACTGGAAAGTATGGCCAATTGCACAGGTAAGTCTTCCCGATTGGCTTTTCTTTATAGATCACCCAACAAAGTTATCCTGCAGCTGGTTAATTTCCGATACATGCCTCTTCCTTACCGCGTACCCTTCACACAAGCGTGTGGAGTTTTCTGGACATTGTATCTCTCTATTCTCAACTCAAGGTACGTCAGTTCTCCTGGTGCAATGAGGAACCTACACGTGTTCACCGACGACACTTTATCTTGGCAGAGAGAGCAAACGGCAAGACGACGAGCTTACTGTGAAACGACTGCAAACGCCAATAGACGCATAAGTACCTCAGTCATGAACGACATCGAAAGTGCCGCAGCCCACCAAAACTCCATCCTACCAACACATCAAGTGACTCCCCATATCTGATGTAAATTTTCATCCCTATGTATATCCATGGACTTACCTCTGCTTTATTGTTGTGACACCACCATGTAGCCCTAGTACCAGATTTCGTTATTTCCCTATCTGTACCTTATTTTTCGATTTGTTGTTGCATATTCCATCTTGCATACTCCATCTTCCCCCACCTACATACCGTGATGGTTTTTCTTTCTTAACCTCCGGTGCAGTGCCTTTGTATGAGGTGAATTAGATCGCATACAGTATTGGTCCTTTTTCATTTTGATTATAGGTGTAGACCCCTTCCATACTTAGAGAATAGACAGTTTAAATTGTACCATGCTGTCTTTGAATTCCCAGCTCAGATGCGTCGTTATTATGCAGCACAATCTACATAGCACAAATGCGAATAAATCAGGAAGCACCATATTTATGCTTGAAGTACGCCGGTGGTAGCGTCAACAACACATCCACAAGCGGCCGCTCTACCACTACCAACTCGTCCTTCGTCAGGAAATCGCAGGCCAGCATAGGGCGATACTGTGTTATCATCTTATAGTCCCGCCACTGTCCGGGCTCGTTCTCCTCGCCCCCAGAAACTGGCGGTACAGACATCTCGTGCTCGCGGCGCCTCTTTCGCCCGCCTGTGCGCACGGTTGTATCCAGGCTAACTTTGAACAGCCATGTTGCACCCCAAAAGAGTATATAGCGCGTCTTTCCCTGTTCGTCACCCAGAGAGCGTGCAGGGTCGAAGGAGACGCCGAGGACGGGATCGTGTGCTTGGGTGAAGCGCTTTGGGAGACTGGCACTGAGCTCTTTGCCCCATGCCGGGAATAAGCGGGTTTCGACATCGAATATCTGCACAGTGTTGTCTGGGAAGGCCAGAAGAAGCACAGAGGGGTGCATTGGGTCGAAGGCAAGAGCTTGCGCGGCGCGGGGAAAGGATGGTAGGATGCAGTGGTGCTGTTATAAATGTGATTAGATATATATTTTAAAGCCGAAAATAGGAAGGCAACAAAACTCACAGATATTAAATCGAGGTTGAAAATATGTGTTCGTGCATGGTTGTCCGATGTAGCGAGCCATTGACCGTCAGTGCTCACCGCTATCCGGTCAATACTGACAATTGCAGCCAAAGAGCTGACATCCTCGTCGTCCTCGTCGGCACTGCTTTCACTACTGTTTGCTTCATCTTCATCTTCAGCAGACGAAGCAGGAGGAGCCTGAGAGTCCACACCAGGCTCAGCCATTTCCACGTCACCATCGCCGTTCACATGAACATGGCCATTCACTGCGGTGGCGAATTTGTTTGAGGCTCGGCCTTTCATAACCCGGTCATGCGAAATGGAATCCTGAAGCCGATGGTGGTCGAATCGACGCAGGACGCGAGGCTTGTCGCCTGTGAGGCCGATGACAAGGACGTAAGAAGATATGGCGGTTGACATGACCAGCTTGGACGAGTCAGGCGTAAATTGGAAAGCAGCAGCACCTGTGGACAGTGGGTGAGTTGAGGAGGCCGGGATGTGCGCTTGGAGGATGGAGGAAAAGTCCTTCATTCGTTTAAGGTCGATTTGACCAGTGTCCTGTTATTGTACCCACATTAAGAACGGCAAGAAGGAGAAGAGGTGACACAGGTGCTTACATCGGTACGGAGTGAAAATAGCTTGCTTTCATACAAATCGGAGACAACAAGCCATCTACCATCGTCTGAGATTTCGTGGGTGGTGATATTTGAATGAACGTTGAGATCCATCTCGAGCACTTTTTCCCAACCACCTTCCCAGGCATCGGAGATGGGTTCGGGCTCTAACACCACCAGGTCGTCTTCCGGCTGCGCTTGTGGAGATCCCGCCTTGCTATCCGGCTTTTTCTGTATTCTCCAGACACTTAACCCAGCCTCTCGTGCACAAGACACCAACCGTGCCCCTCGCGCGACACCCACAACTCCTCTGGCAACATAAGCCAATTTCCGGTGATATGAGTCCTCAAATGTTGCCTCGGTGCTCGTGTTCAGCGGATTCATGACTCTAACGACGGTACTTGTGGGAAGCGCGGCGGGTGTTAGCACGACAGACATGTCGAGCCCTCCAGATGCGAGAACGGGGGCAATATCGATAGCAAATTGTCTTTTATACGACGAAGGCAACGGCGTGTAAGGAGGCCAAATGGCTAGTGCCCGTACGTCGTGTGAGTGCATTCGTCGAGAGCATGTCTGCGTCCATCGGCTGGATGAGGGACCCTTGTCAGTACTGGATACTTTGACGAGTGCGAATTGGACGGTTTTTTGGTCCACACCAGATGTGTAGACAGCTTTACCTTCCTGTTGATATAATTCGTTGAGTTTGTCGTTATAGGTGGTTAACAGATGGTTGGGAACTCACTGGACTTATGGTCATGCATAAGACATCCGCACCATGGGCTTGGAAAGAATACAGTTGTGTACATGTCCTTGAATCCCAGAATTTGACCGTTCCTAACGAATCACCAGAGACTATTGTGCCATCACTGAAAGGAAATGCGAAATTGAATAATCTTGTTAATCTTGTTGAGCATGAGAAGAGACAAACCCAAGAACTCCAACAGTCCACACCAAAGTACGCTCGCCTCGTACTTTATCAACTCCCATTCTTTCAACTACCCTTCCACTGGAAACATCCCATTTCCGCAGACTGCTATCAGAGCCACCAGTGACCAGCCAAGAGTCGGTCCCATTCCTCCTCGTCATCGTCATCGTCGCTGCTCGAACCAGCGGAAGCGTCTGACATTTTTTCAGGTTGGGTTTTCCGCGGCACAGGCGGGCCCCAGGCGATGCTCAACATCCGGCACTTCACTCTGTCGAAGCGACGCGAGTGGGTCAAAGTATCGTTCGCTATGGATAGAATACGAACTGTGCCGTCTTCGCAACCGAGCGCGAGGGACGAAGAGGAAGGGTTGGCCGCGATGGACCATATTGATCCTCCTTGGGAACTAATGGTTCTCTGCGTAAGAGTTAGGGAATAAGCCAGTAAAATTTAAGGTGAAGGACTAGATGAAGTACCCGTATAGATCCCCGTTCCAGATCCCATTCTATGAGCTCACTGCCGCCGCCCGAGCTGAATAAACGAAGGTTCGATTGAACCGGGACCTCGTCTTGTCCTAGATCGTCTGGATGACGAATGACAAAAACTAAAGAGTCTACTTTTGATGGAAATGGACCTGGGAGTGTCTGCGGTTTTATCTTGTCAGTACCCATCTAAATGAAAAAGACATAGTCGAACCAACGCACTTTGCGCACAACCCATGCCTGCGAACATTGCGACTCCCTTTCTGCGCCCATCCATTCGCAGATATCAATGTTTCCATTCGCATGGCCAACGGCTAGGAGCCCAAATCGAAGTGGTTGTTTCCCAGCGGTAGACTTTTTCTTCCCCTTCACTGATGGCAAAGGCAATGGAGGGTATGCCAAAGCAGTTATCGCAGAAGGTGCATAATCGACAAACCGAGACCGATGGACAGAAAGCGTCACGGTGTCCCGTCTTTTGTCCATGAATTTTGTTGTAGTCCTGAAAAAACTGAGGCCGACGATGGCCTAGTTGTCCTAATATCAGGATGACTGCAGCGTTCCAAAACTTTTTCTCGGCTAATTTGCCCTGATCGGAAACGTGACCGAAATGGAACGGAAACCACATTCGTGTCGATTCTCCAAAGTTAGAACCTACCCACACAATCCGCCTCATATTCAACAATGTCGTTCCTTGGAAGAGGTAATGGGCCTGCTCCTGGAGGCATCAATACGGAAAAAATAGAGATGGCCGTTACGGAGTGAGTTTTGTGTTTCTATCGCGTCACCCAGAATTTCAAACCTTTCCTCTAGGCTTGACACGGTGACGGACTTCTTCAACCGGATGGTTCAGTCAGTATAGTTGGATGTATCTTACTTCCTTGGAACTAAAGAGATATGGACAGGTCATGTCATGCAAAATGCATTGGCACGCGGTACGCGGAAGCCGACCTGAACAAGGGAGAAAGCGTGTGCATTGACCGCTGTGTCGCAAAGTTCAACGAAGTGCAGAAGAAGGTCGGGGAGAAGCTCCAGAGTCGAGGAGCAGCCAATGCTGCTGCAGGAGCCGGGGGGGCAACTGGTGGATTCACCTCACTATAACCTTTTGGACAGCACATCGACCATTCATTACTTCATATGATACACAACCAGCACTATTCCAAACCGACGCCATTCTATATAATCCCGTCGATAAGACAAAACTACGACCCCGGCAGTAGATGAATTAATGAATAGAGGACCTAGAAACTGCCCCGACACACCCCATATCTCCAGAATAAAACTGTTTAGTTTCCGAAGCTCGGGAAACATTCTGCCATTGTTTTCGAGTGCTTATTTGCTGAGTGTTCTTCCAAACTGTAGGTTGATTCAGACCCTGATATCAGTGGTAGCAGTTGTCGAAAACTTACGCGGGCGCGCGAGTAGTGATTAACTGGCAGAGCTGTCAGAGAACGGATATGAAGGAAAACGAAGCGCTCACAAATGATTGCTTGCAAGTAGCACACACTATAGATTTAGCAGCCTCGTTGACTTTGGCTTGACTCTTCTGTTTGTTTGTAGATTTCTCGTTGCGCTCACGCTTTTGAGCAGCTTTAGCACCCTGCAGATAATGATCAATTTAGAAAGGAACAAATCGGTTGGCATCTACTGACGTTTCCCATGAGTATTCCAAAGGCAAAAGGGTATTCAGGTATAACAAATTATAGGGCGAAACAAGAGAAGAAGGACAAGACGAGAATGAAGTCAAGGTGAGCAGCGGAAGGATTCAATAATTGTCCTGCCTCTTACGTAATACGATCACCATCGACCAACCGGAACCGGAATAACTATGCCGCTATCTTTTCCAATGACAATGCACTGGATGGACTTTTTTCTTAAGCGGCCCTTCGGATCGACATCGTGACTCAAGCTTCAAGGCTTTCTCATGAGCTTTCGTTTTGGCCCTCTCCTTCCGTTCTGTTATTTCCCATAGAGCTTTCACCACCTCTTCAAGAACAGTCATGTCAACTTCATTCTCCTCGATCGCAGACCAGATCAAATTGGATATCATATCCAAGACCCATGCGCTTGATAACGCAAGCAAGAGGAAGGAAATCTCTCGGACGTTCATCTGTATGCGATATGCAGTTATTTGTCTCGACGAACGCTCGCTAAAGATTTCACCATACAGCCTGACACTGTTACAGGTTGAGCTCAGTTATGTTGTTGCAAAATAATGAGGGATCTGAGTGCATAATGCAGTGCCCACCGAGGAAATGTACTCTTACGCCACCCTTGCTACACTTGGGGACGACGTTTACTTCGAGCCTTCCACTGCGTCTGTATTATATTTCCAAGTGGATGCCTTGCAAGTACTCAAAGGTGTCATTTTACTCACAGAGCTCTAGAAGCACATATCGCCCAAATAACGGGCAAGGAAGCGGGACTGTTCCTTTCCTCCGGGTCTGCTTCGAACCAGATTGCATTGCGCACCCATCTCAAGCAACCCCCTTATTCTGTTATTTGTGACCACCGTGCACATATTCACAAGTGAGCACATCCGTCTCGTCTACATTTTACTCGCATTCTTAGTTTCTGCATGTTAGATATGAAGCTGGAGGAACCGCCTTCCATTCTGGAGCCACTGTCCTTGCGGTGATCCCTTCTAACAGTGAGATATAATGTTCTCGCTTTCAGTATACCTTACGAACAAGCTTCAGAGCACCATCTCACCCTGCAGGATGTGAAAGATAACATCATCATCAGCAACGATACTCATTTGTAAGTAGTCTAGAATGTTTTTTAACTATATTCTAATTTTTGGCTACCAGTGCTCCGACTGAAGTCGTTGCACTTGAAAACACACTAACGGGACGATTATTCCGCAAGAGGAGGTCATTGCCATCTCGGACTATATCCATTCCTTGGGCTTGAAGATGCATCTTGACGGTGCAAGAATATGGCACGTTGCTGCGGAGACTTCGACTCCTCTCAAAGAATTATGTGACCCCTTTGATTCTGTCAGCTTGTGCTTCAGCAAAGGATTGGGTAAGAAGAGCACCTATCTCATCCACTCATTCCTCCTCATGGAGTCTATCTAGGCGCGCCTGTCGGATCTTGCCTTGTAGGCACAAAGGAATTCATCGCGAAAGCACGCTGGTTCCGTAAGCTGTTCGGTGGGGGCATGCGCCAGACAGGCATCCTAGCAGCCTGCGCTGCATACTCTTTGACCAACAACTTCCCACAACTTCCCCGTGTTCACACTCTCGCAAGGAAGTTAGAGGCTGGACTTGAGGAAATAGGCGCGAAGATTTTGAGCAGGGCTGAGACGTGTATGGTGAGTGTAACTTTGTTTTACATGTCAGAGAATGGGTCTTAAAGTTTTATTTGTAGATATTCTACGATCCGTCTCCACTAGGAGTCACTTATGATGAAATCGGAGACAGAGGATCGGCGCTCCCAGAACCCCTCTTCCTCGGTGGTTCACGCCTTGTTGTTCACATCCAAACCTCAGATGCGGCCGTTGAGGATTTCTTAGGCATCGTTCGCCAACTGGCAGAAGAGAAACGAGCTGCTGGTTTTGTGAAGCCACAGGAGCAGGCCAATGGCGAAATAAAGGATGTCTACGTTAGACGAGTATCCAAGGCTGCAAAATAGACAATCCACGAGTATTGGGAAAGATTTTTGGGCAATACGTTCAGTAGAAATTATTCTATTTATCCATGATCTAGAACGCGAGTGTTCGAGATAAAATATATGTGATGTTGTTCCATTATTTAATGCGTCAATTAGTACAATTGGATAGTAAAGAAGAGCGACTATTATCAAAAGGTTAACCTATCGTCGAATTAGTAGGCTTCATAAGGGATTTCTTCCTCGTCGTCTACGACGAAACTCCCGACAAGATAATGATCGAAGTTCATCATCTGGTGGTGGTGGAGAACTGGATGGTAGAACTTCGCGTTGGTCTCTAGCTCCATCAATTCTGCCAAAAGGCTTTGGGCGGACTGGGCGATTGGCGAATGCGGGCCCTTTTCCATCTAAGTGAGCCTGAGTGAGTAAGCTTCGACGATAAACAAGACTCTGGTTGTACGACGGAGACATCTGGGTGGCTGGAGAATTCTTCAAGAACATGCGGTCCGACTCGCTCTCCACGTCATCTTCACTGTTCGAACAGCCTTCACTAACCTCGTCGCCTGAATGAGCTGCTTCTCCGTCGAATAGAGGATTCATGTTCCTGGCGAGAAGAGAGGGCTTCGTACTTTTGCGCTTATTTTTTCTCTCTTTACCACGAACGGGTGTTGACTCGACACGACGAAGGCGATGCTGAGATGGTGGCAATTCTGTTGCCGGGGATTCAGGTTCGTCGAAAACTATCCGGCGCCTCTTGGCCAGATTTCCCAATGGTCGAACCGGATAGGACGGTTCTGGTATACTATGACTGGGGTCATTTGGTGAGGCCAAAAATCGACGCGGAAGAGCTGGAGGGAGCATTGTTGTCTTGCCTTTGGCCTTGACCTGGTATAGGGGGCTGCTTGAGGGCCACGCGCCAGGAGAGTTATGTTGTAATGTGTTCGTCTTTTTTGAGGGCGATAATAGAGTAGGTGAAAAGTTTTGATGTGCCAAGGATGGGCTCCGGCGCCATGAGTTTTTTCGACTGACTGGTCCTAGTACCGCTACCGCTTGGTTCGATGAATTGTATCGAATCGTCGGCGAAAGCTTCACCAGCATCGGAGGTATCGACGACATCGTCTCTCAGCACCGGTCGCGATATTTCAATCGAATCATCTCCGACATTGTATGCGTTCAAGAGCTGGAGCGTGTCGTTTCGGAAGGACTGGAGATGAATCAACAATCTCGAAATCTAGGTTATCCTCGTCGTCATCGACTAGCCAGGCCATATCCTGATCGGCGACTGAATCCGTCGTCGTTAGGTGTAGGCGTTTGGTCACGGGAAAGAGAGTCTTTCCGTTTAGAAGATCTATGGGAATATTCGGAATCGGAGAGTTCGATAATAGACCCATCGACCTGCTTCTCTGGGGACGGGTCGGGAGTCAGCGACAAAGCTGGTACAGGAGTCCTAGACCTCGACTTGGCCTTTCCTTTCGTAGATATTGAAGGTAAAACAACACCTTGTTCAATGTCCATGTCGTCTGAGTCATCGGCTCCCTGTTTGGAAAATTGGCTAGAAGTGTATTCCTTCACCTTTTTCTTCTTGTGGGCTTTACTTCCACCCAAGGTGGCAGATTTCTTCAGCTTGCCCTTCGGAGCACCTTTTCCCTCAGCAGAGGGACCGGCAGCCGCGGATTGAGTCCGACGAGGAGGAGCAAGAACGCGTCCAGATTCGATGTCTTCGTCGGTATCATCGTCTTGGCCACATGCATCGAAATCCTTTGCCAAAGTCACCTTCTTGCGTTTCTTAGTGCCTTTGACTACCAGGTCTCGGACCGACACAAAACCGGTGGTTGCACCGTCAGGAATGTTGCGCGCAAAGTCGTCGTTCCTCTTTCTCTTCGTTCCGGCGGCAGACGCGTGTTTCTTCGGAGAGCCCTTCTTGCGCCCTTCCTCTCTGACATACTCCTCGATCTCGACCACTTTTTCGATGCATTCCGGTTTAATATGATCTGGAATGAGGCGTTCGACGTCACCGTAGAGTTCGTATAGCTCTCCTTTATTGACGACTTTCTGCACTTCCTTGTAAGTCGATTCGGCTTTTTCAATGTTCTTCTCTTCTCTGCCTTCAGCTAGTAAAGCATGGATTGTCCCTTCACGTTTGCGACCAGTTCGTCCAAAGCGTTGGATCTGATATTTGTGAGTAAATAGAAGTTGGACATGTATATTCATACGTACCATTCGGGTAGGGGCTTTATCAGCATCGTAGCAGACAGTTATGTCGATTTCACCGATGTCAAGACCCTCTTCTCCAATACAAGTAGCAACCAGAACATTGTACTCGCCAGCCTTGAATTTCTTGATGACCTGGGTTTGAATGATAAGCGAAATTCAGTCATGATAGATGATTGTACGAACCTCAAGCTGTTCCTTCTGGGCAAGTCCTTTCTTGCCTTGCTTATCAGTCCCTTGCCCAATAAACCTAGCTGCGCGAATCAAGGGCCGCTCCTTGTCCAGTTCCGCTACTATCTCGTCAACCACTCCTCTGTAAGACGAGAATACCATGATTTTCGTGTCGTCGACTTCACCTCCAGGTTCATCAGCGAGTTTTGAGCCGAAGTGATTAATAAGGATGGATTTCAGCTTCTCGACTTTAGGGTGAACAGCCCATCCACGGGCACGTTGCGTGTTGAGCTCTTGCATAAGAGCGCGGAAATTGGGGTCGTCCTTGAGCCTTTTGCTGGCTGTGCTTTTTTTCTTCCCTCCTTCTGCGTCTTCGTCTGGCTTGTCGTTGGATATTTCTTCGAGGAAGATGTAGCAGGCTCCGAATGAGCCAGTTAGCTAAGTGTTATGTCAATGGCAGGTCTGCAAGAGAAAATATTCAACAAGACGCACAAGATATAACATTGCCCTGGCCAGTTTTCCCAGTAGTGAAAGAGAGACAAAGAACTTCCTATCTTTGAGCGTTTGCATTGCGACCTGGGGTCTATAAGGGTGCAAAGAGATAGCATTATCACTGGGAAAGAAGACGCCAGCTTTTTGAAGAGGCTTAATGTGGGGCTAGAATCATTCTGTCAGTGAGAGCGAAATAGAGGTTTCTCAATATCACACACATCCATGACCTTGACCAAGAGGTCTCTTATTCTTGCAAGATCTTCATTCGCTTTGATGATATGTGGAACAAAATGCTAGGGCTTATAAGCATTGAGTAAAGTGAGTGTGGATAAATTTCTTACCTTCTTGTGGATATATTGCTTTAAATCCAAACTGTTCTCATCCCGAATTTCAATCCGACTGATATGTAAACCATCTATCAGAGACTGAACGGCTTCAGGATTATTTCCAGGAGTGGCAGTCAGAGCAAGAACACGAAAATGCGGGTTTTTTGCCATCAGGAAACGAATCGCTTGGTTGTAGGCATAATCACCACTGCCGCGGTGAGCTTCATCTAAGAATGGCAGGTGATTTAATTATGCGATACAAAAAAAGGCAAGAAGACAGACAGACCTATAACGAGGAGGACAATATCACGGACGTCACAGTTCTCCTTGACCAAGTCATTAACGAGAGTTTGCGGGGTCATGAAAAACACTCGTTTGTTACTCCACTGAAGTTGCAATCAGTATTCGGGCTTGCCTTGGCGAGGGGGGTTTACTTACATGTCTGGCCCGCACTGAAGCGGCAACTTCGCCGTTCATTTCAATGCTATCGCCTGCCGGTATACCACAAGTTTCATGACACGCGTTGATTTGTTGCGATACCAAAGGCTTGGTCGGCGCAACGAATATGACCTTTCCTTCTGGAAACCAACGATAGTCTAATGAAAAATTCGTCGATGACATGTCAGAGAAAAGCAAACATAAACTCACAATTCATCATTACCACACCAGCAATGAACGTTTTACCCAAGCCCGTTGGTAAAGCCACTAGAGTATTTTCGAATAGGCAATTCTTAACAATGTTAAATTGATAATCTCGTTTTGGACGATTAATGGGAAATATCCAGTGTTTGGCTTCGAGAAGATCAGGAATCAATTTCATCGGAGGAGGCTGTAATCCCAATAGTCAGGAGCAGCAGAGGAAGTAGATGGAAGGAACTATACCGGTCTAAAGGGTTTATAGTCGGTTCAGCAAGTCAATAACATCCTCACGACTATAGGTATGTTACGTACCCAACTGTATGAGAAGTGTGAGTTAACGAATTGTCCAGCTTAAAGCCTAAAGTATATTATGAAACTTACGAGACACGAACGGAGCAGGAAACTGTTCAAATTCAAGATTCTCTTCTTCAGAATCATCATCTCCGTCTCCGGCCTTCCCTTTTCCTTTCACCTTTGGTTTCGGTTTGCGTATACCAGTCTTTGCGAATGCCGTTTGATCCCAGGTTTTTGTTTTGGGTGCCTGTTGGCCGAATGGATTCCGCGGTGCTGACTTGGTTCTTTCAAGTTGAGGTCTTGGCTTATTCGAGCTGGAAGATGCTGTCGGCGGCAGGATGTCTCCAAAAAGTGTCGTTTGCAGCTTGTTGCTAGACGTCGTGCGAGGCATTTTGCTTGGACCAGCAACTGGTTGGGATTTGTCAAGGTAAGCATTTTCGATAAGCGTGTCCAATCTAGCAGTTCATTTTCGTCAACGTCAAAAGACATATCATAGAAGGAGGGCTCCTTGTTGAGTGATGGTGGTGCCCTGGAAAATGCAATTGTAGATGTCCGGGACTGTTTCGCTGGTGCCGTTGGTTTGCTTGGAGAGAAGTGTGCTGCCTCAATAGCATCGAGTTGCTCCAGGGCAGAGGCATCAAAATCGTCGCCGTCAAAGTAGCCATCGGAGCTCATGGTATAGGTTGAGGACCGAGGTGGCTGACTGTTTAGGACGTCTGCCACCTTGACGCGTTTTGTCACGTGCGCGTTCAGTTACGGGCGTCAAGTGCCTTTCTTCAACGAACCACGATCTCTGCTTGCCTTATACCTAGCATGTCTGCGAACACCATTGCCCGCTGGAACGCAATACCGATTGAGCGTTCCAACGATGAAGCGGCGACAACTCCTGCAACGTTGAAGGTACTCACTCCAACTTCGCTCCCCTAATCGTCTCCGTTACTGCCCTCTGTCCCTTTCTTCACCCCACCAGCGTGGAAGACCAGATGACGATGAAGACGACGACGATATCTCGTTGGTCTCTCGTTCCCCGTCGCCCCTTTCCCATGATGACGCCATGGACGTGGACGAATCCCACCTCCATAAATATGATGAATATATCCGACGGCCGGCTCGGGAAGTCATAACTGTAGAGACAAAAATCAAGCCTTCCAACAAGGGTTTCGCTCTTCTCGCGAAACTCGGCTGGGTAGCAGGTCAACCGGTGGGATTGTCTGGCGAAGGTGTGCATGCAAACACCTTTACAATCTGTTGATTCTGATAAAGAACTGCAGGCCGAGTTGATCCTATCCCGTTTCACATCAAATCGGATTTGACAGGACTCGGAAAGGCAAGCCAAGATGTCCGTATGATCGAAGAAACGGTATCTCAAAGACGAGGGCTCGACTCGGAGCGCCAGCAGCGCGAAAGTGAAGAACAGCGCCGATTGCGAGAAGTGCGTGCCGCCGTCACCCATTACTAACGGAAATTCAATTTAATAACTAAACTCTTCCCCTGCAGGACACCGTCGCCCGCAAAACCGCCCTAGAATCCGAAATTTCCTCTACCCTGCGTGCATTCTATTGCACCCTATGTGACAAACAATTCAAAAATGTCGCTCAATACGACGAGCACACAAATTCATACGCGCACCACCACAAAGCCCGCTTCAAAGACATGCAAGCCAACGTCCGCATAAAACCGCAGGACGAAGTCGAAAAAAGGAAAGAAAAGGAGCGCAAGCGCGAGGAGAAAGAGCTCCGCAAGATCGCTGCTGCGAGCGGCATAAAAATACCCAAGCCAGTCGCTATCCCAAATCCATCTATTACTCTAGCCCCTCCACCATCGTCGTCTGACAACGACAACGCCAGCGTTAGCACCATGGAAGTCGATCCCAAATCCACTGAGCCAAAAAGGTCTAATTGGGCCTCCGGCCAAGGCAGCAATAGCCCTGCACCTTCCCATGGCGGGTCCGGCTTCAGCAAATCTGGCTGGGCTACCGTGGGCGGCCCCTCCTCAAACTCCAACCTCGCTTCTTCTAGCCGGTTCGGTCCGCCCCCTTCCTGCCAGCTCTCCCTTCCCCGTCGAACCTGCGGCAAATCCAAACCCAAACCATGTTCCCACCTTCCGCAACGCCGGGTGGACGTCCTTGGATACGGGAAGCTCGCTTCCCCCTCCCTCAGCATCAAATCCGAATCACCACGGATACGAAGCTGCTCCCCCTCCAGTGCCGAATGCTTCTACTCGTGGAAGTTGGTCCAGAGGCTTTGCATCGACAACCGCGGCACCCTCGCCACCACGCCAAGAATACGACCCTGCTCCTCCTCCGCCTTCCAATGCTTCTGGGCGTGAGGGTTGGTCTACGGCGACTAGCTCCTCATCTGCTGGCCTTGGTTCATCGTCTTCTTCACGACAGTGGCAGAGTTCCTTCGCATCTGCAGCACCACCGCCACCACCACCACCTTCTGACCCTGTGCAATCTCCGCCTGTCCAGCCTCCTGCATCACACCCTGCGCCAGCTCCTGAGCACAAACCCGCCCGCTCAAACTGGCAACAGTTCCAGAAAGGTGTTGGGAGACGAAAATGACCTTCGTTCATGCCTTTGCTCTACGCGCTCTCACAGCTTTCTCTTACTTGCTTTCATATTTGTATCTTGCTTTCCAGTGCATGCGTCATACGAAAAACAGCGAAGAATGTTTCATTACTCTGTAACTAGGACTACTTCAGCGAGAAGAAACGGGAAGCCACGGAAAATACTAAATAGCTACAGTTGGGGGCGAGGCAGGTGTTCACGAATAAAGAACTATTGATTGTAATTCAGACGATGTAAAAGTAGTAAAAAAAATATGACTTTAATTGACAACATCGTAGCAAGAGATAAAGAAAACGAGGGAACGGAGCTCCTCGACAAGGACGGAGCAGTGGGCAAGATCATCACTACGAGGAGGCCAAGGGGATATACACAATCGAAGAGCAGGCAGGCGAGTCCGAAATCGAGATTCCGCGATGGGATTCGGAGAGAGCAAGCAGCCAGCAGCCACGCGCAAGGATGCGCACCTTTTACTCCGAGTCGCTGCCGGAACTGTCTGAAGCGTCACTCGAGTCCGACGAGTGCTCGCTGTCGTCGGCTCGTCGTGCTGGGGCAGTGGCGACATGGCCGCCGTTGCCCTTCGAAAAGGGCCATGCGCTCTTCCAGCTGGCGGATCTTCTCCGCCTCTTTCTCCTCGTCCATGCTCTTGCGCTTGAGGCCGCCTGTACCGGTACCCTTGCCAGTGCCGATTGCGTTTGGGTTGCGCAGGCTGCCGTATTGGACGGAGGACGTAGTTGTAGAGCTTCGTGAGGACGCTCGACGGCAGCTGATCAATTTCTAGCTCGATCTCCTCGGTGCTCTGCGAGTTGATATATGGTTAGGGCCAGAGTGCAAGGGCGAACAAAAAAGGGAGACCGAAGGGTGATGGCAATGAAAGAAACTCACGTCTCTGATCTCGGGGACACCTTCATGAATGATCTGAATAACGCGCTCCAGACGAGCGCCGTCGAGCTTGCCAATCGACTCGCTGAGATCCTTCTTCTGCTCAAAGGTAAGAACGTCGTCATCGGTGATGGCCTTCTTTGGCTTTTTCTTGTTTTGCGGTTTAGGCTGTTTGGGAGGTGCCTTTGAGGTCGACGCCACGGGGGCTTTCTCCTTCTTGTCCTTCTTTTTCTTCTCTTTCGGCGGTGGCTTAACACCCTTGAGGGACTCGAGGTTGTTCCTCATGGCTTCAATCTGGCTTTCCATAGCCGCAATTTTTTCTAGATAAAACAAGGTCTTGGGTATGAACAGTGACACAGATAGAGAGACAATCGTACGTCGACGCTCCACTTCTGAATCGTCCTCCTCCTCCTCCTCTTCGTCTTCGCTAGCTTCTTGACTATGGAGGGGTGGGAGGACTCTTCCACTTTTCGTCAAAGAGTCGTTGTAGCTCCTGCCCGGCAAGGTTGACAGGTGTACCCGATGGATTGAAAGTGAAACAATTGCGGATCATCAACTTGAAATCATCGTAAAAGTTTTGCGCAGTAATGTATTCCCCGCCGTCAAGCTTTTTCCGAATCGTTGACAAGTCCATCGGTTTCTTGATGATCTTTGGATAACTCGGGATTTCGAGCTTCTGCCAGTCTATATCACGTGGATATCAGGAAAAACGAGTACGAGTACGAGTACAGGTATGACTCACCGACAGGCTCGTAGAAAGGATATGCAAAGTTGTAGTACTGCTTTCGATTCAGCTCGAGTAAAATCTTCGCGCAGTACTTTAGTTGCTCAGAAGTCCCATCAGTCTTGCTTCTTTTGCCTTTTCTGTTCTTCTTTGGAACATCCGCATAAGGTAGGTCTTTGGGAGGCGGTGGATGGATTTCGCGCTTGGGACGACCAACTGCTTCTGCCTCTGAACGTCGGATGACAGGCACGGATGTAGAGGCCCGCCGAGCAGGCTGAGCTTTCTTGGGTGCGACGACTGGCGGGGGTGGCGGGGGCGGAGTTGCAACTTTTTTCACGACAGGAGGTTTGGGCTTCTGTGAAAAAAGATCAGCGCCGAAATTGGGTAATACACACGAAATAACAAACCTCGGCTCGAGGGGGCAAATGTTTGATGGACTTGTCAAACACGTCTTCCATTCTTTTTCCCATAGCGGCAACGACATGGTCAGGGCCGTTGAAGGTTGCAGCGTTCGATACCATCAGACGGATGTCGACAATAAATTCCTCGGCGTGATAATAACGAGGGTTGTGAGGATTGGGGTCAGGCTTTTGGGGATTGGAGGAAATGAGCTTGCGCTCGACGGTTGAAAGGTCCATTGGTGTTTTGATGATGGAAAAATAATGTGGGATGTTGAGCGCGATGGGATCGACTGGGTGCGCGAAAGGGCCGGCGTCCTTCAACTTTTTCAAAGATCGAAGTGTTGAAAAAAGGAAGCGGTGTTGAGGAATGGTGATGGAGGATTCCTGTTGAGGGAAAGCGGTGGACGTGGACCCAGCCGTGGTTGGGGGGACGGTGGAAAGGGGCGGTGGACTCGCTGGATTAGACGCTGGAGGTGGAGTGGCGGACTTCAGACGAGCGACGAAGCGAGATCAGCACGCCCTGGACGGCGTACAGAAAGGAGAAAAAAAGGAGACGCACATGTGTCATGGAGGCCATGTCGGCATCCGAGTACATCCTCGCCCTCTTCGCTGGCGGTTCGTGGTCGTCGCTGTCCTCTGGATATGACCTGGTGACGGATGGCGCGCTGCCGCCATCGATGCTGGCCATGGAGAAATCACCAGAAATGCCAGGGGTCGCGGCCGGTGTCTGAGAGTCACTCATGACGACATCGTGGCCGTTGAGCTCGCCGTTAACGCCGTCGATCTTGGAGTCCTGAAAGGAGGCTGCAAGGAAACAGGTGAGAGCAGGGCTCTGGCGGGGAGAGGGGAGGCGTACTGGGGGCGTCGAGGGCGTCGATGGGCTTGACGGGGAGGGGCTCGTGACGGACATCGCTCTCCTGCTCGTTGTCGTTGTAGTCCATGTCGATGCGGACATCGGGTGCGGCGGCGTCGACGGGGGTTTGTGGAGAGTCTGTGGCCGGGGAGGGATGGTTATCAAACGAGTTGTGAAGCACTTTTTCCGATATACCGTGTAGGACGCCGTTGTGACCCGGGAGAGCGTGGTTCATTATGTCGGGTGACTGTCACGCGTGACGGATGGGAAGGCAAGGGAAGATTTTTGGGGAGTTAGGGGGATCCCATCCTGCCTAGGTCTTTATAGCTCACAGAATTTAAGGTTCAGATCTCCCGCGCTGGGGCCATCAACATAATCTCCTGCAACGCCCTTCCCGCCCCCCGCCCATTCCCGCCTCGTGCTACAGCGTACATACTCGCCACAGCCTACTCCTCCTTCTCCTCTGTCTCCTCGCCTGCTGCAAACACGGGCACTGGCTGGTTCGTCTTCCAGGCTGCAGAACAAGGTTTCGGAGTCAACCGCCACGTCAGCAAACAACACCACACAGAAAATTGTCTCGGCACGTGCTCGCCACCCGCGCCTTCTCTGGGGCTTACCTTTTGTCCACTGCGGATCCTTGTCGTCCGCGTACTTGAGCAACGCCTCCCGAGGCTGTAGAATTCACCGTCAGTCCAAATAAGCGTGGGAAGCCGCCAGGGGGCAACCTCCATCAATGGATATATTTGTATCAAGGGGCCCCCCCGACTCCTGATCATACTCACATCGACGTCCCGGGTCGTGTCCCGCACCAGATTCTGCACAACGTGCTGAGTAGCGCTCGCACCGACCCTGCCTCCCTTTCCAGGCCCTGTCACTGGCAGCTCCGGGCGTCTGCTCTTCTTCGGGTCCATCCGCTCCTTTTCTCGCTTCCTCTTCGTCCCCCGCCCAGGGTCCAGATCCCGAACATGGGCAGCGCATGCGGCGTAAGAATGGTCGGCGCAGTCAACGCGTCAGACACATCCTCGATCGTCACCTTCCTTGGGGGGCCTTTGCTCAGCAGCAACTTGGCTCCATTTAGGGACGTAACCGGCGAGTACAGGACCACAATTTGTCCGTTTGAAAGCCCTGTCACAATCTATCAATGCACAACACCGGCACACACGGATAAGCATTCATGGAAAAAAATACCATCCAAGGGACGCACTTGATTAATTTTCGAATGCCAGGCTACCTTGACTGGTGTTGCCTCCACCGCCAGCGATTTCACCTCCTCCAGCCCATCTTTCTTCAAAATAACCAATCTCCCCTGCCCTCCTTTCGCAGTAGCACCCGCACCTGTGATAACGTATTTATCATCTGGGCTGAATGCGGCATTCGTGCTCGGATATAATGTGGTCAGTCCGGAATGTACAGCGAGGGGCTTTTTGAACGACCGGAGATCCCACACTGAAACGCGTGTAAGTTGGTGTCCAATCGATGTAAGCGATAACTAGCTGAGAGAACGCACATTTGACTGTATCATCACCACCCCGCGTAAGCACTGTCTGCCTATCCACCGAAAATACAACAGAGCCCGTCTCCGTCCCCTTTACGTGCGCATTCTCGATGCTCATATTGGGCCTCACAAAATTCGAGCTCGTCTGCCACATGTGCAAAGCCCCATCAAGGCAAGCTGTGGAAGTTGACGTAAAACATGTGAACAGCCGAAGATATTTTTGAACGAATATAAGCGCACCTCCTCCGATGAGATTGCCATCAGGTGAATAATTGCATGCCGTGACCTTTGTTCTAGCGCCTCGCTCCTTGGATTTGACGACTATGACTGTCTTCTGTTTTCGCTTGTTCTCCACATCCCAGATTCTGCAGAGAAAATGATGAAATTGATAGGGCTGATAATTGACTCGAACACTGACCTAATAGTCGAATCAGCGGAACTGGTGATAAAGAGCTTGGGATCCTTGGGGTGCCAGGCACACGACGTCAGTTCACCAACATGTCCTCTACATTCGGGCAACACCGTCAATCGATAACCCGGCAGACACAGAAGAGAAGAACTGACGACGTATTCTTCATGTCGCGGATGTACGGGTCTCCCTTGACAAAAGTAGCCCTAAGTAGTCAGGGATTGGCACCATGCTTCGAAGCAAGCAAGAATATATACGCACTCCTCTTCCCCATCTCTGTCAAATATTTTTGCCTGGGTCGTTCCCGAGATGCACAGGAATTTCGAACCGTCGTTCGAAAATTTGAGATCGTTCACCTATAGAAACAGTAGCCATTCTTTAGCGACAGTGCCAATGGAAGAAAAGAACTGGCCGACAGCGCACATAATACGTCCCAGCAGGCTCCCAGCTCTTGAACGGCTTACACCGCATATCCATGCCACCAAAGTCCCATAGCTTGCTGTCATAATCATACGAACCTGAGATAATACGCGCACCAGAAGGGTCAAGCGCAAGGGCGGAGACGACCTTTGTGTGGTCCTTGAGCGTTATTTCATGGGTAATTGGAAACTGTGGTAGGTCGTCATCCTCATCTTCTGACGGATCATATTCCGGTTCCTCAACGCCGTCTTCTTCCTCCATGTTGGGATTGGGCGGAGGAGCGGGGCCCTGGTCTTCCTCATCATCACTGTCACTATCCTGAGACGCAGGAGCCTTGTTGGGCAAAGACAGTGATGAAGGGCCCGCAGCAGGCCCAGCAGCAGGTCTGGCAGGAGCTTGAGGACCCTTCAAGATAGGCAGACATCTTAGTTAGACTGCGTCAGACAACATGATGAACGCGAACCTCCTGGCGTTTGTTTTTGTCGAAGCGCGCGGGGTCGAGCTCTTTCTTTGGGTGGCTTTTCCAAAGCCAGCAATGCCCATGGCCGCAAACACGTCGATATCCGACATCTTGAGGGAGAACGAGATGAGTCCGCGCTAGTCTGGAGGACGAACCACGGACTTACATAAGCCTCATTTGGTATCGTCCAAATTAGGGAAATGGCCCAAAGTTACGCGGCTGCATTTACCGCATTTACTGGTTCCTTCCTGCCGCCATCCTTCATCTCTCCTGACTCACCTGCCACCCTCCGAGAGCGACGATGCTCAAACGACAGAGGCCCTCTTCTTCCGCTGCTTGCGTCCCCCAGCATCCCGTTCATCAGCGACGCTCCCGGCGACCTGATCGAACGCAACTCGAAGCGCAGACGGACGCTGCCCCCTGTGCTGGACGGCGCATCTCGTGGTTGGGCCAGTGCTCCCCAAATTGCTGACGACGGAAGAAGACGAGTATCACTCGGATTACGAGGAAGAGAATGACGATGCCTTCGCGTCTTCCTGCTATCAGGATCACCAAAACACCTCCGAGTACAAATCCGCCAACAGTATCCTGCGTGAACTGCACACACTGCACCAGCATAGGCTTTTATTCTCACCTTCGAAACCGCATGTACATGCCACTCCTCTGAACTCAATCACCTACCCGTTAAATGCCACGCAGCACTTGCAACCCCCTGTCCCAATGAAGGGCCATATGTCACAGCCAGGGAGCTTACACACTACTTCTGCTTACAACCCAGTCAGCACTGAGAAGGGATGTCAACCTCAGCTTGGGGGCACTTTTTCTGAGGAGATTAACCGGGTTACCGAACGCTATGAATCTATGAACAAGTGTGTGACTCTGACAGCCTGCTTTCTCTTCCAGACTAACTACTCTATTTTCCTTTTAGACGGTTAGGATTCATTATTTCTATCACGTAGACGTGACCTTGGCTCGCCGGATGGGATATCCGGTACATGACAGTGCGTACCCTCTTCCGACTATTTGCACTCTCTCAACTCACACGTTATTGTGAACTTTAGCACAGATCGTTTAATTTCAGTTCCTCCTTTAGATTGACTGCTATCTTATGACACCCTTGCATTCGCATTCCATGCATTATCTGTACCACTAGGCAATCTTCTCATCCCATCTACTGTCATCATTCCTTCCCAACGACATCATTGTTTTTAATCATTCTAATCAACCAAATATACAGCTTCCATGAATTATGCATTATTTTTAAAATTGTGTAAATATTTGCGACCTGTGTCGTGTACTGCTAGCCAAGCGCTCCGTCAGATGCTATGACGGGGAGATGAAATCCAGAAGACTTCAAGATGACCACGACCATTTCATTGACTTTCAGTCTAGAGAAAACTTGATTGGTTCCCCGAATATTGTACTCAGTTCCTCCGAGAGCAATCCGTCAAGGGTCCTATTGTCTCTAGGAGTACACCCATGTTCTTGTCTCTTCGTGGTAGTCATATCGTTTTGGCCCACTATACTCAGGATTGATTAAATTACACCGTCGAAGATACCCACCAACGAGAGCCGCCATACCTAATCGGAGAGGAAAGCCAGATTTGCTTGTTAGGTGGTTGCTTATTGATAACATACGTCCCGGATTGGCCTAGATGAAGTGTAAGCACACCACTCTGCAAAGCGCGAATTCAGGTCCTAAGTGAGCTTCTTGGATGTGCTGCTTCGTCTAATCCACGTACGTGATAGTCCACTTCGTGATTCGTATTCCCCCGAGTCTCGACTAGCTCCTCCAGCGTGGCAAGTATATCATCCATAGCTTTGTCTGACAACGCATGGTATTCATCCATTGACAAATGACTGCAACATTGCGTTAGAAATCCATCATCGCACCTCAATGCCAACCAGCGACGAACCTCTCATTTACTTGCGGCGGAGGTGTCGCCAGCGTCCGACGCGGTGTCAAGGCAATCTTTGCGACTAAAGGCAGTCGTGCTCTGTGCAGTGCACATCTTTGAAATGGGAAACGGAGTAAGGAGGCTGCAGAACATCGGGTAAGTGAGCGTAGAGTTTGCGAGAGCATCTTTTCAGGTGAAGTCAATTTATTTCTGCCATTTAGCTGGGATCACGCACGTGCCACGTCGCGTCTCATCACGTGAGAATGGCGCGTCTTTTCAAACTCCGTTTGACGCTCGTTACTTTTATCTTGGACTCGATCGAAATGCCTTTAGTCCAGGCTGCTTTATTCCCCGCCGCGAGATCTGGACCGGTCAGCCACACAATTGTCAGCCACACACTGGGTGTATAAAAGGCCTTCTCAATCCCTCTTTCGTTTCTTCCCATCTTGACTTAACTCCCCCACCTTCAGCTTGACCTTGGGGGCCTGTCCCTTTCTGCCTATGCTCACGCCATAACTTCGGTCGCTACCATCCTCAACGAGCTACTATCGTTGAGGATGCAACAATATCTCGCCGCCCTCCACTCCCTTGGTACGTCTTTTGCACTAGCCCCTCATTCATCACCCCGCCTAATGTGGTTGACGTAGTCTCTCGGGCGTTGTGCTGCTAGCGCTTTCTGCGGTCTACTCCTACCGCCATTAACATCCCCATCACTACCGCCAGCAGTACATCATGTCTCGGTGGGCGACAGCCTCTATGAACATCGCCCATTAGTAAGACGCCTTGCTTTCATCTTTTATATCTCCCTTATCCGGTCTCAATAGTATTCACCCGACATTATATTGCCTCGATAATTCCCTATCTTATGTTCATCGAGTCTAAGCTCCACTATACCCCGCCTTGGTTAGTCTGCCTTCATTCCTCTCTTTGACACTGCATTTTCTGACCAACTTCGTTTAGAGTGGCAGAGCCTCTACCTGACGACGTATATAATTTCGCCGTCTCTCCGCCGCTTCTGGTTTTACGCAGGGGTCCCCAATTATTTGGTCCGTTTCTTCTCCAGCTTTCGCTCTCGAACGCCTGAACTCAACGATGTCCACTTTTTTCTTCTTGTAGCTATCAGTTTTGTGGCCAATGAAGAAGTTGTTTGGGTTCGGGGGTTAAAGACTGGCATCGTCGATGACGTCCTCGGTTCCTCTCGGGCTGCCTAACGGTCGAGACCTGCGTCAGGGGAAGTTCGAGTAAGCTGCTCCTCAAGGACGAGGTTGCTGGTCCTTCTCGACTCCCTGATGGTCGTTTGAGATCTGCGTCAGAGAGCGACTGATGACTGAGACTTTATCGGCACCAGTTCTTTTCAGGCTGCCCAAGGGTCCTCGTACCTGCGTCTGTCGAGTTCTGAAGATCTATTCCGCCTTGGCGACGTTGTTGGGTCTCCCTGGGCTGCCTAGAGGTCCTTGTTACCTGCGTCTGGGGGTTCTGATGAACTAGTCCTGGTGGTGTGGATGTTGGCCTTTCCAACGTCGCCGGCGCTCCCTGGACTGCCTAATGGTCGAGACCTGCGTCAGGGGGATCCTGGTGATTTGGTCTTATCTGACTGGATTGCCGGTTCTTTCCGGGCTGCCTATGGGTCGTTTGAGATCTGCGTCTGGGGCTCTGGGGATGGAGGACTTGCTGACCGTATTTATTTCCCGGGGGAGGGGAGTCCTCGCGGCTCTCCATGTGCTCCCTTGACGTGGGCCCCGGGCTTAATATTCGCGGTGGAACCAGCCACCCGAGTTGACCAAACGCACAAAATTTCCATCTTCAGTCTCAGTTCCTTGTTTGAGCCTGCTCTACTTGTCATTCACCCTGTGTGTTTACTAACGCCTTTAAAAACAGGGATTGATTGGCAAAGTACAGTACCTCCACTCCTCTGGCGGACACGAGGAGCCGCATTGGGTCGAAGACGCGTAGAAAATTTTCCACTTCAATAGTGATATTTGATTTAGTACTCCTTGAATGTTCCTGCCGGCTTTGCTCATAGGACTATAATGGCAATTGTACCGAAATGATTTGTACGCTAATATATTGTTTGTTCAGTCGAGCCCAAATGTACCATTTACATGAAGCGAACGGCCTAATGGCTCAAGTCATACAACTTGACCATAGAAAGTCAGGGAACATAAAATACTGGACGATGCGGTGATACGTCACGAGTTAGTAGTAGATGCATGACCTGAAGGAGGCTTCAAATGTCGAAAGCGATCACTTCCATTCTGGACGGACGAAAGTGATCAAAAGAACAATTTTCGAAGACAATTCTCATACTCATAACCAATTTAACATGTATTCCCAAGACAACTAATACAGGGCTTCCTCTGAATGGCACTGCCTGTCGTAAAGTGAGGGCAGCCTAAATAATTTGGACTACGCTCACCGCCGTCGACGGGCGCCTATCTGTTGAAGGACCGGCGTATACGTGGTTAGGGTTTCTAGTTGACCAAAAGTGGACGCAGTAATTCAATATTCAGCGATCATGACCAAAGAATAAGTTACAACCCGGAGAGTGTGATATTGCGAGAACTCCGTCATACGAGGACTCGGCATAGTGGGAAATATAATTACCGGGGTAAAATGACGGAAGTTACAGGATGTGAAGATAACAACCTCACGAAGAAGAAGTTCCATTTTGTTTGGCAGTCCATTCAAGCCATGATCCCTTGTAGTTACGCATGCTATCACCCGACAATGAGGACTGACGTTCATAAGAAAGCAGGGTTTGTATGCTCACTTAGTATACCCGTTCCGTTTTGCAACGTCAGTTGCCGTGCTACTTCTCATGCCGCTCCGGCAATAGAAAATGACTTCTTGTTCCGGTAGAGGCTTTTGGAAACCGTATTTCTCCTGAAAAACATTGGCATTGTCCTGGAGTGCGCCGCCCAGTACAGAGAGCGGCAGGTTTACCGCAGAGGGGATCATGCCTTGAATAACCTCGTCGGGTTCGCGCACATCAATGATGTATGTATCCTGTAGCAGTTTAAATGAGAGTTAATTTTTTCTTTGGGTTCTAAAACAGAAGAGCAATGACGGACGGGCAACGGGTTTTGGGTCTTGGGAAGGAAATCCTCGTATTTTATCACAAGTTTGTTGTCCCAGTCCCTTTGAAGTTCGTCTCTTGCCTCAAGAGCAGCTTTCTTGCGTTGTTCAAGAGTTAGAGGGGATCTCGGTTTCGAGTGGTTGGTCCTCGACAGTGGGAGGTTTGGATGAATTGAACCGGATGGAATGGGGGACTGCTGAACGAAGAGGGAGAGAAGCAGATGCGAGATTGAGTCTAGCTCTGAAGGCATGCCTCGCTGTTCGAATAGCAGACGTTCTAAGCATTGCTACGTTGACTTCTGGCAGTGGGTGCTCTCTTCGAAGTTTACCACTGATCAGTGTTTGTCAGAATAGATCACATAATGATGACGCAATCAACAGTTGCAATCACGGGATCGCTGCAAATAAACATTAAATTTTAACTGTCCGGGGTCCCACCTTCCTTTCCGCGAAAATGCCGCAACTGTTTTGGTCATTCTCCGCTCCTTGCCATTCACCATAACCACTCAAGTTTTCATGTCTTCCGTTGTATCGTGCTCTATATGGACAACTCCCTAACATTGCCTCTGAGTCTGACCTTACCTGCCAAGCTGAACGATACACCCCTACCTCTCGACACTGACCGGGTGCGCACTTGCCCACGTATTATCGATGAAGGCTCACGGAAATGCATTGTACCCGATACCAGACGACTACTTTACTATGCCATGTTGCTTGGTGGACTATTTGTCCTGGAAAGCTACATCCAAATTGGTGTCTGATCCATTCAGGCCGGACCAAGCCATGCACTCTCGAGACTGCAGCATGATATTCTGCCCACTTTACGGCTGTCATTTGGAATTTTTGGCATCCTCGCATATTTCTCTGCTTACAGCACTATGTCGGTCGCACTGAAGGAAAATAATCGACGAACATTGTCCGATTTTCTGCGACTGGAGTTTCTGCTAGGCTGCTCAGCCTTCTTCGGCCGAGGCCCGACGTTTACGGCTTCAGTTTCAAAGTCCGATCGATTGTCGCTCACGCTCTCTTTCAGTCCCTCACTACCGTACAGGACAATCATTTTCTTCCGATTTCAAAGACATGGCTCACGCTCATGGAACACCGATTTCTGACGGCTCCTCATCTTCTAACGGTGTCTCGATGGTCCCCTATCTGCACTTCGCTGGAGGTGACTTCCTATATTTCAAGTCATGGCAACCGACGTCCGCCGGTGCTATTGCAGGAGCTTGCATCGGCCTTGTCTTTCTTGCTCTTTTCGAGCGCTGGCTTGCCGCAACAAGAAGTATGCTCGATAGGTCATTGGCGTCGAAGGTATCTTCAATCTGTCGTCGTCCAGTCAGGATACGAGCTTAGCCTTCCAATTTCCAGAGCATTTACAATTACAGCTGGCCGAGACCAGGTCGTAACAGCCCACAAGATTGTGTCCTATCCTAAGAGGGATTCAACAGACGAGGGAGGTTTTACACAGAATGACATCCAGGAGATGTCTAACGAATCAATAAAGCCAAAAGTTGTCACCATTAAATCGCGTTTTCGTACCATGACACCGTTCATCCCCGCTCATGACATTCCTCGTGGACTGTTGTACGCTCTTCAGATGCTTATCGTATATCTTCTGATGCTGGCAGTCATGTATGCACACTCTTCTTTGATGACTTCTATCTTTCTAATACCACTGCAGGACGTTCCAAGCCGCCTTCATCATCTCAATTGTGCTGGGCTTAGGTATCGGCGAGATAGTATTCGGGCGGATTGCTGGTCTTGCAGGGACCCATTGAGACCTCTATGTATCCCGTCTGCCTGGCTCTTTCTTTCGGGTACCTTTATGACCTGTATTACTTACTGGACACTGCTCTTGTAAATTCTATGCCTGCAAAGACTTGTGACATGATAACTGGAAGATAATACACCTTCGATTTCATGTGCTCAGCTATTCCATCACCGGATCTGGACGAAGGCGAGGACCACCAATGGACCGCTTTTACCTCACTTTTTCTGGCCAATACTCGCGATCTGGCCTAATGACATCCCTTAGAAGTAAGTACCTTGATCGTACAAATTTCTTGGCAACATCGACAAAGTCATTCCATTTACATATCTCCGGCCAAGCCTTTGCAAAAAACTTTTTCAATACTGCCTACCACTACATGGTCATCCTTGGGCGTTCTCCCCTTGGCTAACCCAATGCATAAAATCTGGCTGGAAAAATTGAAAGGCTCTGGAGAATTTCGCAATCTTTTCAGTTCACCGATTCGACACGCTCAATATGATCTTCTCGACTCTTACCTTTGTCCTGTGTCTATTTGGCACTGCTCATGCCCACTTTCGACTTTTGTATCCTGGTCCCCGTGGAGAGTTTGTCGCCAACAACGAACCCAATTTTTGCGGTGAGATTATTTTTCACCTTTGTTCGTCAGGGTGACATGTACTGAAGTCTGCAATAAGGTGGATACACCGAAGTCACAACCTAACCGAACGACCTTCCCGCTTTCTGGAGGGTTTTTCACCATTCAAAACCGGCCATCCTGACTGGACAGGTTTGTTCTTTTCTGCTCTTTTTAATTGTCCTACCTCACACTGACATGCTTCTATAGCTGGTGTTCTGATATCGACGGTCCAGAGTCCCAACTCCTTCGACAACTTCTCAGTGAATGGTGTCCAGCAACTCGTATCTCCATATGCTAAAGCACCCAATCCTGGAACCTTCTGCATTCCTTTGAACATCTCGGCTGCCAATATTCCCGGAGCTAAGGACGGAGCGAACGTGACCATTCAAGTTGTTTTCCAAGGCGGTGACGGAAACCTCTACCAGGTACTCATATTCTGTAAATCCAATTTTTATTCACATTCGCTGAATGGCTTGTTTACAGTGTGCAGATCTTACGCTCTCTAGTAACCTCACAAGCCCTCCATCAGACGTGACTTGCGCAAATGCTACCGCCACATCCTCTGCGCCAGCCTCGACGCCTACAGCCCCGTCCTCGACTTCTGCAAGCTTGAGTCTCGCCCATGAGCTCTCCGCTTACGCGGCCGTCTTGATGAGTGCTCTTGGTGTGCTTGCGTCTATTCAATAAAGTTGTACCTGACTTGCGGCGGTACTACGAGTAGATAACTATTTGTCTTTATGCCTTCCCTGGCCTTTCCATAGTCACAAGGTCCTGTTGGAGCGACTCTTTTATTTTAAATTAAATTCTTACTTTACCTCTTTTGATTGCGTACACCCTCTTTATGACGAACTGATTCCACTGAGGAGGCTCTTCGTATCTGAGAACCATCACGGTCACCTTGCTGCCCGTGCCTCTTCATTGCTTTACGTGACCAGACACGGAATCGATTAATTCCTGTCCAAAAAGTTTCATCCTGATATCGATCCACCACATTCTGGCTTAGAAAAACGACGTACGCGTTGTTGTGATTCAGTGAACACTAAGTACTTGCCAACGCCGGTACAGTACTTTTTTACCCCAATCGATCAACGTGTCTGGACTCCCGCCAATGGGATGGCGTAAGGGAATTTTTGTCCAGAACCAACGGTCCCTATGATAAGCTGAAGTTAAGGCGAACTAGACAACAGAAGATGCGCAATTGATGCGATGATAAAAATAGAACGTCCAAATCCGTTCCCCGATAAAAAAACTTTTTCGCCTTCCAATATCATATTTAAGCAGGAACATTTTTTTACAATATGCATCGAAATTCGGCACTTCAAGCTTCAGTATGCACTCCTCAGTCGTTTTTCTCCTCGCTCTCCTTGCCATCTCTGTCAATGCACACTTCCAGTTGCAGTTCCCGGCTCCTAGAGGTGTTTTCGTAGAAGACGATGAACCGAATTTCTGCGGTTTGTGCATTCTAAGTTAATATGGTATATCTGAGTTACTGACCGATGAATCTTCTTTGTATTATTTAGATGGATACTTGACCCCATCTACTAACCGGACGGAGTTCCCCCTGAGTGGAGGATTTTTCACTTTGAATTCCTGAACACCCTTCGTGGACTGGTCAGTGCGACGTCTTCCGTCAAAGGGGTCCTACTCATTGTCTGTATCTATAGCTGGCGTCCTCCTCTCTACTGCGGCGGATCCTACATCCTTCAACAACTTCTCGCAGATTAATAACTTCTTCCAAGTCAAGGGCGAAGGTGGCTTCTGCATTCCTCTGGACTTCAAAACCTCCAATGCTACTGGATTGAAAACTGGCGACAATGTAACCGTTCAGGTAGGCCATTATTTTTGATCAGCATATAACCTCTGTTTGACTTAACTTCTTATTTTGCAGATCGTTTTCGACGGCGGAGACGGCCAGTTATATCAAGTCAGTATTCAAATCATAGATAATACAATCCGCGGTTTTACTGACTCAAATACTTTCTTACAGTGCGCCGATTTGACCTTGAGCGACAATTTCACCATCTCTTCGAGCATAGCATGCACGAATGCTACTGGGTCGTCCTCAACCAGTTCCAGTGGAACCCCTACCGCCCCTGGCGGGTCAAACCCTATCGTTCCTGCCGGGTCAAACCCTACCGCGAAATCCTTTGCAGTAGCCAAATTTTCGTCTCCGACTGCAGCCATTGTCGGTACCATCCTTGCCGTCTTCGGTATGACCGTTATGATCTGAGCTACGGACAATGGTCTCACCATAAAAGCGCCTTAATATGTGGGCGATCAAGGAAAACATGAGCAAGCGCTTGTATGACCCTACCGGTCAAATTTTGAGAGCCTGTAGATTTGGACTAAATTCGTGTACAGATTATTTACGATTTTTCACGGCATAACGCATTGGTACTTGCCAGTTTGGTAAAACGAATGCAAGCGTTTTAAGATTAATACAAGGCCCTGTTCTCGTCTTCCCGACGCTGCCGATCCTCTTTCCATATCCACGACCTTGGCGGTTCTGTTGTCCGCCTCAGGCGCATAAAGTATACGTTGAGTCGGACTCGGCCAACAGTGAATATTGCTCTGGGTCCAACAGAAAATGTCCCTGAAAGCATCGTGAAGGTTTGTCTAGCACACTGTATTTATGGCCTCATTAACTTCGTCTGTGGCTACCGTCTGGGGTCTAACAACTATCTCAGAGATTCATAAGCCGGACCATTGAAAAACTGGACTTAGGTGCCAGAGACTTTGGTGTTTGGACGACCATCAATAGGACCCATTTAGCCACATATGTTACCCTGCTTGCTTTCCTCTTAAAGTTGCATTTCATCCTACATTGATGCTTAATGGAATCGGTATTTTAGTGAGCTAAATAAAGAGACCCACTTTCTGACATTTTCGATCTAAGAGTACTATAAATAGTTTGCTTGGTCTTCCTCGTCCTGACAAAGCGCATCAAGTACAGCCGGAGTAAATCTCTGTCATCTGTTATATAGGAGACTAGTAAATCTCCCTTCCTCCACCCAAAATCTGCCTCGGGTCGTTGGCTATTCTGCTTATCAAGCTTGACACATACCGACGAATTTTCACTTTCGGTAAACACACCGTTTCTGGCCATTTGTCAAGGAAAAGGAATCAAACGCTGAAGCGCTCCATTTTCCGGCTGCCTCCGAGTCTCTCCGCGTACCCCCCTGTTGAGAGGCCCTCGGTGAGTCACCTGTAACCTGTAACGTCAGAGCGCCGGCGAGACGTTTTTAGGTTTAGTCACTGTCAGCGGAAACTTGGTTCCATCCCTGCCCAGTCAATATTTGTTGAAGGTGACCGTGAGTCATGGAGTTCAGATCAGCAACAACGCGCGTACCCCGCATCAGCGGCTCACATTCTTCCATACAACCTCTGCCGATGGCTTTCGCAACTTGAATGAAGAATGGCTTCTAGTTCATGACCGTATTGTCCGCCCGCTGTCCGTTTCAAATGCCTTACCCTTGCCACAGTATCAAACTGATCTTGCTGATAGAAACCAAGTACGACGATATTCGAAAGAAAAGTAACATATTTAGGAAAACTGGGAAGATGTGGAAACATTCCGGAGCCCAAGTGGGCCCGAGGCCTACTTACGACTCGGACTGTGATTCCAAAGCAACTCCTTCCATCTATGACCTAACCGGGGCATCTGTCATTCAAATTCAAATCATGGACTGCGAAACTTGACGCTGCGGTGGCGGTGTTGCTACGTACTGCCAAATGACTCTTCCTAATCCGGAGGAATACCCAATCTTATAAAGGCGACACTATTATCGGCCACGCCCCCTCAATGTGAGCAGTCCCGCGTTTATTTCCTGGACTCCCTTTTTCCACTTCCACCTTCACTACTCTCCGTGTTGTAACACAAGATGTTCTTTCGTCGGAAGGAAATCCCATGGGAAGTTGTCGACAGTCGGAGTGTCGACCCGGTCCCAATGTATTACGAGGACGAAGGTATGAACAACGCAGCGCTTTCTGTGACAATTTGAAGTTGACCTATCTTCTCCTTCAGATTTGGAAGTGATATTGGTCAAAGAGAACAATGTCCGAAGGACTTACGCCTTCGAGATTAAACGTGATGCAAGAGAGAGCAACGAACTGCTCAAAGCCGTGGTATTCGCCAGAGAACAACTCCTGGAAGAAATAAAAAAGAACGGCTACAATATTCTCCTGCTAGAGAGGTACGATTCCCCCAAAAATCTCTCTACGCTGATATGTTTCTGACGTTGTTCTTAACTGCTCAGTTGGCGTGTGACTGTGCTTCGTAAGGCAAAGCTACAACGGATCGAGGTGGAATACAGTGGCCGACGTAAGCACTCTTAGCTCTTGACGTGCATCTTGATATTTATAATCGATCTGTAGCGGCTCTTGCATCGGAATCAAACAAGATAACGAAGCCATATCCACCCTTCATGGCTGTTTTACACTCCTGTTGTTAGTCAACGCAATCAGAGCAGATGATTACCACACATTATTTATCAATAATATATCCCGAGTAATATGTAGCATAAAACGGAACTCAATGTGCAATGTACAATAGCTAGTCAGAGCAATCAATGTATAGGTTGTGTTTATATCACGTCTCAAAGTGACTAAGGATAACTTTAAGGCTGTTGCACCTATAAGTATAAAATAACAACGTCGGGGATTTCAAATGTAGTGCCACTCTGCAGTGCCTCTTTGCGAAGGCCATGAGAAACGTCTTGCCGCATGTATCAGGGTTACTAGTTGAGTGCACGATCCGCTATCGATTATCTATGGGAGATTGAGTGCACACGAGAGTCGGAGGGAAAACCAAATAGCCCTTTCGGTCGGAATACCGGAAGTTCTTCCAAAGTGAGGTTGGGATCTGAACTGCGGCAGTCTCAAGGTTTGCAGGGTTGTACCACACCTCTGAAGTAGACGGATAATCGAAATTTGAAGAATGCAACGAGCCTCGAGGGGATCGATAATCCAAATAATTTGATTGTAAGACACAACTGATGTAAAATTGAAGCCGAGAGAAGATCGTCCTTCAGCACTATTTTTGGATTTTGCTCGATGGGCGCATGGCATACCCAGTCCATGACTATGTCAGGAAATCTTGAGAAACACGAATTGGAAAGCGTAGAGTTAAGATGTTCACCTCATCGTACAACCCAACTCGGTTCACTCCTAAGAGCTGCAAGCCAAGCCAAAGGACTCCCGCAGTCATGCCACTTCCGCAGCTGGCGACCACCGGCCGTTCACCCTGAATGATTTTCTCAGCTTCCGCAGAGCCGACTGCGTTTTCTAACGCTTTTCGGATTTCAGGAGGGGGAAGGAAGGTGCTGTATTCCTGTCCATCTTTTGCCTTGTGTTTTTGTAAAAATGAATTGAATGTCAAGGAGAATGAATGTGGTATGTGGCCAGAAGATAAACCAGGGCGAGGTTCCGGATCATTTCCAGTAAATCTGAGTTGGAAGTAGAGTCATCGTTATTTGCCCGGTTGTATTGGATATGCATAGGGTGTCGACGAACCTTCCTTTCGGCCTGGCGTCGAGAACTATCTCCGACGTTGAGTTGATAGACGGATCATATTGCGAGTTAGAGACGATTTGGTCATAACCTAACATAAAAACTGGTCAGAGGAGGAGACGGGCAGCTAAAATTTGGTGTACTCCTGATAGCCTCTTTCAACTCTGGGATAGGATAGGTTGTGGGTTGCGGGTCAGATGGGGCAGTAGTCTCAACTGGAAGGCCTTCGTCAACCCAACGAGGTAATCCGCCATCAATAATGCTAGTGTTATTGTGGCCAAACGTTCTGAACATAAACAGCGCGCGGGGGGAAGAGAAGACCCCATGTGAGTCGTAGCTTCGAGAGGTTTTAGAATAGTCCTTAAGGCGCGGGATAGATCTTCACTCTCACATGATGACATGTGTTGAGGGGGATATACCTAGCTTCTCTGAAAGCAAGTGAACATTAGAGTGAGTCTATAATGGTTCGATTATGGTTCTACCACAAGCCTGAGCGAATGTTTGCTGGTCTGGCATCATATGCTTCAGACCAAGTTCATGAGAGCTAGCAACGTCATCCAGATCGAGAAAATGCGACCCAGGGATTCTTTTTCCGAGAAACTCTTGCTTTGCGTTCCTCGGTGAGTTTGGCATGAACCATGTAGAGTCCAGGAGGGAAACAGGAGTCGAGTTGGACTTGGTTAAGCCATTCACTTGCTTTGGGGAGAGCAATAGAGGAGCTACAACTGAGTACATTCTTCTTGAGGCAATAAAAGATGATATGTAGAAAGCTTGAGCTGGTGTTCTGAGGAGACCCATGGCACTAAGTAAGTTCATCATGATCAGAGGCGTCCTGATGGCGGGCAAAGGCTACAACCCCAAAACATAACAACCGTCAACTTCCGATATTGGTCCTCTCCGCGTCTTTGCTTGTGCCGTTCAAGTCCGATACCCGTTAATCGTTCTTATGCCTTCAGATCAAAGCACCTGGCTTGTATCTGTGCCACAGGGACATGATCCTCAGGGTGTCTACCAGAAACTCGTGAGCAAATTGACACAACAAGTGAAGCTACCTTCTCGGAACATTGGGCAACTCGCCATTCCTACTTTCAAGGTCATCTTCGGTTATTGCATCTGAGATCGCCATGATGCTAAAGATGCTGGGTATTAGACTGGAACGCTCGACTCTCTAATTGCTCTATCGGAAGACCTGCCGAAGCAAGAAGGCTTCTTTACTACAACCGTTGCAAAGACTGTCGAAACACTTCGGAATCTTCTGAATAACGACCCCGCAAAGTTAGACCAACACATCTTGGTAGACGAGAAGAGCGTGGATAGCTATCTCTGAACGGTTGGAAGTGGAAAGATGGCCGCTATGACGTTCAGAAGAGCCTGCGTGATCTAGTGGACATCCTGAACAAGGTATATCGCCTTTGATAACTCCTTAATGTTTCATTTCCTCACAAATCTAATCGTAAACAGGAAATGGTCTCCATAGACAGTGCATTGAAAGCGAAACTTAATAATTACAACCTCGTCAAGGGTTCTTTGACCCAGATGCAACGCAAGAAGACGTATGTGTATTTGTACCCCAGGGTTTGGTAATAAACTCATCACATTACGGCGCGCAGGGGTAACTTGTCCGTCCGGTCGCTTGCCGATGTCGTCTCGAAAGATGACTTCATCCAGGACTCGGAATTCTTGGAGACCGTGCTTGTAGCTGTACCGAAGTAAGAAGATATCATCGCATCTTGGCGATTGCTTTAATCAATCCAAAGGACGCTCACGAAGGAATGGAATATCAACTACGAAAGACTCGCTCCCATGGTTGTCCCGCGAACTTCCAAGTATGTAACTACTCCAACTTTCCTGAGCGGAAATACTTACCTCATACGTCATCCAAAGGCTTATTGACTCGGATGACGAGTTCTCGCTATACAGCGTCGTGATGTTCCGACGAGTACACGACGATTTCGTTCAAAAATGCCGTGAACAGAAGTGAGTTTTAATACTCAGTTTGATTGTTGTAACTCAATTCTTCGACCAGATTTATTGTTCGCGACTTCGTCTATTCGGAAGAGGAAATTGCCAAACAGAAGCAAGACATGGAAATGGCAGGAACAACAGAGAAAGAATTATGGGTATGTGGTTTACACCTTCAGTATTGGATAAACTCACAACTTGGGCTATAGACCGAACTGCTACGCCTCTCCCGCACGAATTTTTCAGAATCATTCCAAATTTTGGTCCATTTGAAGGTCATTCGCCTTTTTGTGGAGAGCGTTCTCCGTTATGGTTTGCCTGCAGAATACATGGGCGTCGTAGTCAAGGTTAGCTAGAGATATCAGTTGAATCTGATGCCGTAGCTTATGTCTTTTGATCACAGCCCGAACCAAAGAATGTCAAGAAGATCTTTCGGTGTTCTACAAACACAATTTACTTATCTCAGTCCGAAGTCAAATCCCGGTCAGGGGGGCAAGATTGCAGGAGAAGAATTCATCGGGGAATATCAGACACTTATGGACCAAGAATTTTTCGATTTCATACTTTATGAAGTTCCTTGGATCATCACCTAATCCAAAATGTAATTATTATCACGGACACATCGTGGAGCAAGTAAATTCTATTAGTAAACGATAAAATATGACCAGCCCTACTATACACGACATGGAAGTCATTTGAGAGAACGACGGAAAACTTCGTACAGGCCATGATCACAACAGAGAGAAAGCACAAGGAGCACAGAAGGGAGGAGGGATAATGTGTTGGAAATAGATAATAGAAAGGAAGGTAAAAGGCTATAGCAATAACAGTACGAGTATATAAAACACAGACACAAATGCCCTTGATGCAGATACTTTTGTTACATCGAGTGGGATATAACGTCCATTTTTCTTCTTCGTGCGTTCAACAAACCCAGAGCAATGTCCAAAGAATGTTATCTACAATCCGAGATTTGAAATTACTCGGGATACTTCATCAACAGCTTCGTCGTCGAAGCTATTCCCTGGCCGCAATTGGGGTTGCCCGAACACGCCTGAAGATCGGGTCGACAACGGAGGCCCATAGACGCTAGGGAAGGAAGGAGCGGTGGCGGAATTCGGACTTGAGTTGCCTCCAGTACCACCAGTGGATGTCGTGGGCGATTCTGGGACGGCGTATTGCGAGCCCGATTCAGGCGATTTTCGAGAGAGAGTAAGTCAGGTCGAGGGACTGAGCACGATTGTTCAAGGAACGAGGTTGTTTGGTAATCTGTTCCTTTAGCTTGGCTTCCAACAGCGAATCTGACCCACGCTTGATGGCGTCCTGAGAATGTCTTGAGCGGTTAGGCATTCCAGTGCCCTATAGGAGAGGTGTGAATATAAACATTTCAAGTTAAGATGCTGAGACGTACAATTGGTGGAAGCGGGGTCCAGTAGTCGACTCCTGGGACAGGTGGGCCAGGAATGTAGTTGGTTTCCACGTCCTCTTGTGCCTCCATGTTGTAGATGTAAGCCGGCGAATTGAATAACGCCTTGACATCAGGAGAGGAGTTGGCGAGCCGGAGCCTCCGATCGGCCATAACATCAGACCGACCCATGTCCATCGACTCTGAAAAAGGGAATGAATAAAGAAGTATTCAAGGAGCGCCTGGCGAATATGCCTACCATGACCACGGGTTCGGGCTGCCGAAAGCACTTTGCTATCGAAGTGGGGGAAAGCCTCCGCAAATGAATCGTTCTTCTTGTGGGCCTGAGCAGTCGGCGAAGGATAGACATGCACGTTGTGATTTTGCAAGAACTGCTCAAGCATTTCCCTGGCGGTGATCAAGAAATCGCTGTTGCTACGCTGGCAGCGGAACTTGAAGGAGTATTCGCTAGGCGTCTCCGACCCGCCATTGCCGTTCGAGATACCCGCCCTCCTGAAATTGGGAGAGATCGACACTTGCAGCTCTCGTTTGACATGTTCGACCACAGCGTTGAACTCTGGAGAGGCGACAACACGAGGAAGCTCGGCGCTTGGAGGGACGGCCATGTCCGCTTCGAATGGGACGTGATCCTGATGTAGTGTCAGCTCAAATCAACAGTCCGAAGCAGCGTAGTTACGTACGAGAAGCATGGTGGCAGCAATCTGAACCTGGCTTTCTGGCCCGAAGATTGTAACTACATCTGAGGCGGTCTCTTTGTCAGGGAAGCGAACGCGAGAGTTCGTCTTCGTTTCAATGTCGCGTATGAAAATGCTCTTTTCGCCCAACAAGGTGCGATGATATCGGCGAGGGATGGAAACAGTCTCATTGACGAAATCCTTGTCCTGCAAACAGTCAGATCAGTTCTATAATAGATTAATAAGTTTACCTTGGGGTTAACCAACTCCATGACGGACTGTTTCAAGTTATCCAAGTTGATGGCGTTCTTCGCAGGTGTCCGCGCCACAACGTTGTCGTCGTTGTCGTTATACCCCCCGAGCGCAGCAAATTCTTCCGCATTAGAAAATTTGACATATACGCCATACTTCTTCATGATGCGCTGGATACTTCGGCCACCGACCCCGATAATCCGCTTATGATAGCCTTCTGGGACATGAAACGAGATTTCGGCGGGAAGTTCTTCTTGGAGGAGTGTGAGGCCTTGGAGAACAGAGTTGTCCGGACCCGCAATGTCGATCAGGAAATTATGGTCATTGAACGTCTCGAACTTGATTTTAACGTTGGTGGTTTGCATGATCTTGTTAATTTTCCCATTCTTCTTGCCACTGATAAAGTCTCGGTGTTCATTAGATAGCTCTATCTGGAATCGAATCTCATGGTGGAATGCCTACGTAATCTGTGAGCAATGCGCAATTAAAAGAATAGTAAAATAGCGTACTTTGATGATGTCCAACTCCATGATCATATTTACCGCCGCACGTACTTCTTGTTCTAGACCATGCATCTCGAAACACATGCTTTTGAAAACGACTTCTGCCCCGGTGGCCGTCGATATTTGCTTGAGTAATGCGGTAATCGTCGAGGTATTGAGATTTGCGGGTGGTAATAATGCGTTGAACTGTACAGGCAGAAGCCAGAACGAGCCGACGTAATATTGGCAAGCCTAAACATATTGATGATTCGTAATAGGCCCTACTTCCGAGTGAAAATGGACGATGACATGACTCACAAGTTGCATGATGGACCGTATAGTACGCTGAATGTTAACCCTGTGATCGCCATATACAGTGATGAGACTGGTTGAACTGCCCAGAGGGGGGAATTGGATAAAAGTAGCGTTGTCGCTCATGATTGACTTTAGATCCTCCGCTCGGTCGGTTACCATCCAATCCAATTTACGGGGAAGAATGGCCGTGTCCCTTGAAATGACCGATTTACTCTGAGAAAGAAAAAGTCAGTTAAACGCAAATAAACGAAGATTAAGCAACACATACTTTGGTGACAGAGACTTGGAAAAGCATATCTCGAGCCCTTTGCACTCCAAAAAACTCGCCTGTAATCCAGATCACGTTGCTGTTGCGTGCAGCCGGTGGACGAGGTCGTATTGAGGTCCGGACCCATGAGGTCTTGCAAAGGTGAAGGATAATAAATGTTCGTCGCTGTTTCTTCTTGGATCGTCTGCAGTACGTTTCTCTTTCGGCCAGCAACGATAGCGTGCAATTTATGATCAATCTCACAAACTTCGGAATGGAGACCGCTCTAAAGTCGTGTGAGATACGTAAAATCTTGCGTCAAGAAATCTATGGCGTACCAGTTCATCCAGCATGACCAATAAGCGTACTCGAGCAAGGTCGACAGCGTCTTCCGTTCCCGTAACCACCAACTCGCAGACACGTTCTGTCTCGAGGCCTGACCAACCGGCGCTGCTACTGATTCCATCGGGTGGCGTGCGATTTGAGAGCGCCAAAGGGCTGTTGACAACGGCTATATGGGCCAAGGTTTGCGAAGCAATGTCATCGAGCCTGCGCCGGACTTCAGGTTTAAGGGTAGGCTTCGAGAATGGGGAGTCGAGGATCTCGGACCGCGTCACCTTGATGGCTGAACGATGCTGTTTCGGTGGATCAGCGAGAGGAGTTGAAAGAATAGGTAAAACTGACCTGGATGGGACACTCTTTCAAAATCAAACCGCGAGTTATCATGACCTGCTGATAGGCTCCAGTGATATGAAAGTTCCATGCTCTGCCCTGATCCACCATATAATATGAGACATGGCAACCGTGCAAAGACATGGCCATCATGGCCAATTTTTGAATGGCATCGGCGTCAGCGCTGACTGAGACGTCGGAGACCTTGGGATTTGGATGTTGGAGAAGCTGGGAGGCCGGGTAGGGGTCGATGAAGGACGAGGACTTGAGGTCGGAAGGCTGGAAGTCGAGAGAGGAAGCGGGAGAATGAATGTGGCGCGACCTGCGTGGATAAGTAAAAGATGTTGTGTAGACGTCCATTATAGAAGTGGATGGTAGAGGGTATGTTGTGGATAGGAGGGTATTGACACAGAATTGGTATCAATGTTCAAGTCGTCCTTTGAAAGAATAGACAACAGCGGGTGACGAAGCGAAGAGAGAAAAGCAGAGACAAGATATAAAACACGATATATAGGAGCAAAACCAACAATTTGCGACAAGTCCAGCACAAACCCTCTGTCTCAGGCGGAATGCGCGGCTCAAAAACATATCGCGGGCTTTCAAATATTTCCATGACATAACCACACTCTCTGAAACCATGACATTGTGCTCTACTCATTCCACTCCATCGGCTCCCAGTCCTCTTCGTCCACCTCGGTCGTATCGAACAGCTGATTGAAGCATCCCACCCCCGGGTTCGAGAAATGCCCATACGGGTTGTCGCCGTTCAGTCGGCTGCCACAGCGGTAGCAAAAGTGCTGCCTGCACTTCCAGCATGTCATCTGCGCAACGTATATCAGAGTCGGCAAGTCGATTTATCGTATTACTACGAACATGGTTGCAACCCATTGTCTTTTCCACATGGCACTGGCATCCCGGGCACATCATGGTCGAAGCCTTCAACCACTGCTGATTGGCTTTCTCCTCTTCGTATGTCGTGACCAGTCGGCGAATATTGGCTTTCCCGAACCGACGCTCGAGTTTGGCCCGTTCCGGAGAGCCTTCTTCCGCCCCGAGGTATTCTAGGGCTAAATACTCATATTGCCCGATCGGACACTTATCGAGGGGTCCGTGCCTTACCAATGTTAATCAGGTCCGTTCGGGCGTGTTAATTCATATAAACGCATACCAGGTTCGCCTGCAAAAAGCGCAGAAGGTAAAATCACATCGCGGGCACTGTCGGAGCCTACTCCAGCCTGTCTCCGAGTCGCCGTCGCTGGGTTTGGGGACCGGCGCCTGACATACAGCCACCGGACAATGGACAACTGTCGGATCTACGCCAGAATAAATGGCGAGATAAACAATTAAAGGTGGCCCATACCTCTTTCGAGATTCCTCTTCTCTCTCAGCCACCGCCAGCGCTGTAATTCCGCTTCCGTAACAACCCTGGCCACCTCTTCCTCGCCAGCCTCGTTTCCTTTCTTGACGCACTCCGGATCTGGACAACCCACCCGGCTGACGTCTCCCTCCTGGATGCACATTTTCCAAAAGTCTTCCAGACAGGAACGACAGAAGATATGTTCGCATACTAGCTGTAGACATTTAGATCCTTTCAACCATGTAAGACAGACCGAGCAGGGATAAGAATTTTGCGCAAATTGGCTAGATTGAGATGATGTGTTATATTCTAAGAGAAGAGGTGCGATCGCTCGTGGAGCAGGATGAGGAAGCCTTGAATGCAGCCATATTTAGCTAGATCACAACCAAGAATCGGACTTGACCTTTACGCACACAATAAGGTCATTGTTCACTGAAGATAATAGATTCATTTTTTGTAGGAAGTCGCCTGTTCGAATATACTCCAACCAGTTGTACAGCACTGGTTCACCATGCCTGCCACATCTCGATGAGTGTGGACTGCAGTTTTTCGATTTCGGGCAGCCAGAGATGCGTGGCTCGAATGGACGTTATCTCCGGTGGGGTGTGCAGAGGATATAGTGGGGGTATAACTGACATGAACCAAAAGTGGGGGCAGTACAGATAATGAAATTGTCTGAATCGTCGGTTTCTTCTCCGGCAGAGCTGCTGTGGGCGACGTCGGGCTGGGCTCTGAAATAATCACAGATTTCAGCGTTCCGAGTTCCACAGGAATCTCCAGTTTAAGTGCGCCGTCTAGGCTCTGGCTCGAAACATACTCGGGATAGATGGACTGGCCGTACACGGGTATTATAAGCTCTTGGTTCAGCGCTCATGATCGGCGATAGAAATGCATACCTCTAGTACTTCGAATTCCTCCTTCTGCATCGACTGGCATGTTTTAGTGTCTTCTGGTTCTTGATGAGATAAATCTGTACTCGGCATATTAATGTTTTTGTGGGTCCAGCCAGAAGAAAGTTTAAGCAAGCAGGGTCAGCCCAAGTATCGACCCAACAGATGTCCGTGAAAGCGCGTAAAGAGTCTAATTGTCGGTCATACAGTAAGTCTCGTAGCGGAATTAGTCCACGTTCGTTTAAATCTTGATGGTACAGAGCAACGTTGAAGAGGTGAGGAGGGATTGGTCAGAATCGGCAAGGAATACCTCTTTTGGTAGGTGCTGTAATCGTGTGCGGAGCCCAGGAATAGGGTTAGGGTCATCTAATTTGTCACTGCAAAGAGCAGGATGGTTTCAACATAACAATTTTAGAGTGATAGCATTACTCGAGTATATGATGCTACTGCGTATCTTCTGTCATGGATGAAAAGATTTTCAATGATCATCTACCCAATCAAACAGCTTGTTGAAACACCGTGTCGCAGCTACAGAAAAATGGTCATAAGGGTGAAGGGGATCCAATTGCATACCACAACGATAACAAAAATGCTTTCTGCATTTCGAACACGTCATCTAGAGGGGAAGGTCGACTTGGAAGGGAACATAGAAGGTAATTTGCTTACGTGGTTGCATCCTTCGCTCTTTTCGACAGGACTCTCGCAGCCAGGGCAAAGAGTAGTCGACGATGATATCCACTGAGTCGTCGCTATTTCTTGCTCGTGTTGAGCCACTAGGCGAAGGACGAACGGTCGGCCGTAGCGCGCCTCGAAGACCTCCCGTTCTTTTGAACCCTTGTCTGTTGCAAGGTATTCTTGAATTAGTCGTTCTTTGTGGGCAATTGGACATGCTGAAATAGGTCCATGCCTTCAAATGTCGAGTAAATAGACGGCAAGGCCCGATAGAGTTGATGCTCACCAAGTATATTTACAGAATGAACAAAAACTGAAGGAGCATCGAGAACATTGCCTGAATCTATCCCAGCCGGACTCTGGGTCTGCATCACCAGGTTTTGGTACAAGGGTCTGACAAGTTGGGACAGGACAAGCCATCGTGGTAGGGTCTGGTCAGACCAATGTTAAATTTTAAAACATTGGGAATATGATAAGTTGTGTTACCTTGCTCGAGATGCCGTTTTGTTCCTAGCCACTTCCAGCGCTTGAGCTCAGAATCAGAGACCACTCGCGCGACTTCTTCTTCAGAGGATTCCCTCCCTTCCTTAACACAATCTGGATCTGGACAGCCAACTCGACCAACGTCTCCCTCCGCGATGCACATCTGCCAAAAGTCCTCGAGGCAGGAACGACAAAAGATGTGCTTGCAGCCCAGCTGAAGGCATTTAATGCCCTTTAGATGAGTAAGGCAGATAGCGCACGGATATGAATTTTGGGAGAATTGGGCAGAGCTGAATGATGTGTCGAAAGCAGAAAGCAAGGATGCCAAGAGGGTGGGTGATGCATGGGGGAGGCTTTAAGATACAGTTCATTTCTGTCCACGCAAAGTAAATGATGGACATACTCGAGTATACGTTCAGCACCTGATGAGGCTCGTTCCATGCCTTGCAAAAAGTCCCCAGTCCGAACGTGCTCAACCCATTTGTACAGCACAGATTCGCCCGATTCCCACATCTGGAAGAGGGAATCCTTGAAGAGCCATAATGTTTGGCAGCCATCCATGTGTCGTTCGAATGGAAACAATCTCCGGTGGGTCGTAGAGAGGATAGGAAGGTGGAAGACAGATATGAAGTATGACAGGGGGCAGCACAGTCAGAGATAGGGCTTCAGTCGCGAAAATTCCTTGAGAAATTGAGCTGGTGCCCGTTACGCTGAGAATTCGGGGTGTCCCAAATTCGATCGGAATTTCGAGATTGAGAAAGCCGCCTGCTTTATTGCTAGCGATGCATTCTGGATAGATGGCCTAATCGAATAGTGATATACCCATAAGTATTTTCTCTATCGTGCGGAACAAAGAACGAACCTCTAGAACCTCTAGTTCCTCCTGCTGCAAAGATCTGCAGCCTTCAATGTCTTCAAGGTCTATGAGCGGAATGGACATGAAGTCGTAGGTGCCAATGTGGCGCGTTGTGTCGATAAGTGGAAGACGAGAGCTTGTCCAACAAGACGGTGCAGAATGAGATGAAGAGAGGTGTGATGTGATTACTAGCAGTAGTGGCTGGCTTGATAAACAAATAGGTTCGAATATTATACGCAAGTAAAAGACCTCTGAAGAGTCGAGTTTCCGGTAAACAGTGAAAGAATGACGTGAACCAGCTGTAGGCCACTAAGGGCTTGATGGCATTTCCTTCGGACTTGCGGTATATATATATATATAGTGTGCAGCCAGTTGACATTTACTTTTGAGTCATGTTGGCCGAACCAGAGTCAGGAATTGCAAGACTGAGATCAAATTCCGGGCTTTCAGTGACGAACTCTTCCTGTAATCGTCTGACTCGAATAACTTCACCTTATGCTTGCTGAACATAGCATTTGTGTCGAAAGGTCGGCATGCATGGTGGTCGTTTGTCAGAGTGGGACGTCACAAAGGACCGGTGCCGAAAATTTGGCAGGGAGGCGACCTAAATATAGAGTAGGGTTAGGTTTTTGTTGGGAAAAAAATGGTGCTCAGAGGTCGACAACAACAAGTCGGTGTCGAAAGCTGTCCAGCTCGTCGTCTGACGCGTCCGAGTCCCGGTTTGGCCGCCAAGCATGTCAAGTTCTGCGCAGGCAAATATCCTGCATTCGTCTCAAGATTTTGTTCGGGCTCTGAAAGCAGCCTCCGATCCGCCAGTCGTTGGCGGACCTTCGAAGATTCAAATCGCTCAAGAGGCTTGGGATGACCCGTCGTTTTACGTGCCCAGTAAGGCTGAGGTTATCGCAGACTGGGTCCTGACAAAGCTGCTGAAGGACAAGTCGAAGGAACTGTGCGTCCTCTAACTTTCACTGATTGTCCTGTCATATCCATATTTGCTGTAGTTTACTAAACCCGATATTCGATACGCATTACTGGCAACTAATTATAAGCCTGCTTGATGACCCTCCTGTCAACCACTCTGATTCTCGTCCTGCGAAAACATGGTTAACCTCGTTGCTACATCGGATTCCCCTTGGGCCTGTCGTCGTGGCTTTTTTGACTTCATTCAACGTTTCAGAAGACATTCAAAAGGAAGAGCTTGCAAGTGTAGTGGGCACTTGCCTTGCAATGCTTTGGCCGATTGCGGTGCAGAGAATGAGTACCGAAATTCTGCAGGAATGCGTTGGAGCACTTTTCTTTGCCGTTTCTTCTGGTGGAACAAATGATGGTATTTCAAGAATGGGTTACATGATATCCAACTCGTATCGCAACTCCTTGGCCAACTCCTCGAATAAAAAAAAGGTGCCTTTTACTGTTCATGTGCATCTAGAACATTACCAACAAGTGCTGTGTGTAGCTATATCACTCTTTTTTGCAATCCCACCTCAAAAGCTGGATCCAGAGCCTCGAGAGAAGCTTTCCTTCTCACTTTGTGTCCCTTAAAACTTCCATCCTAGAGGCCGGCGTAGAGACAATCTTCAACCTCGACATTTTACGGCAAAGTAATGACTCCAAGGCAGAAAATTCGCTAGTGGAACACATGCGAAGTTTCCTTGCTGAAGACAGAGATCTTGTCTTGAAAATCATCCCAGACTTATACGCTTGTTATCTCACTGCAATCAAGAAAAGACGTGGAGCCCTTTTCAGCCAGAGTTCTCAATCACAGCTAGGGGGTTTGGAAGCGCTACATGACGCTGGCTTGCGCTTCTTTGTACACATGTATACATTGATGGACGACTCTCATCAGGACTATCAGGCATGGGAGATCAGACTTTTGCTCCTGCAGACGGTGGAGCGCGCGAACATAGTTGATCACAAAGAGACAGAAAACCATTTGATTTTCAACCAAATAATAGAGCTCGTCATTGTTGCTCTGAGTGATGGTTGGAAAGGTATAAATATTTTAAATTATGTGGTTTCTTTATCTAATGTTGTACTGCTAGAAGATCGTTTGGAATGCACGAGTCTCGCTGTTCAGTGTCTGTCAACAATAGCTCACATTGACTACGAGCTTATGTTGCCATTTATTTCTCGAATATTACCTCTCCTGCTTCAAGTGGGGACATTTTTTTTGGTCACTTTTGCACGATGCTAATTATGGTCTATAGATTCCTGTCCCGAGCGACCGACATTTTATGTTTTTTGACATTCTTCTTAGCTATCACACCAAGACTCGCTCAATGGGGACGCTGGTGCAAAATCTGTTGTCTTCTATCACCACTCCCACCACCTTCCCTAAAGGGCCTCGCGAGCGATATCAACTATTCCTTTTCCAGTCCGGCTATGGACACATTTTCCCTCGATCGCCTGTCAATGGCTCTTCAAAGGTTCTTGACGGAGAGTCAATGCTTACCTACAATCAACCTCGTATTCGATACGTTGAAGAATACATGGGAGTCACTTTACAGCAACTTGCGTCAACCTAGAGGGGGAATCGGCAGAAAGCCCACGGAAAAGGCGCAAGACTATGGCCATCGTCACGGCTAATCCAAAACCCGGAAGACTTAACCGTTACTTACTCCCTTATTTCACGACTTGGCTCTGTCGTTCTGTCTTCGCTACCCATGTCGTCTCTCTCTTCGGAAAGGTTAACTGAAGGTTCGACAGTTACTCAATGATTTCCGCGCGGGGTTTATCTATACTGCAATTCTGAAATCTATCAAGGTGGTCAAAAAAAATGTTGATACCGACATCTGGTCTGCAGAGGTGACTGTTGCTTCGACACTGCGACTACTTTATGCATTGGATGTCTCCAGAAATCTATCGCTGCCCCCTCATAAGGATGAAAAGACGATGAAAAAAGTAGTTGAACTTGTGGAGAGAGATGACCTATTACCTGAACTGACTCTAGAATTGGTGGGCCTTTGTTCTAGATCATGTATTGTTTTGATATTATTGACCCTTCTTCTCAGTACCGTACACTTCTATACAGCCTGTCTCGCAACACTTCATTGGATCATGAGACCATTATCGAGTGCCTCCTGCAACATCTTGAGAAAAATTTTACGCCTACCGACGTGCGCTGGTCTACATACACTCACCATCTGACAAAGGGCGAACCAGGCCGGGCTGAAGCTGCACTCGCTACGTTGCACATGGTTATTGAGAGGTGGTTACCAGAAATCGAGTAAGTGCTACCCTTATCGAACAAGTGGTAATTTCTCATAGAAGTCTTAGTCGATTAGCAACCTCCGATCAACTGGGAAGGTTTCTCAAAACCCTCATGACTATCGATCTGGCACCGGGATGCCACTCCAGTCAACAAATGCAGCCAGAGCAAGTTCTCATCGAGGTTCTTCACTCCGCTCAGTTCTGGGAATTCCCAAACATCCAAAGTTAGTCTCTTGCCACCCGGCTGGCCTCCAACTGACTCGCCGATTTGCACAGGTGGCTTCCTGACTCTCCTTGACCAAATGACTGGCTCGCTTGATACGGGAAACGCAAAACGACCGAAATTATCGTTCATCCTCGACAAGGTATCAATTTTCCGATGCATATTGTTCTTCCCCATGGAATACTTTTCTTGGCAACTTCTCAATAGCCTCATAAAGCGCTGCTTGGTGGCAGATTCCATCCTCAGCAGTTTCCCGCCCATAGAAAATGGAGAAGTGACTGAAGCGTTGATTATGCTTCGCGTTTTCCTTGAAAAGGGCATATACCTATTCCGGTTCCGTAGTCCATGACGCAGTGAGCATCCGTTTTTTTAATTAATATCAAAGTTTCTTACTGGCAACTTCACAACCAGGAGACGTCTGAGTTTCTTATCCATTTACTGAAGTCAGTCCCTGGAGATGCCGATATGCATGTGGGCTTTAGAACGGCCACTCTCGAGTTGGTCGAAATATATCTTTCGTGCGTCGATGATTATTTTCTCTTTTCTCATCCACATCTCCATTTATTTAACAGGAAGTTACTAAAGACTTCAAAGAAGAATGGACCAAAATTAATACTGGACGTGTTGAGCGCGTTGACCCCTGGACTTTTTTCAAAATCAATGGATGTCCCAGCTTTAACATTCATATCTTTGGTGGACCTTCTTCAGCGGGACTTCCCTCCAAATAGGTTGGTTTCATGACACCTCCTCTTCCCTGTTTAAGTTAACAGTCATAGCAGTTTGCATGAAGAAGCTTGTTGCGGCAATCTGGACTCATTATGATGGAATATTGGCGTTGTTAATGCCTCGCATCCACTCAATTGCCGAACAGATGGTTACAAAGGACAACTTTGAGACGTGTGCCAACCTTGTTTCTGGATGGCATAGTTTGCTCTGTTTGCAGAAATGGTTGGCTCCAAGCAAGACTACAGGTGGCATTGCAATTTCTTTCGACTCCAAATTGTTCTGATCTCGTTAAATTAGCTCAACCAATGCCAATCATTGGAGGGACGTTGACTTCAAAACTGATCTTGAGTCTCGCAGACGACAATTATTCTTCGAACACGTTGCCAGATGGGTTTTGCGTGAATTCGTTCGCCATTCTTCTGCAAGAACTCGATTTATGGCCTGTGGCCGATCATCCGCAGCAGCTTGATATCATCATCGTGGTCTACATTTCGTTAGCCGCTGTTGTTGGCCCACCTGGTACGCATTTCATGTTCATGCTCCTTCACCGTTGCTGACGCCGACCATGCAGTCCGCAAGGATTTGGACCTCCAGTTAAGCAGATTCTTCAGAACATTGGTGTCTTCGGATTATTCGCATACATTGTCACTCATTTCTGACTCCTTGTCGGACATCGGGCACTTGGCACCTGACCATCTATTACACTTGGTGCACCTTGCTTCATTTGCCCTCCGTGACCATCCAACCCGTGCGTGGCCTTTCTATGCCTGTTTCTCTTGGCTCAGCCTTGATCTGCAGACTCCCTGATCCATGTTCAAAAGTTTACCACTCATTGCATCAATATTTTCAATGGGCATTCTGTTTTCGTCCAGGGCCCCATTGAATTGCGTTTGCAGGTTCTAGAATTGGTATCACAGCAATGTTCGGACCAAGTGGGTGAAAGAGATGAAATGTATGAGAAAAGTGACTAACTCGTTCCTAATAGCCGGCTGCTTTACGCTCCTTAGACGCTGCGGGAATTTGGTCGCTCTTGTTCAAGTACCTTGGCACCCTCTAAAGTGCACGACTGAAGATACGGAGGTCAACATCTTCCACAAGATAATCTCGACCATCAGCTCGCTCATTCGTCTCCGGCAAGATCTCGTCACTCGTGCTCTTCCCCATCTCGGCCTGGTTTTACGACAGCTCGTATTATCTTTCCGCGGATGCCGTCCAAATCTCGGAGGGAAGCAGACGGCTCTCGTGATGGCCACCCAGCCGCGATGGATTAGCCCGACACATCCACTCGCTGCAGAGGAAGCAAAAGCCCTGGGCAGGCTGCTCGAGAGTCTGAACATCAAGACGACAGTGAGGGTCACCACATCCTTCTCCCTCGAGACACAGAAGGCGGAGTCACTAGCGAAGCCTTTCTCGAAGCATGCTGCCTATGTGCTGCAGGCTTACATAGAAGCCATGAATGATCCTCTTTGTGTGTTGCCTTTGGAAGTGAGGAAAGAGCTGGAGCCTGGACTATTTGCATTTGTGCGGCATGATTAGCGAACATAGTCGAGATTCGCTTATGGTTTCAGCTCTCGATGCTGGAGGAAAAACTACTCTCAAAACACTATGGAAGGAGTATGACAAGCAGAAATACGTTGGGAAAGGTTAAGAACTGTAATTATCATTTTACTTAACAATCTTTATTTTGAATCGAGTGCACTTACGATACTATGCATGGTGTCACATTCACATTGTGGTTTCTATTTCCTGATCGCCTTGTTGCCCACGACCTCCACCCATGAATTTACTGACGCAAAAAGCCTCTGGCCTAACTCATCTGTTTGCCATCCCGCCTTACATCGTTGAATTAGGTAACTGCGCTGGTCGTGGGGAGTCCTGACGTCATTTTGAAGAAAAGAGAAATTAGGCGAAACCTTATCTGCAAGGGTTTCTGGATACAATATGCTACGAACCATTCCAGTCTTTGTCCCTCATTTTTTGAAATGTCTACCAACCACTGAAACGTCTCGGTATGGAAGGCGATATGCGATAGTTTCACCCTCAATAGTCTGGCAATCTGGACCACCTCGAGGGGACTTCACCGAGGTTCCATCTCGGCTAGACAGTCATATCTTGCAAGCTACCTCCGTTGGCGATCATATGTCTCTTCCAGACATTATCAAACAGTACATCGAGACGTCTGGCTCTGTTCTCGAGGCTTCACTTCCATATGAATCCCGGCCAACCGAGACGAGGCGACCCAAGCTCGAAGACACACCCGATAGTTACAATAATGTCATCATTGTCGCGCACTGTGCTCGGTTTGGATCGGAGCATAAGGTCATTCTTTCATCAGGTTTCGCTCTCAATGTCCAAGATTCAAGAGCAGATTATGAAACGCTGATATTAACCTGCGCTCATACATTGGAAGAGGCAAGTCCTCTCTAATCACAACTCGGTCATTCGCATTTTATCTTTTGGAAATGCACAGATAAGACAGTCCCCTGCACTCTTATCAGGCCTGACTTCCGAATCTCTAATGAAATACACTGGAACATTCATCGTTGCTGGGTCTAGTGATTCAGTGAAGGTGTACCCTGTTTCTCGTGTAGTTTCGGCACTTCCTCGATCTGATTTACTCCTACTTTCGTCACGGCTACCTCCTGATACGGTAAATACTCTCCCTGTGTCGCCGTATCCAGCGCACAAAGAAACACCCGTCCGAGCGCATTTCGTGTCCCATCAAAAACCTGCAGGTCCTGGGTGGACTCCGTGGATTGGAGACACTTGGGGGAAATGGCAAATAGGAAAAATTCTTGGTTATCGTGATTTTGCAGGACGCGAAACGGAGGTTAGCAAGACTTGCACCTCGGATTCAAAACAAAGAACTTGAAACGGATTCATATAATGTTAGCCAGGGACATACGACGCGTTATCGCAACTGCTTTTCACCCCTCTTCCCACAGCAGGATCGAGTGGGGGGCCGATAATTGACGAGGAGAGCGGTGCGGTTGTTGGTGTAATGCTTGGAACAAGAATGGACTCCGATCATGTTGTCAAGGGTGTAAGCGGCTGGGGAGTGCCTTCTGAATCAATCTTCGAGGTAAGGAGCCATCTGCTGTCTGAAGTTCTGGGCTACACTTGTCTGACTGTGTCAAAGATGTTTACTCTGCCAGGGCTAGCTGGTAAGAAATGAAAGACGAGGAAATTTGGTCGTAGTCAATCAGTAGACAGTGAAGAATTTTTTTGTCATGCGACATTGAAATAATTTTTTCGAGGGATAAAGACGACCGTACAGGCTACGGAAAAAGATTGGTAAGGACTCGGGGAAAATGCCTCATGGTATTTGGGGTCCCGCCATAAGCCTGCAGCCAATCGCATAAATCCGTGACGCTCAAAAGCCTCATCACATCAAAGCAAACGCAGTCACTCTATAAAAGCCTCACACATGGAAATGCCGCACCCGCTTACCCTTCCCTTCCTCCCGCCCTCGTTTCCATTCCCTTTTCTTGCATTTCTCCCTCTTCCCCCCTCTTTCTCCTTCTTCTTATAATCGTTTCCGTGTGTTGCTCCTCCTGCAGCTCCCGAACAGACTCAGTCACTGGCTTATCGTCTTTGTCTCTATTGACAACTCTGTTCTGCACGAATTTCTTAGGTTCGTTTTCATACTTTGTTCACCACTGCTTCCTAACCGACTTATAGCACGGGCTCGCCTCCTTCTTTATCTCTTATCTCTCCATGCTTCCTGCCCCAGCTGGACCACTTCTCTGTTGCGGATCATTAACATCTCACCCTATCACTTTACTGGCCTATCCTCACATTGGTCACCCGCTATCCAGTTTGGTCGCCAACCTCCTGAACACTTGTGCTCCTTGCCCATCATCATATTGTGGACTCGCTGATGTCCGGTTAGAACTATGGTCATCACTGTCCAAAGCTTCCGCATATTAACCTTCACGTCACATCCATCCCAACCGTCCCTCGCCGTTCCGCACGGGCCATCGCCTGTATCAACGGACACTCTTATCTTTCCCACGATGTAGTCACAAGGTCTTCGAGTTCCCGAGTCAAACGCTGACTCGGGAACCTTTGGCGATGACTCGGGAACTTCGTGATAATCATGCGTAACCATCGCTTGACAGTGGTCCCATTCCCTGCAGGGAAAGTTATCGGCGGTTAGGACCGTTCCTTGGAAAAAGACGACGTGGTTTTGTGGCATACGACTCTCCAGGTGCGTTTTCTTAACTTCTCGCTTTTCAGACACATTTTCTCTCCGTTTGCTGGGATCTTGGTACTTGGGGTTTCTTAGCTGCGAAGGCATACATCACTTTGGATGGGGGCTCATAGGGAACCCCTTTCGACAAATCGGTATTCTTGTTGTCTTCAAGGTCCGTATTATCGGATCCGTGATTGCAAATGTATTTTGCCACATCCACCGCGGAAGTATCCAGGGCCGAGTCAGAACAACGAATCCAAGTTGCCTTCGTCAGGCGACTTTCATCAGCTTTCATCACTTGCATCGTGCTGTGCCAATGCTTCCACAGTTGCACATGTTGGATGTCTTCCTCGGAAGAAATCTGAAATGTATATATTTGTTTTGATAACGATGTCGTTCGTAGATTTCAAACACGAAAAATTATGTTTGTGTAACTCAATCGTGAACCACTCTAAGACAGTCGAGTTTCGCCAGTATATCACGACTGAACTGCATGTTCTAGCCGCTATTTTCCTACTTCTATAATTTCAGAACTTCCATTCCTCGAATTTGAAATCGATATTGCTCGTTAACAGCATAGACAGCATAAACAACCGACACGCTCATTTTCCAATGCGCCAACACGCCAACACAGGAATAATTATCGTCCTGTTTATTTTTTGCAAAAAAGAAAACGAAAGGCAGGATTGTAACTGTCGACGATAACAGAAGCGAAAAAAATAGATCTTGATACCAACTTGACGCCATCTTTCTGAGAGTAATCTCGCTATTTACCACCAGACACTAACCAATCCCGATTTCTGTAGAAGTCACGGCTCCTGAAGTGAGCGACCGGGAAGCCAAAGCTGACCAATCATAATTTGCACTGAGAAACAGCCGTGGTTCAGGACCAGACGCCTGTCCCTTCCTCTCCTCAAAACATCACTTCCTCTCATGGTCCTCGATTCAGAATCTGCTACCCAACTCAAGCCATGGTTAATCAGGACTCTTGAGCCAATGTTCGTATTTCTCTCCATTTTTATGGTCGTTTTACTAAATTCAATCTTCCAGATGTGATGCAGAGCCTGGAGCCCTTGCTGACTATATTCTCGCTTTACTGCAACACAATGTCCCCGAAAACGAGATGCGACAGGAGCTGGCAGTTCAGTTGGACGAATTTCTCGAGAAAGGTCAGTCTAAGTGCTGTACGACAGCGAACCTGTTGCATTCTAACTATTTTCAAGCAGAATGCAGTTCATTCATCGATACGTTATTCACTGTTATTCGTACAAAGTCCTACCTGCCGTACAACGCAGCCCCATCTTCCCCCTCGTCCGCTCCTAAAACCCTAGATAACGGAATTCCGATCCCACTCGACGTTCTGCTACAGCCCTCATCGGAGAGGACACGAAAAAGAAGCAGCGCGGACGACGAACGTGACGGCAGACCGCCTGCCAAAGGCCCACGGCTAAATAACGACGGCAATTTTTCACGCTATGGCAATGGAGGCGATGGTCGCTTGGGTCCACAGTCTTCTGGTGGGTGGACTCGCCCACAGATGGACCGGTTCAGAGATGGGAGCATGGGAGGTATGGGCATGGGCATGGGCATGAGTATGGGAGGATTTCCGGGACAGATGGTTGGAATGGGCATGAATGGTATGGGTATGGGACCTATGAACGGCAGGAGGCCGCAGGGATATCAACCGCCAGATCAAAAGCGAGGCATTTGTCGGGATTACCACAGTTCGTAACTCCCCCCCTGTATTCTTATTCTGCTCATTCGAAAGTAATTTCTAGATAATGGCTACTGCGCTCGTGGTGCAATGTGCAAGTATAGTCATGGAGATGATGCCGTTGTACCAGGCCAACTCTTTCCTACCGCTATGCCCTTCATGTCGATGTTCCCGGGAAATGGCAATGGAATGCCGTTCATGCAGGGTGCTGCCTACGACCCACACGAAGCAAGGATGGATATGCGCCCCATGGGCGGCCGTCAACATCAACGGGCGCCTTTATTGCCACGAATACAACAAGAAGATGGAAGTCGGGTTATGCATCCCATCAACGCTTCTGGAGAGCTCCCGGTGATACAAGACCTCACTCCTACGATTCCTCCTGACATTCCACCCTCTGAACCCACGCCACAGGCTGATGTAGATATGCAACAGTCGAACACCCCTCCAGTGAATGCACCTCTGACGGAAATCAGCTACAATCCTGTGACTGTGATGAACGGGAACATTCCACAATCAGCAGATGTACCCATGGACATCGTTAGCAACAATACGCATATGCCCGGCATGCGGCCACCTACACTAGGACGTGGTCAGTTCCGAGGCGGGCGAGGTGGGAGTAATGGAAGAGGGCGGGGGACTTTCGGGGGCGAAGTCCATAATTTCCGTCCAGAGAAGCGAAATGACAAGACGTTGGTTGTGGAAAAAATTCCGGAGGACAAGCTCTCTCTGGAAAGTGTAAACAGCTGGTTCAAGCGTTTCGGGACTGTGACCAATGTTGCTATTGATGCAGTTAATGCGAAAGCTTTGGTCAGCTTTTCAAATCACGAAGATGCGCATGCGGCGTGGAAGTCAGAGGACGCGGTTTTTGGTAACCGGTTTGTCAAGGTATTTTGGCATCGTCCTATGGAGGGCCATGGCCAGGTAGGCGCGCGTATGTTGGCTGCGTCTGCGCCTCTTGTTGCAAATATGGCGACGACATCGTCGTTGACCACTCAACCGCCATCTGCTCCTGCCCCAGTGTCCACTTCAACATCGACAAGTGTCGCAGGTCCGACTGTACCTACGACGGCAATACGCAAATCATCGGCCACGCCAGGCACCTCCGCGACGCTGTCTGCGCTCGCAGCTAAACAGCAGCTGCTTGAGCAGACGATCACTGAACAAAAATCGTTGATGGCCTCGCTTGAGATGGCCTCGTCCGAGGAAAAGAAGGAGATTATGGCGCGGTTGAGAAAGCTGGGCGAGGAGATGACTAAGTTGACTTCTTCTACGCCTGCATCCACATCGACAAGCAGTACGAATGCTGCGGGAAAACGACTGGCGGATTCGTCAACAGACCACGAGAGGAGGGAGCGTGAGCGCTTGGACAAGGAGTTGGACATGCGCAACGGAGGTGATGAGCACGGAGGTGAGAGTGCAGAAGACTTGAAGGCGAAACTAGAGAGGCTTAAGGCAGAAGTATGTGTTGTGTTATGTTATTCTTTGACCAAGCAACTAATTTTACGACTTCACAGGCTGCAAGCTTAGGTCTGGATGCTGCGTTGCCGTCATCGTCAGGTCCCTATCGAGGATATCGCGGTCGTGGACGAGGAGCGCCGCGAGGCTACTTCCGTGGAGCAACCATGCGTGGCGGGCCGCCTCGCGCAAGTATGAAGTTGGATAATCGGCCGAAGAAGTTACTAGTCAAGGGAGTCCGTGAGGACAACTCGCAAGCATTGAGGGATTGGTACGAGGTCCGTCGAAGCGATATTTCTTTTGTTGCCGGTTGCTTACTTTACGTGTTAGACAACTGGTCAGCTAGAGTCGATTGAACCTACAGAAGGCAATGGGGTATATATCGTGTCGTTCAGGTCAAGATCAGCGGCGGAAATAGTAAATCTTTATTTTCTTGATCTTTTGGGATTCTCATCACTTATACGCTCTGCTGCAGGGTCTCGCTAAAGGCTCGAATATTCCTATCGTTGGCTCGGTTCAAATATCCTGGTTTACAGGAAAAGAAAGTACTAGTCACACGACATCTTCACAAACTACGAAAACGCTACCAAGCGAGGCTAGCGGTGCCACCACTGCAGTCGATCAAGATGATGCATCGTTTTCTGATAGTCATCATCATTCGCACATGCAGGAAGAGGAGATAATCGCCAGCGGATGGGGTGGCGATGGAGATGATGAAGATGGAATGGGCTTGTTGTAGGAATGCCAGACCTTCTCCCTTCGCGATTTGATTCCACCGTTTAGAGTACTAGTACTGAACTTACTTTATCGTTCCGAGGCTGCCCAATATTTACTGGTGTGTCAATGAAGTTGACCACACATGACCTGCATTTATGCAGAACTCTATTTTCTTTGTGAACCCAAGTGATGACTCCCTCCTCTACATCAGTCCAAATGAATAATCGTGCACTGTGGTATAACAAGCAAAAAGAGTCGCTAGATACATAGCCCTCAAAAGATCAGGGATGTTCGTCCCACAAAAGTAAGTAGGAGGGTATAGATTCAGGAGAATCACGATAGCATCTTACACTCCGAATGATCCATCAATTGTGGTGACTTAGAGTTTAAACCACGACGCTCCAGTCACTTGGAATGGTCCCAGTTTGGCGGCCAATCAATTCAGCCCAGATATGTCGCGAGATAGGCCCCATGCCGTCTTTGCCAGTAGGAATATGGACATCTTCGCCCATGTAGCCAATACGGTCTACAGGACTGATGACAGCGGCTGTACCTGCACTCAGAGACTTGTTATGCACTGACTTGGTGAAATAAAAAGAAGCACATGCCAGCGCCGAAAAGTTCGACAAGTCTGCCCGAATGAGAGGCCTCTTTAACTTCCTTCATGGTCACAGGTCGCTCTGAAACGGTGAGGTCTTCGGATAGGCCGGAAAGGATGTATACCCCAGAGGCATGTTCCCGAGCAAGAGTGAGGACGGAATCACGGGTGACGCCAGGAAGAATCATGCCGTCAAGAGGAGGTGTCACAAGTTCATAACCTAGAGGATGGGGCAAGAGATACGCCAGTCAAAGAAATGAATTTGAAAAAAGATAAAAGCCCTTTTACCTCCTCCATCCTTGTGGAATGCAACAAACATGTTCATGGTGCCAACTTCTGTCAGATAGTGTTCAGGACCGTGAAGCCAGAGGTTCTGCGCATATCCTTGCTTGGCGGCGAATTTCTGGGGCAGAATCCCCGGAGCATAGTTTACACCCAACTTATAGGCGCCGGTGCCTAAAAATCATAAACGCTCAATACTAAAATCGTAAGGTTCAAGGAAACTAACGACGTACCACCGGGAGCAGCCCGTACATACTCAGTAGTGCCGTAGAGTGCTACGGGTTTGAACCCATCAGGGTAAAACGGCCCCACAGGACTGAGAATCACAAAAAGTAGGGCCTCATTTGGAGGACTTACGCCAATAGCTCTCTGAGTACCAACTAAAAATCGCAAACCGTTAGGTGTTGGTTGAGGAGGGGACAGGAAGGAAACCCACTGAGGGTTGGTCGGATGTAAAGACTATGTCCAGGCTCTGTGGGCACCCAGTGCCTGTCGATGCGGACAAGTTGCTTTATAAGATCCAACAGAGCTGTGCCATTGAAGGTCTGAAGTTCAGAAACGATAAGGATACGGAATTATTCGGAAGATCAAACGACATACAGGTAACGCGATACGGTTCGCGCTGGTGTTCATCCTCTTCATGTTCATGTCGGGTCTGAAGAGCCGGACGCGTCCATCTGGATCTTGATACGCTTTCATACCCTCAAAGATAGTTTGGGCATAATGCAACACGGTGGAACTGGGTTCCAGAGAGAGCGGGCCGTCTTGACAGATAGGTAAGATAATTGTAGTGGGCGGTACAAAGTTAAACCGACTGACAAGGTTGGATCTGCGGAACACCCCACCCTGCCTCGATGGTCCAAGGAATAGTGAGCATATGGTCTGTCTTGTTGGAAGTCAGGAAGAGTCGATTATAAGATAGAATGAAGGCCATTCACAAAGGTGTGCCCGAATTTCAAGGTAGAGGAGGGGGGTAAAGGTTTTGGCTTTGCATTTGGCTTAACTTCGAGTTTAGAGGGCTAAAAAATCGTTCTATGCTGTCAGATAAAACAAGAAAAGGCAGAGAGATAACCATGCACATCTATGTCCGCCTTTCCATTCTCAGAGAACGAGCTTAACGCGCGAAGACTGATCACTGCGTTCTTCCACGCACTCTGCTTTAATTGCGCGGGCTGGAGACGACCCGGTGCAGATACCCACAGTGCACGCGAAAGGGCTAACGACATGGTCCAGTCAATGAGAGAGAGAGCAAAGAGAGAAATAAGCTCCGCGAAAGCTGTTAGAAAATGTTGAGGGCTATTACTACTTTTAGCCGATCGGCCGATTCCCGATCGAGTCAAGGCTGTCAAAGCGTTCGCGGTATGCTTTGCACCCACAGAGCGCCTTCAATCTATAGCCTACGTCTGTCATAAAAATCCCTCTGAAAGTTTCATACAAGACCATGGTTGGGGCAGTAACTTGAAATCAACATCCCACCATGCCATCAACCTTTCATTTCAAGAGCTGTTCCGAAATTCCTTAACGTCGACTCCGCGTCTACGACGAAGTGAAGGTCTTTGAAAGTGTCGCGCTTGACGACTATGAGTAGATCCAAAAGCTATCCATCTTTTGTTACTTAGTCGGTTGTTGTATGTATGTAATTATCTCAGCGTTTGGGTCGGTACATGTGAGAAGAAGAGGCACACGTGGAAGATTTTTGTTCTACGCTCGCTTGTACTTTCTTTCGATTGTTGCCGCCAGCAGGCTCTACTCTTCATTCCTTGAGTGGTTCTCTTTTGCTCGTATACCCACTACCCTCGTATACCTCGACTCTTCGACCAATTCTGGCTCCATAACCCTCCTTACTTCTTGCGGCAACAATAAGCAGGGTGGATTCTTCAACGTTTCAAAGTCCCTGTGTCTATACCGTTCGCCATGTCTAATAAGCGTCGGGACCCTCTGCCGCGGTTGAGTATCGCTCCAAATCTCAACATGCAGCAACCTGGTCAGAATCTCTTTTCGCCAGCCTTGCCAACAAGTCTGCAACAAAGCTTTCACCCAGCATTTCCAATGTCCAACCCGCTCCAAACCCCTATGCAATCTTTCTTTACAAACACCCCTGGAGCCCCGGGTCGGCTCAGTCATGCTCACCATGCAAGCATTCAGTTGGCTGCTGCTGGCATTCTTCCTCCCAATTACGGGACTCCTGTTGTCGGTCACTTTCCTCGACCGTCTATGATGCTCGCTCCTGGCGCCCAACCACAAGCACCCTCACATCCATTTCCGAACCGAAACAGACGTCAGCCGAGCATTGGTGGTCCTCCGAAGGCAGTATTGGGAGGACCTGCTAGAAAAGTTAGCCCATTGCCCCCCGGCGCGGTTGGTCCTCCCAATGCTTCCACTCCTGCCCCAGCTGCCCCGCCACAAAAAGCAAAAAAGGTCATTGTCAATTTGCCAAAGGAAACTGTTGCAGGTGAAGAGGGTGAGCCCGCGACGCGTCCTTCATGGGCTCGATCACCTCTTACGAACGAATTCGAGTACAAGGACATCACAATTATCCCGGCTGAGATAGCTACCGCAGAATCTTATCCTCCAGATGCCTGGAGGCTTAATCTACCAAACTCTATTGACGTTTATCTTCCCGGAAAGGTTCGTGATTTCATGCAGTCACTCAAATCTGTTCATTGAGCTCCATTGTTTCATTATACAGCTTGCATGGGATACGATAAAACAGAAAAACATTGAAGAGAAGTTGGAGAAGCTCGGAGTAGAACGCGGGTCAGGAAGTAATGTCCCTCATATCCACGCACCCCACGCTCGGGCAGCATCGGTATGTCAACTCGTGTTATACACGTGTCCAATGTCTTGATAATGCTCTCAGATATCGTCCCCAGCGGATCCTGCTGTGTTGTTATATAAACTTAATAAACTTCACCAAGCGCAGGAAGCCAGTTCCGCAGGGAACTCGCTATCTGTGTCACCTCAACCTCCCTTCGCGGCTCCTCTTGGCCTCTCGCCCTCACCAAATCGAGGAATGCGCTTCCTCACGAATCGGCACGGTCACACCATGTCGCTTGCGCAGCCTCCTTCCTATCAGACCTCTCTTTTCTCTGCGTCTCCCTCACCGTTTAACCCTTTCGGCCCAGGCGCTATCCTTGGTTCTGAATCTATTGCGGATAGCCAAATATCAGAATCTTCTGCAGATGAAATTCATGCTCCACAGGGTCGAGTCCCAATGACGGCACCTAGCTTCGTGCCTCCATTGTCTGCCGTTGGTGGCAACAAGAGCCACGTTGATTTTATTCGAGGGTTTGGCTTAGATGTTCCTCAAGAATCGGAGGAGGAGGATGCTCAACATAATGGAGATACTGATGAATACAACGACGGCGATGCCACTCAAGACATGGAGTTGGACGAAAACGACGGGGATATAGAACTGGACGACGGAACGACCACCGCTCCACAGAGTCGACTACACTCACGACACGTCTCAAAGCTCTCGGCCGCGCTTTCACTTCGTTCCGTTGGTGGAAATTTTACTTCCCAGTTCAAGGCGGCTCCTGAAGAATCGGAACAACAGAACCGTGATGAGGAAGAAGCCGATGACGGAGGCGACGAAGCAGATAAGGAAAACGAACCACCCCACAACCAGGAGATCGACCCTGTTGAGGAGTGGACGGGCTCAGAGGACCTGTACCTGGGACTCGAAACCTCAGACGACGAGGTTTGTTTTTTTGCTTCTTCGAGAATGGATTGGCTAACAAGTATGTCCCTCTTTCTTTATATTTTTACAGAGCATTGGTGAATGGTCAAATCCATCCGACGAGGAAAGAGCCCGCCAACAACGAGTTGATCGTCGCTTGCGTCGTAGAGCTGCGCAGCAGCAACAAGTTGACCAACCTCGTCGCCTGCCTGAGTTCCCTCGACCCCCTGAGAATCCTTTAGGCTTTATTCCACGCAGAGAGGACGACATTATCTCAAATCCTAGCGAAGAAGAGAATTTCATGCGGGCCCGTCAAGCTGAATTTGTTGGGGTTTCTACTGAACTGTATCATCCGGAACGTCGCCATCGTCCGATGTCGGCTCTGGGTTTACCACCACACTCACGCGGTCCATCTGACCAATACTCTGCTCATGACCCAGCTATGGCACATTCACGTCATGGTTCTGAAAACTTCGGTTTTCCTCAGTCAGTCCATCAATCAAATCCGTCGACTGGCAGACGAGATTCTCTGAATCCATTTGCCAAACCGTTTGTATTTGGCGCTCCTCGGGACTCAGGATCCTGGCAACCATTTGGTGGGCAATCAACACCTCCGACATCCATGCCTAGTGCTTCCATCTCAATGCCTAGTGCTTCAACGCTGACCCATTCGCGCCTGCCATCGATAGGCAAGCCTCTCAATGTCGCCGCACCGGAGTTTAAACCTGGTGGATTCAGTTTCCATCTTCCAGGCGCTCCGCAGATGCCCACCGCTCCTCCCACTTTCCCCGAACCTAGCCGTGAGCCTCAGGAACCTATTCCATCTGTTGAATCGACGCCGTTTAAGGTGCAGGGTAGAGAGAAGAGGCAGCGTCATGGCTCAGCTGACTCTATAGAGGAGGGAGACAGCATGGCCTCGTTCAAGTTCCCGATGAAGTTGGATTCTTCACCGCAAAGCATACGCCGACATCGTTCGGGATCGTTGTCTGGTCCTACTCGAACTCAGCTAGATACATCTGCCCAGCCTTTCACATTTGCTGGCTTTTCTGCTGTCGCCCATAACATGCCCTCGGTGCCCCAGGCTGACGCGGGGAATGTGGTGGAATCAGATGCGTTAAATGACGAAGAGAACCTGAATGATTCAAGCACGGCCAAGGCAGATAATAGCGAGGTTCAGGCGGACGAAGTCAAAATGCCTGTGACGACGAAGCAGAAACGCGCGCCGATCCCACTGGACTTCAAGCATCCGGTATCTAGCAATACAGTACCAGCAGGGCTATTCAAGGCGCTGGTTAACGATGACCGTACAAGAAGAGGAGTTCGCTCACGCCTGAGCTCGCGCGAGATTTTCGAACATATGCACCGTCCATCTATGGACGACGATGATGTTGCTTTGATCGCACAGAAGAATCCCCGTACTCGCCTTGTGACTGATCCTGGCGAACGCCCGAGTCCTAGTGCTGCTGACGACGTCTTTGGCTCGACTCGACATAGCCGTCGTCGGTCGTCGCTTCCAGACGCGCTTCATGATGAGGACCTATCTCCATCAGAGGTATCTATTGCCCCTCAAGACCTCACTACTCGTATGGAATTCCAACATATTGAAGATATTCTCAGTCAACTCTTGGACGAGAAATTGGCTGGCCTCCGTCGTCAATTATCTCGCGAGTCCAAGACGGGCGATACAGGCTTGTCCTTGACGACGGAGTCGATGATGACCGACGTCATATCTCTATTTCGCACTCAGCTACAGGAATCGGCGATTCGTAGCCTGGAAGATAGTCAGATGGACGCCAGAGGGGAATTGGATTTCCAGATGATCAAGGATGTTGTCGAAGAAAGTCAAAAGGAATTGCTTGTCGCTTTCCAGCGCGAGATCCAACGTGTTGCTCAACATGCACCCTCGACATACGCTGCCAATGCATCTCAAGAAGTTTTGCCTGTCATTGAACAAGTTGGCAGTAGGACTATCGATGCTGTTGTGGAGGCCATTTCTGAGCTCTCCGCTCGTCAGGAGGCGGCAGCCCTCAATGCTCCTGCTCATGAGCACGACCTCATTGTTGATAAGCTCGTCAATGCCCTGTCACCAATGATGCATTCCCTCCACAGCGACCCTATTGACTACGAGTTCCTCACCAGAGAGCTAACTCAGGCCGTGAAGCCTCATATATCTCAACTCATTGATCTGGCTTCAGATAAACGTGAAACTGCCGGCCTTATCGTGGACCGCATTTTGCCTCTCTTGCCTTCTCTGAAGAATGTGACCATTGACACCGATGCCATTACGTTGGAACTTATTACTGAAGTGCGACGCGCCATCGCCCCCATTGATGCCTTTGAGATAAAGGAACAAGTGGCCGATCTTGTGGTAGAGCGTCTGGATTCGCGTCTGGCCGTCCGCGACAAGACTTTCAATGTCGATATTGTGACATCGAGGGTAACAGAAAGTGTTTCTCAACTACTGGACTCCCTGAACACCGTCCCCGCTGCATTAAACGAGTTGGCAGCCGCTCAAAAGGCCGTCGAAGAAAGGCAAACCGATCTCGCCGCCTCTCAGAGTCAGATCTTCGCTTCTATCGCAGAGCTTCCAGGCCACGTTACTTCGCAGCTTGAATCTCTGGAGACCATCCAAAAAGAATTTTCAAGAAGGTTGACCAGCCAGTCGCCGCAGTCCCCGAACCCGACGGTAACGTTCTCGTTATCAGAAATGTTGTTGAGGCTCTTGCCTCGGAGCAGAAGAAACTTGCAGAGCAAGGCGAAGTCAACTCATCTGAAACCAAGGCCGTTTTGGATAAACTCAATGCTCTTCCTCAAGAGTTCTCAGGGATGGCTAATAGCCTCCAAAGCGCCTTGGTGGAGCTTATTGCCTCCCACGACAGTTCTAAACATGAACTGGAAGAACTGCGGAAGCTCAACACGGACTACCAAATTCAAGTGACAAAAGCCCGAGGCTCCCATGGGCAAGTTCGCGTTGAGAAAGACGTACTTAGTGAGAAACTCGCTATCGTGGAAGGTGACCGTGATCGGTTACGAGCTCAAAACAAGGAGCTTCAGGCTGCTGCTTCTGAGAAGGCAAAGGAAACAAGTGCTTTAGAAGGCCGTAATACGGAGCTTGAACAAGCACTTGCCAATGCCCTTGCTCGCCTCCAGTCTTCCGACGTCGCCTCTGAAGCCAATCAACGGAGCATCGTCGATTTAGAGAAGGCTAATAAGGAGCTCATTGCCGAGAAGCAGACCCTGAAATCTGAGGTTGGTTTTTCTCAGTCGTAGAATCTTGATCATGCTGCTAATTACTTACGGGATCCTCAGGTGGACTCTTTGCACCTCGAAATTGGATTTACCAATCGCGAAAAGGCGGCAGCTTCGAAGGCCCTCGAGACTCTTCAGAGTCAACATGCTCAGTTGGCATCTCAGCAAAGAAACTGGGACGTCCTCAACGCTGCCACAGAGAAGATCAATATGGTGTTCAACCTCCTTGAGAATGCGGACAGCGAAGAGCAGAAAGAGCTGAGGCATTATCGCGACCGTAGCCAGGCACTGGAAGACGAAAATGCAATCCTACTGAAGCGCTACAAGGACCTCGAAAATAAATTAGCTAACAGTGACAGGTCAGCCTCGACTACACGCCAGACTCTGGCGCAAGCGCAGCAACGTTCTTCGGAATGGGAACGTCGCGCCAAGGAATACGAAGGTCGGCTCGAGATGGTGCAAACCAAGTTCGAGCAAGCCGAGCAAACACAATCTCAACTTGAAGCCGACTATCAACTGGTCAAGATGCAACTCGAAGAACGAGAGGCAGATAGCCGATTACACCAGGTAAGCACCTTCTCGGACAATGTTCCGTCTTCTATTAATTACCTTCTTGCATCAGGATCGGGAAAATAAATTACGAGATCAAATGACTGCCCTGGAGTCTAAATGTGTCCTCCTTCAGAAAGAATTAGAGAAGGCAAATGCTGCCAAACTATCTGCTCCATCGCCCAATCCTATCCGCCCTCAAGCCAATGGCAACGCACACCCCCCACCCCGACCTGATTCAAGAACGAGTACAATATACGATCCTCGTATAGAGGCCTCTAATCGCCGTATTTCCTCGTATTCCAGCGCTCGTAGCATGACTTCTACTCAGTCAGTCAACCAGCCTTCGGTTTGGGATTCCATGCATGCACCTGCCACTACCAATGGCCAGTCCAAATGGGCCGCACCACCTCCTATGCACACTCCTGTCAGTCGATATTCTAATCTCGCACCCACAACACCAAAACAGCATCGCCCAAGCTATAACCAATATCAACGGGGCCCATCGCCTACACCGAGCAATGTATCTGCGGCGCCAACTCAAGGCGACGATGGCTGGTGGGAATAATAAACAGGATTCAGGTCTTTTATACTTATGCTATCGACATTCTCATTCCTTCTTTTCCTCGTAACATACATAATCGGCTGAACGGTATATCCAAGTCCTCGTTTCTTATACAACACTCCTGTCGCTATAATCCACGCTATCACTCCTTTCGATCTTCAATCACCTTCGATACATTCATTTATCTCATCTTTATCATCTCTCTTTGGCGCGCATATGAACCGATTTTAGCGGAACCTGTACATATACCCTCATTCAATCAATGGTACTATTTTGTACACTGGGGATAGATTGCAATTAACAACGTGGATCTACATGAATCAATAGGCAAAGCAAAGAGTCAGTGTGTAATGAAGTAGAAAAAAATCATCGTGCGTAAGTAATATAATGTGATTTCAATCAAGGAACTGGCTGGGGGGATGACTCTCTCGTCTTCGACATTTTTGGTGAAAATATCCATTCCTGCACTGCTTGGGTTGCCTCTTGTGGGTCCTTTGGGACACTGGGAATTGAAAATATTAATCATCTAAAATAAATAGTGGACGAGCAACGCTTACAGGAGCTTGGGTAGCCATCTACCGTTAACTTTCTCAAAAAACCTGGTGACATGCACTGCCCCGCTTTCTTCTCTCTTTCTCCGCTCTTCCCTTTGAGCATCCTCTACTGATGTCTTTGCTGTCGTTGCACGTTCCATGTCTTTGCTCACGATTGCATCAGTCAAGTCTGTCCATAGCCTACATTTTATCAGATTCGTCTAGAAACTGTCAATTATGGAGAGTGTGTATACCTTCTCGATTCATTTGGACTCCTGCTCATCCTCTGGAGGAACCCATTTGGCTGATACGCTCTGGCCATCCTTCACAGCGTCGAACAACACTCGCTTCTGACCCGTCTGTGTGCGGATTCAGTCCGACTTATTCTATATGCTGCTGCAGGCGTATGCGATACCAATACGGACCTTGGCATTCTTGATTTCCATAACATGACTCCATCGACCCGAGACTTCGCCGACATCTGTTGAATTTCGACGCACCCGTCCGGCAAGTGCGTTATATGTCCCGGAAAAGAATCCCTGGGCATGGTTTGGGAGATAAATGGCAGGTTCAACAGAGAGGGGAGTGTGAAGACCTTTGTCTTGAACTCCAGTTCGCAAGATAGCCCATGCTTCTCGTTCTTGGCTATACATGTATCGCCCTAGTTCCAAGACCATCTTGCCGAACAAAATCCCCCGAGCGTACATATTGGGCATGGTGATCACGTACTCTGTCGTCCACGGGGATGAAATGGCTGCGACATTGACGGAGATCAAGGCTGCTTACCGCCATCTTCAGGTTTTCCAAGCAGCGTTACCCGATTTTCGCCTTCCATCGTAGTAGATACACTGTTTCCGAGAAACTTGGATTTGGGTCGGAGTTCGCCGATGATGCTGACATGGTTGGCGGGCGAGATGTAGAAGAAAGCAGAGATGGGGGGATGATGGGAGACTGGAAGGCGCGTCAGAACCATTAGACGATGGATGAGCAGGGCGGACTCTACCTTGTTCTGCAATGTAAAAGCCTTGCGTCCCATTGGGATAGTCGTATTTGCACCGGAAAAATTCCCCGAGGACAGGGTTGTAACTGCGGGACGTGATACGCGTTGGCTGCGCAATGATTAGATATGACTGATGACGACTTACGGCTTCTTCACTCCTTTGGGCTTGATATGCCATCCTGCGAGGTAGTACTGCAAAACCCTAATGAATCGTTCCTCTGGGTCGTCGAAGCTCTCAGCACTGAGTATATCGTATCAGACGGGTAGTTGCTGGGGCGTGTCTAGAAGGGAAGACTTGCCCGAAGATAAGGTCGGGATGAGACATGAAATCGGTGATCCGCTCTAACATGCTTCGAGGCTCCAGCACGAAAGTAGGAAAGGTGACCTTGGAGAGATCCATTCCGACTCTGAAGACCGAGCGAATTAGGAGTGAACAAGTACATTGCATGGGGCTTGCCTAAGCTGGGAGATCAAGGAGGCGATGATGGATCCTTCATCCTCATCTCTGTATTCCGCGGCGTCAATATCGAAAGAGAACATTGGGCAAAGAGGTGGGGCACAAACAGGATGGAGGTGTCGTCCGGTTCGGTGTCGGAGGGGGCTTTGTCCTCGCCGGCCTCGACAGAGCCTCGAGGCTTGACGACCCGATTGAACGTGGAGCCTGCCTGGTTGAAAAGGCCCAGCATGTCTGCTTGGTGGTAGAAGGAAGAAAGTAGATAATCACGTTTGCGATCTCCACTTCAACTTCAAAATCACGGAATCACAGCCACCAAGTACGGACCTATGTCATTCTCTCTCATCCTACTCTAAATATGTCTAAAATACTATCTTGGTGGGACCCTTGGGGACAGGAATGTCATCCCGGAAGAATGCTCCATAGGCACTATGCTCCTTCTTCTTGATCGTCATCGGGAATTTTTTCAGTCCCTCGTTGTCAAATCCACCTTCTCTCAGAACCCTCGCAAATTCGCCAGCCAGTGCCCTTTCATGACCATCCCCGGTGAAGAATGTGATGGATTTCCCACTCTTCCCTCCTCGTCCTGTGAGGCAGCAAAAATAAGCACCCATGCGCCGATCATAATAAACCGTGTTGGAACCCACCTGTCCTTCCTATTCGGTGGATGTAGTCTTCTATCGTCAGCGGGAATGTATAATTGACCACGGCTCCGACATTCGGGATATCCAGTCCCCGTGCAGCGACATCCGTCGCCACCATCAGCCCCGTCGTCCCGTTCTTGAAGTTTTCCAGCGTTTCCATGCGCGCGTTCTGCGACATGTCACCATGCAATGCTCCCACTGAGTAGCCTTGCCTTTGAAGCATCTGCTCGACTCGCGACGCCTCTTTCTTGTAGAGCTGCAAACACCAGGATCCGCGCTTCCGATGCCCCTGTCTTTGTGGTTTTTTTGTGAGAAAGAGATTTAAGCAGATTCAGCAGACGCTTGACTGAAAATCATTTTTCAGTTTTTCGGTCTGTTATTCCGCCTACTGGATAATGAGGACTCACTCCTTTGACCGTGCATCCTCAAATACCTCAACGCTCTGCTCTACCCGGCTATTCGCCGTCAGGTCATCACTTCCGACTGTAACCCGTACAGGGTCTCGTTGGAACGTACTTGCCAGCCTTCTTACAGCTTCCGGCCATGTAGCGCTGACTATACGACATTTAGCTCGCGAGAAGCTTGCAAATTCTGTTAGCACTTACACATCATTGTCTGACGCTCTGAGGCAGGTTTTGTACTTGAAATAATATTGCGAATATCATTTTCAAAACCCTTATCGAGCATACGATCAGCTTCGTCCAAGACGAGGTAGTCCACCCTATGAGTAAATAAGTATCCCGAGAATTCCGAGCACAGCAAAATTTACTCACTGGCTGAGGTCACAAGCTCCTTCCTGCATGAGGTCCAATATTCGTCCGGGAGTACCGACAATAATGCGAGTGGTCAATCCGTCCTTTGCTTTGTTTGCGCTCTTAAGCATCTTTACCTGTGGGTCCTTTGGTACACCTCCAAAGACAGCAACGCTGGCTATGCCAAATGGCTTACCCAAGGCTGACAGAGTTTCATGTGTTTGGATAGCAAGCTCGCGTGTAGGAGCAACGACGAGTACCGAAACCGTCGATTTTGTGGATTTTGTGGCAAGGGACCTGGTCAGGCGGCAAAGTGCGGGTATGCCGAAGGCAAGAGTTTTCCCACTGAGTCAAGGTCAAGATGATAATCTAGTAGAGAGTAAAAATTCTACCTTCCAGTCTCCGCAATACCGACGACATCGCGGCCGTCCAGAGCAGGTGGCCATGTGCATGCTTGAATCGGGGTGGGCTCTTTGAAACCAGCAAAAAAACTTTGCAGTTCTACTGGCACATTTAACTGAGAAAAGTTGATCACAGGTGTTACTTCTGGTACACCTAGTGGCGTGTGTATCGTGATCGAATGCTTTGTAAGGAATGCAGCAGCGTCTGCGGGCGAAGCAGCTGAGGTCGAGGTTGAAAAGGTGAGATTTGGGGACGGAGAAACGGCTTTTGAAGGGGTGGATGACGAGTCTGCAAAATTTGAAGCAAGGGCGGAGGATCTGGCAGCCTCGTCTTCTCTGCGCCTTTTCTTCTTTTTCTTCTCTTTTTTGTGTTCAGAGGTTGGGACATCCTGCCGTGAGTTCTGTCCCGTCATCCTGCTCTTCGTGTTTCCGTTTCTTCTTCTTCTTCTTTTCGGGTCCCTCTGAAGAGGCCGCAACACCTGAGAATGTCTGTAAGAAGGGTGCAGAATTACACGGTATATACACAACAGACCTTCGATATCGACGGACATGGGTTCACCCTCTTCCGCGCGTTTCTTCTTCTTTTTCTTTTCCATCTCTTTGGGTTTCTTTTCTTCAGATGCTAGGTGAATCAACTGTCAGAAAGAAAAGATTAGGTCCGCCAAATTCCGCAGCATACGCTCAAGATCCATGGCCATGTTGTTCTCCTCCGTGACGGCGTCCTGCGTCTGAACATCCGTAACGATGCCTTTCTTCTTCTTCTTCTCTGGAGCTTCAGCTGGTGTTTCTGAAGTGAACAAATCCAGTTGACGCACATGTTCTGATACGAGGTTGGATACATACCTTCAGGATCTACCGTCATTGCATTCTCCTCTGGATTTACTCCTGGGATATGGTCTGCAGACATTTTTTTTGTCTTCCTCTTCTTCTTTGCCTTCTCGGCATCCTTACCGCGGGCTACATAAGACTGATTGTTCTTGTTTGATGAACGTTATCAAAGTCAATGAAAGCGAACATACTATCAGCGCTAGGTTGATTTGAATATAAGGATTTTGAACTTGACCCAGAATTCATAAATTCTTGATCTTTTCTGCCAGTTGTACCGCCTGACATGGTGGGCGCCTAGGAACGAGGATGAGACGTGGGTATGGTGGTATAACTGGTATGAAGAGATGATCGTGAAAAAAAAGTTGATGGGTTGATGAGTTTGATTGCCTTTTTCGGCGAAACGAAATCTATATTTGGGTTTCCGTGCTGCTCGTAAACGTTAAGTGTTCACCAACTATTCATGCTTGTATTTTGGCTAGAGCACTCTGAAGCATTGGCTGGAACGTAGAATGGGGAGGTTTAATCTACCTTGCTTCGCTCGAGGTTATCTGGTTTTAGCTACTATTTTAGTGATGTACAGTGTTGATGTATTTTTTGACGCAGTCCCAACCAGTCCGACTCGGACCTAAGCGCTAAGCCCTGATGGCTTGTAAGGCCAAGTTGCTAACGGGCAGAAACGCCGCCAAGATGACGAGAAGATGTAACACCAAGGACAACACCTAGACTGCGGATGCACGGATATCGCCTTGGCAGGTAGACTACGAAGCGCGAGGAGTATCCGGTTCGATTACAAAACGAAATCATGAACCATGTCGCCGGTTGCTACCTTGGCTATAAATACCGAAAAATAGAGAGAAATAAAATAATATTCTGGGTAGCCTTTGGCTCATCCAAACCATTAAAAATCATTTTGATGGCTATTTAGTGTTTAATCTTGTGTACCTACATAGTTTTTAGCAAGGTAGCCGCGGCCACGCAATTTGTGCATTGGCGGGGCTTGTGGATCACTGGGATTTGTAAGTCACGTGACTTATAAACTCCGAACCGCGTCAATGTCGAGTCTCGACAGTCGCGTACTTACGGCCCATAGCATATACTGGGCACTCTGTTTCAATTTTAAGAAATAGATCACAGTAAAGCAGGAAGAAGTGAGGCAGAGAACATGACAGAGCTCTGATCTGTGAAACCAATAACCAGCAAGCTTGAAGTTAGCAAGTAACGCGACGCGTTGTTTGTCACCACCCTTGGCAGGTAGACCTTAGCCATATAGGTACGGCCTTTTAAGCCGTGCAAATTACCAACTACCGTTTCTTACAATTGAAAGAATGTGCAATGAGATTTGCCAGAAACACGCCGGCATACATACTCATGTCAATGATGCATTGGAACATGTTGAACTTTGGTTGAACTGAACCCAAATGATCGTGAGCGCCCTTGACGATGATGGATTTGTTTGTCAGCAAGTGGTAGCAACAGTAGCAGTGGGTGCTGATTCCTGGCTCAGGGAAGGGTAAGGACAGCGAGCTCGATCTTGCGTTCTCCGTTATTCTTTTTTGCCCACCTACGGGCAACCTTGCCCTTTCTTCCTCTTTCTGACCAAGCTGAGCCTGGTTTTAGCCGCGGGTAAGTTGTCCTGAGCACAGCCATTAACCGCCAAGTCAATTCTTTTCAGTCAGCTTCCATATAATACGTTCACTCATTATCTTTATACCCCCTCCGCCCTCCCAATAGGCGGTTTCTCCTTCTTATGCCTCTATACCAATCCCTAGGCGCGCTGGTCGTTCTCCTGCTATCTTCATGGCTGCAATTGACGAATGGTAACGTTCAGCCGCTCTGGTCTTAGTCTTAACAGGTTTGCTTATTATACAATGACAGCACATAGTTCCTCTGCTCGACCGCTGAAGCGTGTTGCCAACCCATCTACCCATTCTCTTGAAATCCTACCTCGCAATCTGCACCCTTTTTCGCCTTCAGGTCTGAGCAAACGACTCGCCCCTCATCCAAACACTCTCCGTTACAACGACTCTTTCAGATTAATTCTTTCTGCTTATAATGAAACTTTCCACCTGCACCTGCGACCTAATGACCATCTCATCCACCCTGCTGCACGGATCCACTATTATACCACAACATCGGATGGACGGGAAGTTCTAAGCCACACAGAGCCTCTACTGCGGGAATCCGTTAAGGCTTACCTCGGAGAGGTCATCGCATCCTATTATTCACCAGCCCGCATGCGTGAGGATGCCGCTGGAGTTGTACCGCAACCGCATCCCGCAGATCTCGGATGGGCAAGAATCATGGTCCACCAACAGGGTGACGCTGGTCAGGGAATCGCACCAATCTACGAAGGGGCTTTCTCGGCGAATGGCGTAATATACCACATTATGACCAAGGAGAATTACCTCCGAAACAAACTCGACCTTGATCCTCAGCTTATAGAACCTGTGGATGACTCGGATGGATCGCTGGTTATTTGGAGGGAATCTGATACCATGACTCTCAAAGAGGCACATTTTGCCAAGACTGGAGTTCATTTCCCCACCGAAAGAGTCGTTGAACCCCAGGCATGCGGACATGACAGACTAGATCACAACGATCCTTCACAAAATCCAATGCTGAGGAAGCAGATGCCGACAAGTTGGACCGATCGTCTTCTTGTGCCGTTTTTGAACGACACACTGTATCGAAGGGATGATGTTCCGACAGGAAACGGTGGAATGGGTACAAAGTACGCCTGCAGGATATGCCTACCGTATCTACCCTTAACTTTATATTCAAAGTTTCATCGACTCGATCGGTTCTACTGATGGTTGTCCAACGACTCAGAAAGTGGTAAGGAACGGTGTTGAATTTGATTTAATCGACTTCCTCACACCTTTTTTTAGATCTACATGGGCGTCGCTGCGGACTGCACATACGTTTCGAATTATAACGGCCAGGAAAACGCCACAACGCAAATTTTGAATAACTGGAATTCGGCTAGCGCCCTTTACAAGGTACGAAACCGGGAATCTGTCTGTGCGTGAATTTCTGACGATTAGATTCACTTTTAAAGAGCACATTTAACGTCAGTCTCGGTATTGCTGAGCTTCAAGTTCGAAGTCCCGTGTAGGTCCTTCCGTTATATTTTCCATCGTTTCTTGAATTTCAAATTTGTAGTTGTCCAACAACCGCAGATCCAGCTATACCTTGGAATGTGCCCTGTAGCAGTGCAGAGCTTGACAGCCGACTGTCTTTATTTTCCCAATGGCGAGGGGCCAAAGGCGACGATAATATTGGTTTATGGCATTTAATGAGTGGCTGCCCCACTGGATCAGAAGTCGGGATTGCCTGGCTTGCAACTTTGTGAGCATATTCGCTTACCTCTAAATCCCACCTTTTCAAGCAACTTGTCTTCCGTAGATGTCAACAGGACGCTACCGGAAGTGCCCCTTCTATTGTTTCGGGAACCGCCGTTTCCACTGGAGGCCGTACAGAATGGCAAGTCGTCGCTCATGAAATCGGACATAATTTCGGTGCTATTGTGCGTTGGTCTCTTTGATTCATTAATCATTCAGTTGAACCTTCTTGAATTTTCTGCAGCACGACGTAAGCATGTACCAGATTTTCATGAGGTTTCTCATACTCACTTTAATTTCGCGCGCGATATTCAGTGTGCAGACGGCTGTGCAACAAATTCGTCGTGTTGTCCGCTGACCTCGAGCACCTGCAATGCTAACGCGCAGTTCATCATGAGCCCCGTTGCTCAATCAGGCGAGAAGGTGTTCTCACCGTGCAGTGTTGGCAACATCTGTGAGTGGAATATCTATCTGTTAATTAATATGCTTACATTGCTTTGTAGGCTCTGTCATGAAAGGGAATCAAGGTTCACGGGTAACAACAACTTGTCTGGTCGATCCAGATCCATCCCGAACGACCGATATCACTGCAAATGTGCGGAAATGGTATTGTCGAAGCTGGCGAGGATTGCGATCCTGGAATAGGCACGCAGTCCAGTTGCTGTGATGTTACGACGTGCAAGTTCAAGAATAATGCCTCGTGCGATCCAGATAGCAGCCCTTGTTGTACGGCTCAGTGCAGTTTCGCACCAGCCTCCCAAGTCTGCCGCCCATCCCGGGACCCGAAGTGTGATACCGCGGAATTTTGTACAGGCAACTCTTCCTCATGTCCCACGGATGTTGTCTCCAAAAATGGTGAGTGTGTTACGATTCAGCCTGTTTCCTGCAATGTTGATCAGTTCTCTGACATGATTCCTTCGCATAATTAAGGGCAAAGCTGTGGGAGCAGCGGTTTGGCGTGTGCAAGTGGTCAATGCACGTCTGTTGCTTGTAAGTTGTTCCTGTTCTTATTAAACTCTCATGAGCTCATGACCCACTACTAGTGCAATGTCAAAATGTTGGGGCATCGATGGGTCTCAAGGCTGCCTGTCCAGTCCACAACGATCAATCATGTCAGATCTCGTGTCAAGACCCCACTAACGCAGCGGCTTGCATAAGACTGACTTCTTTGCTTATCGACGGATCTCCCTGCGGTACGTGGTATTACATCCCCGAAGGGAACTTTGACCCTATGTTAACCATCATCTTAACTGTGCCATCATATAGGCTTCGGCGGTACTTGTCTGGGTGGAAAGTGCCAATCTGCTGGATTCCTGGACACCGCAAAGGTTTGGTTTTTTTTACCTCTGATGGATTGCCTTCCTTTTTTTAATGGTCTCAAACCCCGCAGGCTTGGTATATCCAGAATCTCCAGATTTCGATCCCGGTGACGGTCGTAGCCGGTTTGGTGGCGATTTTACTTATATGGGCTCTTGTTCGAAGTACGTTTTCAACCTCTTCTTGGTCCCGTGTGATAACCAAAAATTGCTCATCTTTCGCGTTCTATTTTCGATTTGCGAGCAGGTGTGATTAGATGCTGCGGTCCACGAAAGCAACCTGTTTCAAGAGCTGTGTTGGCTGTCGCACCACCGATGGCAAGAACCCATGAGAGACTTGGTAGTCTTGATACTCGTGGGTATGACAGGCCTGGAGGCTCACGCACTCTACCAGGATCAAGGTAGGCTCATGATCCTCGGATATAATTTCTCCCCTTGAGTTCTAATCATTCAATTTTCTTGTCGTTTTCTCGCACACAGTACGGCATATACGCGTGTGCCTCCAGCTACACATGATCGGTCAAGGTCGGGCGAAGGTGAACTGAGGTATAATTATTCCGCCAATAACCGCATGGATTGGGTCGACGATAGTTCGTACAACGGTCCTAGACGATATTAGCTTTTACTAGCCATTTGGGGTTCCGTTAGTTTATGTAGAACAGGTCCATGGTCCAGGGACTTCACATTCATGTACTCATAGCATCGTTGTTAGTCAATTGCTTTCAGTATCACATATCTATCTAATCGCTTCTTTTTACTTTTCGTGGACATCGATCGCACCTCAATGCCGTTGAGTTAGCCTCACACTGGTCAGTCCGTTAACGTTGGCCAACTACCAAGTGACGTTGCCGAACCCATTACTTGGGCTGGCAATCTTTAGTTTATCCCACTCGCCATTTTATCACCACTCACAAAAGCTGAGCCATGGGCTAAACCTGAATTTGTTCAGCCCACCTCATGGGAAGGAAAGTTCCTAGAGTTGATCGGCAATCGAAAATCGAAGAGCTATTGCCCAAGTAGACTTTGAAAGGTTGACTCGTCATTCATTCGAAGTCATTTCCGCCGTTGGGCAGACAGGGCTATAAAGGTCCTGCAATTGGAGCTTCCTTGAAAGCCTTGCCCGTCTGGGGATGGAGGGAATGCAGACTAACGTCAATTGATCATGGGATCAACCTGCCTTCTGTATACCTCAGGTCTTAGGTTGACTTCAGGACAAAAGACTTATTTAAATAGCAACAGTCGGATTCTTTTCTGCAGGTACTTGACAAAATGATACGAACCATGTTCCTGCGTTGTCTCCCTTATTAAGTTTGGTGAAAAACAGAACCATATCTTTGATCATCTGCAAGTCCTTCGGAATCGTAAACCTGAGAATCAGTGAGACGAAGCAGACAGAGAAGGAGGCGGTCCTACAATTGAATGCTAATTTGAAGACATAGGAAGAGTTGTACCGGGACTGGGTAGAGATGCACATGGCAGTAATCTTCGGAAAGAAGTGAGTTCGGTTCATTTTATAGCTCGGGCTTCTTTTGTTGACGGATAACCCGAATTAACCCCATGACTATGACTCTGCTCTGGTCGTGTAGTTATTGAGTTCAATGAGTTGCCAAACGTTGGCCAAAACTGTCTCCAGGGGGGAATGCATTGCGTGAGACAAAAACATACTTCAGAATTAGGTAAAGTGCATGCGAAAATAGTGTTCATTTTGAGCAAATACAACCTATTCTTGGCTTGCATTGCTGACACGAAGAAGACCGGTCTTACAGAGATCCTCGACGACATCGGCATCAGATAGGCAGTCTACGATCGAGCAATCGCCGATGAAGGAAAGGGGAAAGCGCGTACATTTGGTCGCAGAATGGGCGGTATGTCCGGGATGGGGCTCCGACTAGAGTGGTGTCTTTTTGTCGCAAGAAGCCACTGGTAGAAGGCTGCCAAAGTGGAGGTAGTCAAAATAGCTTTTTGGGGCAAAACCAGAACATTAAGTTTAGAGAGCCTGGGTGGAATGTACATGTTGTAATAGGCTATTCAGGAGGCCTATCAGACGCTGGTCTTTTTTCTAGTATGCCGTCCACGATGCCGAAATCCAAGGCTTCTTGTGCTACATGTGGATTGGGCACCTCAACGGAACAAAACAATAATGCCAGACTCACCCGTCATATAATAGTCTCGCTCTAGAGCGTTTTCTGTATTGTGGCGAAGAAGTTACATTTACGGGGAGAAGAGGGGAGAAAGTGTATTCACCAAAACGTGCGAGTCCTTCGGCCTGGGTCTCTCCTTCTTTTGAGCAGTGTCGCTGGTAAATGTCAGTCAAAAGCTGACGTATCCGTAATATCTCCTTAGCATGAATAGCAATATCAGAAGCCTGACCCGAGGCACCGCCGGAAGGCTCTGGGTCGGGAGTTAGCGAGGCGAATAGAAACGTGATAACTACGTACGATGGATCATGATGCTGGCGTTTGGCAAGCAGTGTCGCTTTCCTTTTTCACCGGAGGCAAGAAGGAGGGACCCCATCGATGCGGCTAAACCTAGGCTGTAGGTGTGGATTGGAGATGAAACATACTAATCGGGAAATCAATTAATAGTTCAGCAATTCTTTGACAAGTTATTCCACCTGCATCTATTCAATTAGGTGGCAAAACGATTCAAGCGGTACTTGGCTTACTGTATCATAAATTGCGAGCCCCGCGGTCACGCTGCCGCCAGGGGAGTTGATATACAAGTGGATAGGTTTTGTTGAATCTTCTGCCTCCAAAAACAATAACTGGGCGACAATTAAAGTCGAGTCGGAATCTCGTATCTGCATTTGTTTAAGTGGTGAGTAAGCCTAAAAAAGACCAACTCACGGGCCCGTGGAGCATTATCACGCGTTCCCGAAGAAGACGAGAGAAGATATCATATGAGCGTTCCCCCCTTCCCTGTTAACAACATGAATAGAGAATAAAGCAAAGTGAGGAGTCGACTCACTGTTTGTTCAATGACAATAGGGACGAGATTTGCGGTTGGTGGCGCCTGCCGTTGGTCTAGGATCGAATTGAGAGGTTGGCCTGCCAGGGGGTGAAAGAGTCTCCTAGAAGAAAGTAGAGACCGACGGCACACCAAAGGAATGGTTGCTCGTAGAAACATGATGGACGTTGGTGAAGAGGCCCGATTTCAGGCTCGAGCAAACACCGTGCCATATCACGTGACAAACGCGTCAACAACTGCCTCTGAGTATGGTCAACCACTCTTTCAAGCCCCTCACATCATCAGCTTAGCCCATATTCTCTTAGCAGTTATGGCAGGTCGGTATAACTACAGCCAACGTTCGAAGGAGGCTCCCATGGACTACCAATGGACTAACAGAAGTCCTGTAAAGCCTGCATGGGCACCTGATGGCGAGGATCCAAGTACTCCACGAAAACGTATGTTGAAATATCCTGTCTTCTTCAAGTTCATCTTCTTATTCCTCTGTGACTATTATAAGGCTCCCACGACGCGTTGAACCCGTCAGCTCCTTCTCTTTTGAGCGCACCGCTGCAGCCCTCGTTTGGGTCCAACCAGAATGTGCCCTTCCTCTTTCACCCGTCTCCTTTGCCCCAGAGTCAACAAAATCACCCATGGATGCCTCCGCCGCAGTTTTCTCCGTCCAAGGCCTTTCCTTCCTTTGAAGTCAAAGACGTTGACATGTCGGAGGTCAGTCCATTGAAAAACGAGGAAGAAACAGCTGCGAACGTAAAAGAGATTGATCATACGAGGCCTGTAGCAACTGGTGGCTTGAGACGCGTGTTCAAACAACGAACAAAACGTCTATACTCCCGGCAACTTAGGCATGATGATGAGGATCACTCGATTTCGGCAGATGAAAGCGACGAAGAGGGTACCGTTACACCTTTAACGCAAAATACCTCGAACCATTACACTCTCAACATGCCTGCCCACCCTGCCCCCCCAATCTGATATGCCCTACGTTCTTCTCGGGTAGGTTCTTCGATTTCAAATCATCTTATGATCCGACTTACAATTCCACAGTTATTTACAGTTTTTCTTTAACTTGTCCTTGATCATGATATTTCTGTACCTCTTCGTACAATTTATCATTACTGTGCAAAAGGATGTAGCACTCCGCATTTCAGAATACTCTCAAGGTGAGTTCTGTGTAATGGCATCGTATCAAACTCAACTTTGTTTAGACATAATCCAGGAAATAAGCATGTGTGCACTGCAGTTCAAAAATAATCGCTGCGCGGGGGACAGTCCCATTCCGGCCATGGTGCAACAATGTGCCAACTGGGAAGCTTGCATGAACCGTGATCCTACAGTTGTGGGACGGGCAAAGGTTGGCGCCGAGCTGATCGCAGAGGTCATAAATGGGTTTGTTGAACCCATCAGTTGGAAGACCCTGGTGTGTAAGCCTTAACAGGTAAAGGTACAAAACGAGCTAACCGGCTATGTAACAGGTATTCACGTTGACTTCCCTGGCCTTTTTAACTGTGTTCATCAACACCCTGCTTTCCCTTTATCGTGCGAAACACCAACCAATCGCCGAAGCCGTTCACCACCCCGCACAATCGTTTCCAATCGCACCTGCCCCTACCCCATTTCCACCTCATTTCGGGGGTTACCTGTCTCCAGCTCCTACTCCGAGCTGGGGTCGGTACCGGTCCGAACAAGACCTCCAGTCTCCAACGAGAAGAAGACGCCTGGAAAACGGAATCGCAAAAATTAAATAATCTCAAAGTGCGGGATACATCATTATATCTTTAGGTACTTGCATTGCTTTTGATGTTCTTTCTCAATCATGCTATACACATATATGCGTACTTTGTCACACTGAGGTGAGCATTTTCTCCTTGTTTCGCCTTCCGTCATTGATGAAATCCCAGATAACCGCCAGGAAACCGCCGTGTGTCAGCTGGCAGATCCGACACCTGGGTTCCTTATAGCCGTTTTCAATGACAGGAGCCCTCGATGGGGAGATTAAGGCTACTCGGGCACTTCATTTATAGCCCGGTTTTTCCCGGGCACCGTCATACTCATTTAACCTTTGGTTGACTGCGGAGTCTATTTCAAGTCAAGAGGGCGTTCATGATCCCCAACAGCCTGTTCCAATCGTCTCGGGACTCGGGACTCGTATGTATGGTCACAGCTTTTTTCCAGAATGAGCGAAGATCATGTTAATTTTAGGGACTGATCTGCTTAAGGATCTGTAGACGATGATTTCACAGCCCATGCGATTGGTGAGCCACCATGTTGTCATTCTACTTAGTAGTCTCATATTTTGCTTAACATACAGTATCCAACCCTCAAACCATCATTTAATCCCACGGATGACGAGAATCACTTTGCATATTCAGCTGGACCCTGCAGGCGGCAAATAACAGGAACGACGCCTCATGTGAAGCCGCATAAGGTTGCTAAGCCAGTCAGGTCTCATCGAGGATCAAGCATTTACCGTTCCTTGCTCCTCCCAAAGAATCCGATGAATCGTCTTCCTCATCTCTTGATGGTACTGTTAATTCTCTTCATTCAATGTTGACACTTTTATGAGGAACTTCCTCCTCGAGTATTCGCAGTTGATCGCCAAAAGTACCCGTACGCCATCGAGCAAGATATCTCCCCTCACAACTGTGAATTTATAGATGAAGCTTTTAGGTTCGGGGATTCGCTCATGCCCGTGTTTTAACCAGTATGTAGTTACCTTCGACGATGTGATGATGCAGATTTGTTGCCCCGAGCGTATCCGACAAGGACCGAGGATGTGCTTAGATGTTGCACAATGCACGTCCTACCGGAATCCCGGAGTTCAATATTCGACTTCCATAAGCATAACTGAACATGTTCGCATATCCACAGGAGTTGTTCATATATGTATGGCAACCACGTTGGTTATCTAAATTGTCGGTGGCTTTGTCGTTGATCAATTGAATTTGATCATGGTTGCCGATGGAAATATCAGGGTCTCCCAGATTATATATAGTTCAGGCGGTTTTTGACTTCATATATGTACGGTATGTGCGGCCGACCTCCAGATCTGGTGTAGATAACTTGATCAACATTTTGTTGTTTCCCCGGAGAAAACAAGGGCGGGAGAATCGGCATCAGGCCTAATTTAAGTACCATCCGATTATCATGATTGCGATACACAGCATTGATTAGCAGCCGGTTGTTGGTGGATATTAGCCCTGTGGAACTTAGCCAACCCTGTTTTTACATGATTGCTGAATGTTCATTAACGTGGTCGCCCACCGACGTGTTCGAGCCAATTGCAAGTCTTATAGTGCATTGTTGGAATGCTACTTGAATTAAGTTGTTGAATGGCAAGCCTTAGGTTCTGGAATTTAGAGTGCTCTGATCAAATTTCGAAAGGCAGCCTTGCAGCACAGGCTTACAGCTCTATGATTTGAATTTATGCGCTCTACATTTACTGACTTCGGAGAATTCACGCTGCGTGTGTAGAAACGTCCGAATCCATCCATTGACAATTAAATACCATTCATGTCAGTAAAATCAGCCCTCCTTCTCGCCGCAGCAGAGTATATAACAAAAATAAGCACGTTTGTAGAACTTGAATGAATACGTTTCCCAACCCGAAATGATCTCATCCCAGTCGAATTCGAATACCAGCGCTAGCCATTACTGGAACTGGGGGCAACAGCAGCAGCCTTTTCTTCTTCCTTCTTCTGCATGAGCAAGATGAGATGTAAGCCTCAGTCCTCGAGAGTCCGGAAGTGACTCTTACTTTCTGTTTGGCACGAAGGACTTCCTGCATCACTGATCGAGAGATATCAGCCCAATTCCGAATAGCGCAGTAGCTAGCAACTTACGCTTCCTTTCGCTTGGCTAGGGATGCTGCACTTTCCTTCGGCTTCTTCGCAGTTGGCAGCAGCTTTTTTCTGCGCCTTAAGGCGGTCTTGATCACGTTGATTTCCACCTAGAGAACCAGAGAAAGTGAATGAATCCGTGGACGGCTTGGGTTGAAGTGCTGGGAGGCAAGGTGGATTAGGATGCTGGGCACTTACGAGTCATTGGTACACGTCGACGAGGATGTGAGGTCAGAACCAGTCACCGACGGCGACGGTTGGTCAAAGTTCAATCGGAGCATGTCTGAGTTTAAAGATAAAACCGACTTTGATCGAAACGCGAGCGCCTGATAGCAACTTGACTTCTATTCTTCCTGGAATTTCCTAAAGTGACATTCTCGGAAGTTACATAGGAAATAGGCTTAGTGGAGGCTAATTTACATGCGATTTTTTGGATTACGAAGTGTAAGAGCGACAACTACCGTGGTGACCTGAATCTACCCGTCGGTTGATACAGTATTTACTTTGACCGCCACACATCGGCAGTTTATTTTTGTGCCCTTGGAGGAGACCGAGGTGGAAAGCGAAGTCAAATCGGGGATACCCATCTGTGTGTCATGACTGACACTCTAAATCGAGATTGGCTGGCACCATTCTGGTCACAACCATTCCACGATCCAAATCAGGTGGCAGTGGATATATTTAATCCGAAGTTTTGTCAACATGTGCTGTTGTACAAGAAGTTGAGGAATTTCGAAGCCAGTGAGCGCATCACCATCTAACACCGCTCATTGGATTCCAGAAGCCCGCTTTTTGTTAAGGACCCATATACCGCAATTGCTTCCGTAACGGAAGAAATAAGCTTGGTAACCCCGATTCGGGGAATAGGTTAAGGTTCCTCGATATTTGCTGGTTTTTAGTTCGGCCCGGGATCCTCATGTATCAACCGCCGCCTTCCGAGCAAGCCACCTGAGAATGGAGCAACTCGGAATGCGGTTCTGCAGGGGTGCAGTAGGAATAAATAGATCGTTAGCTTGTTTCTATTGCTTCACTGGCTTAATTGAGCTACAGCCTTGATATGTAGCCCTATGCAAAGCCTCACATGAAAGGGAGCGGCATTTGATATTTTGGGGACGGAGACAGGGTCCAGGTTCGGGTACTAGGAATTGGTCCATCCCGTGGGCTCCGTTGACCCTTCTGAAGAAGACCCCCTGTATTTTGACGGTTGTCAGTTCTGGTGTTCCTTCACTATCTATTATGTCCTCCAGCTAAGAAATGAACTGGTAGAGGAGGGATTTTGTTCTACAGAATAGAGAGACGGGACCGCTGGCAATGGAGAGACATGTGGGGAATCCCGATTCGATAAGATAAGGGTTGGCGATACATTGATCAAGCTGTGGCTGCGTACCTTACGCCAAGACGGACATCTGCAATCAAGCTTACGTGAGAGAAAGACGATTAGGGATCTGTGTTGCTTCCCCAGAACCGGGGGAACGGACAAGAGGTGATGACATCCGAGATCGGGATCGGGGTGGTCAGGCCGAGGTGGACGTGTCATGCGTGTTCCCTTCCAGCGGCAATCTGCAAGAGGTGTCAGATCCACCGATCCAGGACGTCAACTTCAACCATGACAAAGCATGATCGGTGATTTCCGGACAACGGCATGAGAGCGGCAAATGCTTTTCCCATCAACTTCGCATTCTCCGCTGCAAGCGACATACCTGAACTTCATTATCCTCCTCTTCTTTTGAAGTCAGAATAGCACTTTTCTAAGGAATAAGACTAGCCACGGGTGAGATTGTTGGTTGAAGAAGTAAAATCTCGCCCTAGATTCACGCTCGCAGATTGCCCATCTTCTGCACTTCACAAGTTCACCTCAATAGGAAGGGTCTTGAACGTTGGATCATTGCGCAAAAAATTGAGCAGCTAGATACTCTGAGTGCTGAGTAAAAAGGTTTAGTGATAAGGGGAATGTGGCATCTAGTTTAACGATATATCAACAGTTGTTTAGCACGCTTAAGATGGGCAGAAGTGGCAAGTATATATGTAGCTACAACCGTGACAATGGGCGGGAGCAAGGCGCAACCTTAAAAAGGATTTACCGGAAAGCGCGTCTGCATATACTCGAGTATGTGACCAACAGGAGGAACAGAAAGGAGCGCTTGTCGCTCGACGGGGTGAATTGCGAAGAAATGCCGGCTACCTTGCCGTGCTTACGTGCTCATTCCTTTTTTGGGGGGTGGGTTGTACCCACCCACCGTGGGATCGATGTCCGGGATCGGTGGATCTGACGCCTCTTGGCAATCTGCGTTGGTATGGAATTTTGAAGGCAATCGCTGGCTGGTTCTGATATCGATCCGTGGGATGCGACACTTCTGGGCGTCTCGTTCGCTCGCTGTCGATTAAGGTGCTTGACACCCACGCGAGTGACAGGGATCTAGATCGTTTATACAAGGTAGCCGCCGCACGGAAACAATCTAAATTCGGCAAAACAAAGGCACGCGGCTGTTTCGATACGAAGCAAAAAAAAGGAGATGACATTTCAATGACATGCTAAACTTCCCTGCAATAAGATGCATCTCTTTCTTCCACCTTGATCGCCATGATCGTGCGAGGGGAGCCGGTTGTTGGGCCCTGATCAAGTGCATCCATTATATATATCACGCCGCCACTCTCTGATGTCCTTTTGCCCCCTTCCCCCCTCCCCTATCATGTCCCACAGACACATCTCCCGTCAACCAGACCGCGATGTGCGTATGCACGACCCGCCCCAGCAGCACCCCCACCACATCCCCCACCCTCATCTCAACGGCAACCCCATCCCATCCACCCCGGCCCTTTCCAACGGCAACACCATCTCCCCTGCAGTCCCTACCGCCCTGCCAAACGGAGCAGGCCCCTCAGGGTCCATAATCCACAAACTCAACACAGCCAACGAGCAAACATGGCTCCTAATAGGTGTGCATCCAACTTGAGCCGAATCCGGCGATGTTTGCTGACTGGCATCAGGGCGGGTTGCCGAGCAGATGGGTGATCTCGAACATGCCCTCTCTGCCTACGAAAACGCGCTACGGCACAATCCGACCTCCGTATCTGGCCTAACACAGGTTGCGGGTATCGCTCGGATCAAAGAAAATTATCCAAAGGTACTTTAGCCGTATTTTCATCTTCCGCGGAAACGACCCTTTCGCTTTGTCATTGTTTATCCGTCCCGATCAAATCTGACAATGACGTCTTCTTTCCCTTTTAGGCAGTGGATTTCTTCCAGCGTGTACTCCAGATTGAGGAGGATAACGGCGAAATATGGAGTGCCCTCGGTATGTTTTCATTACACTCTTCTCTTCACAGCTGACGGCTGTCATCCAGGGCATTGCTATCTCATGCAGGATGACCTTCAAAAGGCTTATTCAGCCTATCAGCAGGCGCTTTACCTCCTGCCCAATCCAAAGGTAGATTTGCCTTTCTGTCCATTGCCTTTTGTTCATATTCGACGTGTCAGGAGGACCCCAAGCTGTGGTACGGTATTGGTATTCTCTACGACCGATATGGCTCCCTCGATCACGCGGAGGAAGCCTTTGCGTCGGTGCTGCGCATGTGCAAAGGTCGGTTTATCCGTTCACTCTAACCTTTGAACAGCAGTCTTGATTAATTATTTAAGATTTAGACTTTGACAAAGAGAACGAGATTCTCTTTCGTCTGGGGATAATCTACAAGCAACAGGGCAAGTTCACCGAGTCGTTGGAGTGCTTCGATCACATCCTTCGCAATCCACCCAGCCCCCTTGCCCACGCCGATATCTGGTTCCAAATCGGTCACGTTTTTGAGCAGCAAAAAAATGTAAGTCCGTCGCTTTACCCTTCCCCCGCCATCGCTTATCACATCCATCAGCATCTCCAAGCGAAGGATGCATACGAACGCGTCGTCGAGGCGAACCCAGGACATGCCAAAGTCCTCCAACAACTTGGCTGGCTCTATCATCAAGACGGCTCCTCCTTCCAGAACCAGGAGCTAGCCATCCAATATCTTACCAAGAGCCTCGAAGCTGGTACGTTTTTCTACGACACATCAAGTGGTGTGCGAGTTGACAAACCTACCGCTCAGATCCGTCCGATGCCCAAAGTTGGTATCTCCTTGGCCGAGCATACATGGCTGGCCAAAAATACAACAAAGCCTACGAAGCATACCAACAAGCAGTCTACCGAGATGGACGCAACCCAACTTTCTGGTGCTCCATCGGTGTCCTCTATTTCCAAATCAATCAGTTCCGTGACGCCCTCGACGCTTATTCTCGAGCTATACGAATCAACCCTTACATTTCTGAGGTGTGGTTCGATCTTGGGAGTCTATATGAGAGCTGCAACAACCAAATCACTGATGCTATTGATGCTTATGCTCGGGCGAGCGAACTGGACCCCAGCAACAATGCCATTGCCCAACGTTTGCAACTGCTGAAGAACGCTCAGGCAACAGGCGGTCAACTGCCTGCGGCACCGGGACCGCAGGATGTGCATCCGACAGCGTACGCGAGCTCAGTCGTTCCTCCTCCTGGGTTGACCGGGCCACCGCTGATGCTGCAATCTGGCAACCATCGACCTCCTTTCCGTGCTGATTCTCGTGGCCCATCGAACGAAATTGCTCTTCCTCCTCCTCAGTCTGGCAACGGACGAGTTACCCCTCCTCCTCCATTCAGAGGAGGTCCACCGCCGCCCGTCATTCTTGACGAGAGCCGACACATACCTTCGCATACGCCTCTTGCTCCCATGGAAGTAGACCGTCCGCCACACCAAGGTGGTCGCGATTACCCCCCACCTCGTGAACATGCACGTGGTCCTGTTGGGCACCAGTCTCTTTTGCTCCAACACCCGCTGCCCCCTCAGCCCTCCGATGACCCCAGAAACGGCGGTCATGGGCACCATCAAGACCCATACTACAACCGTGGCGGCCATTCGCGCTCTATTTCCCCGGGTCCACAGAGTGGTCGTCCTCGGTCTCCCCCCGGTTCCTTCCAGGGCTATCCTATTCAGGCTCGTCAACCCATGGGTCCTGCTCAACCCAGTGCCGTGCCACCTCAACGTTCGCCCCGCACTTACCACCGACGTGATCCAAGCCACCCTGAGCCAGAGTCTGCCTGGGACAGACGGCCGCCTCCTGGTGACCACCGCGACTGGGATCGCGAACACGACCGTCGTCCTAGACACGGCCCCGGTGAATACATGCAGCACGGCGGTCCGCAATCCTCCTTCTACCCTCCGCGCTCTCCTCGCGCACATAGCCCTCCTGAACCATCTCCTCGCGCTGGCCATGCAACCCGATATTGGGACAATAAGCCGGGCGCTGGACCATCTGCGCACCCAGGATTCCGTCCTGTGTCGCCTCCTCCTTCTCAGCAGCCTTCTGCACATCATCGATACGACCCTCGTCATGATGCTCGAGACTCTCGAGAGTACGAAATAGAGCGCACGGAGAGCCGGAGCTACCCCGTTTCACCTGAAGGCATGCGTGCACGCAACATGCCACCTCATATCGCCGTCGGAAACTCGAGAGCGTCTGAAAGCCCTCACATCACACCGATGTTGCCCGAGGCGAAGGATGGCCGTCGTCGTCGCCCCAAAGATAGAGAGGACATTCATCCCCATCCTCAACCACAGCAGCAGCAACCCCCACCCCCTCAACCACCCCAACAACCTCTTCCACCGCCTCAGTTCCCGTCCCAGTCGTCGACACCTTCCATGCAGGAGCCAGCGCCGAAGAAGGAGCGCCGAAAGAGGGCCAACGGCAATAAGAGGAAGGAGGAAGAAAGTGCTGAACGGCAGAAATCATTCGCAGCTGATCGCTCCAATGCGAACATGCCCGTTAACTTCAAGTCTAACTATCCCAAGGGGCCTGGGTCTCCGGAGAACAGCTCGAATTCAGGATCGTCCCGCTCGATTCAACCCTCACCGACGAGTGCCACACCTCGCCAGCCTTCGAGACCTGTCGACGAAGACTACGATGAAGGCGTTGCTGACGCTCTAATAGGCCTCAGGAGTTATAGGGCTAACTCAGCTTCTGGTCCGGAGGCCCCATCTCATTCGCCTACCATTTCGTCGCACAGCCGTCTCAGCGACCCCTCTCCCCGACCTCCTCCATCGCACCGCAACTCTGTGTCCTCCAACCACGCTTCACCTCCGGTTCAGCCAACACCTCTGAAGCGCGCATTAAGTCCGGGCCCTGAGGATCCTGACAACAACAGCAAGCGCTCAAGGGTGGACATTATGAAGAGGCGAATATCTTCACCCTCCGGTGGCCGTCGTACACCTCTTCCTTCCACCCGCCCTTCGCCGATTCCTTTCCGCACCCAGCCTGCCTCGCATTCTCCTGAAGCTCGTGGAGACCCATTCCCCCCTAGCCCGTCTCTGCCTGACCCTGCTGTTTTTCCTCCTCATCCTCGACCCGTCGGCGCGGGACATGCGCAGGCCCACGCGAGCAGCGTGTCAACCTCCATCGCCCTCCCGCCTATCGCTACCCTCTCACCAGCGTCTTCAGCACCTTCTCCGGCAAATCATAACGACGAAAAGATGCATGTTGATTCGGCTCGGTCGATATCACCGCCCTCGAGAGGCAAGCTTTCGGAGATGATACACCCGTCGTCGAGGTCGCCTACAGCAAAGAATTCGCAGTCGCCGCCATCGGAAAAGAAGGAGAGCTCTTCGTGATTGACTTGTTTGCGTTTGGTCACTATCTCTGTCGCGCCATACATGATTGCACTTTATGACCCATTATGATTTCTCCAGCATCACATTCATTGTGCATCATACATGCGTAGAATTGAATTTTGAAGTTTTTGAATTTGTTAATATGGAAATAAATCCTTGTTTTGCAGTCATTTATTTCTGCGGGTACAGGACAAGCCAAGCCAAGCGACCAGTCAGATGCTCTTCCTTCACGGCCCGTATTCATGAACTTGGAAATCTAATTTCTGGAATGGACATCATCTTCACATTGCTCCGAGATAAAATAGTAGAACTGTGTAATATAGCACACAAGTACGGCAGTATCCTACATGAACCACGCACGACTCATGCTGTAAAGATACCGGCCCTATAAAAAGTGTTTGCGATTGACTTTAAATGCTTCTCGTTCTCGACATATCTACAAATAAAAGCTCAAGGCCCGGGGTTGGATCAAAATCTGAACAAGCTAGGGGAAGGCATAGGAAGATTGGTTCAGCCGCGCCACAGAGACATAGAAGCTTGAAAGCGCAGAGTTCTTCCCAAGTTCTTCCTGGAGTCCCTGAAGTTTCACGGGAGTGACGGAACCATGGAAAAAGAAGCAGAATAGGCCACCTGTGTTTCTATCACACGCGAGGCGCGAAGCAGGTCTTTTCATTGAACTCTGAACTGGAAGGAGGTGCTGTGCGAACATTGGGTAATTTAGAATAGGTGGGGTGGGGGTGGGAGTGTTTTTAATGCGGATCGCTAGCTTTAGAGTAAATCGGACTCGGACGGAATGGCTGGCTGCTGGGACGTTGTCGGGCCAATGTTTTGGGTGTGGGTTGCCGTTAGGTGAGTGGTTCTCGAGGGAGTTCCGAAGCCAATGGGAGATAGGCGACAAGGATGAGCCCGATCGGGTACTAGTGTCGAGGGTGTGATTGCAAGGAAGGAGGGCGTGTTCCAAACGTAGTCGTTAATGTAAGGCATAAATAGAAAGAGCTCGCAGCAGGGGTTGAGTGCGATGTGAAGGGAACGTTGAGGAAGGTAGGGCCGCAGTAAGCGTGCCAGTAAGCTGGATGTAATCTGGATGGTGTTTTAGACTCGAATGCCATGAGACTCCATGAGAGATACTGTATGCAGCCTGGTTTATTGATAGAACGTTTTATTATATCGAGAATGAATGAAACCGGCGCGGCGTGTACTCGAGATTGGATGCATAAGGATAAAGTGCGTGTCGATAAAATTTTTGAGTTTTATTCATTGGCGCAGCATAGTTTATCTTTATCATAGGAACCGGCGATTGGATGGAAAGCGCGAGGCCGGCAGCTTGGAGGGTATAGAGTCAGACCCCTAGGACCCATTTATCGGCAAAGCTATTCTGGATGGATGACGGAATTTCTGAATTCATGAATTTGAGTTGGATCGTCAATGAATTTCCGGAATTCCGCCGAGGAAAGGAGAGAGGGTGCTGTTATAGTTCAGCTAATGCGTGAATGTGTAGCGGAGGCCGGTAGGCAATCCTGGCAGCTGCAACATACGCAGGTTAGGAGACGACCTGTCGGAAGGACAGTAAGTAAAAACAGATCGGGCGTTGACGAAAGAAAAAGAACAAAGCCTGTATCATCTGTCCGTCTCCGTTGGGTACGCAACACTCCAGTCTGAGTAAACGACTAGGCCGATGTTGGGGAAAAGTAAGGTGTCCATTGAATTTCGCGGTCCTCAAGTATGTAGGCCATGTCAGACTTGCAGATTGCTTGGAAGCGGAGAAAACCTAATAGTTTTGATGGGACAAACAAACATTCCCTTGACCGACGTTCATATACCTTCACTCGTTACCTGGCTTTTCGTGATACCTAATTCTGCGTCAATGTCATGATGGCAGAAGCCGCGCCACTGCCTGCCTCATCAGAGCCTGCCGCTGTGACTGCCAGTCAGTCTGATGGGCACACGGCCTCCAGCAACAACCCTCAACCACCAGCCAGCCAGACAGACGCTCACGCTCTTCCGCCGCCGCCTTCTTCTCTTCCTGTTTCCTCTGTTGAGTTTACAGCGAACCCGTACCCGTACCCGGAGGAGGCGCAGAGTGTCACGGCGAGTGCCCCGGGTGGCACAGAAATGCAATCCGCGGACTGCGAACACGAGTGTCAGTGTGATAGGCGATGCCAATAGCAATAGGGATGGGGAGGTGGAGGCGGGGTCGACGACTATGGCCGAGCGAACTTTGGTGGAGGGCGCTGATAGCATTGCAAAGTCGCATGCCAGAGGGGAGTCTACGAGCAGTTTTTCTCTGCCGCTGAAGGAGGAGTATACATATGCTCCGAAAAAGTCCATGGAGAGTCAACGAGGGCGTCCGGGATCGGCCAGCGCTACGGGTGCTACATGGGACCCGCTGAAGTCGTCTGACAAGGAGGAGGAGGACACTGATAGTGAGAAAATGGAGACGCAGGACAAGACTGTCATTATGGAGGAAGGCGACGTCGTCGACTCACGTGGCAGACTTTTACACGTTGAAGGAGAAGTAGAAGAAGGCAAGGCGTCCCATCCGTCTGTTGCGTCTAGGCGCGCGTCGCATCTTCGCTTGGACCTCAAGTCGTCGTCGCCGATGCCTTGGGAACAGGTTGAGCCACCATTGGATAATAATTTGAAGGCGATTGCAGGGTATTACTCGCCTGTGACGTCGCACAAGTTTCGGACACTGCAGAATTCTGGGTATGTTTTCATCTTATCACCTTTACAGTTGCTGTAACTTATGACGGTAGTTTTGAGTAGTGGACCGCGACCTTTGATACCCAAATCATCTTATTATTTCGGGCCTCCACCCTCCGATTCCGCGTATGGGACTCCGCCAATGGGCAAATTGGAGTGCATCGCCCACGGGAGGTTACTGAGGGTGGAAAGAGACTACACTGGTGGTGAACTTATTCAATTCGCGCCTATATACCCGCTTGAGCTGGAGGGTCGGGTATGTCGCTTTATATTGAACAAGGGTACTGTAACGGTAACTAATGTTTCAAACTTTCTCATGCGCGCTAGATAACGCCGACGCATTTTCTGGAGTCTGTCAACGCGATCAACGAGTTGCTGATCTCGGCGCACAGCCTGCGACACTCAGTTTGTGGACAATATGCTGGCGATCTTTAGTTTGCAGATTTCGAAGCTGTTTGTAAAGTCGCATTTCGAGAAGGCGAGTTGGGGTCTTATCTCGCGTATTTTTGCACCCGTGTCCTGACGTGTTTCGATTGATTCCTGAAATGTAGGAGATGCTGCGTCCTGCAACATCTCGTCGATGATCTGAATACCCAGCTGTATAATCCGGTTGGTCTCAATATCCTGTGGCCACGGAACGTGGCTTTCTTATTTGTATGTCAATCGGATTGATCGAGCTCTGTTTCGTTTGACTGACGATGCGGATTCTGATAGCTGGAGATTGAGTACTACGTCAGTCATATCCTTCCATACCAATTCCATGTGCGATGTCTGACATCATGCCTTTCCTTAGTGAACGCGTCTTGCAGTATGTCGTGCCGGTGATCCGGGGTTGTGATAATGGTTGTGATGTCGATTGAAGGGTGATGTCAGGGTAGATGCAGGAGTTGGTGTATGAATGGCGTCTGGAGTTTTGGCCGTTCTCCGAGGAGCCTGTGGGGTCGCACCGTGTGTTTCTGCGGTAACTGGCACCGCTGATGCAGGATAATTGGTGACCGCCGCGGAGGTACATAGGGTCTTCCTGATGTTTTCCCTGCGTTTGGAATTATGGTGGGCTTGAAAAGGAGCAGTTGGAGTAGAAACTGGGCGTATGATTATTACTGCAGGTAATTTGTACATTGGCAAAGAGAAAAGTTCTATTTTTACTCTACCAGGCAGAACGTTCTTGCCAAGTTTTATCAAGTGACCGGGTTCATGATAAGGAGGTTTCCTGAACACCAGGATATGTTGATGGGGATAGTCGGGGGCTAAGCAATATAGACTGGTCGAGTCAAGAAGGTTCGCAGAACTCGTACTAGGAACCGGAATACCGACAGGTTGCGGCAAGTACGGAAAAGAAGGAACATAATCAAGCTGATGCGGCAGAGGAAGTTATGAGACCTTTGTACGGTCATTTACGGTGACGATCTGCAAGAGTCGGACTGAACCGTTCCGGCGGACAGACACAACGAAGGTAAGCAGTAGGCATAACCCCTGAGTGAGCGATTGAGATAATATCTCGAGTTTTCGAGGGGAGTAGATATGGCCCGGAAATGGGGGGTCGAGGAAGGACAGCGGAAGGGTTGCATGCATTTTATATATGGGTGGGCGGCGGATTGGAAATTGTCGGGTGGATTGCCGAGCCGAGTGTGAAGGCAACGCGTACGCACGAGTCATGTGACATGGGGAGGAGTGCTTGGTAATATATTTGAGGAATGGCTCTCAGATTGTTTCATTCAGCATTCTTCATCCCTCCTCCAATCTGCTTGCTCATCTTTTCGTCACTCGTTCTCGCTAATCCAATGGATACATTTCCTGAAGTCACCCCTCTCTGGGATCTCTCCCACCACGTCGACATCAATCAGCTCCCCGACAGCGATTTTCTCGCTCTTCTCCAGAAGCAATTCCCCACCGACAGCAATGGCCTATCCTACATGGGCGGCTTTTCAGACGGCATCAACCCCCAGAACCTCTCGTCCTACCCTTTGCCAAGTCTTACCCCGCCCTCGGAAGATAGCAGCCCCAGCCCTCCCAACTCGAACCACGATGGCGGAAACGATGATCTGAACGATTCCGTACTCAAGCGCAAGGCCAGCGAAGAGGACTTTTCAGATGGCCCCACCCAGAAGTCCCAGCACACCAATGGTCAGTACTCGGCCCTGGGTTTATCCGAAATCACATCTTTTCTCATGGTTCTTCTTCTCTTCTACAGGCTCAGACAAGAAATCAGGCAGCGGTGGAACCAGGCGCAAATCGACGGGCGGTACCTCCGACCGTGAGTAATAATAATCCGGGTCCCCGCTCTTGATGCACTGCCTCACCCCGTGCTTCGTCTCTTTTAGGGTAAAGACGAGGGCCGTCTGATGAAACGCAAGGAGCAGAATCGGGCTGCCCAGAGAGCGTTCAGAGAGAGGAAGGAAAAACATGTTAAAGATGCAAGTTTAAATTTCCCTGGAATATCCTTTTATTTTTTTCTAATCATCCACAAATATTAGCTTGAAGATAAGGTGGCCGATCTAGAAGCAAAGCACGAACAAGCACAGCACGAAAATGAGAACCTCAAAGATCTCTTGAGTCGTCTGCAGAGCGAGAATGTCGCTCTCAAGCAATCCTCCTTCACCTTCACTGTGCCCAAGAACGGTGTAAACACCGTTGAATCACCGAATGCCCAACAGCAGGTCCAACAGCAGAGTCCTTTTTCTTCGGTTTCTTCTCCCGTTGCTTCCACCTCCGCATCCAGCCAAACTTCTCCCAAAATGACCAACCCACTTGACTGGAGTTCATTGACGAGTTTTGATCCTACCATGCTCAATCTCCTCGACGACAGCATTCCTCAACCGACAGCCACGGAGGGGGCCTATGCAAATGGACTTTGGCTTTGGTGCTAATACAGGTTTAGCCTCCAACGCCCCTTATACCACCATCGCAAGTAACCCCATGTTCATGTCCTTTGCTTCCACCTTCGACTCTTTAACTCCTCCTTCGAATGAGGCATCAACTTCATCCACTCCGGCCCCCGGATCAAACAATTTCGGTAGCAGCACCAATTTAGGTTACAACTTCGATATGAACAGCTTATCGACCTGGTCCACACCCTCTTCGGCTAATCACGATACCATTCTTGATGATCTCTTCTCTGGCTATCTGACCTCGACAGGGCGCAATGGACATCTCTATGCTCTCTCAGTCACCTGCTTCTATTAGTCCCGTAGCCCATCACTCCTGCACCCAAGTCCAGGTCCCCAGCTGCAGGCATCGTCATCATCGTCTTCATCATCGCCGTCCGCTCACGGATCATCTATGTTCACCACACCTCGTGACTCACCCGCGTCGGAGATTGATCACGGCGACAGCAGCGGCTGTCCGAAGACGAAGACAGAGCTCCAGAAACACATCGCCGATCAGGGAGCATCACCATTTGCGCCACCTATCAATCTACGAAAGTCGTCCGATAGCGTCCTTGGAACAATGATTTCGTGTGTTGGCTCAAACTTCCCAAAGACAGCAAAGAGCGATAAGAATGTCGAGGTGCTAAGTGCGTGGAGGAGTATACGAGCTGATCCTAAATTCAAGGTTGGTTTTTGCGTGCTCTCTGTCGTTTGGTCGTGGCTGATGTGGTTCATTCAGGACACCGATATCAATGAACTATGTTCAGAGTTCACAAACAAGGCACGATGTGACGGGACAAAGGTTGTCTTGGAGCCATCAGGCGTTCATTCAATATTGGAGAATTTGTCAAAAAAGCAGTAGCCTCGGTTCCTAGATGCTTCTAGTCAGCATCTCTGTCGGTTCATTGAGACAGGGAGGTACTGAGGAGGTGGAGGAAGAGGCTCAACGGGTTCGGCCCCCTTCGGTCCCAGAACACTTCCGTCACGTTCGTCAAAGTTCAAGCACGACCAACGCGACGGACAGCGGACAGATCGGACCGGACCAGACCAGACCAGACCAGACTGCATTGTAGAGGTTTCATACCACACGCTACGGAGGGAATGAACGTTGAATGAATACCTGACCCCGCGACCGGGTTTCGACTAGGAGCCTGGCATGCTCATCCTGCTTTGGGGGTCTTCCCTCTCGTGGCTTTTTTTTACTTTTATGTCTTTCTTATGATGTTCGTTTTCTGTTGAATGTTCTTTGTATCAAATATCCTGCCTCTCTGTCTTTCTACTTATTCCCCTGCCCGTCCCTAGTTCGATTTCGACCTCGTGTTATCGTCCCTGTCATCGGTCCGCTGTTGCCTTTCTTTTTGGGTTGTTCGGTTTTGTACTGATGTCGATGACCAGAAAGCAGTAACTATATATCGCTAGCACTCCCGGGTACTTATTAGCTCAGTAAGAAAAATACTTTGTATTCATTACCGTATCGTTATCAATATCACCCCTCTTGGGAGTTGAAAATATAATAGCCTGTCGACGTGCCACCTGCGGACCCGTTTCTTCTTACAGCAACGCCAAGGTCGAATCTACCATAGCAGAAGAAAAATACAAAATTGGGCACCTTTTCATTTTTTAATGCCAAGATGACTGGCTACGATTTCGTCTCGCCGTACAAGCAGAGGTCCTCGCTTTAAGTATCGAGGACTTTCGAAACCGCACTACCACAGATATTTTCTTCTGCAAAGATCCGACCCCGCGACTTACACCTTACCGACAAGCCAGTCATTGGCTCCAGGAATTTAAGGTCTCCAAAGCTTCAACCTGTCGTCTTTTTAGGTCGAGGACCGTTCGAGATGGAGCACCGTTGTGTCTTCTCGACTCCAGAATGTGTACAAGAAGGTCACCGTATTCCTTTACGCAGGGCAGTGCGAAACTTGAATATCTTCATCGCCCTTTGTATCTTAAAGTTCGGAAATCAGTAACTCAGAATTAAGAGTGACGTGGAGGCAAACCTTTCGATGACTTTGATGTTTATGTAGCCTTCCGTGTATCTAGGTAACTGGCCCCGCAATATGTAGACGTTTGACTTGTTTCGTGGTCAACCGTGACGGGAAGGGTTGGGACACTCAAAGCGTATTGAGGAGCTGCAACGCGAGGAGCGTCAGGCAGACTCTGAAATAGTTCTTTCTATCACCTCCTCCCGCCAAAGAGATGAGCTTTGTCCTAGAATGGTTAGTACGATGATCAAAAATATGTGCAGCACGACTTCTGGAGGCAGCTCCAAAACGCGAGTTCCATGTATATATGCGCGCAGAAAAGTCGATTTAATCGAGGGTACCCAAGTGGATAACATTTCCGAACACAATTGCTGGGACCGGCATTCTTTGCTTCCAGGTCATGCTATTGGACGGACTATTGGATGAGCTTTATTGAGGACAGGCAGGAGGCACAGCCCCGTCACGATCTTCCACCCGTTTGGAAAGACATTTTCCTATTTTGGAGATTTTTATGATTCACGACCTCTGGCAGCCTCTGGCCACAGAAAAAATGAACGTATCTGAAACACGCGGGTATGTAAGATGGTATACGGCGGAGACTGCCTGTTCGCGTCGTCATCGCTCAACAAGATGATAATTGAAGAACGATGTTGAAATTGTGATCCCTTGCCTGTTACTTGCCTTGCCCTGCTGGCTTGCTGCTGGCATGCGTCGCATGCGACATATCTGCAGCTGCAGGTGGTGATTTCCCCTCCTTTATGATTTTGTTTTCAACCAATGATATGAATTTTTCGGTTGATTGTGAACGCGTGTAAAGGCTTGTGAAGCCTCGGAGGTGCCAAATTTCCGAGTTACTGTAAGTGTTAGTAGGTGGGTAGATGTAGTGATTGTAGGTACTTATCACCAGAGTTGCGGACAGCGTTCTGGGGACTTTGATGATGATCACGGGCCAGAATCGAGGTTGAACATTATTGAACAGTCACAATTTTATACATGCTCATCATTCATAAATTTCATTGAGGTCTTCGAACACTGGCAAAGGATTTGTTCAGGAAGAAGCTGATCACACAGAAGAAACTGGTGATTTATTTACTTGAAAAGTTCAAGTACAAAGCAAGACAAGACACCACAATAGGAAATACATATAGGACGGGTACGTACAGACAGAAAAAAAAACGTAAATACGATATGGTTTAGTCAATATTAAAAACGGCACAGACATAGGCATAAAGGACGCGTCACCAATCATTATTCATCGTCACTAGGCGTCAAATATTCCTCATCAGCTGAGAACCTGCTTCCGGCCAGCGCTTCTGCCTCGTGTTGGCGGCGGGGGACGGTCGTCATCATCCATCGGGGTCAGTGCTGATGCATACGAGCCAGTCGCGGATCCTGTCCCGGCTGGCGGAGGCGCGCCAGGAAGGTCGGTGCCTGCGATGACCTTGTCCCATGTAGCGTTAAACACCTTCTCCATCTCGTCGGCATCGATGTATACCCAAGAGCCCTCTTGGTTATAAGTCCGCGCATTGTTGAACATGAGCCGGAAGTCTTCCCGATACGCCAGAACAGTTTTGTAGTAGCTGGAACTAGCCCGCTTCCGCAGGACAGAGAGGGCAATGGGGTGGGTGATGAGTTGGTAGTAGTCGGGATAATCCTACGGTTCGTACCGTCAACACGGCAATGAAGACATGCAGGGAAAGCTAACTCACCCTTCGGTCAGGTAGCTCGCGGAACAGCTCACAGCGTTTCCTTCCTGTCTCATCCTCACAGGCTAAGACAGAGCGGTAACACTCCATGAACGCCTTCTTCATCTTTTCACGGACGGCTGGTGGAACATCGGGACCGTTGTTAGCGCCATTCCCATTGACTTTCGTCTTTCGACGTTTCTGATCAAACAACGTCAGCATTCTGTGGGTGTTAGTTATCTGTGCCAAATATGCTTACAGGGTCGTGGTCCTCGTCGTCGTCGTCTGCCTCCGGCGTTACTGAGAGCGATTTGATCCCGCGCTTCCTCTTTGATCCAACAGCGGGCTCATAGTCGTTCGCCTTGGCCTTCCCCTTCTTCGGCTTCCGACCTCTTCCATCAACCACGACATCGGATGCAGGTGTATTTCGTCCGGACGCCTCTGCATCTCGTAGGAGTTTGTTCTGTGCACGACGATCTTTCTTGTCCCTGGCTCGTTCGGACAGTTCCTGGATGTCCTCACCATCCTCGAGGGCCTTGCATAAAACAATAAGTAAAATAGAGTCGTATACCAACATGAGACACTTACCATAGCCCAAGCATCGTCACTGAGCCCGTCGTTGTAGCTAACGACGTTCCGACGGCGTTGCCCACGACCTTCCGCACCCTCGTCAATCTCTTTGACCTCGAAGGGTTCTTCATTTTGATAGCATTCAGGAAGTTCCTCGAACTGCATAAGTGGTTGAGGAGGTTTCCCCCGGTTACCCTGGGCACGCCAATTGTCCACAGCATCTCTTTCTCGTTTCAGATCCATCTCGCGGAAAATAGGGTTCTCAGATTCATGGCGGGCGATCAACTCATTGAGCTCCTCGTCATTCATGTCTCCTGCCTCTTCGTTTTCCTCTTCTTGATCAGCTTCCAAAATGGATCGCTATCGAAGGGGTTAACATTGAGATGTTTTCCTTTAAGGCGTCAATTGCTTACCAAAAACTCTTCTTGTTCCTCCTGCGTCGACTTATTATCAAAGCGACCAGCTTGGATGACCTTGTCGTCAATGTCAAGCTTGTAACGAGCCCGTTGGTACATCGCCTCTTCGACGCTCTTCTCCGTGATAAATCGGAGAATAAGGACGATTTGGGTTTGACCGATACGATGGGCACGATCCTGGGCTTGCAAATCTGCGTGGGGATTCCAGTCACTGTCGAAAACTAATCTCGGCATTAGACCATGTTTAGAAAGCCAGACACTGTAGCAGGAAGACTTGCATGATGACCGTGTCAGCGGTCTGTAAGTTAAGACCGAGACCTCCAGCTCTCGTCGACAAGATGAAGACCTTGTACTCCGAGTCCTTGGCATTGAAAAGTTGCACGAAAGAGGCCCGTTCTTCGGTCTTTGTACCACCATCCAAGCGAAGATACTTCCAACCCATCATCTTCAGGAAATCTTCCATAATATCCATGACTTTCGTCATTTGGAAGAAAATAAGGACCTGGATGACAAGAAAAATCAACATAAGATTTTGACTGATTTCAGAGTAGCATACCCTATGACCGGTTGCAAAAAACTTAGGGAGGATGCGGTTTAGCAGTTCGATTTTGCCAGAGGTCCTGACGAGCTTGTCGTCGATGAAACCGCCGGGACTAATCTTGTCTTCTACACTTTCAAACAAGAAAGGGTGTTGGCAGATTTTGCGGAGTTGCATGAGTTCGTTGCTAAGACCTTTGACACTGCCGGATTTTCTACCTAACGTGAATATAGCTTTTTTTATGTTGGAGGCGTTACGCACCCTTTGGAGTCCTTGCCATCAGCGATCATCTTGTGTTTCTTCATCTGCTTGTACAATTGGCTTTGCAGAGCGCTCATCCTGACCTTGATGACCTTCTCAACCTTGTCGGGAAGTTCGCTCTCTACATCCTTCTTCAGGCGACGCAGCAAGAAGGGTCGAAGCACCTTGTGGAGACGGCGAATGATGAGCAGGGCCTCTTCTTCGTTCAGCTCGATCTTGTCTCCAGTACCAGAATTGGCGAACGGGGTGTTGAACCATTCATCAAAGGACTTCACGGAATTGAAGATTTTTGGAAGAACAAAATTGAGAAGGGCCCAGAGTTCTGGGAGGTTATTTTGCAGAGGGGTACCAGTGAGAAGGAGGCGGTAGCGAGAGTGATAGTAGGTTGTCAATGTTTGCGTTAGTTTACTCTGCGTGTTTTTCATACGATGACCTTCATCTAAGAGCAGTGAAATTAAAATGAGCCGGGCGATATCACAATGTGAAACGATCTACGAACCGACAATCATGTGGAGCCACTTAAGTTTGCTGAGGACAGGACGATCCTTGATGATGTACTCGTAGGTCGTAAGCAAGACCTGGAACTGGCCAACCCGCAGCTCTCCTTGAAGTCCGCGACGCTGGGCTGGGTTCCCTTTGTAAGCGATGATTTTGACGCTTGGAGCCCATTTCGCGAATTCGCCGGACCAATTTGTCATGGTGGAAAGAGGGACGATGACAAGATAGGGGCCACGCTGTCGCTTACTTTCTATCAAGAATGTGATCAACGAGATCGTCTGGATGGTTTTTCCGAGACCCTGTACAACGCGTCAGCAAAAGTTCATTTAAATAAAAAAGATAAACTGACCATCTCATCGGCTAAAATACCATTGAGCCTGTTGTTGTATAGACTAACCATCCACTGGAGACCCTTGACCTGATACTCCTTCAACTTGCCACCGACGAGCATGTGGGGCTGTCTGGTGACTTTCTCGGAAATCCTGTGAGCAACAGCGTAGTAATCCACCTTTCTGTCCTCCACAATGTCGTCTTGGTTAATTTGGGCCCCGAATGTCGACTCGTTCGCAGGTCCGTCCTCTTGCTCAAAGCCTGCTTCATTCATCGGCCCGCCTTCGTTTTGTTGGGCAACAACTGCTTGTGCGAGAGAGTCTAGGTAAGCGTCGGTTTGTCTCAGCAGATGCGTGATACGGGTGTCCTTGGCTGTGTCGATAAGCTTCATGTACGCCTCTTCATCATCAGCCTTGAGTGCCCGCAGACGGTCCTTGGCCAGCTTCTCGATACGTTTCTGCTCTTCCTTCTCAGTGTGGGCATGGAAGTTGAGCACAGCACGTCCGAGACGGACAAGCCTATCCTGGGCAGCACGGTTGACGGCAATGACCTCCTTCCCATGGGAACAGATGACAATGAGCTGCTCGACGTGCTTGTGTTTGGCACGTCTTTCACGTTCGAGGCGCTGTTTTCGCTCCAGCTGCTCGGTCATGCGAGCGTCACGAATGGTCGGCTTGCGAGTTCGACGGAAGTCGAGTCGATTGAGAGGGAGCATTGAGCCATGCATTAATTTCTCTGCAACTTGAGCCCTCATTGCGCGTTGTTTATCCAGAACTCGGAGAGACTTCAGTTCGATGAGAGCGCGGAGCTTCCCATGGGCTGTGATACTGGGGTGAATGAGGGCACTGTAGGGTTTAACGGAGTCTAAAGGAGTGGCCACGGCGCTATCGTTCTCCTTGTCCTCTTTGGACTTGTCGTCCTGCATTACATCGATGTTTGCGTCGAAACTTCCGTCTCCCATTGTGGCGGGAAAGGTTTCAAGTTCGCGAATCCTCTGCTGAATCCGCGCATCAATGAACCGTTCTCGCTCGTTGATGATTTGGTGGGCGTCGAGACCTGCCGGCATGATGGTCGGAATAACGAGGCGCTGTAGACGAGTAGCAAAAAGATTGGGATCGAGTTCTGAGGGCCGTTTGAGGTGGGTGAAGGGGTGCCTAAAGGCATTGTAGGGGTATATCCCAGAATTAACATCGTCTTCAAGGAATGGTCCTTTCGGATAATCGGCAGGGTCAATGGGAGCGGCGTCCGGCTCCTCTGTCTTGACTGAACCCTCGCGGCCAGAGGTCGACGCAGCAATAGCAGGAACTCCAGGCTCTCCTTTGGCCGCTTTCACGGCCGCATCGACGATTCGCGAAGGGACGTCGGGTCCGTGAAGCATTTTTTCGAGGTCTGCGATTGCTGTGTTTGGGACGCGCATGGCTTGCTGAATATGCTCGGGAACTGGGTGGCCACGGGATAGGAGTTTGAAGGCATGAATTTGGGCACGCAGGGCGTTTATCTGGTCGCCTGTGAATGAGACTGGGGTCTGGGAGGTCGAAGGAAATGGCTGGGTAGGAACAGGGCCCGACGATATCGACGTTGGGGCTGCCGAGCCGTTGGTGAGGGGTTGAGCATGGCCGTTGGTCATCGGTGGGGCTATTGGTTGTGCGTTATTCATCCCTGGGGCTTGTCCGCGTCCTTAAACAAGGTTGGTATGGGGAGTAGCTAGGAAAGAAAACAGACTGCTCACTTTGACTAAGAACGTGGATGTACCTCATAAGAGTCTCGAGCTCGGTGGGGGTTTTCTGGTCATTTGGATTTTTGCGCAAATAGTTTGCCCGCTATGGGATAGGCAGAATTAGGGGGGAAGTGATGTGGGCGTATGGGACATACCATGATCATTTGCTGGAGATCAGGCATGGGCTGCCTGTGTTGCTGCTGTTGTTGCTGGGCGATGTTGGGGGCCATGCCGTTGCCCAGCAAAGGAGCGGACATTTGAGATCCGAGTGTTGCTATCTTCGCGTCAAGCACAGTTTCCTCGACTTTTCAAAAGGTCACGAAGCCGCCGCGTGATGAATGCCAGAGAGTTGCAAACAGCGACGGCGTGTCACACTCCCCGTTACCTTTCATCTGTCACACTGACTCAACACCGCCCCGGTCACGTGCCCTCTATTTCACGTCGCGTCCGCCAAATTGATTCACCTCTTGTCTTCCCTCCACCACCATGCCAGCAGAAAGATCGGGTGTATGCACTCGCTCCTCTCTCGTGTAGCTCGTACTGACGTGCTCTTAGTACACAGTCACCATGCTTCTCATTGACATTTCGTCGTCGATGGGAAACATCCGAACCGTCGAGGTCGAGAACTCGGCCGGAGAACTTCAAACCGTTGAAATGAGCAACCTTGAATGGGCCCTACAATACGTGAAGCTAAAATACAAGAAATGGTACATTTATCACGCACCAATGATGTTCACTGCCAACATTCTGTCCTAGATATTCAATGGCAGGAAGACGGATCAGTGTGGCGTCATTGTTTTTGGCTCTGAGGGTATCCATGAATCAGAATGTTGCCTTTTCAATGTACTGAAATCCGGCCTAGACACTAACAACGTCATCAATACCGCAAATGGCGGCTACAACAATGTTGTTGAATATATTCCGATTGGGCAGCCAAATGCAAGTACCCTCGCCAAGATTGACGCCCTTGAAGCCTCTACAACCGCGGGCGACCGTATGATTCCTTCTCAAATACCAAAATCCAACAATAACCTCGTTTCTAGCCATTGATGCTCTCATCGTTGGTGTGGAGACACAAGCCCGGTACCTTGCGAATAAGAAAACATGGACCCGCAAAGTCATCATGGTCACAGACGGTGAAAGCCCCATCGAAGTTGAAGATTGGGAAGCTACAGTCAGCAAAATGGACGACCTCAACGTTGGCCTCATCATTGTGTACGTAGTTTATTTTTGTCACCTAGCTCGCGATTAACAACTTGTAGTGGTGTGGAATTTGATGATGAAGAGCTGCCTTACACCGAGCCCAACAAGAGTAATATGAAGGTGAGGTATGCCATATTTTCATTACGGACAGTACTCTGTATCCTTTATTTCAGCGAACTAATGAGGAGTTCTATAAAACGTTGACTTCTGCCATGCGTTCGGGTGTTCTGGGAACCTGCGCTCATGCCATACGGGAAACCACGGCCCCAGATATCAAACCTGTTAAATCGATGCTTATGGGCACGGTCTTGAGGATTGGAGACGTCGAGACCCGTTCTGATGAAGCAATTGAGCTCTCGGTAAAAGCAAGCAAGTGCACAGCTATGGCAAAACCTAAAGGCTGGAAAAAATTTGGCTTGAGGGAAAGCGCCGAAGACGACGCAATGGAGGTCGACGAAGAGGAACAAGACGAAGCTGACAAAAAGGCTGTTTTTGCTCAACTGAGATTAAGATCAGATTATTATGTTAATCGAAACCCGGAAACAGAGGAGGATGGAGACGGCGACACAAAAATGAAACAAGAAGATGACGACGAGAACCTGCTGGAAGAAGGGGCAGATAAATCTGACGTTCCAAAGAATGAAAGCCCTGAAAAGGTGGAAAAGGAAGACCTGGTAAGGGGATTCAAGTACGGAACGACCTATGCACCCTGTCCAGATGGGCAGTTCCCCAAATTACCGACTCGAAAAGGCATCGACATCTGTGGTTTCTTCCCTGCCAAAAATGTACGCTCTGTTTCTGCCTTGATGATAATACTTCTGACTGCCAGGAAAAGCACCGTCGTGAATTGTTCATGGGTGAAATTCAGTATATTTGGGCGGAACCATCCTCTCCACAACAGCAAGTCGCCTTATCTTCCATTGTAAAGGCCATGGAAGAGAAGGAGGTTATGGCAATTGCCCGATGGGTTTCAAAAGACGGATTTGATCCCAAGATGGGTATTCTCATCCCTACACTCTTCGACAATGTGGATTGCTTGCTTTGGGCTCCGGTATGTACATTTTATGTTTGTGGGCGCTTTTATTTCTGAAATAATTTGTTTTAGATGCCGTTTGCAGACGACGTTCGACAGTATACATTTGCATCTCTGGACCGACTCATCAATAAGAAGGGCGAAGCCCTCAAAGAACACCCTTACTTGCCTACGAATGAGCAACTCGATGCCATGGATAAATTCGTTGACGCCATGGACCTCATGGATGTGGGTGAAAAGGACGAAGATGGGTAAGTGTCCAGCCCTTCTAATCTATAGAACGAACGACATTTAACATTCCTTTCAGCAATCGTCTCCCTTGGTTCGAACGACCCAGTCGTATAACCCTGCGATCCACCGGGTCAAACAGGCCATGTTCCACTGTGCCGTCGCCAAGGACATTGCGACAAATCCTCTGCCCCCACCCCATCCTGACCTGCTGAAATATTTTGACCCACCAAAGAGGGCCGTGAAGAGAGCTCGGGATGCTGTCGAAGAGTGTAAAACTACCTTCAAAGTCAAAGAAGGTAAATATTGGTTGTGTGCTTTTCTGTGGTAACTTACCATCTGCCTAGTTCCCAAGAGAGTCGCAAAGGCAAGGAAAGATGGCCATTCACATGCCCAAGACGAAGACGATAATATACTTCTTCTTGATCGCAAGCGCCCCACAGAGCGCACCCAGTCGCAAATGAGTATAGTGCTAGCACTTCACCTACCAAGGCCAAGGCCCTTGCAATGCAGAGGACAGCGAAACTGAGGATGAGGACTGAGGAGGAACTCCTCCTGGAGAAAAAGAAACTCAACACCCCTCCACCCCAATCGTAGGCAACGGCGTTCCTCTGCCCGACTCCTGCCGAGGTCTGTCTCTCCGGGAATCGATCCAGGACGGGCACCAGGGAGGATTGTTGGAAACACCTACCCGTTGAAAGATTTCCAGAAAAATATTGCCCAAGGGGATGTTGTTACGAAAGCGGTGGAAGATCTGTCAGCAGTGATTGCGGAGGTTGTGATGAGACCTTTCGCTTCTAGGAGGGCAGATGAGATGTTGGAATGTATGACTGTCTTGAGAAAGACGTGCTTAGAGGTCTGGTTGTTTCACTTGTTTCAGGAGATTTGCTTTTAATGTGATCTTTAGGAGGATGAAATCGATGCTTGGAATGTGTAAGTGAAATTTTCCTGATACTTTTGTTAAAAGGTTGACGCAATTTCCCATTAGGTTTATTCGCGACCTCAAAGGGAAGTGCTTATCAAAGCCAGGCAACTCGGACTTTTGGAGGCAAGTAAAGGAGGTCGGGAGAGACATCGGGTTAATCGGTAAGCAAGAAGCGAAGAAACACGGAGGAGACTCTGCAGTTACTGAAAACGAAGTCGGAGAAGTAGGCTTTTCTTCCATTGCAGCATCCCTTGTAGCTGACTCGAACTTGTGTTCCTAAGTTCATCTCGTAAATCCTACCATGTACATACCAGGCCCATCATACTGGACTCAAATTTCATCAATTAATCAAAGCTTTGCAATCTGAATTTTAATACCTGTGTATATAGGCCTCAGAACTTTGTCATTGTAATTAATATACTTAGTGGTAGTTCTGAGTCAAGAACTTTTGCTCCACCAACCACCCAATAAACTACCAAGACCGCCACGGGCAGGTTGCTGAGGTGCAGGCGCCGGTTCAATGTGTTCTTCTGCTTTAGCTTTAGGTACTTGTTTCTTCTCTGGAGCACCAGCTGCATTGATTTGAGTAGCAGCAGATTTGCTTGTACTCGGAGTTGGAGTTGGCATAGGCTGCTTTCCAGCGCGTTGTTGCAAGCGATCCATGTCTAATTCGACGTAATTCAGAGCGATATTAAAGAAAAGAGGTTTTTTGTATGTTGAAGGATCTGCGTTAACGGAGCCGCCGTTGTGGGCGAACCAATCCCGCTTGAAGTGCAAGCTGTCTGAAGAAATTGCACTTTCAAGCTCCTTTATATCATCTTCCTTTACCGGGAAAAAGTTTGGGCTAGCAGCGTTTATGAGATCGGTTTCGGATAATGAGCGACTTGACAACGTTTCCCGGACGTGGATTGTGGCATGCTGTAGAAGAGCTAACGCCTCAGCATATTTCTTCACTGCAAAATAACACTGGGAGAGATAGGCGCATCTGCGGGCATTTGTAAATGCAAGTCTCGCTTCAATAGCAGATGCGAGGTCCGGATTGTCGTCGACTAAACTGAGAGTCCGCATTTGGGTCAGACTTTGGAGAATGGTGTCCAACAACTTCACAACAGCAGGGTAAAGGCGGCTGTCGACGGGTTCGGCTTTGGCCTTCCCAGATGCTGGCTTTTTGGAAGACTTTGGTTTGTCGCTTGCTCTTGAGCTTAGCAGGGTGTTCATGAGGAGCAAATCGCGTTGGATACGGCGAGAAAGGAGCTGGTAGACGATGTAAGCATGAACGAAGTGTATGTCCCGGCCGCCGCTGCCTGTAGCTGAGGAACTTGGTCCAGTACCACTGAGCTGAAAACGGGGGTATGAGAATCATTGTCATTTCTCAGACACAGATGAAATACCTGCTGTGTTTCCTTAAGTTTTCGTGCAACTTCTTCAGCGTCACTTAAGGCTGATAACACCGCATCATAGTCCAGAACCCGGAGTTTCGACTTCTTGCCTGAAGCTGGTGGATGGACAGAATTCTGCTGTTTCCGATCAACTCCTTCCGCTAATTGTACTCTCACGAGGACATCTACGAGTTCCGGGTAATCGGATTGGAACTAGTTGGCCTTCCCAGAGACGTGGTGTAAGGTCCAATGTCGATTTTGCAGAGCGAGCGCCTTCTTGGAGACCGGCTAAAAGAGCGTCACAGTTCTCCAAAATATCATTGCGATGTTTTGGAGCGATCTCCGACACAATCCCGTTAACATCGTATGCTTTGGCGCGCCCCAGCTCATGTGCACAATAACGTATCTCTGGGCCGATTTCGTCTGCAAAGAGCACAGCCAGTGCCTGGTCACGGCTAGTCGAAGATGTGTCGGCAAGGACATCCAACAGAGATCTTGCTACGCTTAGTTGTATCAGAGCATCATCGAAATCATCTCGGTAACGGAGAAACCGGCCGTTAAGGATAATAGTGTAAACAGTAGCCTCGACCAGGTTTTGGGCTGATAGGCGAGATGAATTGTAGAGGGCCTGGCAAAGAGAAAGCAGCTGCGTGGACCAATTCACGGCACGACGGAATCGACCTGTTGCACTGTGACGCAATGCACTGGCGTTATCCTTGTTCCCGGGTTGAAGAGCAGCAGTTGTAAGCTCTTGAGCATACGCCCATGCACGTTCGGCTTCGTATAATAAGAGTTGCAGGCTATCAAACTAATAAGAAAGGAAGTTTATGGAAAGAGTGAATGCTTTCGTACTGTCCGTCCTTGGCGATTTCAGCACTCAGTGAGGGCAACTTCTTGAAATCTCTCCCTTTCCCATGCGTCATCTTCAAGCTCGAACGAATACGATGCGTACGATTAGCACAGTGCTTACTAGCCCAAAAAATCAACAGAGTTCATGGATAGATGATTTGAAGGAAACAAACCGATAGCGTGTAAAATCATTGTACCGAAGGCCATATGCATTTCTCTGTTCATTTGCAAGTTGGAGGGCTGGTATTACAATTAACAAACTGTGTCTCCTTGACATAAGGCGAAGACTTGCCTCTAAATTGCACGACAGGTTTGGATTTGTCTGCCATGATTGCGAAGATTCCAGGCGATTCTGGAGGATGGTAGATGATGGAACCAAAGAGACAGCCCTCGGTTGAACCGGCGATCATAACGCTTATTTACGACTCGCGTTCCACTCTCAGATCTCAACATTCAACCCCCATCCAATGGCTTCCGAACTTTTGCCCTCAACGCTTCAAAATATTCTTGAACAAACGTCCTTGAAATGGATCTTTTGTGGTCTGATACAAATTTCTGTCTCCTCTGGATTCCGTTCACTCACTTTGCCCAACAGGAGGAAAAGGAGGTGTCGGTACGTGTTCAATCTCATCTATCGAATTCACCTTTCTGAAACGTCTCCTAAGGTAAAACCACAACTTCTTGTTCACTCGCAATACAACTTGCCCAATGCCGCAAATCGGTCCTGTTGATTGTACGGAACGTTACATCCTCCTCTTCGTTCAGTTGGTTGACATGGTCATACATAGTCGACTGATCCTGCGCACAACTTATCCGACGCTTTTGGTCAAAAGTTCTCCAAGGACGCCACGAAAGTCAATGGCTTTGATAACCTCTTTGCCATGGAAATCGACCCTACTAGTGCCATACAAGAAATGGTAGAGCAATGTAAGTGTTTTGTGTCGGCCTCAGTCACCAGTTGATTTATTCCACAAAGCCGATTCAAATGGAATGATGGGTTCAATGATGCAGGATCTCGCCTTTGCGATTCCTGGTGTAGATGAGGCTATGAGTTTTGCTGAAATCATGAAGTTAGTCATTTGTACTTCATTAATGAAGCCAAACTGACGAACTGTGGCAAGACATGTAAAGTCTATGGAATATTCTGTCATTGTTTTCGATACTGCACCAACGGGTCACACCCTCCGCTTCCTGTCTTTCCCAACTGTACTCGAGAAAGCTTTGGGCAAACTAAGTACCCTTGGGTCTCGTTTTGGGCCTATGATCAGTCAGGTAATCCCTTGTTCAAAATTATATCTCTCTTGTAATCAATCGTGCTATTGCGTAGATGTCAGCCATGATGGGCGGGGAAGCAGGCTCCCAGGAAGACATGTTCGCCAAGCTTGAAAACATGCGCGCTGTAATAACTGAAGTCAACACCCAATTCAAGGATCCTGTATGTCGCTCACTCATCTATATGTCCAGTGTCTTGACATACACCTATTCATTAGGAGAAGACGACTTTCGTATGCGTCTGCATCTCGGAATTCCTGTCTTTGTACGAGACAGAGCGTCTGATTCAAGAACTGACGGCATATGAAATCGATACCCATAATATTGTCGTAAACCAACTTTTATTCCCAAAGAAATGTACGTTGGGTGTAGCGTTGTTGTTACGAGTCGATCTGACCCAATGCCAGCATCAAACTGTGAACATTGTCATGTCCGCCAAAAGATGCAACAGAAGTATCTTGCAGAGGCTCATGAACTTTACGACGAATTTTTCCACATTGTCCAACTTCCCTTACTCACAGAAGAGGTTAGAGGTCCAGAGAAGCTCAAGACCTTCAGCCAAATGCTCGTCGAGCCTTATATCCCCCCCCAGGATTGATTTTAAATAGGTTTCTAAGTAGATTAATGTGAGAGCATAGTTCAAATATAGAGCTTCTCGTAATGGTGCATAATGGCATTATATGAACGTGTGAGGACTAGTGAAATGCTATAGCTACATGACCGATAAAATATCGAATAATTTACAGATTTAAACAAAGCTAGTGTGGTATCTGGGAAGTGTTGCAATAGATGAGAAATGAAAGCCTATGATGAAAGTATATGTTCCACATGTTCCGACCAATCAAAGCCTTCGCCGGTGCCAATGGGAGCCTTTTTTCGACGGACCTTGGGAGCGCTCATTCCGCCTACAAAACGTTTCCCCGTTGTTTGTTGAGCAAGACCCTTAACTTCTCCGAAGTCGGTTGTTGCCTGAGCTTTAAGAAAGGCGGCACTGGTGGAACGATGCGAGAGACAGTTGGGTTCAATATAGCCGTCCAAATGTCCTTCGAAATCTTCATTGATTTCTTCAACCATAGGAAGGCCGTCTTTTCTGAGGGATCCTCCATTGGTTTTGTTTAGGACCTTGGTGATATCTAAACTTTCACCGGGGGGGATTGGAATAGGCTGTGACGGCGTGACACAAGGCATATCGACCTCTTTGCGAAGAACGTGGTCAATGTCAACTGTGGAGAAGAAAGCTACGCCTTGTGGTAGATCATCCATTCCCAGTTTATATGCGAACAAACTTCGGGTCCATAAATTGGCAATTTGAAGAGCTAATGCTGCGCGATATTTATCTTCTTCAGCAACCAGATATCTTAGTTCAGTCATGAACCGAAATTAAGAAACGAGCGTCGATGTTATACTTAGCGATGAGGTGACTCATGGAGACTATGAGTAGGTGTAGGTAGTCGACGCCGGAAGACTGTACGACCCAGTTGATCCGCGATGGCATGTAATCAGAACCGAAGCCAGCGGGAAGATACTCTTTTGACAGCGCGTATGTGACTCCACATCCAAGAGCAGGCGTTTGAGGTTTGTCTGACAACGCAATCTCTTCCAGTTTGTTGAAAAGGTAGCTCTCAGTGCCGCCAAACCAGAACTTGCGGTCGAAGATATCCGTGCGATGAGTGTTCTTCCCTTTAGTCGAGGCGTATAAGTTTTCAGCCAGCTTTTGAGCTTCTTCGGGTAGCATATTGGGATTCGATTGAAGCAAAAGTAGTATCGCGTGGCGCATACCAGCTCCGTAGATACGAGAGTAGTTGAAAACTTTGGCTTGGTCGCGAGATATGCCCAATATGCTTGCAGTTTTCGAATGCAGATCTGTGCCTGATGCCTTGGTGCCTTCCAGCGTCATCCATCCAATGGCAGAGGCCCCGTGTAAGCCAAACTGTGCATCCCCCATGCAGCTAGAAATCCATAGTTCCTCGCTATCGACGTCTGCTCCGACAATTGCATAGCCTTTTGGAGCTCGCACCATGGCCTTGAGCTCTGATCCTACTCGGTTCTTTTTGGCGTTACTCGCGGTTAGCCAGGTCTTCTCGATTGCTCGGCGGGTTACGGTACCCATTGTGATCATCTGAGGCAATATAATGCCATATTTTTTGCTTTTATCTGCAGAGGGGAAGCCCAATGAACGCTGGGAGTTCTGCCAAATGACCAGCTGATTAACTATCCTGTCACGAGCGCTGATCCAGTAGCTGCAGAGAGCATTCATATCGAGAGCTTCTTTGGCTTCATCACCAGGGCTTTTCAGCGTTCCGTTTTGCGCATACTTCACGAAGGACTTTCCAAGTGGACTTGCCACATTGGCCTTTTCTCCGTCTTTGTGAGGAACTTTATAGAAAATGTAACCACCGCTAAGTACCGCCTCTGATAAGGCGTTGTCCGCTGGGTCATAGAAGGAAACAGGCGTCCAGCGGGTTTGGAATTTGGAATCGGAAGGGACGCGGAACGTCCAGCCATGTTCACGAGAGTAAAAGAGTGGATGCCCTGACCATGAAAGACGCAACAGAAGAGGAGCAATACGGCTCCGCACTGTGACCTCCAGACTGCCTGCAGGCATGCCTTTCTTGGGTTTTGTTGCATCCCAATACCACTTGGGCCAATATACAGGGGGTGGCTTCTCTGGTTTGACTTTTTTCGTCCGTGGCTTTTTTGGTGGAGGAAGGATATCACCATTGGGAGAAAGTTCTGGGGAAAGGAAATTCCAATCGAGTTGAGATAGCCATGGATCGCCTTCTCGATCGGCAGCAGACGTCTCCAAGGCTGATTTGGCAAGGGCTACGATGCGATTTGACAGGTTTTGGTCCTCCGCGCCATCGCACAAGGCAGTGGCAAGATCAAGATCAAATGCAGCCAAAGTGCCAGCTTTGAAGTGTTTGACGGCGGGTTTCGAGAGAATGAGTTTCGTTTTTGACCCCTTTCTAATAGTGAACGGGACGCATTGGCCGTCGTCCATATAGTGCCACCCTTCATTTTTGTCATAGTGTAATGGAACTCCGTTATGAGAAAGCTTGAGCAAAAGTGGAATAATTTGGTCTGCCTTCGCACACGCAATTGGATCTGAAATAAGGCGTAAGTACCAGGTGGGTTTCATGGATGCTGAACTTGTGGATTCTGACGATGGGTCAGCGGTGTCGGGAGGCGGTCCCGGGTCCTTGAATATGATTTAATGGGTTGAATAACGGAATATGAAAAAGCCATACTGACCTCGACCAAGGGATTAATCCCTCGAGACTTTCCAGCAACCTTGGGGGTCCAGTCCAGTTGACATAGCCAAGGGTCTGTCTTCCACACATCGTCTTCGCCGTCCATCAAACCTTTCGCATCCTCCGCTAGCTTTTTCAGCTTCGCCTGAACTTTTTCTTCCATCTCACTGCAAATGGCCTCTGCATTCTTAAGATACATTTCCCAGTTCTCGTCTACAGGCAAAAATGATGAGCCCATTGTCAGGATACCTGCAAATGAGACAGGATGCGGACATCCAGCGAGGAAGGACGGGAGGGTTGAAGAATAGACCTTGTGAGTAACATATACGTCGTTGGCGCAATAGTCGAGATAATCTGTGACGTTGTCGCGGATATGACCAGGATCCATGGTCATCAAGTCGTTCCTGATTTCTTTATCCATTTGAATCCCAGCAGTGAAGCTTCGCAACGTCCGCAAGAGAATTCGCTGAAGTGATATCTTCCCATTTCTTCGACTCAATGTCATCTGCCGTTATATCTGCGTCTACATCGGCGCTCGGGATATTCGGAGCCTGTAGAAGTAAGAGACTTTCTTCCATATCTCGAAGAAGCCTGCGGAGTTCTGCCTGCCTGGCGGCATCAACTTCCTGCCTTTCTCGCTCCTCCACCGTTTTCATCAGGCCGATTACCGCTTCAACAGCTTCCTCTCTTTGCTCCTCCTCTGCTTGCTTCGACTTCCGATATTTCATCCAAGCTGGGCGTTGATGTGATGATATTCCGTGGGCAGCCACATGGAGAGGACATGGTATCAATGAAGCGATTTGAAGTCCCGTGCACGTTATATTCCTCCAAAAGTCGAATGCGGTCATACGCGACATTATGGCCCACGATAACCCTAGAGACATTGGAATCACCCAAAGGTATCAACTGCTGAGGGTCTTCAGACTCTCCAAGTAACCAGGGGGATATCCAAGCATACCATGCGTTGGGTGAGGCCGCACAGGCCATGATGGCGAAAGGATGATATTTAGGCATGGTTTCGACGTCAAACGTAAACATAACCTCTGGTTTTCCATCGTGGGTAGGTGTCTCGACGTGCTCCCCGTAGCTCGACCCGTCAGGCATATGGTAGTATTTGGTCCAACCACTTTGTACATGCCAGCTATCTGGTTTTGGTGGAAGTTCGTTCGATGCGAATGATTTCGCGAGGGTCCAGCCAAGGTTCAGCCGCGTGTGCGCCTATTCTATGAAAGTGTTCCGAAATATTTGAGCCTTGAAGTGCAGGAAGCCGAAAGCTTGTATTTGGAAGCACTGAGGTTTGGGTAGGGTCTAAGCCGTGCATTTGAAGATGCTCCCTAGATATTTGAACATATGCACGTGAAGGGGCCGGGAATGAAACTCCTTTAAACACTTGAGCGTGGAGATTACGAGACAGAAGTTGTACCCCCAGTTCATTCCGCTTCACTGGATGACAAAAAAAAATCGACACAATTCGGTGCATCAAAAAGCTGACTTGTGCTTACCATGCCTCTGAGTGAATACCTCTGGATCAAGATGAAATGTATCCTCTTTCCTTCGATTGTCTGGTCGAACGAAAGTTGCGGTCGTGGTACTAGGCAATGGCCTCTGCTGGAAGGCGGGTAAGGAATTTGGTCTACAGGTATGAAAATGATGGCCCAAATTGTGGGTTGATCTAACCACTCTTGCGAAAGAGTTGGGCATTCCGAGTTGCACGACAGTTTACATAGAGAAAGGTTGGCTTGAATGACTGGTGGTTATCAGGCCCGGCTCGTCGTACAGTAATATGTCACAGGCACATGGACGTGACAAATCGTGCCAACATGTTGTCTATGATTTGACACTAATTTAGTTGGAACGCGTACAAGTTTGGACCACAAGGAGACAGGAGACCGTTTCTTTGTCCTTCAGAAGCGTTGACCTCTAAGCACCTCGTTGCGCAGTTCAATCTTTCTTCTCGACCTTAAATTTTGATGACCCGATCGCTTCTTTCAAACTTCTCCTCCCAGTCGTGTATGCACTGATTCTCTCGTCCTTCACTTGGCGACTGCAACCCCATATTTTTCATCGTTGAGGCACCAAGCGGCATGCAGCCCAGTACAGGCAGTGTCGTCGACAGCGCCATCGAGCTCCTACACGACGAACATTTGAAGTCTGAGGATGAATTAAATGAGGCACTGTTGAAGTTAAGCCAGCGCTTAGATGAATCCAATTTCGACATTTTCCTCAAACTTTTACTCTCGCCATCACCAAACATCACTCGAGGAGCTCTCGAACTCGTACTTGCTAGTATGTTCCTTTATCCTAAACGGCCCATTTCCCATTTTAAAGAAATTTACAGGTAGCGAAGTTGGTGGCAGCATTGGGAAATGGTTGCGTGCTAACTTCCCTTCAAATCCGGAGACTTTTTATGCTTCTCTTCATGCCTCGATTATCGACAAACTTTCTATATCTCTCCATTTTACCTATCCTTTCGAGCGTGAAACTACAATGCAGTTGAATACCTACCGGGCTGAGGTAGATGCTGCGCCTCAAGTGCTCCAAGCGCTCGTCCAAACCCGTGGGCGTAGCTCTCTCCCCGAGCCTGACGTTCAAAATGGTGATGACATTGTTGTTAAGGTTAAGCAAACACAACGTCAACGGAAAGCGGCCAGAACTTCGCCAAAGACTGCTTTCGACTCGAAGACCACCAAAGCCCTTCAAGTTTTTGAAATTGACGTCGCAGATCCTGATTTTGATGCGAACTTTGAGCTCTCGTTTGTCCTTGATGCACAGGCGGAAGTTCTGAAGGTTGCAATCATTCTGCTCAAGTTTTCAACGGCTGACCTATTTTACAGTTTTACATCAACCTCTTGCAAGACCCTGTCATCGAGAGTTCCATTCGACGATCATACAACCCTCGAGCTCTTGCGACCGATTTTGTTGCTGACAGCACAGCAGACGATCTTAAACCGGTTCAAAACTCCATGGATTCAGTTCCTAGTGCTCCTGCAGCGTTCCCGATGGTTCAGCCGATGAAAGCGTGCGTTTGATCCATTTTAGATTTCAAATACCAATGAACAATATTCGTTATGTCAGTGCACTGTACTTCGATAGTGCTGTGGGGTTTGGTGAATGGCGCATTTTGATCTCAACCAGGGCGGACCGTGACCTACGAGAAGCGCGGCGCAAGGACGCCAAATTCTTCAAAATTATCATCAAAAAGATAAAGTAAGAGTTCCACCTTGTCGTGTCCTCAGAATTTCATACTTTTATAGGGAGCTTTCGAATGGCCATTTCTCGGATGATAACCAGAAGAGGTTGAACAGACCTAACACAGAAATCCCGATATACGAAGCCAAGATGACAAGGGACTCAAGATTGGTCGTGAGTGATAACAAATTAGATTTATTCTATGTGCTCACTTGTCCTGCCAGTATCAAATTGACTGCGTCCCGGAATATAGCGCTGATGTATGTCCCTTCCTTTGGCTATCTCTTTAAATTAAGGTTGACGGGCGTGCCGGCTGCTAGGTGGAAAGACAAGGTATTGTGCTATAGCTTTGTTATTGAAACTTGATTACATTGGATTCAAGTCATCAAGATTTTTGGGGTGTACACACATGCTCAGATTGACAAGCGTTTGTGGGATTCAGTCGGTTATCAGCTCGCTAGAAAAGGGAAAGAATATCGACGAAGGTGTTTGTTCCGGAACCGCCCCGACCTGGCTGGAGACAATGTCTTCACACCTGCATGCTTTCCACCTGCAGAAAAAGTTGAGGAAGATGACTACCAAGCTCCCGAGCTTCCTCGAGAGAGTCTGGAGGAGGTGAGTTATCCTGTTTTATCATAATGTTCCTGCTGATTGGAATTTTAGATACATTCGGTCCTGGTGTGAGTAAAAGTCAAGTTCATCGTCTTCTTTTCCTTAAAACTTGCCCATAGGTTGGAGAAATTCATGACCTTTTCACAAGTGAGGCCACTTCACTTTGCTTCGTCAACCGTCATTTCCAAGTTTCTGACTTCTAACTGATGGCATTTCTATCCCAGGCGCTACTGAATAGTATGTTTAGAAGCTAAGCTTGAGCTGCATATTACTTATCCTATTGGATTTTCGCAGGCATTATCGCAGATCTTGATGTGGCGTATGTATTTGATGTTAGGTTAGTGGTTGCATTATTCCAAGTCTGAGGGAAATGTCTTACCGGTTATCTAATTCACTTAGTTCACAAGAAAAGGAAATCGTCGAGTACCCGCACTCCTGTTATGTCCTTGGTCGAAGTGGTACAGGGTGTGTGCTTATCCTACCTACGATGATTTCGGAAATAGCTAAATTTGATGCTGATAGCAAAACAACTACCATGATGTTCAAGATGTTGGGTATAGAGAGAGCTTACTCGATGCGAAAGGACTCGATGCAGAAACCAAGGCAGATATTTGTTACCCAGTCGCGTGTTCTCGCCGGCAAAGTAGAAGAATATTTTTCGAAGCTCCTTGAATCTCTTGCGACTGCAGAAAGGACCCAAGAAGAGCTCGCCCAGATCGTCAAATCCAGAAGGCAGCAAGAGGAAGATGACGGTCTCATTGATATTGATGATGATCATAATTGGCGGGGCGACTTGCCAAAGAAATTTAGCCAACTTCAAGACCAACACTTCCCATTGTTTTTGACTTTTGATCGCGTAAGCCTTTCCGTCTGGCGTGATTGCTCGAAACTCATTATTCCAGTTCAGCTGGCAACACTTCTGGAAGCTGACTTGTGCGAGACTTCGCCTTCTAATGGGAGTCTGGGCAGCGTTGGACTCAGCGACTGTAAACGGAACAGCACACGAAGGCAGCAAATTGATTTCTTACGGCGCATTCTTGGAATCTTATTGGCCTCATTTCTCTCAAAATCTCACGAAGGGCTTGGGTGTGTCCCTGTTTAACGAAATTCGCAGACTCTGAGTTATTAAATGCCGACTGTCTTTGCCAGATCCCTCGCTTGTCTTCAGCGAGGTGATGGGTCAGTACAATCGTTTATTTGAACGGCCATGTAAATAACAATGATTGGACAGGTGTGATACAAGGTTCTGAGGAGTCACTGAGCCATGAAACCCGCTTCCTTGATAAGAAGACCTACGAAAGCCTGAGCCACAGAGCTCAATACGCCTTTGCAAGTCGGCGCGAAGTTATATATTCTATATTCCAGCTATATCTCAAGCATAAAAAAGCCCGAAACGAATATGATTCTTCTGACCGGTATGTGGAATAGCAAAAACGACAGGGCTTTTTCTAATCGAGCTCAGGACACATAAAATTTTAAATGCTTTCAAAACCATAGGCGTACCTGGCCAAAAGATTGACTATCTGTAGGTTCTTCCAATTTAAAATCCATGGCATAATTCTCATTACCGGATAGGTATGTAGATGAAGCCCAGGACAATCTTCTTATCGATGCCCTCCGTATGCAGTTTCACCTCTTGTCTGTCATAACCTTTGCTTACACTTTTTTAGTTTTAAGATCATTGGTCCGCAATCCAGATGGACTATTTTGGGCAGGAGATACGGCGCAAACCATCTCTGTTGGCAGTTCTTTCAGGTTTAATGATCTGAAAGCATTTTTGTTTCGCCTCGAGGTATGTGGTCTGCATTTAACTGACACTTGCCAAGCTCGTTCAACCCCAATGCATTTCGAAGAAACGACGGGAAGATTCACTTTTGGCATCCAGTTCCATCCAAGAACCACCTCGGACGTTTCAACTTGCCATAAATTTTCGTTCTCACGGCGGGATAGTCCAATGTGCTCATTCTGTGATAGAACTCATAACTGGCTTTTGGCCATATGCCATTGATGTTTTATCAAGAGAGCGGGGTGTTGTCGATGGATCAAAACCTGTGTTTTTTAGTGGATGGGATAGTGACACGGTTCGATATGTAAGACACTTGATTCTTTCTTGAGTTGACCAATTCAGACCATTCCCGATCTCTATAGGAACAATTCTTATTTGGAGAATCGTATGTGATACATACTTGACTGCCACAAACTCTAATACACGTCTCTGAAGTGGAAGTCCCATTGAATTTGGCGCACAACAATGTGAGTCATCCTAGATACCTTCAACCAAATTCTCGAGCTTCAATTTTCCACAGGTATCTTGGTTCGTGACGAGGCGGCTCGAGAAGAACTTCGTCAGCAAGTTGGCGATATCGGTCTCATAATGTAAGCACATCCTTCATAGGTTGGGCTTTTCTAAATTTTATCTAGGACACTCTATGAGAGTAAAGGTCTCGAATTTGACGACGTAAGCACAGCTTTATGGGATTCTAATCAGCCTTGAATACTTTTTCATAGGTACTATTGTACAAGTTTTTTGAGGATTCCACTGTTGACCTTTCTCAATGGCGCGTTGTCTTAAACTTGTTAAGAGATCAATCTCGCGGCCAGGGAGTTCCAGCTCCACGCTTTGACGAAATACGACATGCAGGAGTATGCAGCGAGGTAAGGATAAAATTCGCGACCTACATTTTCAGCTCAAAGCTTTCTATCGCAGTTAAAATTCTTATATGTGGCTGTCACTCGCGCGAGAAAAAATCTATGGCTTGTGGATTGTTCAGAGAAGTGCGAACCGATGCGTGTATGGTTTACAATTTACTGTTTCCTGTGCTTATTCTAAAGATACACGATAGGAATTTTGGACATCGAGAAACGAAGTTCAAAATTGTACGCCCGGTACTGATGTACCTCGTCTAGCCGTGTCATCTTCTCCACAGGAGTGGGAGAAGTCGGGAAGGACTCTTTTCCAGAACAAGAGATACTTTCAAGCGATGCACTGTTTTGAACGAGCAGGTTTGAATCGTGAAGTTGCTGTATCGCACACATACTACCTTCGAGAACAAGCACGATCCATGCCAATCAATGGCTCGAAGCAAGCAGCCTCATCGCGCCAAGCAGCCTTCCTTCTTGCTGCAGAAGCTTTCCTCGAGTGTTCTCTTGTTGCTCCTAGCGCGAAGGAGAAGAAGGCTTACCTTCGAAGTGGCGGAGAATGCTACGAGTATGCTCAGGAAGATTACAAGGCTGCTGAAGCCTACGCTAAGGCCGAAGAATATAATACTGCTGTCAAATTATACCGCAAGTGCGCAAAGTTCGACGAGGCTGTAGCTATTGTGACGCAGAAAGACTGCGTGGAAACAGCTGTGGCGGAGCATATCATCGACATCGCTCGGCTCTTCTACTTCAAAGGGGGAGAACTTGAGTGAGTTTTGACCAATATCCGGCCCTTTCGCTTACCGATCCTCGTCCAATAACAGAAAAGCAAGTCAACTTTTCAGCTCCGTTGAAGAACAACTGGAATATTTGGAGGACTTTGATCTCGACGTCTCAAGGGCTGCCTTATTGGAACAATTGGGCAAATATCATGAGGCCGCAGATATTCACCTTGCCGAAGGACGGACATTAGAGGCCATACGCCTGTTGTTGTCAGACGATTGCGATCAGAACTCTGTTCGTCGCGGGAACGAGTGTATTTTGCATGGCCTTTGGGACAAAATTTCGTTCACAATGGAAGACCTTGGCCAGATAGAAGACGTTGTGCGGCTATTGGATCTAGCGTCGAGAGTTAAACCTTCAGGTACGTTGGATTCTGTTGTCACCGATGAAGTAAGTCCTTTGCAAGATTTCTAGTGATGGGACTTAAAGAAAGTAATCGCACATTGCCACTTAGCTCTCTATGTTTCAATACATCAAATCGGGAGATTCAAAAAACCTTCGCATTCTTGGAAAGAAATTCGCCTCTCAAAACCATGTCACAGCTGCCATCATGTGTTTCGACCACTTTTTTACATCGTGGCCGAACATGCACAGATTGAGCTCGTCTGAAATCTGTGAATTCCTTTGCGACTTTCTGGAATACTGCAACCTGATGCAAAAGATTGCAAATACTACAAATCCTTGTCGCAACCCACACATCCGGAAACTGTTTGGCATCGTTCCCTCCACAGAAAACATTCTCTTCCTACCCTCCACGACATTTTTACATGGAAAAGTTATTGAGTCCCGAGCTCCACTTACAGGTTCTAACGAGCGAGGGGTATTCATAACCGAATGGGATCTATCCCGCAGATTCAGGGAATATCTCTTGCGACGACTCACGGACCGTGTTATAGTGGAAAACAATGCCTGTAAACTGGCTCAGGCCTTCAACCCTTGTCCTCCGCACATCCTCAATTCGTACTGCAACAGAAAGGATTGTCCTCGTCAACATCTCATTCCTTCGACTTTAACTCGTGAATGGTACAACCTGCAAGTGAGGATTCATTTGCAACAAGTCCTCGTCATCCAGTCATTCTGCCCTCCTTTCGTGACTCCCTTGGACAAAATGAAATGCATCAGGTATGTAAGGCAAAGATCCTCATAGTTTGCCCCACTGTTTACCGGTCGATTTGATTGTGATTTAGGCAGTGGGCCGGTCGTCTCTTCGAGACCCTTTATCCAATATCGTTCCGCCTAGGTGGCGTGGCTAACATTGACTTCTCTCGTATACCGGAAGCCCGAAGGGCCTTTGGGGTCCTGAAACAGTGGTGTCTCGCTGTCCTCTACTGGCCTGAACACCGTCGTTCTGATCACAAGTTATTGTCTACCCTGTTTCACGTCACCAAGCTCTTGTTTCATCTCGACAAACCCAACGCCCACCGACACCTGGCACAGTCCCGCCTGTTACAACATACCTTGAATCAAGCAGTGTACTATCGCACCGGTCCTACTAGTGCCTCAATCTTTGTCTTGCCGGAACTTGTCAACACAATGTCAACGGTTAGCGATGCCAGCGTCATTCGGGGTGCTTTGTTTCTGAAGTAAGTCAAATATTCAATCAATCCCGGTCCATATCTCATGGAATATTTAGACACTTGCTAGATAATATGTTGTCCATAGATGCCACCACCCTTTGCGAAACAATTGAGTATCTATGCGGATCCATCATTCTTGTCCGAAACAAAATGGGTTTACACAACATCACCCTTCCTCGTAGCTGGCTTCAAATCCTCCTTCCAAAGGTCAACTTTGATGCCAAAGCACCAGGACTGGACGTCAATCCAGCACTCGACATACTTGTGATGGCTTTGCGACAGCTAATTGATTCGTTATATACCGGAAAAGGGTCCATAAGTATGCGACCATCACGACAGATATTCTTCGCCCATGCTGATCAACAAACTGCAGGTCACCTGCTGATACTGGCTGAAAGCTCTGACCTTAACAACCTCGCATTATATCGAAGCATATATATCGCCCGCTTGTGAGTCTCTCGGACATATTACATTTGACTTTTATTGACCAACCTGTCGCAGATGTCGGGCACTTTGCCTTTGTATGTTATTCTTTAAATCATAACTTGAGTATCAGGAATGAAGTCTTCGTGTTTTCAGTGGGATATAATGTTAACAATCCCCCACTACGCATTGAGATCGTGAAGGCAATGAAGTCCCTTAAAACGGGTCAAAGGCCACATAACTTGTACAAAGAGTAAGGACAAATAATTTTTGATAGCCACACCGCAATTTACTCTTGGGATTACAGCTACGCGTATGGTGGCCACTGGAAAGCCCTTGCTCGTCTCGTTCAAAGGTCGACGGATGGGTCATCCCTGGACGAGATGATTCAACTCTATCACGAAAGTAGACTTTCGGGGGCATATCCTCCTCCCGCAGGAACAAGACGAGTCGTCTATAAAAGCGTCGCAGATATCCCAAGATTGATCGACAACTCGCCACCAGTCATCATCTCGAACCTCCGTCCAGATGCACCAGAGTTCGTTCCAAAACCTCGTCTACCAGAGACACCTGCCGTCGACGAAGCCGAGGCTGAGGTTGAGGTTGATGCTGAACCTGATATCGAGGAGCCAGATGTGGATAACACGGAGATTATCAACACTGCGCCTGCCGCAGAATCTATTGCCGTTGCAGAGCTTCCGGAGGACAACTTACCACCGTCTGATGAACAGGTCCAGGCCGCGACCAGACTGCAGACAGCGTACCGCAAAGTCTTGAAGCTCAGACGTAAAATTCCAAAGACTGCTCTGGACGCCTCAAGGAACACTTGTTTCCTGGCGTGCTTGGAGGAATCCCGGAAAATCGACTGGCCCAATGACAGTTTCTACCGCTTGCTGTTCTTAGGGCCTCTGCCCCATGTGTTGGTGTGCTTGAATGCTGCCTATGCATGGGCGATTGACACAAAGGCACGCAACAAGAAGCGCTTCAAGATTGCTACGCACCAGGACCTGGAAGATGTCAACAAACGATTAACGGAGCAAAAGTGTGTCTTGATTTCTCATGTTTAGAAGGTAGCTCACGTCTGTTCTTTAGGAAAACGATCGATGGGATAAAGAACCTGCAAAAGGCGCTCAACCCGCCTTCTGAGCTGCACCGCCGACGAGATGTCGAGGAGCTCAAGAAACGCGTGATGGAAGTGGAGGCCTTGCTCACCCAGATCGCGCCGAATGTTGCTCGGGATGTGCAAGGTGACATGGCGATGGGTTTGAAGGGCATTGTTGTCAAGCGGCTACCGAAGCTGAAGGTCAAGCCCAGTCTCATAATTGACGACGGTGACGGTGAAGACGAGGCCGAGGTTTTTGATCAGGTGGAACAGGTCGTGGAGGCTGAAGCTGAGGAGATCGTCGAAGGCCGATTTGTGGTCGTCCATAGCTATCTTGAAAAGACGAACCCTGGAGACGTGGAGATGCAGGAGGTGCCAGTGGAGGTCGAAGAACCGGCCTACACAGTTATTCAATCTCTTCCTTGTGTTCCTGTTCTGCCTGCGGGTGGCACAACCCTGCCTTCTGCAGCTGAGGAGTCGGATGAAACTTCAGAATCCTCCGATGCCGATGGTTTGGTTATGCAGTCGCTTTCTTGGGTCCCTATATAATTTCCATTTAATTGTCATGTACAGTACCCTCGTTATTTAGTTCATAGTTGTCATATAGTTCTTTTTTGCTTGTAGTTGTCGTTATAGTCCAGTACTTTGTCAATAGTAATTCTTGTCACAAACAACTGTTAGATTTGGCTCCTACATTGACCAATCGTGGCAATCATTCATGACTAGAGCAAGGAGATCGTGATCTATATTCCGTATGGTACTTGGACGATAACATGAATGAGAAGGCAGAACTAAAATGCTAGATACATCGAAAACAAACAGCAAGAAAAACTTTAGATGGTATGGATGGAATTACGCAGCCAATAATGTCATGAGAATTCATCAGAACTGTCCACTCGGAATCAGAGAAACGCACGGGCCTGCAGCATCCATATACGCGCGTACTCGCCGTCGCGGCGGAGGAGCTCGTCGTGCGTGCCCTCCTCGAGGACGACGGCGTCGTTCATGTAGAGGATGAGGTCCGCGTGCCGTGTGAGGTTGCCGAAGCGGTGCGAGGAGAAGATCATGGTTTTGTTCCCGCGCAGCTTGCGCAGGCGCTCGAAGAGGTCTAGGGGAGAGGTGAGTGAAATATGAAGGGATGGGAGCGACGCGTACCGTGTTCGGCTGTTGGATCCAGGCTTGCGGATGGCTCGTCGAAGAGCAAGAGGCCTACGAGTTCGTCAGACACCACCGAGCGCATGAACGTCCTTGACCTGGTCCGTAAAAATAAGCATCAACTCAATCCCAGGAGCAAAAACACCCACAACGCAATCCGCTGCGCCTGGCCGCCACTCACGCCCCTATTCCCCACCCCTCCTCCTGCGCCTCCTTCCCCATTCCCGTTAGCACTCACAATCCCTGCGGCCTCCCTGACGCGCGTATAATCCACCACGCGCCCTGACGGGCCGACGGAGCCCTCGGCAGGGCTCGAGTAGTGGTCCGCGACGGGGCGCTCGAGGTACGTGTCGTACTGCTCTGGGAGGCGCTCGATGAAGGGGGCTGCGCCACCTAGCTGGGCGGCTTCGTGGATTTTTGAGAGGGAGGAGGCGTGTGTTGGGTCGCCGAGGCCGATGTTGTCGCGGATCTGGGGGTATATTAGGAGTGAAGTGAGGAAGGGGAGGTACTCACGGAGAGAGGGAAGAGGGTGTAGTCTTGGAAGAGCACGGAGATGGCGCGGCGGAGGTCTGCGAGGCGGAGGGTCTTGATGTCGATGCCGTCGATGAGGATGAGGCCCTCGATTGGGTCGTACAGGCGCGCGATGAGCTTGAGGATGGTGCTCTTTCCCGAGCCGTTGTTGCCTACAATAACCTGAGAGAAAAATCAACTCGAGAAGAGACGCAAAACCAGGAGACGCACGCAAAGCTGGCCTCTGTCGATCTTGAAGCTGGTGTGGTGGAGGGCGAACGCGTCGCTGCCCGGGTACTTGAAGCTGACGTCGCGAAACTCGACGCTGATGCCCAAGTGAAGGGTCTGGTCGTTCTCTGGAAAAGGCACGCCGAGCATGGGGTCGTCCTGGTCGAGGTTTTCTTTCTGGTGGACCTTGACGCGATTAGGAATTTTAGCAACCTCGTAGAGATGGATGACCTGGGAAAAGACGTTTGTGATGGAGTCCGTCTCGTCTACAAAGGCGTAGGCGGTTTGAGTGAAAGACTGGGTGGTCTGACGGATGAGGTGGAGAGAGGCAAGAGAGAGGGGTATAGAGGCGGGCTGCTGGATGGCGCGAAAGGCAAATGCGAGCTGTGGACGGTGATCAGTGAGGGAACTGGAAAGCACGGCTAGGGAATACCTCTGGGAGTCCATGGAGGAGCTCAGGAAGCAAGACATGCAAGAGATTGGCGTGGTGTGCAGCGGAATCGTCTATAATGGCCTGATAAAAGTGGGCAGCGCGTGTAGAGACGCGAGAGACGGCTAGACGGTATTCTGGGAGGGTTGAGTGACGAGTAGAAAAGACACGGGGCGACTAACGTTGTAATAGATAAGGGGCGATGCCGGCTGCGACGATTTCCTGGCGGTGTGCAGGATCGCTGACCATCCTCTTGAGGCCCTCCATCCTGATGTAATCCTCATCCTTGACTGTCGCGACCCAGAGGCTATTTTTAGCATGGACCTTGTGTGCCCAGGGGCGGGAGAAGAAGGCGTTTGGGAAGCAGACGAGGGCGAGGAGCAGACCGTCGGGCTGGTTGGTGAGGAGACGGAGGAGGACGGCGACCTGAGTGATGAGCTGGACGGCGGTGGCGAGGATGTTGAGGATGTTGGAGATGGCGGCAAAGGCGATGGCGGTGTGCTCGTAGGGGGGAAAGGCACGCTCGAGCTGGCGTTGGACAGCGGGGTCGTCAAAGGTGGGCTGGTCGAGACGGGTAAAGGCGGCGAAGATGTGGACAGAGTAGAAGAGCTTGATGCGTCGCTGGAGGGGCCGGGAGATCTGGTTGTGGGCCGAGTTGAGGAGACGCCTTGCGGAGGTTGAGAGGAAGGAGCCGACGAGGACTGCGAGGAGGAGGTCGGAGTCGATGGCCCTGTGCTCGACGGCGGACTGGACGACGGCGAGCAGTTGTGCAGAGTAGGAGAGGGCGATGGCGGGGACGACGGCGCGCAGGGCGATGACGAGCAGAAAGGCAGCGAGCAGGGGCCGGCATTCGCGGATGGACGCAATGTCGGTGGCCATGCGCCAGAGATAGGGCAACGACTGGCGAACGACGGCATACGAGTCTGAGACGGGCGCATCAGAGTCTTTCTCCTCGTACAGATGCCAGATGCCTAGTTTTGTGTGTTTAACAGACATTGTATTTATCTTTGTATATCCACGCCAGCCCGACATCGCTCTGACCCTGCTTCACCGCTGCCCTGTACCAATGAGCCGCCGCCTTTTTATCTTTCTTGCACCCCTTGCCGTTCGCCAGACAGTACGCCAGATCCGCCTGCGCGTCTCCGTCTCCCAGCTGCGCCGCCACCGCGTAGTAGCTCACCGCCATCTTCTGGTCCTTCGCCACCCCCCACCCGTGGAAGAAGCACTGTCCGACCTCGTAGATCGCAAGCACCAGCTCCGTCTGCACAACCCCCACGTCCTCCTGCCCGCCCCCCGTCCGCACCTTTTCCAGATCCCCCACCGCGCTCTCCGCTGCCCGCATCAGCCACCGGAACCCCACCTTTTCGTTCTTGTTGCACCCCCACCCGTGCCGCAGTGTCAGCCCGTACATCAGCATCCCCACCCCGCACCCCCCGCCCTCGTTGGCCGACCGCTCAAAGCACCGCGCAGACTCTCCCAGCCGGTTCGCCTCGTGGTGCTGGATCCCGAGCTGCAGGTAGTCCTGTGGTGTCTGTGGCCCAGATGTCGGCTTCTCCTCCACCGGCAAGGGCGACCGTGGTCCTGGCGGAGCTAGATGCTGACTCCCAGTAGGCGACGGCACCGCGCTGTCATACTGGTAGTACGAGTACGTCGAATATAAACTCAACGGCGATGCAGCACGCGTCGCAGTAGGCTGCGTCGTCGGCCCCAACGATCCACTCGACCCCATACTCTGCAGCGACGGTCTGCTCTCCGACGGCGACGCCCCCCGCCGCGCATTCCGCTCCAGCACCCTCATCTTCTGCTCCCGCATATCCGCAGGCAGCTGCGGCGTCACCCTTTCCCCCTGCGCATGCCCTGGGTGCCCATTGTCTCGCACAGGCCGCGAAAAGTTGGCCGCGACGGGCTTCACCACTGGCGCACGCCCTGGCCCAGCCCGCAGAACAGAGCCCTCATCTTCAGCCGGAGAAATCACGACACTGGGCGGTGGTGCGAGCATGTCGCCTTTCGTGATATAGTAATCCGGCCTGCGCACAGTAGCCCCTGTCGCCGTCGAGTTCCACGAGTCCCGCAATGCAGGCCCCCGCGACGTCGTCCCGGTCGAGTACACGCTCGACGTCTCGTCCCCGTCTCCGTAGTACCGTCCATACTCGCTGCTTCCGTCGTCGAAATACGCTTCCTGCTCCTGTCGTGACGAGTCGTCCCAATATGAGTTTCCATCCGAGGAGGATGCAGTCGCGAACGAGTCTCGCGCGAAATGGCTGTGTAACAAGGGAGAGGGGAGGGGGTTCGATGGGGTCTGGAGGTCGAGGCGGAGGTTCGCTAGTTCTCGTCGTGGTGGTGTTAGTGTACCGCTGTTGGTATTCACATAAGATGACTGAGCATGCGATCTAAACTGAGGTTCCGACGGCTCGTAGGCATAAGCGTACTGCACACCCGGTGTAGCAGGCGGCGACGGCGACGGCGAAGGCGTCTGTCGCACATAGTTATAATCATACGCCTCGTCGTCTTCTTCCCCCTCCTGGATGCGCGGGGTGTGCATCTGCGATTGCTGGTCGCGCACCGCGGCGGTCTGCCGTGCCCGCCTGGACGAGGTCCGCCGCACGAGCGTGGCGAGCGGCGATTCAGAGTGGTTCAGCTGCATCCCGACGGGGGTGCTGGACTTAGCTGTGATCATAGGGGTCAAGGGAAGGGAGGAGAGTGAGAAGGAAGAAGGATATTCATATGATCACTGTTCTTGGTCAAGCTGCACTTGGCTTTCACAAGTCCATCCTCAACGTTCGACTTCAATGACCCGCCCTGCACCTGTTTACGCGCGTTCATTATGCTGCCCTTTTCTTATGTTATTCCATGCTTTTTTGTGGGTCGAGGGTCGCCGTTGCCATTGAGACCGCCCAGCGAGACGGCGGAGCGAATTTGATCCGGGGTACACCCGTGTCTTCCGACTCAATCCCTCGCTCTCTACTTCAGCACCATGATCATCTCCCATTTAATAACTCTAATGCACAAAGACAAAGCACCGAAATCACTAGCTTCCTGAGTCTTCCACTCTAGACGCCTCCAGATATCGTCACTCCGAAAGGTGGCGCTGCCCCAGGGGTGGCCATGAAACACTCTGTAGGCTTCCATGAGCCCTCCATCCGCGACAATAGGAAGCTCTTCCAGGTCATCCACGTCTACCTATCGCGTTTGTCACCCGGGAGCACCTCCTCCGCCCCGCGCTGCTCGTCGCGGTCGGGAGAGTGGACCGCTTAAGGGTCTGGAGTCTTGCTGCCCTCGTACAATAGCGCTGTCAATTGGGATGATTTTAAATTTCTTGGGTTGGGACCGCTGGATCCCCATTACCGCAATGCACCGATGCAGAATGATGAGCTTGCTGGGCCTAGTGGAAGTTCATCAGGAAATACAGCTAAGGCAACAAGCTTGGCTATGCCGCTGAAAGGACGCCCGGGTGCTGGTATTCAAAGCGTCAAACCAGAGTTTTTTTCTTTTTCAGTGCCTCCTCAGATATAAGCGCTGACCCTAGTCTGACGGGGTACTCGTTGCGAACTTTTGGATCATATCCGATTCATTGGCAAGGAATAAGCTGAAACCGACTGAGTCGAGAACCAATATCCACCAGGGATCAGATTCGGGCACTACTCCAACTCTGTCAGGTTGTGGTCGCTGCAGTGCCCTGACTTTGCAGCCAGCACTGAACTAGGACTTGGGTATCCAGCAGTCCGCTGTGGCTAGCGACTTCATAATGGTTATGAAGCATGTATTGTTCCCGCGTGAAGACCCAGGTTTGGTTTATTTTGAATACACTTTCTTTAGAATACATACGGGTGGAGGGGTTCCAAGACTTGGAATCAGTCTTTTCTTTAATATATGGACAGATAATACGCCACTTGTGTCTTGACCTGAGTTAATGCCATTTTCCTTTCCTGCGTTGATACTCATGCCCGCTCTCCTCGAGGCCAAACTATTTGATTGCACCATGTCAAGGGAAGGAGGGCCTATGACCCACGTACTATAATCTAAGGACTGTCGCCACTTTCAACCTGAATAATCATACATTATAACCTATTCGAATCCATTTACCGGACCTAAGCTCAAATCTCAATCTCGAACTCCAAAGTAACCACACGGGAGAGCGCCCCAACCTCCGAGAAAGAGTGCAACAATAACTCCGTACTGGAGTGAAGCAGTTCACAGCGCCGCCCTCTGCAATCCCGGCTCCACTCCATCCCGCACCGCCAGATAACCCATCAAGTCACTCGTCAAAAACTCGCTCGGCCACGCTCTCCTAATCTGCCCCTTCAAATATTCCCTCGCCACACTGACGTCCTCCACCTTCAATCCGCCCACAATCCTTCCCAATGTCGGCGCGATCTCCTCTATCAAATTGTCGATATAAGACACAGTAATAGGAGCCCCGGTATCGGCGACGCGCGAGGCGTAGTGCACCCATTGCCAGAGCTGCACGCGTGTGATCTCAGCGGTGGCTGCGTCCTCCATGAGATAGTTCAGTGGGATGCACCCGTTGCCGCCGATCCAGGCAGCGGTGTAGGCGAGACACGTCTCGACGTTCTCGCGGACGCCTTCCGTGGTGATTTTGCCAGGTACTGTGGTGTTAAGCAGGTCGGCCGCAGCGACTTTGACTTCGGAGCGAAGAACGTAGTACTGGTATTATATAAAATTATAAGTATGTGAAAAGACGAGGGGAAGAAGAAACGCACCTGGTTTGGGCCTAGCATGTTCTGGTCAAACACCTCTCGGGCAATCTTGTTGATGAGCGGGTGAGCAATCCAAGTGCCGTCGTGACCAGCCGTGACCTCGCGCAGCTTGTCGGCGCGTACTTTATTCATCGCGATTTCGTTGGCCCTGGGGTCATCTTTAATGGGAATCTGAGCGGACATTCCACCCATTGCAGCGACTTTGCGCCTGGACGTAAGGTCAGGCCATGCGAACGTGGAAAAAGGACGACATGACTTACTTGTGGCATGTCTGGATGAGGAGTCGAACGTAGGCATCCATGAACGGGACGGTCATGGTGACATCCTTACGGTCAGGAAGAACCGCGCTCCGATCCGCCCTGCGCTTCTTGATAAAGCTAAAGATATAATCCCATCTAAAAATAACCTATGAGCTCATCGTCAACTTAAAAATATCTCTGGGCCCACTCACCGCCCACAGTTCAATCCAGACGAATGATTCCTCAGTTCAAACAAAATCTCCTCCATCTGGAATGCGGCAGGCAAGGTTTCGATGAGGACAGTTGCGCGGATGGTATTGTGGGCCATGCCTATGAATGACTGCGAAAATACGAACACGTCGTTCCACAAGCGCGCTTCTAAATAGTGCTCCATTTTGGGAAGATAAAAGTAGGGCCCGAACCCGCGCTTGACAAGCTCGTGGGCATTGTGGTAGAAATAAATGGCGAAATCGAAGAGGGAGCCAGAGATAGGCTGGTTGTCGACCGTGATACGCGGTTCATCTAGATGCCACCCCCTGGGACTGTGGGGGAGAGATAAGCAAAAATAGGCGGACATGAGAGACAGGTAAGGCGAAGACGGACCGAACGATGAGCACAGCTGGGTTGTCAGAGAGCTTGTACTTCTTCCCTCCAGTCTCAAAGTCGATTTGACGCTTGATGGCATCGCGAAGGTTGATCTGACCGTTGACCAGGTTGGCGAAAGTGGGTGCGCTGGAATCTAGTCGTAAGAATGCCGGTTAGAATGGTGTATCGGAAAGAAAGAACATAAAACACACCTTCAAAATCCGCCATGAACGTCTTGGCACCACTATTCAAGGCATTAATCACCATCTTCCGGTCAGTGGGCCCAGTGATCTCGACGCGTCTGTCCTCCAGCCCGGGTGCCGGAGGTGCGCAGTGCCATGAGGGCTCCGCACGAATACGGGCGGTTTCTGAGGGAAAGTCGAGCGGCACGCCCGAGTCGAAGCGACGCTGGGCGTCCTCCCTTGCGACGAGCAACGACTGACGCGTCGACTCAAAGGTCCGATGTAGGGCAGCGAGGAACTTGAGCGCGCCGTCGGTGAAGAGCTCAGTCTGAGCTTTTTGGGCGACTTTGGAATGGATGCGAACGCCTTGGACCATGGTTGAGTGAAGGGAGAGACATTCGCTGCAGTGTTTTGTACATCCTCGGCTCCCCGTGATATCCGCTTCCGAGTCCCGTCACATCCGCAATCACATGGTTTCCCGCCCCCCTCATTTATCTTATCTTATCAAGTAATTCAGCATGCTTGGAAGCCCAGAGAATCTGGAGCAGAGTCCTGCATAAACAGACGTCGCCGTCGGCTCAAAGTCTGTCACGGTCATGCGAAGAAGAAAACGTCTATCGTGATATTAATAGAGTATGTCAGTTACATGGAGGTTACAAGGATGGTTATAGTTGGATATTGTCTGACGACTTCTAGATGCCCACTCTCCGTCGCGGTGTCTGCGTTACTCGAGCACCTGCACCAATCCCAGTGTGTCGTGGTGTGCCGGGTACAACAACTTTCGCTTTGCTTCCGCCCGCCGACTTGGCCGCCAACACTTCTTCTGCCTGTTTCCTCGCCGTCCTAGAAAAATCATTAGCTGCGGCTCGGTAAAATGAAGGGAAAAAATGAATACTCTTCGCGTTGACGGGCCATCTCTGTCTCGATCTCTGCCTTTTTCGAGAACTCACGGTCAGCCTGCCGCCTATTCCCTCGCTCGTCAAAGTTCTTCTCCTTCACCGAGTAGAACACAGAGCCAAGTTCAGCTGAAAACGACACACATCAGCATCAATTGCCGTCCTCGAATTTTCAAGCACCCGTACTCACCAAGCCAGTATGGGTCGATAGCTGTCACTTGTGTCATGTACTCCTTCGAGGTCAAGATAAGCTCATGGTACACGATGTGAGACGGCGTATCTGGCAACTCTTTGATTAACTATCACGAAGTCTCCTGGATATTGATCAAAACTTACATCCTAGGCCATACAGGGCACTGGTGGGGTGAAGGTGTGTCGGGAGACCCGATCGGATGTTGACAAATTCTCCGATTCCCTTGACTCGAGCGGCTTGATGGAAGTAGCCTGCTGTAATCGCTTTTCTGGACGATGATGTCAGAGCGGCGTAAAACAAACAATGCATGGGCGCTCACCTGACGACATCGAAGTCAGTTCCAGTAGATATGATGTCCATCTTCTGGAACTTCATGATATCTTCGAGTTGTACCCGCACCTCTCGCGCCTTTCTGAGCAGCTTTGGGTGCAAAAAGTGGCGCATACCCCAATCATCTCGATGCCTAAATTATAGACCAACAGTGTCAAGAAAGGACGCCCAAGTAGATGTGATGCTTACCCATGACTCTTCCATTGATTGAAGACGTTCAATAGAGTTAAATGGTCGCTTTCGGGAACATTGAATTTTTCTCTGGCTGCATCCGCTTCTTCCATTCTCTCCTTGGGCCTATAAAACACGCTCGGGACGGAAAGCATCGACACGATTGTCAGCATCTCGGCGGAGCATTTATAATCCACAGAGGCGATGAGCATTTTTGCCATGGACGGTTCCATAGGGAATTCCGACATTTTTCGTCCAACTGGCGTTAAATCGCCTACGTTGTCCAAAGCACCGAGGACCCAAAGTTGATACATCGAATTTAAAATGTTGGCCTAGAGGGTTTCATCATTAACTTGTAATAAGTAGGTAAATGGGCGACCATACCTGCGGTGGCGGATCCATAAAGTCAAATTCAAGTAGGTTTTTCACACCTAACGACTTCAATAGCAGTACCGTGTTCGCGAGATTGGTCCTTTGGATTTCGGGGATAGTATTCTCGAAAAATTCGTTTCGAAAAGCCATTTCGGTATACAACCGATAACAGAATCTAGCCCGTAAAGGAGGTAAATAGTTGCTTCTGTAGTGTTTAGCACTTAATGAAGCACGCACCCACTGCCAGTACGCCCAGCACGTCCCGTGCGTTGGTTTGCATTGGCTTGACTAATAGGAGTGATCTGAAGAGCATCCATGCCGACTTTGGGGTTGTAGACTTTGAGCTTCGAATACCCTGCGTCGACAACGTATAATATTCCATCGACTACGGAGGACGGTGAGTAGAGGAAAACGGCGATTTAGCCACAAGATCTTACCTGTTAATGAGGTTTCAGCGATGTTAGTCGCCACAATGACTTTACGCCTGCCATCGCTAGTAGCATCGAAGATTTTAGCTTGCAAGTCGGCAGGCATTTGAGAGTAAATAGGAAGAACGGCGAGTGGCGCAGGTTCATCAAGTTGAGAAAGCCTTTCTACTCGGAACGGAGGATTAATAATTGTGTGGAGAAAATCGAGGAATTGGGGATTGGACAAACCTTGCACAACCTGACAAGTTATTTCGATGTCCTCCTGTCCGGTCATGAATACCAGGATATCACCAGGTGGTAGTGACAGATGGATCTGTAAAACTTGCTTCACTGCACTATCCACGTAGTCCTCACATGGTGACTTTGAGTGGAAGATCTCGACGGGGAATGTCCGCCCAGGAATAGTATACGTAGGCGCCACACCATAGAAATTCGAGAACTGGAGCATATTATTAAGGGAGGTTTTATTCAACATGTAGAGACTTACTTTGTCGGCATTCATTGTAGCAGAAGTTACAATCAGCTTCAAGTCTCGACGCCGAGTGAGAACTATTGATTGAACCTAAGTAAGCCGTTTTTTAAAGAATTACATGGTTTCTCACTTTTGCGAAGCAGGCCCATCAGAACATCCGTACTCAATGAACGCTCATGCGCTTCGTCGAGGATGATAACTGAGTACCGATCGAGATCGCCTTCGTTCAACGATTCGCGTAATAAAACGCCGTCAGTCATATCTAGCAGGCTATGAGCGGGATGCAGCAAAAGGTCAGAGCGAAAGGTTACAAACACTTTATCTTTGTCTCAGACGAAGTGCAGTCTTCGAAGCGAATGGCATATCCAACAGTTGAACCCAGCTTGCACTGAAATAAATGTTAACTGAAAGTCAAACAATGACATGACAAAAATACGAACTTCCATTTCCTCGCTTACACGCTTGGCTACTGACATGGCGGCCACACGTCGGGGTTGTGTGCATCCTACAAGGCCATGTTGACAGTACCCATCTTCATACAGGAATTGGGCAAGCTGTGTCGTTTTTCCCGAACCAGTTTCTCCAACAACAATGACAACTATTTCACAACATATTTCAGTAGGCCCCTTGGGCAAAAGGTGACAGGTCTGACCTTGGTTCTCTCTGATAACTTTCATAAGCTCTTCTCGACAAGCAAAAGCGGGTAGATACTCTCTTTGTTCCTTCAGCGTCCTGTTCCTGGCAAAGGAACTGACACCAGCGGAGGATTTGAGATGCGTGGCAAATTTGGAGTCTCCTTTATAATCATCCTCTCCTTTGGCCTTTGCTTCGCGCTCCTTTTGCTCAGCGTCAGCTGTACAATAAAGAGAAAAGGAGAGGCTATGTGAATGTCCAAATCTGACAGAAGCCTGAGGAGATGAGACGGCATACACGCACCTTCAGCTTCGGCCTCTTCATCTTTAACACCCATGATATTTCCAAGCGCTGTTCCACCAAGTGCCGCCAGTTTGGCAGCTGCTTTAGCACGCTCTGCTTGCTCTCTTTTCTCCTTCACCAAAGCACTACCCTTCTTGGAGAAGACCGCCATGTCACTAGTCGGATCGCGAATCGGATTAATGGGCTCGAGCTGTTTAGTAAACACTGTGCGACCGTCGAGGAAAGGCGGTTTAAGGTCATGAACCATGACATGCACAGTTGATTCCGAATCATCTTCAAAATCCAAGTCCAGAGCCTTGCGCGTCGCAACTCCTGATGTTACCATTCGGTTTGCTTCCCACAAGTCATTGTCGGCATTCTGGAATATAATAGTTTAAGGGGAAAGGAAATAGTCTGGAAACATGAGACACCTACATATTGCGCCTGACGGGCAGATATTTTTTTCTGAAGAAAATTTTGTTAGCCATATGAGGTAAAGTACGATTACCATGAACCGACCACTTGTTTAGCTGCAATTTCGGCTTCTTTCAATGCGCTCAGGTCTTCATACTGTGCGAGTGGATTGTGTTCTTCGTCACCAGCGACTCCGCCTTCTTCAGCACCGGTATACCAATCACGGTCCAGCTTGACCTGTTCCTCTTCCCACTCCCGCGCATCTAGTCCAAAAGCGCCATCATCGCCATCTGGACTACCACCTCTCGCCACTCTAGGAGTCGGCGCATCCCATCTGCGATTTTTGGCCCCACCCCATCCACCTCCATCTTCTCCCCTTGAATTTCGAGGGGTGGAATCCCAAGGGACATTGGGAACCCGAACGCTAGGAGCGTCTCTTGAGCTGGACCCATGGGCATTAGGAGTAGAGTCCCAACCCCGAGGTTCCTGGCCTTTATCCCTTCCATAATCTCGCCTGTCACCCCAGCCTCTATCACGATTTGACCTGCGCTGGAAGTCTCCCAAGCCTTTCGGTGCATCAGGCCGAGTTTCGTTGGTGGCCTTAATGCCCTCTGCAATCAATTTATTAAAAATATCTGACGACCAAAAACCAGAGCTACCTCGTTGTTGTTTCTCTCGGTTTCGGCGATGTTCTTCAAGCCTCTGGCGGCCAACCTCTGATAGTCCACCGGGATGAGAAGGAGTTTCTTCACCCCTTTGCCTTATATTTGTGGACCGAGAAGCAGGAAGGGTTGGAACTATATCATGTCTTGTTAGAACACGGAGTAATGAGAGCTTTGCTATGACAGACCTTTGAAGAAAGGTTCATCTCCATCGTCTAATCTTGGCTTCTTTCTACTGCTGCCCCCGTTGGCCTTCTCATCGGCTGCAACAGCTCTCTTTTCCTTGGCCAAACGGTCTAATCCTAAGAGAGAAGTTCTGGGAGTTGGTGGTTCAAGGGGTTTGGCTGGCTGTCGGAAAGTATGGCGCTTTGAAGATGAATTTAGTGATGAATTTCGTCGATACTCAAATGACATACCGTATCAGGCCTTTGCAATCCACCAGGTCGCACTGGCGCTGGTTCCAGAACGTCGCTGTCATACACGGTGATGCCTTCGACGGGATGAGGGGCAACACCTGTTGCTTCCTGCTTTACATGCGACAAGATTTCTGCATGAAGCTCCGACAGAAACGAATCTTTGAACTTGCCAAAGGTTTTAGCAGCTAATATAATACAACTTCAGCGGGCATCCGGAAAGGAGAAGCTTTCAACCCACCTAAAATAAATCCGTCGGTTGTGTTTGTCTTTGCTATATCGATGACTCTCTGAGCCAACAAGTCGTTTGGGTTTAGTGTATTGAGCGCCCGCGACAGTTTTATGGCTAAATTATGGTTGAATTCGTCATGTGTGCCCGTTGGAGAAGACATTGGTGATGGTGGTTGGAGTTGAGCGTCGACAATAACTGAAGTGTGACGAAATAGGCAACTATTCCGCTTTCGAGTCATGCACAGCCACTGCAGCATGACTTAACACGTTATGCATCTATTTCACGTCGTCCAGATCATCGTATTACTGAGGGCCGTATATTTCCGAACCCAGATCTTTCTGACTGTATTTTTTGGTTTGGTCTGGCGTTGTTGACACCGTCGATGTTGGACTCGGACTCCAATTCAACACCACGGCCATTTTTTAGATTGTTACTGACGTAGATGACCGTCCACCCATCGAAGAGTCCAGATAAAAACGACAGTCATCCAGCTCGCATCGAAGCCTCGGGGCTTCCAGCCGCAGTGTCATACTCCAACTCAACTCCGGCTCATCTCGCGGCGACACGATCCGCCTGCTCTCTATTATCATCGGGACTCTCTTTCACTCTGCAGTGTTTATTTTGCATTACCCGCCTCTGGAAGATCTTCTGCCCGCCATTTTTCCGACAGGACGGCAAACGAAGACAAGGCCTATAATGCAGTTGCTCGCGGATGGCGCCGAGTTTGATGCGCGGAAACAGCGACTGTGCTGTGTGCTGAGGCTTGTGGGTTGTGTTTTAGTCGCTGGCTTTTCAGTGTTCACCTCTCGCTCACTAAGGCCTGCGAAACATGTAATGCAGCTAGCTGCCTTTATCCTTGGTCCGACGATCAGTTGGAGCTAAGTTCAGTTGGCAAGAATCCTACATTCGGCTGTAAGCATAGGCGTCAATCTAGGATCGAAGATTTGGCTCTACGTCAGCACCTGCTCTCCGTTAATTATAATCCTCTAGTCACTAACTTGATCGGTTAATGGTACGGAAAAACGATGCGCGAATGTCATGTCCACTGGGTTCTTCGAGTTACAAGGTAACGCTTTAGTGCGAAGCTAAGTATATTAATTCGCTCTCTATTACAACGACCAGCATCCGATTCAAATTTATAACAAGGAAAATGAACCCAGATAGTGGTGCCTTCGAGTCTGATTTCCTTCCAGAGGCATAATGGGCGGGATTTATCCGTTGGTCGTTCCATCCTTTAGACAGCACTGGAGAATCCTGGCCATCTTCCGGGTAGGCTTTCCGTGGTTTGGCTATAGATTCCAAATTACCGCTCGGTGTTCGATGCTATTTTCCCCTCAGTTACCCCAGATTCCCCGCATTTGTACCGCCAGCTAGGTGCTTTACGCCCAATATATTGTCAAACGTGCCTTGCTGTGGTTGAACAAATTTATTTAAGCTTGGTGTGCCGTGCATCCGACTCCGGCAATTCTAAGTATCGACTCTCGAGTCTCTCTCTTTTTGCTCAGTAGGTAGAAACAGAGGTGTCGGAGTCTATCTAAAAAAATCTATGTCGCACCGAATATTGCGTATCATATGTAATGAACCCTCTTCAAACAGCGTTGTGATCTGGCCGAGACGACCATAGGGAAAAGCTGGTATTATTGTACAATCGATAAGGGGAAGATTGTGGATTGGGACAAATATAGAGTACGAGATTATCATGGTCTTCGAAGCTCTTCTAAGGGCGGATTTTATCTCCGTGTCTCGATCATGCGACAAAGTTAACGCCCGTTGGCACATAGTTCCGGACCCACCGACCCGCCAGGGTGCTTTGGATAATCTGGTGGAATATGAACGGATGGTACGGGTCCTTCCATGTTTTCTTTCCCGAACTACCATCTCAGCCGGTTCGCCTGACCTTTCGCTAAAGGCGCCTTGGAACCAAAACCCGCATTCAGACCCGAAACCACCACAGACAGGACCGAAGTTTCTGCGCTTCTGTGCCCACTTTTCAACCACTTCCACCAAATCACCTCTCGAGGGCAGAAATCTCCCACAGGCAAGTACATCAGTGATGAGGTACTTGGGCGCTGCGGTTCAAGCGAAGGGAGTAAATAGGCGTGAGGAATATTGTTCGTGCACATGTGCAGTGGCAAGCAACCGTCAATGAACTTGCGCGACGGCCCGTGAGGCTCGGTGTTTGTCCCAAAATATGCTCAGGTCGATACTGGTCGATATAGCACGGCTCCGAAGGGGCACCCAAAGAAGCACGCGAGAAATCTATACTTCGAATTCTTCAAATCTATGGAGGCAGATCAGCGCCTTAAAAAAAACGTAATTAGCAAGTGCCTTGAGTCGAGGATTGCCGCCGATCCGCAAGATGAATACCCTCAATGCTTCAAGCTCGTGAAAATGGGCGACAACATTGCCGGGCGACATATGGATATGCATGAGAATACCTCTTGGAGTTTTGAGATCTTGCCTCTTGGCAAGTAAGTGTCAAGTCCACATATTTCCTAAGAAACAGATAAGATTCCCAAATGTAGTGTTCCCAGGTAAAACTGACCCAATGTAACGAATTCTCCAGTGCCTTTCTTTTGTATGTAATATGTATGGGTACCTCCTCCTGCCAAATCGTCCGTCTATCTTGCAAACCTGTTGATGGTGATGACTACTGAACAAATTTAAAACCAATCCATTAATGACGCACGATGTCGGATATCGTCTGTGGGCCTGAGACAGCGTGGAACGCTATCACCGTTGGCGCTGGAAGGAGCTTTCCGGGTTTACTATCCCATTCCAGGAGTTTGACCATTCCAGGAGTTTGACCACTTCGATTTCCTCAGGCAATTCTTATCCGACTGCCACAAAACTTTGCATATGTACTCTAGTAGTCTATCCCAATAAATATATCCAAAAAAATTGAGAGTTTTACGACTGCATCCTGCAAAACTCAGAGAGGGTGATTTTGATTACCTTCAAAGGGCCAAGGTATAGCAATGTAGACCCAGATCCAGCCCGATCGCGAAGTCCGCGTCCCATGAAATTTGGACAAGTCATTTAGGGTATTGGTGCGATCCCAAATACCAAATTTTATATTTGAAAGTGGATTGTATCTTTTAGAACTCGAGGAAAGGTCGTTTTGCGGTTTTGAAAAGTGACACATCGTGACAGCTTTCCTGGGAACCAGGGCAAACCCGACGAAAAAGTAGCGGTGATTTGTTGTGACAGCACCGTTACAGGATGGTCAATCTCCTGGAACCTTCGACTTTTGAGCACCGGAAGGGCTCCGTTGTCGCCTCTCCTCAACTTTCTAAGGAAAAAATTTGATATTCAGATATAAGACAAAATGCCGCATATTCTGGCAAAGTTTAAGGACAGGAGGATAAGTAGTTGCATAGTAATTTGACGAATAGTGATAAATTGGTCAAACTCCTGGAATGGGATAGTAGAACGCCACTGCACACTCTCCCTCACTGCAGCCGCGACTGTCACGCCCAGGGTCGCTCACGTCGTCGCCTCGGAGATTTCGAGGGCAATGTTAAGCATTAAGAACACTGTGGGAGGAATTGTCTGAAGACTACCTTCATGGACCAAGCCAACGGATTTGCGAGAATATACCGTAGCTGCAAGGAGAACAAGCTTGACCTTGGAAGAAAACATCCGAATTTTCAGAGAGGAGTAAGAACCTGACTCCAACTCATGATGAAAGAGAGCTGGCAAAGAAGCTAAAGTCCAGCGACTGACACGGCTTGTTGGTGAGAGCTCCACAAGATATCGGAGCCGCCCAAGAAGAATCGCAGAGTTGGACATTCAGAGTAAGGTGCCCGTAGGCGATGCCGTGACGCACATGGGTATAAATATGACGAATAGGAATTGTCCTTCAGAATTGCCCGATGGAAAGTATAAATCTGTGGGGAAAAAGTCAAAGAATCACGAAGTGAGGTGCGTGCGAACCATCACGAGAGCGGCGGTGGGTTGGGAAGTCGTCTGCAGGTGCAGTTTCAGAGTTGGCGTCGGCCAGTGGGAATATGGCCAATTAGACATATTAGTATTTGGAGTATTCCACAGCGAGGGTATTACAGGGTCGTCTATAGGATATACTTTTTCTGCTGCTTCATTTGAGCATAGGGGTCGAATTTGGGTGGCTGACCATAACGAGGCTCTTCTTGCTCTAAATGAAAAAGCAGCGAAGCAGTTAGGGGAGGTTGCCAGCACTATCGTACGAAAATAACAACACTCGCCTAGGAAGTCTTTGTAAATCGCTGAGACATCCTCGTCCCATATCTCTCGCCACATATGTGCTCCTCCACCGTTAGCACCGTCCAAATCCCACCTTTCCGCAAATGCTCGCATATCGAAACCAAGGCGGTCTGAAGCATTCAGGGCCGGGATGTCGAGGTAGGCGGAGGTAGGCTCTGTGCCAGCTCGTGAGGCCGCAGCAAGTGTGTAACCTGATGCCTTTAAAGGAGGCTGAGGCAAGAGAAGGCAAACGTATCGATGATACGGCGTGCCTCGCTGAGGATGAGGTGGAATATACGATGTATGGTCATTGAGATTTGTAAGGTTTGAGGACGTGGCAGAGAGGGGAATGTTGGGTCTGTAGCCGAGATTAATGAGGTAAAAATACTACGAAAGGCACCGAGGACTCACTTCATCCAATGTAGGAAGGTTGTGAAAGTCTCGGCTTCGGGGTGCGGTACGTCTGAAAGGAAAAGGTTGAGAACGAGCATTCATAGGCGTAAATACGCAACAAACATACCAGGGTCAATGAGAAGCATGGTATACAAACGTACATCGGTGTGGAACACGGTCGCGTACAACTTGGGAGGGACGAGAGTCTGAAAATTTACACATAAACCAAATTCTTGTGCGCCGAAGCCGAGAAGATGAGATCACCTGTTTAGACTTCAAAAATACGCCAGGTTCAACTTGTCCTTGTACCTTGCCTGTCTTGTGAAAATCGCTTGGTAAAGTACGCGCAGCAACGTGTAAATCGATACTGGGTCGGATAACGGGGAGAACATCCGGAACGACACCCATTTGATAGATACGCTCCATCTAATATAGAGTTTAGGTTCTATTTAGTGCCCAAGACCAAAAAAAGAGTGACACACCAATAGGTCGAGATTTCCATCCTTTCTCCATTTCTGTTCCAGTAAATGCCTATGGGTTACATTTGACATATCGGCTGATGAAACACGTCAGTGGGTGAAGTTTTGAAGACAAAAAAGGACCCACCCATCGCGTTGTTGACTGACCATCGAACATGCGGAAGGTTAATTTCGCTCTGAACTTGTATGATGTTCAGCTTCTCCAACAGCTTCTCAAGTTCTTCGTCCAAAGTCTGCATCTCCTTCTCAACCGAAGTTTGTCCATTTTCCGTGAGCTTTTTCTGAAGAGTACTGTACAAGGCTTCTTTCTCGTCGATAGCCTTCTGCAGGACACTGACTTCGGCTTTCAGGTTGTGGCTGTCATGGTGTAGGTATTGGAGAGCCAGGTCGTAGGCAGGTATCACGCCTTGGGGAAGTGCGCGGTTCCATTTCCGCGGGTTTTCGAGCGATATCGATGGTCGCTTTGTCGTGTTGCGCTTTCGTCTTCCCTGTGTTTTGGATTCGGCTAGGTTGGTAGACGAGGCGTCGACAAGTAGCGGAGCAACTTGAGAGGCGCTTGAAGCCATGCTTAAAGTAGCATTTCCTCTCGTCTGTTTCGAAAGGGATCTGGGGACTGTTGAGGACAGCCTGCGGACAGTGAACATTGTGGTTCCGGAGATGATGAACGCGGTATACCAATATTTTTTTGGACGCGACTTTGTTTGGTTGTGACTTCCGTTTGTTACACCGGCTTCAACTTGGAACAAGCAAACTTGGGGACGGATATCAATTTCCTCGTAAAAGCTCTATTCGGCTGCAAGAGAATGGGACAAGATAGACTAACTATGTAGAGTATGGGGTAAATAATTATAGTATGGCAAATTTATCAACAGCAGTTGCTCAACCTACACCCAAGTAAAAAAACAGACAAGACTAAGGAGTAGCAGCAGCGGCGCAAAAGGCGGCTGTAATAGATAGCAAGGCATAAAATGTGTCGGTAGAGGTGTCAGCCCATTATGGGATGCGGAGGGGTAACGCAGAGATTGGTATATGTCAACAAGCCAAGAAGGGATATAGCGCAGTAATATGCGCAGAGACCAGCCAAGGAAGAGGATGGGAAGGCAGTGGGAATGCATGGATATGGTTACAATGGGGTGCAGGAGCGAGAAGAAAGGCAGGCAAATATACAGTAATAACAATATGCAGTGACAGCAACAAGCAGACGACGGGGTCGAGAAGGCCTTGGAGGTGCGGTAGAGGGATGCGTAGGGAGGAATAGAAGTACTACTTTTCGGGCGACGGAATGGATTAAAAAGTCGACAAGTTAAATGGACTCCGCGACAGGGTGATTGGTTCGGGCTCTCTGGGGAAACGATATTGGAAAGCGCCATCTTTAACGACAGGATTGAGTCTTCGCTGTCGTTCAAGTAGCTCGTCTTGCTCCATCTGAATCTCGTACGGGGCTTTGCCACCTGGAATGGGCTGGCGATATCCAACTAAAACCGGGGACTGCTTCGGCTCCCAACGGCCACCACCAGAGGCCTTGCAGATGGAGCTTGAACGGCGGAGAGGATAGGCGTCTAGTTCACCGTAAGAGCGTTCAAGATCCTGGGGCAAGGTTTGTTGGGATGTCCGGATGACGAGGCGTCTAGAGATGCGGGTGGGAATACTGTTGGACGAAGACTGAGTGTCGAGACTGGAGACACTAGGTGTGTTGCGGAGAGACTGGGATCTTCGATTGAAGGAGGGATGAGGGGGAAAGTTATCGGATGAGAGGGACAGGGATGGATTGCTGCTGGCGGGTGATGACGGCGTCTCAGGACTGGGAGAAGGAGAGGAGACGGGAAATATGAGCATGGTGATGGGATGTGACAGAACGCGCTTGAAGGATGGGCGTGTGACCTCTGGCGTATGTGGGGTCGTAGGACAGCCATGGATTTGGTCCCAGCAGTCATCGCAGACGCGTGAGTCCACAATTGGAGAGATGGGGGACTCGAACGCGGAGAGAGGGACGTTGCGCGGGGGCTGGAGGAACGCCAGATTTGACGTGTCGAGAAGGGGAGTTGTACGAGACGTGCATGCGCCACAGAAGACGCCTCCGCATTTACGACAGTGCTGGAGATGGCATAAGCGTGGTTGGGAGCGAGAAAGACAGAGAACGTACGTGTTTGCGCTCGAAAAGGGAGAAGGGAACGCGACAGTAGAAGTTGTCGCAGGTAGTCGACGACGAGTCGGGCTAGAAAGCATACGAGTTAGGGCGGACATGGGGTATTGGCGGGCAGGGACTGACCTTCCAGAGTTGCTTCGCAAGGAGCACAGCCAAGTGCTCGTTGGGGCGATCGACGACGGAGGCGGAGGAGGAGGAGAGCATGATGGGATAGTTGGCACCAATACGCGCCGCTTGGTTAAGTACCATCCCTCATCTCAGATCCATCGAGATCCGTCGGAAGAATTGCCGGCATCCTCCTGTCACGTCACACTTTTTCGCGCTCCGATGTTCTCCCCATTTTCTTTTTTTTTTCTTCTTGACAACGCGTCCGCGGACTTGCTTTTGCCCCAATAATCCTCCAAAAAAGTGTCGTGTGCGCTTCTATTACTAACCCATGTGGTTCTTATCCCGCCACTCCTCCCGCCCCCCTGTTTTGGCGGGCGCCTCCACCACCCCGTTCCTCACAACATATTGCATGGACACAGTCCCCGCAACTGATATCGTGCAACTACGTGCTTGTAGTGGGCAACCGTAGCCGTGCCCAAGCGCAGACCCCTACGCGTATTCATCCGTTTCTTCGTTCTCCCATTTTGCTTCCATGCCGGTTGCTCATGCTTCATGCGGTTCATACCGCAGATCCGCACCGGGACCTCTCCCGAATTTCAATTCTCTTCCACCTCAACCTTTTGCCTGCTCTTCCCGCTTCATTCGATCCATGGCGAGAATTTATCACACTCTTTTTTCGATATCCGTACCCTGCCCGTGCCCGTATCACAAGCATCTCCACACCCCGACATCAGCTTGCTCGTATTTCTCAAATCCACAAATGGGGACTTGCAACGTAAAAAGGGTCATCAAATCATGAAAATATTAATGTTGATGGATAGATCACGTGGCAGACGCCGCTGAAATCGCGGATTCAATTCGTAGTCTTACCGCATTGGACACTGTCAGGTACAGTAGGTGGGACCCGTCTTCATGAATGTTCGCATCCCATTCAAAACTACTATGAAAAGGCCACTTAAGCCTCTCTATCAATAGTTCATTACCGCCTTACATTTTATCTTTTGATTTATGTGGCTTCTAGTTTCTCTTGTGCGTCTTGGTGAATGCTTTTTTTTACTGGCTTTCATTTGTCGGAATTGCCGAACATTTAAATTCAACCTATCTGTGTCTTGTGAGAAATCCATTCTGCTTTCTCGTTATTCTTAACGCCATTCATATTCATTCATATTCATCCCTAGTCTTTTTGCGCAAGATTCTTTATGCTTCGTACCTCTCACTCAAGATTCAGCTCCAGCTTCAACCCCATTTCCTTTCTCCACCCCCACCGTTCCGAATCCCGCTACGAACCTGCAAGATGTCGCACTGGCCGCCGGCCCGTACTCATCTTCGGACCAGGTTTAATTGAGAAATGCATGGTCGTCCTGGCACCATTACATACACCGACCGTATCCCAGGACGAGCTTCCCTGCATACAACTGTAAAAGGACATCAATAATTGAGCTAACCATCTTGGAATGCACCTGAAGTTCCCCAATCCACATCCCCGCCCCGTTAGACCTTTCTTGGTCAAGGTCGAACGTCGTGCCTTCCTATAACCTAAAGGTTTGACTCGGAAAATTTTTTTTGACATGATTCGTATTCCGTCGTGAGGTCACCCTGCTGTCAGAATTGCAAGCCTTGGGTTTTGAACTGTAAACTCTTTCGAAGAACTACGCTCTCAATGATTTACGGTGTAGAGTGAACGAACCTTCCAATTAGGCAAGTTCAATATGTTCTCCGTTGGATTATACCACACATGTTCATGAGAAAGAGTTAGAAAAGGCTGCTTCTTTATGATGCACGACGCTCCTCGTTGCCCCAATCGGCACACCATTCATGTATCAGCCTTGAGTAGCACGCAGAAGAAGTAAGCGATAGCCACCCGCGCCGTTGACATGGCTTCGACAATCGCATCTGAACTTGAATTTGCGTGGGCCATTGAGAACACTCAGGTCTGTCCAGGTAGGTCCAGGTGCGCTTCGAAATGACGAGACACTTGAAGATTTGCCATATCGAAAGTATGTTGGGATGATACGGAATTATTACCCTACCTAATTTCAGCTAATTTCACAGCCTGCGGCAGAGGCGATTCTCACTGGGGCTAGTTTTTGTCTGTTCTTGTACTCGAACGGTACCTCAAGGTACCCGTTTCATTCTGGTCCGTCGGCGCTTAGCATTGGCTTTGAATTCGATTCTCGTATTAGTAGAGCAATACGTGGTTGGTCTACAAGGCCATGGATTATCGAATCTTGACTTCCAACCGATATGAATGCTTATCATTCGCAGATCGTTAAGAAGCCAGGGCAAGGACGAGGCTGGATAACAGTAATTGGACAGGCAGTCTAATCAGCAGACAGAATCCATTTTTGAACTGGTTGGCGGTTACAATACAACGACAAGATAGGCGCCATGCATGCTATTTTGGAGAGCGACAGGTTCCATTCTAATCTCGGGCACACATTACGCCGTATACTATAGAGCAGCTTGAACTGTTAGGGAGGAGGTAAATAAATGGTTAGAGTTTGGAACGTACCTAACATTCTCCCTTGTGAAGGAAGGAATCCGGGGCTTACTGAGTGTTGAAATAACTCTCGACAACACGAAGTAACATCCTATGTTCCATACCATCGAGCAAAACATGTGTCCGAGGCTTGAAAGGCCAAATGGTGTCATGTTCAATTTGAGAACGAGCAGACACAGGTCCAGAGAGCTGCAGAAAGCTGGTCAGAGCTGAGTCATCCCTCTCCATCCTTCGTTTCCGGTCGTGGCGACTAAGAACGTCCACAAAGTAGCTCAATACAGTTTTTTTCAGGAGCTGAAGCCGTGTTGACTTTGAATTACTGGGGCCGAAACAGGCCGCGCTGTTGTCGATATCTGGAAGAAGGTCGCACTTTGCCAGAGCTGCAATAAGGATCTGCAAACAGCTACATAGATACCATAGCGTATCCTTTACAGCAATACGCATCACCCGTCGAGGGTGATCGCGTTCAGAAGTATAGTCGACAATTTGTGCAGCCCTGTCCGCGAGGATTTGGTCAAGGTGACGCATTGCTTCCAATATCAAAGAATGGACCATAATAGATAACTCTACGGAGAAGTTTTCGACTTGAATCCTTGCTGTTTTGAGTTCCTTGCCGAGACGGGATTCCGAGCATGATAATATGGTTGCGCAAGCGGCCACGATGATGCTTTGGAAAAGTGCAAGCAGTGCTGGGCGGCCGTCAGGGCATTCGGGAGCTCCTCCGCGATTGCCGCTCGCAAGACCCAACGAACGCTCCAAGTATTTTGTAGAAATTAATAAGAAAGCTCGGATAACGGGGATCAAGATAGCAGTCTGCAGCTGGTTCAACAAGGCGTCGAAAGGACCTGCACCACAATCGTCAAGAGAATCGGACGGGAAAAGGGCCACGACAGGAAGCGACTTCTCGATTATGAGTCGTAGTAGGATATCGAATGTTCCTAGGCGGTCGAGATTCATTTCTTTCTTAACCGTAAAATCCAGAGAAACGGATAAGGCATCAATAGCGCGACGTGTGGCCAACAGGAAAGCGCTTTCTGGAAATCTTGGTCGGTCCTGTAAAGCCACGAGTTCAAAGAATGCGTCCAAGGTTTCAAATAAGCGTATACCACCTAACAGCGAAGTCGGATTTTCATCTTGTACGAAGGTGTGTTCATTGAAGTATAAACCAGGTATCGGCCAGATATAAACCCACCATAATGCATCAAGGACTTCAAATCGACAGGCTTTTCTGATTTACCATCCAGCCGACCTGTATCATCAACAAGGCGGGCCGCGGCTTTCTGCTTTGGTTTCTTCTTGTTAGGTGCATCTCGTCGTACTGGAGTCACTGATCGGCGTGGAGATGTCGAACGATTACTCGAATCAGTGGGTTTTATTGCGGTGTTGTTGGAGTAGATGAAGGACTCTGTTACCAAAAAGAAATAAGCATGCAAGGGAAGCAGACCGATCTTCCTACGAATTTGTGCCGCTTCAAGACCCTCTTTCAATATTTGACACTTTTTTTCTAGTTTAAGCGCTCGATCCTTCCACATCTTTTCATGACCGCCGCAATGAGGTTGATTCGGGGATATTTTCGATCTTAGTTCGAGTACATATGCTGCATTCGGGATACGGTGTATTAAAACAAACGTTGAATAATAAGAATGTAAATTCTTACAGAAGCATGACTGATTAGAGGGCTTTGACTTCAGAACTGTTAATGCCTGGACAAAAGGTTGCGTTGCAATGTTGTACATTAATTGACAAAGACAAACAAACGAGCAAGATGCGCAGTCGATCCATGTCTGAGGCCATAACTCGCCGTTGGCCTTGAAAAGGTCATGAAAGTGGGATGGGATGGACGTTTGTTCAGAAACCTTCTGGGTCCTCCTTTGTGCGTGACCAGGATATGCCATATGTGACAGCAATATGTTAGGACATAAAGACGACAGCTAGACTAAGTAATCTAAAGCTAAGTACAGGAAACGGACAATAAGGTAATCTATCATATCCTGCAGTAAGCCTATATAAGAAGCGTTGGGATCCTTAATGTTTCCGTGCTTGTCTCCGCTAACCTCCAAAAAATACGAGTCCTTTCATGATGCATGTTCGTCACGTTGCTGGTCTGGAGAGAATTATGACACAGCCAAACAGCAGGAGAAAAGATCACATACACCGGTCAACTGTATTTCGGAGCTGGGTTGGTTCCTTTGGCAGCTGAGACCCTACAGATCGCATGACAGGTGATTCTTCCAGGAATGAAAAATTTGAACCTGAGACCCTCGATCGAGGAGGCGAATGGATGGTGCGGCGAACCATGGACTCATCACCGGCTCGCCGGATAGGAGACTCATCGTAGGGATGTGCCCGACCGAACGTATCCTGAGCTGGGATGTTATGCGGAGCACCATCGTCTGCAATAGGATTCGACGAGGAGGCTTTGCCGGTGGGTCCCCGTGCAGCCGGTCTTGAAGGCGTCTGAAATAGACCTCCACGAGTAACCCAGGGATTGGACTTTGGTGTTGCAAAAGGTGGGTGAAATTTGATACCACGAGATGGCGTCGAAGTTGGATCAAACGGTGATTCATCTTCATAATTCCGATGATAGCTTTCAAAGGGGCTGCTGTAGATCCTGACTGCGGGGGCTTGGTGTTGAGGCGTCGATGGACCGGCTCTGGAGGATTCCACCCACGAACCACGGGAATCCGGAAAGCCGTGATAGTCCCTAGTGGGAGTCTTAGGCGTCCTCAAAGCCCAGTTAGGAGAATCCTGGAGGCCAGGTTGGAAGAAAGGTGTATCTGACGACCGGCTGACACTGCGCTCATCCGTTGGCACGAATGTAGGCTCACTTGTCAGTGTGATTTCCGGTTCGGTGGAAGGTGAACGGCTTCTGGAGACGCATCTGCGACAGAACCAGGCATCCTCTTCTCTTCCTAACTCTGCAATGTTTCTTATGCCAATGCACTGCAAGTGATACCAGGTTTGGCACGCGTCGCATTGCACAAGTTCCCTTCCGTCGTCCTTGCCATTGCAGATGCATACGGTTTCGTCACCATCTTCGTCGTCCATCTCTCGCTGCCTCTTTTGCTGCCGGTAGGAAAACGCACGAACGCTTCTCTTGGACAGAAGGGCGGCTCGGGCGTCAGCTGGATCGCTGGGAAAGGCGCTGCTTTTGACAACACCGTCATATCGAACGATACCAGGATATGCCATGAGTGGGACCATTTTCCCCCTTCCTGGAACAGGAATCGATGAGGGACGGTCGTAATTCAGATGTGGTGCTGGTGAGGTTTCACGGGCAGCGGGACCATTGAGGTGACGGCCGGAGTCAATTTCATCCTCGTCGTCAGAGTCCCGGTCCAAAAATCTCTCGATCCAATGCAATCGTTCCTCCTCCTCGGCTTTAACCAATTCCAGGCGTTCCTCAGTTCTCAGCCTCCAAGGAAATTCAGTGTCTGGCCAATTTGGTTTGTCCACTTGGTCATCCGCACTTCCGGAAACCCCACTCGCCCTCTTGTTCAGGACCACTTCGTTAACTTTCTTCTTTCTACGATTTGGGGCCTTCTTCTTGCTAGGTACTGGCTCAGGACTGCCTGGAGTAGTTCGTTCTTCGGCTGGAACGTCTATCAGTACGCGTCCCTTTCCTTCCAGCTCGACGGCACAAAGCTTGGAATTGTTTTGCATAGGTTCGGCCCGGAAAGCTGCCAGACGTTTCCGCTTTCTCAACTCTTTCTCACTGGGTGGGACTTCTTCGGCTTCCTCCAACAGAGATATAATAGTGGACGATCCTGCGATTGCCGATGGGGGGAGGGAAATGGGTTGGGGCTGACGAACCCAATCAGCTGTCCGCTGTTAAAACCTTTAGTACGAAAACCCGCGCAGAACATGAAATAGCGTACATATCGTCCGTATCCTCCTGCCATCAGGCTTTCTTCAAAGCTTTCTTCTGAGGTTTCTTGGAATAGTTTCAGACGCCGTCCTTTGTGAGGGCTTTCCATAATACCAACAGCCAATGCACGTTCCCGTTCTTCCTCTTCTTCTAGGTAAGTTGGGTCGGCTTCCGATAGTGTTCGCTTTGCACGTTTGAGGTATTCCGGACGACGTTTTTCAGCTTCACGTATCTGGGTTAACCTGTCTTCCATCATCGACTGACGAATGCGCTCCATCTCGCCGCCTGCTCCGACCATCGTACTGTCGACCGATTGCGGCAGAGGGGAAATAGGCGGAGTAGAGATAGATGCTGAGATGGCCGCCGCTTGGATAGGCTGAGAGGATGAAAAAACATCGTCGATGTGGGTTGGTGCTACAGTCTTAATGGTGCTGTCTCCAATAGACAACTTTGCCATGAAGGGGGAAGAAAGGGCAGCTGAGTGGATGGGATGTTCTGCTAGCATAGGAGGTGTAGAGATGCGTGACAAAACAGCGTCGGAATTGGACAGAGAATTTGTGGGTTTGGCCTTCGACCTGTACGAAACGTAAGTTGCGTCATGATCATTAACATTGTTTTGGGAACGAATGCCATACGAAATCTGCTTTGGGGTAGAAAAGTCGGCAGCAGAGGAAGAAACCCTGAAGCTGGTGTTAAGATGAGCTGGGATTAGTTTACAAAACTTACAAGTATCGGGGTGTCGCGGAATTAGTATGACTATGGTCAAGAGGGAAGTTTTGCGGAAATTGTGGGCTGTCGAAGTGGTAAGGGTTGCGGATTTGTTTAGTTCGAAAGGGAGGGGTTACCTTGATTCAGGTGTTGCACATTGTTGTAATGCAGAGTGCGAAGGTGTCGCGTTGCCCTCAAGGTCTCTGGATGATAGCAGCGTCAGTGGATATCTTGAGCTAAAAGTATGTATAACGATGACACACAGGTTCATGTTGCCAACCCGCCGATTCGACAATGTCGACGAACCAGAGGGCAACCTATCATATGTAAGTTAATTGAAACGTCATAACTCATGGTCTCGACACTGACCCATAAGGGACGGGCGATTCTGGCGACTGGGACCGGTCGTGTACATATCGACCTATATTTTTTGGGCTAGTAGACAAAGGAAGTCATTGGAAGAGTTAAGCGACAGTTGTTTTAGTACCTTTGAGGGGTCGGTAGATGGGAATATTGCTTCGTTGTGAAGGCTGGAAGGAGATTTTGCGGGGGTTCAGCCCTTTGTTGGAATTTTGCTTCAGTTTGGTATGGGGCACTGCGATTGCAGAGTAGGTTTACTGACGACGGCATAGAATCGTCCGCTTGGGACATCATTACAAAAATGGTTGACCAGAAAGCAGAATGAGTTGTGCGTTGTGCGTCTAATTAGTGATCTCAGGCGAGCTTGGCCCAGCCCGTTAGTGGTTGGTTGGAGAGAGAGTACGTATGAGGAAGTGGTTGTGTATCGCAGAGAAAGTATGAAGGCAAGAAGGGTGAGACTGATAGCCATGTTCATTTCTTTTACGTAATCCAACCACTAATTACTGTTCGTCGGTTCCTGACTCGGACTATCACACTCTCTCCCCTCCACCAACATGGCTGAACGCAAAGGTGCCCAACACTCTCAACTTGGCCAACCCTCTATTCTAACCTACTCTTTATAGTTCTCAACAAGTACTTCCCACCGGATTTCGATCCGGAGCTCATTTCTCGCAGGAGACACCCCAAGAACTCACAACAAGTTGTGCGTCTGATGGCCCCGTTTTCCATGTGCGTGAATCTTAACCAATCGGTTGTTAGTAAACTAAAGCTCTAAAAGGCGCTGTAATACCTGCGGTGAATATATCTATAAAGGAAAGAAATTCAACGCAAGAAAGGAAACGGTGGAGGGTGAAGATTATTTGGGTATTAAGATATTCCGATTTTATATCAAATGGCGAGCCTTACTCTTTTCCTTCGATCAATACAACTGACACAATTTATAGCACACTCTGCTCTGCTGAGATCACTTTCAAAACCGACCCAAAGAATACTGATTACAACGCCGAACATGGCGCCTCTCGAAACTTTGAACCTTGGAGAGACGAAAAAGCAGAGGAGGAAGACAGATTAGCCAAGCTTGAGGAGGAGGAAAACAACCCTATGAAGGTGCTCGAAAACAAAACCGTTGATTCCAAAAGAGAGATGGACATCTTGGATGCTTTACAAGACATCCGCGCGAGAAACGCGAGAAACGAGCGTGTCGGACACTCGAACGATCTTCTATCGCGGCTTGCGCTAGAAGAAGTTGAAAATGATGAAGACGCGGAGAGGAGGCGGTTGGAAGAAGAGGACGAAAAGCTTGTGGAGGAGGTCTTTTCCAAAGTCCCAATGGCCGGAACATCATCTGTGACGGTGAAGAGGAAGGCAGACGACAAAGAACCTCCAGCGCACACCTTGCTGTCGAGTTCGACGCGCGCTCTGATTGCCTCAACCGCATCAACCGTGCCTGTCGTTAAAAAGCGGAAAACGGAGGGAAAGAACTCACTGGGAATCAAATTGGTGAAGAAAAATAAAGTGCAAGCGTCGTGATGATAATCTTACCTACAACTCCTTGGCGTCTATATATTCGCAACGGTAGTCAAAATATTTATATTGTAACACTGCATGTTCGAACAGAATTAATGATTGCTATGGGTATGTATGTATGCATGTACACTATACAGTAACAAGGTTTGTGTCTCCTGTAGTACATATTATAAATAATACACCAGAAGACCAAGGTTAGTTCGGGATTTTTGCCTCTAATAATAACCAATACAACACAGGACGGCTCATTTCCGTCGTGAGCTACGAGCAGATCTACCATGTAAAGTTTCGAATTTTTCTTTGATCTTCGCGTAGCCCTCGCGGTCTACTTTGTGAAGATAGTAAGTCCCACCGTTATTCCCCCAAGAAACACTTCCAGAATGGTATGGTCTCTCTGTGACCTCGAATATAGCACTAATATCGTCAACCTGGGGACAAAGTCAATGCGATAGGTGTCATCATTGAGGGAAACACATACATTGCGTTTTGTAAGACGGGCATTGATTGAGCTTACAAAAGGTTTCAGTGAGATGACAGTGGCACCCTCTTTGAGATCCAGAAATTTAGGTCGCAAGGCTTCGTTTACTTCAAAAAACGTCATTTCACTGAAGAGAGTAGTAGGAGACAAGAAACTCACAGCTTTCTTCGAATACTTTATTGTCAACCAATACAACATCCGCCTTGGATATTAGTTCATCGACTCGCCTGCTCTCCAGCATATTGCCTTCTTCGAGTTCCGTCCCGCCTACTATAACGCCCCACATTCTACAGCGAATCTGGATTTGTTCCGCCATGTCGCGGGCAACCCGAGCGGGATGTGGCATTAGCTCGATGCCATAACTCTTGCACCCAGTTTGCAAACTTGCTTGGACGACGACGTTTCCAACCCCGCTTCCAAGATCGAGAAAGAGGCTGTTTTCGTTTAGTTCCGTGATCGTTATCATTTCGTGAGCGAGGGATGGCATTAGTTCTCCGTAAACCGTGCTTGAGAATGCCTCGTATTGTTTAAGACTTGGAACGTTGGGACCAACGGTTCGCTGGTAGTTTTCTTCGATAATTCTCATCAAGACTTTCTCTGGCATCCCATTTTGTGTCCAACTTTCTACCGTGGTCATTAGGGGATTTCGGGGAGACGATGCGAAGGGATCTAGCGGAACTTCTGGGTACTTCAGAGAATGAAGCGCCGCATTGACCCGCTTCATGGCCATAAGGAATAGTGGGCCATCCTGGAGGTGAATAGCCCGTTGGACTGCACGAAGAAGTGGCAAGCGATCGACAGTTGCGGAAGCTGTCGAGGAGAGTGAGGTCAATGAGGAATTGGACGTCGAAATTGAACTGAGACTGGATGTAGAGCTAGTGCTGGCTATTGAACAGGGAGGAGAAGGGGAGGGTGAGGCCGGAGGTGTCACAGCTTCCGACAGAGTAGCCGTGGGTATTGGGCCGAATATTGCTTGATGTTCTTTGGGAACATAACCTGGAGAAAGAAGGTTAGGAATATTTTTTCAGGATCTCAGGAATGAACAAACACTCGATGATTGTAAACAGAGTTCTTTCCAAATCCATAATTGGATTATAATGGTCCTTGTCCTTCGGAGCAAGAAGAATAAATCTGGTTATAGGGCGTAAGAAGACTATTCGGAAGGAAGGTTGAGAAAAATGCAAGGGCTTGCTTTAGTGTGGCGTTAAAGGATGGCCACTGTTTGTTGCGTAATTGTCTAAGGACTCACGCACCTTTCTGATGCTCCCGAGTTGGGGTATTCCAGTTCAACGACGGGGTAGTTTGTTGGATGTGGGTCGAAAGTCTTGTCATTGGGGTCATTGGGGTTCTTGAAATCTAAATGACAGGGTTACCGTGATCAAGGAGAGACGTGGACTGGGAGCGTACATGACTTGTAAGATTTCATGAGTCTCTTGACAACAATTTCTGAGCTTAGGTGGGCGGGTCCTGGAGTGCCATCCTCGTCTGTGCACCATCTTCTCTGGCGAAGTGGACTTTGTTGGGGCTCAGTGGCAGGGAAGAGTGAGGTCGAACGCGAGCGGCTGCTGCGGTAGATGGGTTCTGGAGAAGACGGTTGAGTCCGTTGGCGACTGGCAGCGCGTGAAGAGTTCTGAGACGAGGAGGGAGTTCGGCGCCGTGAGGGTTTATCTTTGTGTGACGCGGTGCGGAGTCTTTTGACCTCGCGAGGGAGATCAGAGGGACCAGCGGTGGGACCCAGAGGAAGGGACTTGCGCTTCCTTGGAGGAGGACTTGGAGGACTAGAGAGAGGAGATGAACGTGAGGAGGGCGCAGGGGAGGAAGAGGGCAGGAGCGATTGACTAGAGGTGGTGCTGCTACTGCGCGGCGTGGCAGGTGGTCGACACGTAAGACGCGTAGTTACGACAACAGAAGACGCGGTCGACGCGCCTGCCTTTGTCATCTTCGACGGCGAGAAGAAATTCATGTCGGACGACGACCTCGACGACGGGGACGAGAGCATCGTCTGACAGGTCAGACGAGTACAATTCCAAGAACAATGTCGTCGGAGCTTGAATTTACACCTTTCGTCGAAGTCCTTCGGTTGCTGCTGACAGCTGTGACTATGCTCAGCATATTGTGCTGAACGGTCCTTGAACTCTCCAACAAAAAAAAGGCAAAGACGAAAGACAGTCTTTCAGTCTAAGAGATCTGCAAACGGCACCATGATGTGTTTCGCGTGATAATGCCCTGCCTGATAAATCATAATAATAATGTGCAGAGTTCAGAGCCACATCCACCTTGTCTCTTCCCCCAGGCAGAGCAGCCGCTTTCATCAATAATTCCCAAATAATTCCCCAACATTCCTCAGAATATAATTGTACATAATGGCAAGTATTCTAACATATCAAGATCCAAGAAGCAGGACAGCACGCAGACTCCCCAGACTCGAGCAATGCCACCCCCCCGCAAAAAAGCACATCACGTGACCACCGGCTGCTTCTGCGGGTCTCCTTTTTCGGTAAAAATGATAACATTTGGGCGTAGGCCTTCGTACGAATGATAGTCAACAGGTTTGCATGATAATCACGCATATTCCAGACCACATTGAGTAAAAAGTATAATTTATACAGTCTCCAACAATATCAACTTGTTTTGCAGGCCACCGCAGTGCGTGGCAATACGAGTCTTTTCAGTTTTTTTTTCTTGGACAATAAATTAGTGATTATTAGTACAGTATCAGTCACCACCTCGCATCACCTGGTCTTTGTATGTATATCTGTAATCTACTGGTAAATGTGAATCCAGAAGTACCAATTTTACTTGGGAAACATTCCAGAAAGCTCTATAATTTCCTCAATCTTCTTGGTGGACAATTTTACATCATTGCTGCGTTTGTTGAATTTTATTCTTATTGAAGATACAATGCTCTATATATCTTAAATACTTACCCAAAGGGTGACAAGGACAGGTGGTGATGGAGGTGGTTAGTGGGGCAGAGAGGGAATAGTGGAGAGGTTAGCAGGAAAATGGCAAGCGGCAGGCAAGGCAACGCGTACTTTCCACTAGAACCAGCCATGCCCTTCTTTGTCGTTGTTCTTGCTGCCACTGCCTCATCCACAATTGTCTGTCATTATAGTACATGGTCATCATTTGTCCGCGGTCCCAGCAGCAGCCTACAAGGCCATAATTTGCCTTCCGAGACGTTCTTGTAAATCAGCAGTCTAACTATAGGTGTGGTCTCCACGAAAAGAATTAATTAATTGATTAATTGATCACAGAGAGAGAGAAGGGGATGGAGAAATTAATATACTCCCTCCCAAATTCAATGTAGTCTCTTGATAAATTTATATTTTGAACCTCGTAGATAGCAAGTTGGAATAGAGCAAAAAGATAGAAAATTTCCGGCACCTGCAGTGCAATATCTGGGCGCCAAAAGGCCCCGCAGAAAACTCATCTACGCATGCTTATGCTAAACAGCCACGCCAGTGAGATAAAATTTTAGCATAGAGTACTATACCCTGACCAGATCTCTTGGAATATGGTATTTAATCTCCAAATCAGTCCAGGATCAGTGGGTTCCAAGCTTCAAAATGGTAGGAAACAGTGTTTTGCACCGATTTCTAGACAGAATTTTGCGCTGTTCATAAATTTGAATCAGCTAATGTGCTTCTATATTTGTTAGTTGTGATTTACTCAAGTTTTGTGGAAGGAAGTGGCATATTCATCCTTAAAAGATCAATTTACTAACCTCATCCACCAGTGAAACTGTTGGAACAATTCATTTACAACATTACCTTAGATGTACATGGTGTAGAGGCTATTTAGAATTGTATTTAAGTAGTTAGAGAACATATCTGAATTTTTTCAGCTTGATCCAAGATATGTGGAAGGTGGCAGAGCCTCGTTGAGGTGCTCTCTGTGCCAAATTTCAGCTTCCTAAAGAAGTAAGTCGTGTTAGCTAATGCAGTAAGTCATGTGAACAAATGTAGTAAGTCAATTCAAACTCAGTTACCTCTGAGGCAGGCCACACCTATAGTTAGACCGCCATAACAAGGATCCCGAGCCCGCTCAGGCTGGCTGGTCCAACCAATCGCATTATGTTCCGAATATGGCATCAACCACTGATCAACAGCCATCAACGCTGTCGATCTTGACCACCACCACACTCTCTTGCCCGCCCGCCCCTCAAGACATATAGTAAGTACTTTACATTGCTGATATATTTTTTTAAAACTCATTTACATTTTTTACCTGGGTTACAACAACTTGAATGACCGCGAGCGACGTGCTGCCATGTCGTGAGCCCCCCTTTCAATCCGAGGGCTGTGGGCTGGCGTTTTGACAGTGGAACAGTTAGGTGAGGAGACGGACGATGGGGGAGAAAGCAGGGGAGACCCACAAGGTGCATCGTGAAGCAGGTCGTGAGACCTGTTTCACTTTAGTTTTATCCCCCACCTGCCACTGTTCAACCACCCACTACCACCCATCATAGCCCATGCCGATTGATCATCTGACCTCAATACCACCCCGACTCGACCTTGCATATGACGAGCAGCAGCACTAACACCAACAGTAATGTTGCGGGGATGTCATGACTCGGAGACGAACACCCCCGCAGCAGCAACTCGTGAACCCACTGCACAACCTCGACGTCAACATGAACTCCACGTCAGGGCAACTGTGGCCAGGACCCATAACACTTGCATGGCCCTGGTTGCCGTCTTTAAGAGCAGATGGGGCGTGACAGAGCTGTGTGGGGAGCAGCAATTTCTTGTTGGCTGCACAAGTGGTGCTGACAGCAGAGCTAGCAGCAGTAACGAGCGCCAGCACCTAGCCATGCTGGTACTCACACTCGCGCTCAAGCTGAGAAATGAACAAACTTTTTGCCTCTTGTTTCACCCCTGCTCGACGAGGCCATCGCGGTTCCACTCTCTCGACCTTTGTTATCCGCAGCTAAAGTGCTGTCTGTCGTTCCATAACACTGATAGCACCTTCCACACACACCCCTCCCTACCTCTCTGCACCCCTCATGCTGTTTGGGTGTCTATTTAGGCACAAACAAAGGTGCTACAGGAACCGGGGTAACGACAGGCCTGCAACTGACTGTTCTCGATACTCCACCTCCCACTCCCTTTGCTTCTATAGCCTTGTATCTACCTATCACTGTATACTAATTAGTTAATTGTAGAACATCAATACAATATATATGTTTATTACCCCAACAAATGGCGAATACAAACAGTTTTGAAGATTAATAAGTCTCCGGAGTCTAGATGTTATATTCTGATAAAATTGATACTATTGGATTTCATTTACCTGTAGATTACAGCTATAAAGGTGGGGTAACCAAGAAATTGAACACAATGGAGGGACACCTTGAAGTAATATACAATCAATTGGTTTTCTGTGATCAGTATTTATCACTTTTCATGTTTATTTCTTAGCTTGAGATCTATAAATAGCTGAGACACTGTGGATTTTGGGGCGTAGCACCCACTTGTAAAATGCAGAAGTGATCAATTTTTATACAATTGTGAGACAGCAATTAGATATATAAGCCGGCTTTGGGAACTGGACTATAAATAAATCAGCATAGGATGAGCGATATAAATAGAATCCATCAGAGTTGCTGAAATTATGTAATCAGAGTATAGGCTATAGAATTGCCGGTACCGGACATCACGTGGAACTGATGGCATCAGTGATGGGGACCAACAGACTATGGCAACATTCAAAATTTCTGGGGTCAGTGTGAATTAAAAGAACTTGCTTTTACTGCATAAAAGACTCATAACCCGAAAGTTTAATATTTATCAGGCATAACTTAATGAAATCGAAACTTGAAACTGACAACTGGGCTTGGCTGAGTCCATTGAATGTGAACTGAGAGTGCTAAACTGTGTTGTGTATTATCTTTCACTGAGTGCTTGAGTTCTATCCGCTGAGTTGCCTTTCTTTTGCTGCTTTTTCTTCTTGACAGCACAATCATGATGCATGTGTATTAATTAAATTGAAGCTTGCTACATGTTGAGCATTGCAAGCTGAGGATCCATGGCCAATAAATTTTTCTTTCTTAAGTTTTAAATTGTTTCTGTGCACGAAAGGGGACCCTCATGAGCTCAGGTATGTTTCACCTCTTTTTCTCTCCGGAATGCTAAATAAACTCTGGAATAGAAGAAAAAGTTAAATGCTCATGTTGCCAGAAGAGTCTGCCGTCAAATGAGTTCTCTTGTAAAAGAAACCTACAGTCTCTTAAATTGTGTCAAGCTTGTACAGCAGAAAAACAGGCTTTCCAGCAAAGTAAACACAAAGAGAAGGGGGAATCATCTTCTGAGGAAGGCTCCAGAACATTGCAAGGGAGGAAGTGTCCCGAAGTGTGCGACATCACTGAGGTTGTTTGTAGCAAAGTATAATAAAGTACAGTAATCAAACATAGAATTAAGATAAACAGGGCTGAGGTGGGTGGGCAACAAAAATTTGAGTGGTGTATAATAGATTAAAACCTATATCAACACAAGGAGGGGTGAATTTTCAGACAAAGGATGGATGACAAAGCCATTGTGCTTACTGTATGAGGTCACTTGAAGAAGGTTCAAATGGCAAAGCCAGAAGTAAACAACAGTGACTGCACACAGAAAAGCAAGATGAGGATTTACAAGTTCTTACGTAGTAAAAGAACTTGTTTTTCGGCCTGCATAGCAGGCAGAAAACATTCCTAACGCCGAGGACGGAAATACTCCCACTGCTATAGTGACCCTGCATGGTTTCTGTATCTCAGCCATTACTGGGCCAAATTTAATGATTTTGGTATCAAAAAAATCGTAAAAATCAGGGCCTTCCTGGTCATGTGACCAGGCGATTTTAGGCTTGCCAGAACGGCCTCATTTTTCTGCTTTTTTTGAGTATAAGATCATCCCAATAGCTTCAGATTTGAGCGGACTACATATTATTTACTTATTTAACATCTATTTATCTAACAATCTTGGTATGTCTTCATCCCCAAAGTAAGAACTTGTTTTTGCCATGCGCAGCAATGGCCTCTGACCAAGTTAGAAAAGAAGAAAGGCCATGACATCAAGATCATTCCAACTGTACAGAAAGACAGAATTAGTACCATTGCATTTACCTTCAAAGGTGTGCTTGAAGATGTCAGAAATGTTAAAGCTGCTTTCCCACTCTCCACAACATTCTATTCTTTCTATTTTATCTTATCAGATTAGATTAGATCCTTATCAGAACATACTTCATTTATGTAGTTCTTCATTTGATCATTATCAGATTCTTATCAATTCTTTCCCCATTTGGGTATATTGCTCATTTTCATATATAAAGGCTTAGCTAGTTGCCAGAAGTCCCCAGTTACTCACTCCAGACTTCAGGCAAGTATATAGTCATTTCACAATATCATCAGTTACTCACTCCGGACTTCAGCTCTTCATAGCTCATCTGTCCTTTACACTGAGTTCCTCATATTTGGCACTCCGCTGCCTCACATGTTCCCACGCTTGCCTGCTTTAACAGGTTATGGGCCCCACGCTATAAGCGCTCTAATTAAGTGTTTTGCAAACTCAGTTTATTTGTACTTTTTGCACAAATCAGTCATTTTAGTCTTTTTGCTTTGTAACTCCTATCAGGCCCGGCTTTGCCTGCAAGGCATGGTTCACAGATAGGATCTGGCTTTTGCTTGGAGTTTAACACAAGTCCAGTAACTATCTTCTTTTGAATCATCTTCTGAACATCAGCATAGCTGTGATGTGCAAGTCTGCAATGCCAGAGATTGAGATCAAGAAGGAGAGTGGATTTAGCTGCTACGTTGGCAAACTCTGAAATAGGTTCTGTAACACCATCCAAGAGAGCAACATTGTTGGCATCAATGGAGACAGTGAACAAAAGTTGCTTGTTTAGGGAAAATTGCATTGTGGATGAATCAATGTAAATTTTAATCTCTTTGTGTTTGGTTAAATATAACTTGTTAAGAGGCCATTGCTCTGCATGGCAAATACGAGTTCTTTTTCTTCTTAATTCTCTTTATCAAAGATTTTTCAATATATTATTGGGTTGTATATCATGGCAAAAACAAGTCCTCATGTACTATGTCTCAGTAATTGATTAATAAGAAAGTGAGATGTTATCTGATTGGACTACAGTCATCTGACGGTCCTTGGGACACTGATGGTCCTTGGGACAAGTGGATTTCTGGCCGCAATTCTTTTCCTACATATACAAATTTTGGTATACAATTAGGTATTTCAATAATACACATCGTCTCCAAATTTTGGATGGATTGAAGAAGTTTACGGGGCTGTACACGGCAATTACACCAAAAATGTCGCTATTTTTAGACATCATACTTTTCTTTCTTAAAACACCTCTTTATTGAGGCAACTTTTGACCGTAATTTTTGTATCAGGTGATAGCCATTTGTTTTACCTTCAAAATGCTCTTTCAATGGAGACAATCAGAGAAAAACTGAGTTCATAAATTGTTTTGTAAAATAAGCGTGACACCAAGGTTTTGTTGATCGAAGCACACCGTGAGGAAACCGCCACTCTCTCGGTCCACACCCTCCTTCCTCGGTCGTTTGACAGTCTGGGAATGCCTGGAAAGCCGCTGTCAGAACGCGTCAAGAAGCACAAGCTTAATGAGGCCAACAATGCACGCCTTCACGAAGCGGCACAAGCATATCTTGCTGCAAAAGATGGTCCAGAGAAACTCACATTTCGGCAGATAGAAGAAATGTTTCCAGGCGTCAAAAGATCTACTTTGGAGAGATTCATTAACGGAAAGGGAAGCACAATGCTCGAGTTCAATGCTACTAAACAGAGGCTCACCCCAATCGAGGAAGGTGTTCTCGTTAACCTCATCTTGGAATCAGCCGATCACGGCTTCCCCCTCTTGCATCGCGAGATTCGACAGTTTGCGGATGCCATCCGAAAGAGCCGACTAGGGACGGGCTGCGAGCTTCTGAGTGAATTCTGGGTCTTCAGATTTCTTGACCGGCATCACGAGAGGTTAGCAACTCACTGGAGTAAGCCCTTGGACATGCAACGGGCAAGAGCACTCAACCCGGAGGCAGTCAAGTCGTGGTTTGACCTTATTGAAAGGTTTATTGTCAGTCTTGGCATTGACCCGAAAAACATCTACGGCATGGACGAGAGCGGATTCCCGACTGCATATAATGGCAAAGAAAGAGTGGTTGGAGCACGAGGGACGAAAACTCAGCACAAGCAAGGCGGCGCTGATCGAGAGAACATTACCGCAGTTGTCACTATCTGCGCGGACGGAACGAGCGTGCGGCCATTGATAATTTTCAAGGGAAAAAACATTAAGGAAAGCTGGACAGAAGGAAACGACGTTAATGCATTGTAAGTAAAGTTTAACCTTCTATTCTTGATTGATAATTGACGAACCTAGCATTACCACGTCCGAGAGAGGATGGACAGATGGAAATATTGGCCGACAGTGGCTTGAGCAAGTTTTCGACGCTGAAACCAAAGAAAAGGCGGCTGGGCAGACTCGGGTACTTCTTCTTGACGGTCACAGCTCACACTACACGCTGGACTTCATCGACTATGCACGCGAAAATAACATCATTCTTCTCGGATATCCGGCACACTGTACTCACGCGCTCCAAGGGCTTGACGTCGTTTGCTTTGCCAAGATGAAAGATGCCTGGAAGCAAGAAATCGTCAGCTTTGAGCAGCAAAAGATGCGGAAGGTCTCAAAATCAGAATTTACCTCCCTCTGGAGTCGGGCATATCAAGCTTCATTCACACAAGACACAATTTTGGCTGCCTTCCGCGTTACAGGTGTACATCCCTTCTCGCGCGATGCAATCACAGAAGCGCAAATGAAGCCCAGTCTCACAACATCCATCAAGGGAAGCTTTCCGCTTCCACAGCCCAGCCCAGTCCGAGCCGTAATGGCAGCCTTCAATGCCAATCCTCCGACAGCCTTTTCCACCTCACCATCCACGCATACCAGCCTCCCAGCTCAGATAGCCGACGACGAAAACCAGGCTCCAGTTACGCCATCTCGCAGGAGAAGAGGCGCTGAAATCGACCCCTCACTTTACACGCCGTCGAAGCGAATGCGAACCCTATACACCGCGTTAAGCTCAACATCGTCTGGTTCATTTTTAGTTTCCAAAACACGTCTCACCTCATCGACACCTGTTGTTGCGCCCATTCTCGAAGACGTACCTCCAATCCCTCGTCCTGACTGGTCTTTAGCACATGGGACTCCACCTAGCACACGTATGACGATTCAGCAATTGCGGCAAGAGAACGAGATGCTAAGAACTCACCTACAACGAGCCCATACCCTATCCCGTGCACAGGAAGGCATCATTGAGAGCTCCAATGCAACAATGGTTGTCCAAGATTTGCACCTACGCAAGTTGAATGGAGCTTTACATGGGAAAGAAACCGACAAAACATCAACTCGCACCTTGGTCGTTGACTCAAGCAAGGGGCAGATATACTCTGGAGACACCATCCGCCAGGGCCTTTTTGAACAGGAAGAAAGGAAGAAGGCGAAGGCGGCTGAGAAAAGGTCAAAGGCCGACAGTCGAGCAGCCAAGAAAGAGGCGCAGGCGAAGATCGACGAGGAGTGGAAGAGGATCAAGATAATCCACGAGGAGGCCGTCAAAGTTTGGAAAGCGGAGTGCGATAAGCTCGCATCCGATCGGGTTCCAAAGAAGAATTGGCCCAAGGGACCAACCCGCCCACGAAAGCCGAAGCTTCCAGCCACCCTGGACGACATAATGGATGAAGACGATGGTGAAGAGGATGAGGAAGATGATGAGTGATAGCGTGTGATAGCGCTCGGGAGGCCGGTCCGCGCAAAGTCACACTGTCCCAAGGAGCCTCAAACGTGACATTCGACATTTCACAATATTACACCTTTTTGTATACCTTCCACACCGCCCCATATTCTAAATTTTTGTATGTAGGTACTTTATAATGTCTTTATTGGATCTATGTAATTTTTTTGGCTAAGAGCGCTGCTAAATTTCTCAGGACAAAATGTTGTCCCAAGGACCGTCAGATGACTGTAGTGTTTTGAAGTCTGGTCTAGTCTGGTTTTTTCGCATTTTTGGCAAGGACCAGAACTGTAACTGGTTCTAGAAATTTATAAATGTTCAAAAAACTGGACTGGACTGATGACGACCAGTCCTCATTGGTTTTTTTGCGGTCCTGGACCAGTCTTGGTCTTAACCGGTTGCCAGCCGGTCTCAACTGGTTTTTTGATACATTAACATCAAAATTTAGTATAGATATATGAATATAATTTGTAAAGATCATATATACCTTTAAAACAAGTCTAAGAACATTAAATTCTATTGAGAATTGCCAATTATACAGAAATATTCACCATTTCCTACTCTTGTGGGAGTTTCAAAATGGTTTGTTGTATTTTTCAGCATGATGAACTTTGTCTAAAATTATGATACATAGTGCGTTTTAAAGGGAAAAATAAGGGCTACAAAACTACTGGTTTGGACTGGTCCTAGGACCAAAAACTGGTCCTCAAAGATTGGTCTTTTTCTGGTTTTTCATTCTCAAATATCAAAAGACCAGACTGCTGGTCCAGTATTTTTGCAGTTTGGTCCAGTCTTTTTGCAGTCTTTTCCAGTCTTAGGACCGGACTTCAAAACACTAGATTGGGCTGATCCTGAACTCATTGGAAAGGTAATAAAATGATGCATTTTATGGTATAAACCAGAAAATCACTAGTTTAGCTTGTACACAGTACTTATGCTTGCTATGCATTTGTAAAAGTAGTCTAAAGATATAAATCTAGTAAGTTATTGCTTTATATCAAGTTTTAATCCATACAGAAAGCAAAAAAAAAGGACAAAAAAGCGCCAGCAAAGCACTTTTCTAGCCCACACACAGTCAACTGACATGACCTGTGCTAGAAAAGAAAGCTATCTACAAATAAAAGTGCCCTAAAAACATATATCTAGCTATATACTACTGTCTATCAAGTTTTACTCTACACAAAAAGGTAAAAAAGAGGTAAAAAAGCGCCAGCAAAGCACTCTTCCAGCCTCATAATCTATACTAGGGAAGAAAGCTATCTACTAATATAAGTACATTAAAGACTCATATTTAGCTAGTTAGTATTGAGTCTATTAAGCTTTAAACTACATAAAAGGCACAGAAAAAAAGGGGGAAAAGTGCCAGCAAAGCACCTTTCTGCTTTATACAAACTTATAATGAATCTAAAAAGAAACAGACAACAGTTAGTAAGCTTTGACCAGCATGTCATGGTATCCCTTCAGAAAGGGGTACACTATCGACCTTATCCAGGTGGACTGACATGCTGGTAAAGAAGAAAGAAAGAAGTGATGAGCTGGCAGTTTATAACTATGTGACATATGTTACAAGTCACACAAATTTATCTAATCCAATAAGATAAGATAAGATAAGATAAGATAAAAAGATAACTCTGGTATTGTATATACTGATTGTATATAGTTGATTTTCAGGATTCTCCATACTTAATTGATAATTGATCTAATAAGCAATAAAACATCCAATATTTTGAGAATTGTGGTAGTAGTGACTCAGACAAACTTCTATCAGATTTGTTGTGGCTACATAGAGTACTATTACAAAGCCTTGAATTTTATAATTTTTGTATGAATTGACTAAGTACTAATATTTTAAATGTAAATTTAGAGATTTTATTTTTTTTGGGTGGCTATGCAGAGTACCTACGCGTCGGTGCTCTGCACAGCCACAGAAAATATTGTTTTCAGTGTCTCTCAACTATCACTGCCTCAATTCTTATGAAAATAATATTAAAAAAAATTGCAAAATTCAGGCCTTTCCAATGGTATTTTGCACAGCCACAGAATATACCAGCTAGCCACAATCAAACAACAACAAAATATTTTATTCAATCTATTAAGCTGAGTTCTTCATGGATTCCTTTAAAATAAAATGTATAATTAGTAGAAAATTCAGGGCTATCAAATAGTAAACTATTAGCAAAGGTCATGTGACTTTAAAATTGCCAAATTTTGATATTTTCAAATTTCAGTTATTTAAATTGAAGGAAATTGATGATTTGACTGTGCTGAACACCTTGATGTGTTGGCATACCCATACAAATAATGATCTCATGGTTTAATATTATCCAAATTATTGGTTTTTCAATGTAATTGACTTCTATTTCCATTACTTAAACCAAGTTTATCACATTTAAAGGATGTGGGAAATAATTTTAAACTCAGGAACAGCAAAGATTTATTCCTTACATAATCTAGTCCCTCCACCTTCACTAAAGCTGAGGAGCCCCCAAAAAAGGCTATATTGATTAAAAAGATATAGATGTAACAGTGATATAATATTAGATAAGAAAAAGTGATTGATGACTAAAATATATAGGAAACACATGCATAGCTACCTAAAGAAACAACTAGCATAACTTGCTTTTAAAAGCATTTTAGAATTTTGTGATTTGTGGCTGTGCAGAATACCAACGCGTCGGTACTCTGCACAGCCACAATAGAAACTGCAGATTTTTATTTAAAAGGCATTTTAGAAGTTTTAAAGCTTTATATGTACATAATGTTAGACTTTCAAAATAAAGTGTGTTACTAGTGATTTACACTAATAAGAGCACAATAAGCTTAGTTTACACAAGGGATTACATGTTGGTACATATGTGATTATCTTACAGAGTGAGATATGACCATAGTTGTTCACCTTATTAACAGTAATTTGGAGTTCTGTATCACAATTATTTCAAACACAATATTGTGAACAAGGTGGAAGCTCAAAGAAAGAGCTCAGTAAATAAAGTGTAAAATGCTCAGTTTTGTAGAATGTTCAAGCAAAGCAGAACTTTAAACTATTAGAAATATATTTCAAGAGTTGTAGCTGTGCAGATTCAAAGGTAGATTTTTAAGATATTATTGAATTGAAGGCCTTTAGACTTTTAATCACATTTGTTTAGAGGGGAACATATAGAGAAATATAGAGGAAAAGTTAAACAAGTCCTACAAATAGTATTATTTATTACTTGGATGTAGTCGAAGTGATATAGAAGTATGTAAATAGATTTACAATCGACGTAAATAGGGTTTCATCATATAAGCTATATATAAACCATAGCAACCAGAGTAAGAGCATGTAACTGACTGCAAAGTCAAAGAAATGATATTTGATCACATTACTGGCAAGACCTAACCTTAGTTTAGGTGTCCAGGAACCAAAGCTAAAAATAGACCCTAGCAATGGACATCAGACAACCATTCCCATGGTCAATAATAATTTTGAAACTATTAGAAAAGTTTGTAGACTTTTAATTCAGGGTCGGTCACAAAAAGTAAAGCAGTGGGAGAATTTCCATTGTTTTTGTTAGGAACCATTTGCTTCTGCTATCGAGTGTAGAAAACGAGTTCTTTTACTAAGTAAGAACTCATAAACAAGCAAGTAAATTGGAGGACTTTACCCTCACCTACATACTCCATATGGACTCTAGCTATTTTCATCTGGAGGGGTAGAGTCCATGTGGAGTTCAGACTTATATTTCTTGGCTGATGGCTCAGCCAAATTAAGTGGAGTCTCCAGGTAGATTCCAGATGGACTCCAGATAAAATTGAGTTATGAGTCTTTTGATTTATCAAAAACTCATTCATTATTCCAGGACTTAGGCCAAAAATTGATTCATTCATTCATCCATCAACACCGCGGTAAAAACCTTCCTATTACAAACAATTGTCCATATCTCAGCCAGTTCTAGGCCAATTTTTATGATCCTGCCACCAGTAAATCCCATTTTTCGCCCCCTACATGTCATGTGACAGGGCGCATTTAGGCTTAAAATAACCGCCTTAACAATCCCTACAATTTGAGTATAAGATCATATTTTTTGGCCTAGATTTCATCACACAGCACAAGATTCTTTGTATTTTATGATTTTTTATATGATTAATATTCTATCCAATTTAAAAAAGACTCATACATGCCATGCGCAGCAATGGCCCACTCACCCAAGTGGAAATTCATGGACTCCACCTATTTCCATTTGGGGGCTGCGATGGCTCAGGTGGCACCATCACTGTAAAGCCTTAGGCGGATAAGGGCGCAAGTTCGAACCCGGCCGGTTACATTGTTAAAACACTTTAGACACCATGTGATTTATTCAATGCCCCCAGGAGTCATTGTATGAGCTGTCATAATGAAAAGGTAGACTACGTCTTTGCCGAAAAGCCGGCCCAAGGGCTTGAATAACACTACCCCTACGCTCTCACATGATGAAGTTATGGTCACGTTGTTCTCCTTGGCGTCTGAAAAGGGTGTCATGCCAGGATGGGATCTGGGAGACCTGGGACAAGCCGCATAAGTCTGCATGCCAGGCAGCTGGCTGGCAATACACCAAAGTCAGCTAGAGCCGCCCCTGGGTTGTTGACCAGTACCGGAGGGTGGGGTGAAATTAGATCTGCGAAGACAGCTAGAGCCAACCCAATGGATACAGCTGCCGAAGTACTGTGTGGCTGTGTTCGGACAAGACATACCTGATGGAGCTGCTGCGGCTTACGTAGTGGAACTTGGGTGAGTGGGCCATTGCTGCGCATGGCATGTATGAGTCTTTTTTAAATTGGATAGAATATTAATCATATAAAAAATCATAAAATACAAAGAATCTTGTGCTGTGTGATGAAATCTAGGCCAAAAAATATGATCTTATACTCAAATTGTAGGGATTGTTAAGGCGGTTATTTTAAGCCTAAATGCGCCCTGTCACATGACGTGTAGGGGGCGAAAAATGGGATTTACTGGTGGCAGGATCATAAAAATTGGCCTAGAACTGGCTGAGATATGGACAATTGTTTGTAATAGGAAGGTTTTTACCGCGGTGTTGATGGATGAATGAATGAATCAATTTTGGCCTAAGTCCTGGAATAATGAATGAGTTTTTGATAAATCAAAAGACTCATAACTGGTGCATGCTGGGTGCCTGGGAATGGATGCAGGGCTTAGAAGGTGAAATTCCCTTGATGCTCTGGAAGCGACAGTGTTTAGTTAAGTGGAAGCACAAGCTGGTGTATGGATAATGAAGCCGGGGATCAGCCATGACTAGTGTAAATATACAGGATGACACGTTATCGGATATAACAGATGGACACTTAATATAGTACTTAGGTCACGCCAAATGTATAACCCAGACCGTCACTGTCCCCAAAAAAGCGTAATTGCAAAGGATGGTCTTAAAATATATACGGAATTACAAACCTATTTCCATCTGGACTTGGCTCTAAATGGCTGATCCATCTGGAATGTATAGATTCTATGTGGAATCTTATTTAGTATATAACAATAAATAATAGCATCATAGGCTATTTGCAAGACATATAAATAGAACCAAACAATATGAATCATCAGACCTGCTATTTGGACCTATTTTCAAATAAAAAACACAAAATTAATGATTTTTTTTTTAAAAGACTCGCATTTTTTTTCGAGTTTTTTGGGTTTTTCTTGCCAATGAAAGCAGCTAGTCACATGATTTCAAAAGACATAGGGTTTTTAGATCAGACTGCATGGTTACTATTTTTGGCAAAAAGTTCCCATGGTAGGTAAATCAGCCTAAATATGGAAACAACACCCTTCAAAAATCATGGCATATCCAGATTTGGAATCTCCTTGAAATTCCGCATCCAATGATACCCCATTGACCCTGAATTTCCAACATATAGGTTATGTAAAATATATATAGATAGTAAGCCATAGGGTATATATAGTAGTTAGTTTTAGATTTTTGAAAGCACTGATGGTGTAGTGGTTAAAGTCTTTATGGCTTTGGCTTTGATGAGGTCTTGGGTTTAATTCATGTTCATGCATGTTATTTTATTTCTTGATCTTATCTAAGTTCAAGTCAGACATCTAGTAAGTGGAGACTCCATGTTAACTCTATTAACTCCAGATGGACTCCATGTGGACTCCAGTAAGCTCCAGGTGGAATTCGCCTCAAAGTATCAGAATGGATGCCTTTATGTGGACTCCATCTGGAGTCCATTTGAAGTCTACTAGAGTATCTGCTCTCACATGGAGTCCATGTGGAGTATATAGGTGGAGGTAAAGTACAGGTGAATCAAACAGTCCGTTCAATTGAATGCAAAAGGAGGGGAAGGAGAGGAATGGCACATGCATCCTGACGATAGTGGAAGAAGCAGGAAGCCAAAGTGCAAGGCTGTAAAGAGCTGTACAGCCATAAATCTGGGACAACCAGCTTGCTTTTGTCCTGCATTTCAGACTCAGATGGGTGGAGGCAGCTCACATTTCATGAGCACGTTCGCTTTTACTCGACCAAGGCATTCTCATCAGTTCAGGCTATGCGAATGCTCGGGTCGTCTACTAAGGGTCTAGAACCGCACTCCAAGCGGCTTCTATACCGTTCCTGCATGGTGCCCATAGCTACTTATGGGTTCTGCTTATGGTACTTCGACGGTGCTAAATGCAAGGGCGCCGTGAAGCTATTGAGCCAGATGCAGCGTAAGGCTGCTCTCTGGATTACAGGGGTGTTCTCAACATCCCCAGGCCCAGGTGTGGAGGCCCTCGCGGGCCTCCTCCCTATTCATATTCTCCTCGATCGGATGTCCACGCTCGGTATACTGCGCGCGGGCACGCTTTCGGGAACTCACCCTGTTCGTTCTTTCTTGATCGGGTATATGTTGGGCAAGGCTAAGCCTCACCCCCTCTCGGCTCATTTGCTGACGCGCCGGCAACGGCTCGCCACGAAGGGGCCCATCATGGACATGGTTAAGAGGCTCCCCGAGCTGACCGAGCATCTGGATCCTTCGGCTCCCCTTGCTCAGCCAGGCCGTCGGTTGCGCGACACCTATTGGTCGCACATTCACTTTGACGACTCCCTCTCTCCTTTGGAGAAGGGCGATCATACTCTCTACCTCGACTTCATTTCGGACCTGTTTATGTCTGATACGTGGGGGTTATGCATCGGGGTGGACGCTAGTGTTTTCACTAACCCCGCCTCCAAAAAGGCTACTCAGGCTGTTGCAGCAGGGATCCTTTACTCACAAGGCGCCGAAGTTAATCGCTTCAGGTGGCTTGTAGGCCGTGCTACCGCGCCTGACGCGGAGTTGTCGGCTGTTGTCCGTGCCCTCGAGCTCGCCACCCAGCGCGCCTGCGAGCACATTGCAATTTTCACGGACTCGATCGCAGCTGCAAAACGAGCCCTTGACCCCTCCCTGCACTCGTCACAGGCTCACTCCCTGCGCGCGTGCAAACTTGGTCAGAGGCCATTGCTACGCATGGCAAAAACAAGTTCTTACTTTGGGGTGAGGCAGTGCCTGAAGACTTACACTGTTATTAAATAAAGACATATTAAATACATAAATAATATGTAGTCCGCTCAAATCTGAACCAATTGGGATGATGTTATACTCAAAAATAGCAGAAAAATGAGGCGGTTCTAACAAGCCTAAAACGTCCTGGTCACGTGACCAGGAAGGCCCTGATTTTTACGATTTTTTTGATACCAAGATCATAAAAATTGGCCCAGTAATGGCTGAGATACAGAAACCATGCAGGGTCACTATAGCAGTGGGAGAATTTCGAACGATTGCGTTAGAAACCATTTCTGCCTGCTATGCAGGCCGGAAAACAAGTTCTTTTACTACGTAAGAACTTGTAACTCATCGAGACCTGGCTGGCGGGTGATCCGCTGTGCTGGCTATCATTCCACCACGTCCCCTCTAAACTTAAGTGGGGTATGCAACATAAGGCGCATAAGCACGCTGCTAGCTCCTATCACCGGCCTGTGGACCATGGTTCACAGGTCACTCTCAATTGCCTCCGTTCGGAGGCGGACGCCGCCGCGGCACGTCGTTGGGCTAAGGCTGCAACGGATCGTCCGCAGGATCTCGGTCGCGACTTCCTCCAGCTTCACAAGCTGGGAAAGCGGGTCGTTACTATAACCCCGGATACCCGCAAGGGTGGTTCATGGATTTGCAAAGCAGGAGGTGATAACACTTCCTTTGCACGCTTGTGCAGGTGTATACTGAATCATGCGCCAATCGGTGCGTACTACCGCCGGTTTAACATACAGGAGCCTCACGGCTGCCCCCGATGCGGTGCTCCTCGCGAGACCCGCTCACACATCCTCTCGTACTGTCCAGGCTATGAGAGACCTGCTCCGACGGACCGGTTGCACGGTCTTTTGGAATTCTTGTTGGAGAATCCCACCGCATTCTCCTTCGAACGCCCTGCCGCAGGCATAGGCTAACTGTGTCCGCGCGGTTCTCTTCGCCCAGAGAGGCCTTGATACCCGCTTCGGGTTGCTGCAGGCGAGGGAAGTCCAATCCCCAAGTCGGCAGAGGTTGACAGGCCAAGGACGGGGTCGTCGTGCCCGCGTGTTCTTCACTCCTCGTACCCGGTTGCATTCGCTACGACCGGTGGTTACAGAGTCGCCCGCACCTCGAGCGTTAGCGACATTTTTGGCTTGGGCGGTCGCGGTTCGTTCATTTGTTCTCGCGATCGGTTGGGTGCCTTAATCTCCCACTCTGCCTTTGTTAATATGGCTGGTATTGGTTTCGGGTCGTCAAGGCGCGGGTGGGTGAAGGTTTTCGGGGCAGGTTCGGGTCTTGAAGTGGACGTCGGGTTTGGAAGGCGGAGAGAGTGCAGCAGCTGCGGCTGCCAGGAGATGTGCGGGCGGGCTTCGGTTCGTCCAAACGTGGTATTGGCGTAGCGATGGGGGCCGTCCCTCCCTCGGGACTGGGCGGTTAGGTGGTCCGTCCCCCCTAGCAAAGGCCTGGCGCACGAAGGACGCCGTTGGAAGGGTTCGGAAGAAGTGGATGGGTTCGGGTCTGGTTTGGGGATTGGTAGTTTATTCCGCGCTTTCGACCAGGGATTTGTATTGGTTAGGCGACCGGACTGCTTTCGCGCACCGGTATATAAATTGTTGATTTAAAAAAAAAAAAAAAAAAAGATGGGTGGAGGCGCTCCTTCAACCCCTAAATTTTGTTTGCCTTTGAACTATTCTGCGTCTGATATGAGCAAAAAATCTGGCAATTCAAAGGCAAAATCTACTATTTCCTGGTGCTCAACTCAGAATTGCTTGGGTCAGGCTCTGAATTGTTTTGCCTGATTGAGCTCTTTGGCAGCAGTCTGCTGCTATGCTGATGCAAAGTAAATTCTGGGGCTTTGATTCTGCATGCTGGGCTTCTTTTGATTTGCAAGAAAGATCTTGCTCCTGCCTAGATTCTGCATGCTCGGCTTCTGAGGTTCCTCTGTTTTGGGCTGAAAGATCTTGCACAGTGTTTTCCCTCAGGCTCTCTCCCCGTTTTCACTGGCTCCTCGGAAACCTGGCCTGTTCTAAATACTATTTCCTTATCTTCATGGTTGAAGCTTTTCTTGGGTATTTCACATATATATAAATCCCGTCTTCCCTACTGCAGTGCTGCTTTATAACCCCCAAAGGCAGCCAAAACAGTAGAGTAAATTCAAACATTTGACTCAAGCATTGACCGGCCATTCTTTAGTCAGAAAGCTCTTCTTCTACACCAGGCATCACCAAATGCCACCATAGATAAGCAGAATTTAGCAGGCCTATCGATCAATCTGAGCTATCCTCAACGGCATACCCTTTGTCCTCTTGCTTTCTTGCATTCCTCTCTAGCTTTGGTTGATTCCTTCCAATGTGTTCTCACTCTAAAATATCTCTCAATCTCTGAGCCCAAAGTCCCCTTTTTAGTACTGGAAAAATATTTTTTCCTCCAGCTGCTATTGCCCTAAAGCCTTCTCGTTTGTTCTAAATATTTCCTTATCTCTACTTGCACCAAAAACTTCTTTTTAAATTTTTGTATGGCCTTTGCTTTGTCTTCCCAGTATATTAATACATTTTCTTCCCCCTTCAAGCTGGCTCTGCCTATGCACCTATAATTTTTAGCATATTGCCACGGCACTGTCCGTATTTATAATATTATGCAGGAGCTTTGATAGGCCCCTGCTGGTTCAAACACAGATATTACAAGTTCTTATGTAGTAAAAGAACTTGTTTTCCAGCCTGCATAGCAGGCAAAAATGGTTTCTAATGCAAGCATTCAAAATTCTCCCACTCATACATTGATCCTGCATGGTTTTCGTATCTCAGCTGTTACTGGGCCAATTTTGATGATCTTGGTATCAAAAAATTCGCAAAAATCAGGGCCTTTCTGGTCATGTGACCAGGCTGTTTTAGGCTTGTTAGAACCACCTCATTATTCTGCTTTTTTTGAGTATAAAATCATCCTAATCTGTTCAGATTTGAGCAGACTATGCATTATTTACTTATTTAATCTTTATTTATAGTCAGACTCACCCTGAAAGTAAGAACTTGTTTTTGCCATGTGCAGCAATGGCCTCTGACCAAGTTTATATCCCAGGCCCTCCCAGCTTGCAGGCAGGCTGGTTTGAAGGCCCTTGCCGTTCATTCGGCACTGTCCTTAACAGATCTTTCAAACTTGGCGTTGCTTTCTCACCTGTATCCCCTTCTCAGCCAACCATGCTCTCTGCCAGTATGCAAGTCAGACGCAGCAAGAAAGGCAAACACAGCATGCCAGGTAGCTTTAGTGGGCTCAGAAGATCTGACAGACTCCTCAAATCGAGCTCTGCTCAGGACGAGCCGCCTTTCGTCTGTGGGTCCTGTACTTTACCTCCACCTACATATTTCACATGGACTCCTTGTGAGAGCAGATACTCTAGTAGACTCCAAATGGACTCCAGATGGAGTCCACATAAAGGCATCCATTCTGATACTTTGAGGCGAATTCCACCTGGAGCTTACTGGAGTCCACATGGAGTCCATCTGGAGTTAATAGAGTTAACATGGAGTCTCCACTTACTAGATGTCTGACTTGAACTTAGATAAGATCAAGAAATAAAATAACATGCATGAACATGAATTAAACCCAAGACCTCATCAAAGCCAAAGCCATAAAGACTTTAACCACTACACCATCAGTGCTTTCAAAAATCTAAAACTAACTACTATATATACCCTATGGCTTACTATCTATATATTTTACATAACCTATATGTTGGAAATTCAGGGTCAATGGGGTATCATTGGATGCGGAATTTCAAGGAGATTCCAAATCTGGATATGCCATGATTTTTGAAGGGTGTTGTTTCCATATTTAGGCTGATTTACCTACCATGGGAACTTTTTGCCAAAAATAGTAACCATGCAGTCTGATCTAAAAACCCTATGTCTTTTGAAATCATGTGACTAGCTGCTTTCATTGGCAAGAAAAACCCAAAAAACTCGAAAAAAAATGCGAGTCTTTTAAAAAAAAAATCATTAATTTTGTGTTTTTTATTTGAAAATAGGTCCAAATAGCAGGTCTGATGATTCATATTGTTTGGTTCTATTTATATGTCTTGCAAATAGCCTATGATGCTATTATTTATTGTTATATACTAAATAAGATTCCACATAGAATCTATACATTCCAGATGGATCAGCCATTTAGAGCCAAGTCCAGATGGAAATAGGTGGAGTCCATGAACTTCCACTCAATTTTATCTGGAGTCTACCTAGAATCTACCTGGAGACTCCACTTAGTTTGGCTGAGCCACCAGCCAAGAAATATAAGCCTGGACTCCACATGGACTCCACCCCTCCAGGTGGAAATAGCCGGAGTCCATATGGAGTATGTAGGTGAGGGTAAAGTCCTCTGATTCGCTATGCATATTTCTTCACCCTATTGCCTCACATTCTGAACCTTATAATGCCAAACCCACTTCTGACCCTTTGCAACGAATAACTTGTTGCTTTTCCTCTTCCTTCAACTTGGTGCGTCAAGCCACATCCCTTCTCTTTGCTGCATTCTTAGTTGACATTTACAGCAGCACAGCCCTCTCCAGCTGCTCATGTGTCAAAATCTATTCAGCCTCTCCACAGCAACTGATGGCTGCTCAGCACTCAGTTTTTACTCCCACTACCTCTGTTCATGCACGGTCTATTAAACTAATACCATTCTGTATAAATCTATGTGACAAAAATGGGGTCAGTTCATATTCTACACTACTCACTTGGTCAGAGGCCATTGCTGCGCATGGCAAAAACAAGTTCTTACTTTGTGGGTGCGTGTTATGACATAAATATATGTTAAATAAGTAAATAATGCATAGTCTGCTCAAATCTGAAGCTATTAGGATGATCTTAAACTCAAAAAAAGCAGAAAAATGAGGCGGTTCTAACAAGCTTAAAATCTGGCCCTGATTTTTATGAATTTTTTGATACCAAGATCATAAAAATTGGCCCAGTAATGGCTGAGATACAAAAACCATGCAGGGTCACTGTATGAGTGGGAGAATTTTGAATGATTGCGTTAGAAACCATTTCTGCCTGCTATGCAGGCCGGAAAACAAGTTTTTTTACTACGTAAGAACTTGTAAAGGTAAGAATATGTTTACTTTTGATATACCTTTTCTAAAACTTCTGAGATAGAAAGTTAACATGCCTGGCGAGGACATTTCAGCCACCCTCTATGATGCTTTTGGAAAGGCTAGAACTGTCATTCCTTCCTTTCACGTAAGTTTCAGCTCAGCTAATACAATATAATATATCTGAACTATGTGGTTATTGATTTAGGATGCCACCGATGCAAAGAACTTCTACAATCTTCTCAAGGCTGTTGAAAAGTGTTACATAAATGGCAAGCTGCGCCATGCAACAGAAGGAGTGTATTCCAATTTCCATATTATGGATGAAACGGTCTTGAAAGAAATGGAGCCAGAAGCCGTCGCAAACATCATTTGCACCAAAGTCCTCGTTTTGACAAACTGTGAAAACTCAAATATTGAGTTTAATGCTCGCAACCTCAGCAACATAGCCTCTTTTTCTTCCCCCATTTCCATTCAAGGTAAGATTGACAGTTTAAACCTAGTTGAAGAAATACTGACTTTTTTTATTAGATTTCTCCATTGTAACCAAGAAGCCTAATGATCGTCATCGCGTCAGCAATCTTCAGCAGATCTTACACTGCACCACCCAGAAGAATTGCAAGATTCTCAACGTCTTGGACCTCCCCAATTCTACCTCTCCTCTTCCTATCACTCAGTATTCATCCGAGCTCATAGCTTGGAATGCAACTATCAGATCTATGTTTTGTCAGCCTCACAAACATTTTCCTACCTCTGATATGTCCTGGTTTCTCGTCGGTCTTGCCAATGCCCTGCATCTTGGGCATATTGATAGCAACGGCCTAGATACTGTTGTTGAAGTTTGCAATCAAGATGGTGGGAAATATTAGATGAAGGCCACTCGGATTCCACAGACCCGGGAGAGTGGGGACCCAGAAGCTGACTGCGCTGCAGCTTTATTGGAACTGGTGAACGTCAATCTGTTCATCAAATTCAATTTGGAGCTACCGGACTTGAAGCATTGGATCCTAGAAGGTATTCTGCTTACAAACAAAACCCGCATGTAAGTTTTTCTCTTTTTAGCTATAAGTTGTTTATTAACTTCAAAATTTCTAGTGTCATGGGACCTAACAGCGTTCACTAGGTTTTTACTCCATTTCACACAATCTGCTCTGGAGGACATTATATATCCACTCCAAATATGCAGGACACCCTGATTGGTTTGATTCACACATTTATGCTTGACGACTTCATCACCAACATCAACCACCCTCCCACACACATCCTTTTTTGCAGGATGGCTATCTTTTATTATAAGGGTTTGGTGCAGAAAAAGTATAATGAATTTGGTTTGTCTTTTTGTTTGGGTTTTTTTCTCTAGCTAATAAATTTTCAATTATAGAAGCTGCTTATGGCCATGTTTTCAACATCCAAAACTTTTCTGGAGTCCTCGACGTTATCTCGTTTTGTAATCTCATTATCCTCATCAACGTTCTCAACTTCCGGACCTACATGTACAATGGGGAATTCACTGTCAACAACTTCGAGAGGCTCACCAAGGAACGTATAGCGTCTATTGAAGCTTTTGACTACAACACACTTAGTGCAAAGGAGCGTATGCGTTATCGATATGCCAGAGGCCAGGCATACGCAATTCTTGACTGGCTGTTCAAGTCAGTTGAGATCAAGGAATTTCCATCGGGCAAAATCATCAAGAATGCCTATCATTCCTTGTGGATCCCTCTCATGGCTCAACAGGCTTCTGCACTCTTGGTTTATACTTGGTCAGAGGCCATTGCTGCGCATGGCAAAAACAAGTTCTTACTTTGGGGGTGAGGCAGGACCTTGAGAAATGTTATTACATAAATACATGTTAAATAAGTAAATAATATGTAGTCCGCTCAAATCTGAACCAATTGGGATGATCTTATACCCAAAAAAAGCAGAAAAATGAGGTGGATCTAACAAGCCTAAAACGGCCTGGTCACGTGACCAGGAAGGCCCTGATTTTTACGAATTTTTTGATACCAAGATCATAAAAATTGGCCCAGTAATGGCTGAGATACAGAAACCATGCAGGGTCACAGTATGAGTGGGAGAATTTCGAACCATTGCGTTAGAAACCATTTCTGCCTGCTATGCAGGCCGGAAAACAAGTTCTTTTACTACCTAAGAACTTGTAACAAGATTAATTCATACGTTGCTTAGTTTTTATCAGATTGCTTTGAAACAAAGTGTGTAATTATCAGAAAAATCAGGGCTAAAAGATGGTGTCACATAGGTATTGTCACATCTTTATGTGACTTACCAAATGCGGAATATTGTTTGAAATACACTATATTGGAAGATTTAAAAGCATTAAAATAAAATAAAAATACAGATAATGTTTTTTTTACCTAAGGGATGGTCTGTGCACACATATCACATGACATATCCCTGAGAATATTTTGGTCCAAGTTGGTGCATTACCAAATCCAAGGCAATTGCACAAAGTCCTGCTGTGAGTTTAATTATGTAAGCTTCTAGAACATTATTTCCAGGTTATTTGGTCATGTTTTGCAATGTTTGGTGTGCCTTTTATGGGTTATCCAGTCAGTTTAACACCAATTTTTGGATTTTCACCAAGTTGAGCTGGCTGTTTGCCAGATTTGACACCATGACATCATTGCAAAACATATGTAAATATTTGTACATTATTCTAGATTTGTCTGGGTAACATATTTTAGTATATCTAGCTCACTGAAATTCATTTTAAGTGTAAATTTACACAAATTTGCATTTTTTGGGTCATGTGAACAGATCACATGACCTAATCAACCCTGGATACACATGCCACATGAAAGCCCTGATTTTTACGATTTTTTTGATACCAAGATCATAAAAATTGGCCCAGTAATGGCTGAGATACAGAAACCATGCAGGGTCACTATAGCAGTGGGAGAATTTCGAATGATCGCGTTAGAAACCATTTCCTTCTGCTATCAAGTGTAGAAAACAAGTTCTTTTACTACGTAAGAACTTGTAACCATCCATTCCCCCTCTGCGCGTTTCTGAGTTTCCGGACGATTCCGCGTTTCCGAGTGCTGTTCCAGCTCCGCATGGCTCCGATTCCGCACCCCTTCCGCCCCTGGGCATTCCCGAAGATTCGGAATTTTCTGAACTTTGGAAATCTGCTCTCCCCGCTCCCCACTCCCAAAATTTGGATTTTCCCGAATTCCAGAGTGCGTCTCAACCCGAGGCAGAGTGCCCAGGCTTCCGGTTTCCGGTTCCGAAATTTCGGAACTTTACTCCGCTTTGACCCGGAGTTCCGCCGGACTTCGACGGAGACCGCTCCTTAGGCAGATCCTTTCTTTTCACCTGCCAAACCTACATTCGTCTCGTTCCGACTGCTTTTCCGGACGTGACTGTACAAATACTTTGGGTTCTTTCTTTTATGAAATCAGGATGCGCATTCCGCTGGGCGGAACGGAAACTAGCATCGGAACTAACGGAAGGATTTCATGGACTGACTGGGCAGAATTTGAGCGTGATTTCCGGTACAACTTCACTCCAGCTCACGCTGCAGCGACCGCCATTAATGTTCTGGAAGGGTCAACATACTTCCAGCAAGGTCGCTCCGTGGATGACTACCTGGATGAGTTCCTGGATCTTGTGCACGATTCGCAGTACACCGACCCCCGTACAATTGTGGTAAAATTCTGACGAGGGCTAGCTCAACGCATTTCTGTGGTTCTTAGCGGAATTGTAAGCGGCAGGCCCTCCGACGTGGATCCTGATGGGTGGTACCAATTGGCTGCTTAACTTGACCAAAATCAACGGGCGGATGAGGCTTTCCTAGCTTCCTACTCTCCAGACCCACTCCCTGCTCCGACACCTGCTCTCCCGAGTCCCCTTCTCAGCCAACCATTGGCTGTTGAAAAACTTGAGGAGCAGAATTTTGATGTCCGTCATATGAGTCAGGTCGAGCTGCGGAAAGGTTTAGAGGATCGGTTGTCCGAGCTGAGCCGTATAGCGGAGGACAAGTCAAAGGAGCTGGAAGAAATTCCAGTGAAGCGGAAAATGGTGCGCACCTTGCCACGGGTAGTTCAGTCTTCTCCGCTGCCTTCCAAAAATCGCTATTCAGTCCTTGAGGTAGACTCAGTCCCAGAGCCTACCGAAGAACTGATAAGCATTGAGGATTTGCCACCGCCGCCTCCTAAAGTGCCAACTCCTCCCAAGGCCCAGCCCAGACTCTGCGACGTGCCAAATGGGAGAAACGGATGCATGACCGGTTGGTTATTAACTCGATGAGCCCCGGACCAACCTCCCTTATTCTTCCAGTGCACCTCAAAAGCACGGATACTATGGTTGAGGTTGGAGCGGATGCTCTCGGTGACACTGGCGCCACTGGAGATTTCATTGACGAGGACTACGTTAAGGAATGTAACCTCCCCACTCGGAATCTATCACAGCCAATTCCCGTTTATAATGTGGATGGATCTCTGAAGTTGGTCAGAGGCCATTGCTGCGCATGGCAAAAACAAGTTCTTACTTTTAAGGTGAGTCCGACTAAAAATAAAGGTTAAATAAGTAAATATTGCATAGTCCGCTCAAATCTGAACCGATTGGGATGATCTTATACTCAAAAAAAGCAGAAAAATGAGGCGGTTCTAACAAGCCTAAGGCCCTGATTTTTACGATTTTTTTGATACCAAGATCATCAAAATTGGCCCAGTAATGGCTGAGATACAGAAACCATGCAGGGTCACTATAGCAGTGGGAGAATTTCCAACCATTGCGTTAGAAACCATTTCTGTCTGCTATGCAGGCCGGAAAACAAGTTCTTTTACTACGTAAGAACTTGTAACAAGATTAATTATTAGACTACAATAAGAAACTTGCAACAAGATTAATTTATACGTCGCTTAGTTTTTATCAGATTGCCTTGAAACAAAGTGTGTAATTATCAGAAAAATCAGGGCTAAAAGATGGTGTCACATGCGTATTGTCACATCTTTATGTGACTTACCAAATGCGGAATATTGTTTGAAATACACTATATTGGGAGATTTAAAGGCATTAAAATAAAATAAAAATACAGATGATGTTTTTTTTACCTAAGAGATGGTCTGTGCACACATATCACATGATATATCCCTGAGAATATTTTGGTCCAAGTTGGTGCATTACCAAATCCAAGGCAATTGCACAAAGTCCTGCTGTGAGTTTGATTATTTAAGCTTCTAAAACATTATTTCCATGTTATTTGTTCATGTTTTGCAATGTTTGGTGTGCTTTTTATGGGTTATCCAGTCAGTTTAACACCAATTTTCGGATTTTCACTAAGTTGAGCTGATTGTTTGCCTGATTTGGACACCATGACATCATTGCAAAACATATGTAAATATTTGTACATTATTCTAGATTGGTCTGGGCAACACATGTTAGCATATCTAGCTCACTGAAATTCATTTTAAGTGTAAATTTACACAAATTTGCGCTTTTTGGGTCGTGTGAGCAGGTCACATGACCTAATCAACCCTGGATACACATGCCACATGAAAGCCCTGATTTTTACGAATTTTTTGATACCAAGATCATAAAAATTGGCCCAGTAATGGCTGAGATACAGAAACCATGCAGGGTCACTGTATGAGTGGGAGAATTTCCAACCATTGCGTTAGAAACCCTTTCTGCCTGCTATGCAGGCCGGAAAACAAGTTCTTTTACTACGTAAGAACTTGTAACAAGATTAATTCTTACGTCACTTAGCTTTTATCGGATTGCCTTGAAACAAAGTGTGTAATTATCAGAAAAATCAGGGCTAAAAGATGGTGTCACATATGTATTGTCACACCTTTATGTGACTTACCAAATGCGGAATATTGTTTGAAATACACTATATTGGGAGATTTAAAGGCATTAAAATAAAATAAAAATACAGATGATGTTTTTTTTACCTAAGGGATGGTCTGTGCACACATATCACATGACATATCCCTGAGAATATTTTGGTCTAACTTGGTGCCTCAATTGATTTCAAGGGATTTGCACAAAGTCCTGCTGTGAGTTTGATTATGTAAGCTTCTAGAACATTATTTCCATGTTATTTGTTCATGTTTTGCAATGTTTGGTGTGCCTTTTATGGGTTATCCAGTCAGTTTAACACCAATTTTCGGATTTTCACCAAGTTGAACTGACTGTTTGCCTGATTTGGACACCATGACATCATTGCAAAACATATGTAAATATTTGTACATTATTCTAGATTGGTCTGGGTAACATATTTTAGTATATCTAGCTCACTGAAATTCATTTTAAGTGTAAATTTACACAAATTTGCGCTTTTTGGGTCGTGTGAACAGGTCACATGACCTAATCGTCCCTGGATACACATGCCACATGAAAGCCCTGATTTTTACGAATTTTTGATACCAAGATCATAAAAATTGGCCCAGTAATGGCTGAGATACAGAAACCATGCAGGGTCACTGTATGAGTGGGAGAATTTCCAACCATTGCGTTAGAAACCATTTCTGCCTGCTATGCAGGCCGGAAAACAAGTTCTTTTACTACGTAAGAACTTGTAATGAGGCTGGTTTAATCTCCAAGGTGGTAGATGTGCTCATGACCTATCAGACGCATTCCGAGCGTATCCTTCTTGCTGTCACCAAACTCGGGAAGCAAAAGGTTATCTTGGGTTACATTTGGTTCAAAAAGCACAACCCGGACATTGACTTCACAACGGGTACTGTGAAAATGACCAAGTGTTCCCCTAGGTGCTGCTCGGGCTGTCGGACTGAAATCCGGGAGGAACGCAAAGTCCAGAAGGCAATCATGCGCCATATCAATGCTTGCAAAATGGGCGATCTCCCAGACTTGGTTGATGATCATGAGGACGACGAGGAAGATGATGACGAGCCAATTCCGTCTTCCTCTCCCTCTTCAGAGGATCCTGCTCTTGAAGAAGGTGACCGCATCTTTGCCACTGGGCTTTTACCAGAAGCAGAGCACATCCGCGCTGGTTCAACTATCTCCCAGCACCTTGCGGAAGCTTTCAAGAAGAACTCTGAGCCCACGGACTTTGATAAGCATGTCCCCGAGCACCTCAAGGACTTCCATTCAGTGTTTTCCAAGGAGTCGTTCGATAACCTTCCTGACCATAAACCCTGGGACCATGCGGTGGAACTTATAGCTGATGCCACACCGCACAGCTGCAAGGTCTACCCGCTTGCGGTCTCGGAACAGAAGGAACTCGACGCTTTTATCAAGGAAAACCTGGATTCAGGTCGCATCCGTCCTTCCAAGTCCCCCATGGCATCTCCTGTCTTCTTTATTAAGAAGAAGGATGGTTCTCTCCGCCTCGTCCAGGACTACCGCGCACTCAATGCTATGACGGTGAAGAACAAGTACCCACTTCCACTCATTTCGGAGTTGATCAATAAACTCCGAGGTGCAAAGTACTTCACCAAGCTTGATGTCCGCTGGGGTTTTAATAACATCTTTGAGGATTTAATCTCAGAAGGTGTTGTAGTTGTGTACCTCGACAACATCCTCATCTTTACGGAAACATTGGAAGAACACCGGAAGCTCACTCGAAGAGTGCTTGAGCTCCTGGAAAAGCACAAGCTCTACCTCCGGCCGGATAAATGCGAGTTTGAACAGACCACGGTGGAGTACCTTGGAGTTATCATTTCCCATAACTCTGTGGCTATGGACCCAGTCAAGGTGGCAGGAGTTGCGGAATGGCCAGAACCCAAGAACAAGAAAGAAGTACAGTCCTTCCTGGGCTTTACCAATTTCTATCGAAGGTTCATCCGTGACTTCTCGGAGCATGCGCGCCTGCTCTTTGATCTTACAAAGAACGACGTGAAATGGTCTTGGGGAACGGATCAGCAGGCTGCCTTCGATAAGCTCAAGCAGTCTGTTACTTCTTCCCCAGTTCTCATGTCCCCTGACTCCACCCGTCCATTCCGCGTTGAGGCCGACAGCTCTGATTTTGCAACTGGAGCTGTACTGTCTCAGGTCTCCCCGGATGATGACAAGTGGCACCCTGTCGCATTCTACTCCAAGTCCCTGTCCCCTGTCGAGCGGAACTATGAAATTCACGACAAGGAAATTACAAGTTCTTACGTAGTAAAAGAACTTGTTTTCCGGCCTGCATAGCAGGCCAAAATGGTTTCTAACGCAATCATTGGAAATTCTCCCACTCATACAGTGACTGCATGGTTTCTGTATCTCAGCCATTACTGGGCCAATTTTTATGATCTTGGTATCAAAAAATTCGTAAAAATCAGGGCTTTCATGTGGCATGTGTATCCAGGGTTGATTAGGTCATGTGACCTGTTCACACGACCCAAAAAGCGCAAATTTGTGTGAATTTATGCTTAAAACAGATTTCAGTCAGCTAGATATGCTAAAATGTGTTGCCCAGACCAATCTAGAATAATGTACAAATATTTACATATGTTTTGCAATGATGTCATGGTGTCCAAATCAGGCAAACAGTCAGCTCAACTTGGTGAAAATCCGAAAATTGGTGTTAAACTAACTGGATAACCCATAAAAGGCACACCAAACATTGCAAAACATGACCAAATAACATGGAAATAATGTTTTAGAAGCTTAAATAATCAAACTCACAGCAGGACTTTGTGCAATTGCCTTGGATTTGGTAATGCACCAACTTGGACCAAAATATTCTCAGGGATATATCATGTGATATGTGTGCACAGACCATCTCTTAGGTAAAAAAAACATTATCAGTATTTTTATTTTATTTTAATGCCTTTAAAATCTCTCAATATAGCTTATTTACTGTGTTTTCAACAATATTCCGCATTTGGTAAGTCACATAAAGATGTGACAATACGCATGTGACACCATCTTTTAGCCCTGATTTTTCTGATAATTACACACTTTGTTTCAAGGCAATCTGATAAAAACTAAGCGACGTATAAATTAATCTTGTTGCAAGTTTCTTATTGTAGTCTAATAATTAATCTTGTTACAAGTTCTTACGTAGTAAAAGAACTTGTTTTCCGGCCTGCATAGCAGGCAGAAAACATTCCTAACGCCAAGGATGGAAATACTCTCACTCATATAGTGACTCTGCATGGTTTCTGTATCTCAGCCATTACTGGGCCAATTTTGATGATCTTGGTATCAAAAAAATCGTAAAAATCAGGGCCTTAGGCTTGTTAGAACCGCCTCATTTTTTTGCTTTTTTTGAGTATAAGATCATCCTAATAGCTTCAGATTTGAGCGGACTGTGCATTATTTACTTATTTAACCTTTATTTATAGTCCGACTCACCTAGAAAGTAAGAACTTGTTTTTGCCATGTGCAGCAATGGCCTCTGACCAAGTGCTTGCTATCATCCGCTCTTTGCAAGAGTGGAGGCATTTCCTTGAAGGCACAGAACACCAGTTCGAGATCTGGACAGATCATAAGAACTTGGAGTATTTCATGACCGCAAAACAGCTCAACCGCCGTCAAGCCCGCTGGTCCTTGGTCCTTGCCCGGTTTGATTTCCTTATGCACCACAAACCAGGCCGGACTATGGGAAAGCCGGACGCACTATCTCGAAGAGCAGATCATGGCACTGGATCAGAGGATAATTCCAATATCACTCTTCTGACTCCAAAGCTCTTTGCGATTCGTGCTCTAGAGGCAGTTGAGGTTGTGGGCGCTGAGGTTGACATCCTCCGTGATATCCGCAAAGGTGTCAAAGGTCCTATTGAGGAGGAACACATGGCAAAGGCAGTTCAAGCGCTTAGGAAAACCTCCGCTCGCTCCATCCACTCTGGTGAATAGTGTTTGGAAGTCCGGTCCGGTCCGGTCTTTGACCCCCCAGAGGCCTGGACCGAGACCGGGACCGGTCTGCATCGGTCCTAAGACTGCAAAAGACTGCACAAAACCGGAAAAGACCAAGACCGTGGTCTTTTGCAGTCCTAAGACCGGTCTTGGTACTAATTATTTAAAACAGGTTGTAAGCTGTATTTACATGAAAAATATTAAATATATCACTCGGTAGACTTAATCAAATACTAGTTAGCTTTAAAACAAGCCTAAGAACGTGAAAATCCATGAAGAATTGACAGAGAAATAAAATAATTAGAAACTATCTACTGCTTTTCGAAGAATTTTACAGAATTTTACATTTTCTACTGTAACTTTGTCAGTTTTCAACCGATTGAGACGTTCTTGGGTGCGTTTTAAAGCGTATATATTGGGGTACAAAAGACCGGTCTTAACCGATGAGACCGGTCCACCAAGACCGGTCTTTTTGCGGTCTTTCAATCTCAAAAACCAAAAGACCGGACTGCTGGTCCGGTCTTTTTCCGGTCCAGTCCGGTCTGGTTGCGGTCTTTTCCCAGTCTTGAGACTGGACTTACAAACACTACTGGTGAATGGTCTGAGCGCGATGGTCTCCTATACTTTCGAGGCAGGATCTATGTTCCACTTAACTCAGATCTCCGCCGGCGCATTGTCTCCCTCTGCCACGATACTCGGATTGCTGGGCATGCTGGACGGTTTAAGACGTTGGAAATGGTTTCACGGAACTATTGGTGGCCAAACATGTTAAGATATGTTGGCCGGTACGTTGCTACCTGCGATATGTGCCTCCGTACCAAGGTCCAACACCGTCTACCATCTGGTGAACTTGTTCCTCTCCCAGTTCCTTCCGACCGTTGGCACACTATCAGTGTGGACTTCATTGTTGAGCTTCCGGATTCAGCAGGATATGACGCGATCATGGTTGTTGTGGACAGTGCTGGTAAGCGGGGTCACTTCATTGAGACCACCACTACTATCACTGCTGCTGGAGCTGCTCAACTCTTCCTGAAGCACGTCTGGAAGCTCCACGGACTCCCTTGGAAAGTTGTCTCCGACCGCGGCTCCCAGTTCATCGCAGAGTTCATGAAAGAGCTGTACCGTCTCTTGGGAATTCAGCTGGCTCCATCAACCTCCTACCATCCGCAAACAGACGGCCAGACGGAACATGTTAATCAGGAACTGGAACAGTACATCCGAGTCTTTGTCAGTGAACGCCAAGATGACTGGCAAGGACTCCTTCCACTTGCTGAGTTTGCATATAATAACCACGTGCATGCTTCAACTCAGCATACTCCATTCCTACTCGACACTGGACGACATCCGCGAATGGGTTTTGAGCCTCACCAGCCTCTATCCAAGCTTGAAGCAGTCAATGAGTTTACTCAGCGGATGAAGGACACTTTGGAGGAAGCCAAGGCAGCTCTAACCAAGGCTAAGGACGACATGGCTAGATATTATAATCAGCGGCGAACACCAGCCCCGGTGTTCAAAGCTGGGGATAAGGTCTATTTGGATGCTAGCGACATTCAGACAACTCGCCCATCCAAGAAGTTTGCTCATCGCCGCCTAGGTCCTTACTTGGTTGAAAGGAGAATTGAACTTAATGCCTATCGACTTTGCCTTCTAGTCTCCCTTAAACGCCTTCATCCGGTCTTCAATGTGATCAAGCTGACACCTGCCCCTGATGATCCCATTCCAGGACATAAAGCTGCACCACCACCACCACCTGAACTTATTGACTTGTTTAGAGGCCATTGCTTCGCATGGCAAAAACGAGTTCTTTTTCTTTGCTGCTTCTTATCTATAATAGTACACTTGTTACAAATACCCTTTTAACTGTTTGAATTAAACTACATTAGTTAGAAAAAAGCTAATTAGCAATTAAACTAAATTACTCTACAAACTACCAGTATATTATCAGCTCTGTATAATTATTATCAATTCATACTCCATATATAACAACCACTGCTTCTTTCTTTTTGCATTTAAATAATAAATCTCCTTCAAAATCATCTAACTGTCCTTCTTTTATACATTTAGCACCAGTAGAAATACCATCATGGTACCAGATTTCATTATTAACTATAAATCTTGATGTAAAATGATTGCTTCCACTATATATAATACCTTTTAATGATAATCTAGTTATACTCTTGTCTTGGTTTTCAATTTTAATATATTTACTTATAATCTTTTTAACTTCCAAACTAAAACATATAAAACCTGGTGAAATAGTAAAATATCTTGTGATACAAACTTTTTTAGTACATAGTCCACAATATTTCTTTTGGTTTTGCCAGTGTTTAAAGTTTGACTGAGTAGATTTATGTGAAGAACATGTAATAAATATCAAAGATTGAGATTGAATTTGAGAAGTTGCTTCATAATTACAATCACTGCACTTTTCATAACTGATATCTTTCTGATTGGGCTTTTGGAACATTGATTGTAAAAGATCACAGATATCAGTTCCTGTATGCCCTATAGGAAATTTATCTGGTTGAGATGTTTTTAATTCATGTCTAACCAAATCTCTAACTGCAGATAATGTTTGAGATCCAGTTTGAACATTTTTATATCCCTTTACCAAAATTTGTGTAAATTCTCCATATTGACTAGGCTCTTTGGTCCATTGTTTTTTGTTTTGAGACCATAAATTGAACAATATTGTAAATAATGAGTCATAAGAACAGCTATAATTGACTGAATCCCATTTTAAGCCTTGAAGTTCAATATCATAAGTAATTTTGGGTTTTTTGGTCTTAATGATTTTTTTAGCCTCTAATGGAACTATAGGTATTTCAGTATCTTCTATTTTTCTCTTTAAATTGTTTACTTTAACTGGGATTGAACCTTTGGCAGGCTGAAAATGTTGTGCAACAAATGTTTTAGCTTTTGAAACCACAGGCTTCTTATTGATAATAGTCCATGGACTATCTTTAACAGCTGGTGTATTTTCCATTGGCTTTTCTTTAGACCATTGTAGTGCTTTATCTATACAAGGTGGACAATAACCTGTGCCTTTGATTTGTTGATACTGTCTTATTATAATATTTCTAAGTTTTCCAGTAATTGAAGTAGGAAGTTGATCAAGATATTTGAGTCTAGTAATCTCATCTAATAACTCAAGTTCTCTGAATTCTTGTCTTAGATAACCAGATATACCACATGTAATTTTATGATCATCAAAGCCTTGAAGAATAATTGTGCCTTCTGCAGTTGAACCTCTAGATAATGCAGTGTAATAAGCCATATGACTTCTACAACTATTCAAATTTACAACATTGTATTCTCTTGTTTTTCCTTGTGAAGCATAATCAGTCATTGCAAAATTTGGAAGCACAGAAACTTGAGATCTATTAATTGAAATAGGAGATTTTAAACCTGAACAAAGAACACTCTTGCTAGAGCGAGTTAAAGGAACAACATTTTGAGGAAGACCTTTTGAGTTGAATTGTCTTAGCTGGTGAATCAAGTTTGACAAATAAAACATCAAGAACCAAATGATTTTCAGCACCTTTTGAAGCTTGCCAGCCTACAACATGAGCTTCTTGACCACGTGTGATACATAATTTTGTAGCATCATTATTGCGGATCATAACTGGCATTCCAAAACATAAAGACAATTTTCCAGGAACAGTTTCAGTCATTGAATATCTCATATTCCATAGAATATTTTGAAGTTTTGAAGGAAGAGATACTTGTTTTTTTCTGATTGTTTTAGCTTGAGGATTTTTTCTCTTTAAAAGTCACTTCAGTGACCCCCTGGAACTAACCTCTTAGGTTGATTAATTCCTGATAGGAAATACAATCTAAAGGAAGGCTGAAAACATTTCTGAAAACAATTTTTTCCAAGAATAATCTTCAGATTTTTAAAATGTTTTTTAGGGTTTAGTATAATGTTTTTTTGACAGGTGGTGGCAGGGGTCTTTTGTGAAAAATGTTTTCTAATAATAAATATTTTTCAAAAAATAAATTTTATAGAAAACAAAATCAAATGTTTTTTGTGACGTCTTGGCAAAGTTTTGTATTTTAGAAATATATTCTGGTGGCAGGGGTCCTCCAAATTAAAAAAATTCCTGTGGCTTTTCTAGAATAGCTATAAATATGCTGTAATGTCATTTCTTTAGGCACAGGTCTACCTGACCCAACACACAAGAAGCAATCTAAATCACAGCAAATAATATATATAAAAGCTATAGAATTTTTTGTGATTATAGTCTATACTAGCATTTATATCAATAAATTGCATCTTGTAGATCTGAATTTTTTGGATTTTCTAATATTTAAATAATTGCAAGCAAGTAAAAACTAAGCTGATTATAGTCTAATAACATTTTAAAAGACTTGTATTGAGAAATAGATTTTTTCTTGTAAATAAGCATTAAATTATAATACAGATAAGTTTTAAAAGAAACAATAGCTTATACCTATTATATTCAGATCTAAACTTCAAAATCTTATTTTAGAAGTATTTCTATTTTTAGACATTAAAAATATTTTTGATGTTTCTATTTTTAGAGAAGGTCTATTTTTAGAAGTGTGTCCATTTTTAAACTGAAGGTCTATTTTTAGAAGTGTGTCTATTTTTAAACTATAGCCTTAAAACATTTTGGAATCCTTTCTATTTTTAGCTGACCCTGAATTTCCCAATTAGGAACTATTTCCATTTATGGTCATATCAGCTATTTTTAGAACCAATCTTGTTTTGCTTATATCTCAGTCAGAAAAGTGAATATTGATATGATTTAAATTGTAAAACAGTTTAAAAATATATTACTTTCTTTTGAGATACTCTTTCCTTTTTGGGAAAATTTCCCATCTGCCAAATCTGATTTCAAGAAGCCTGATAACGATTTTGATGCAGCTTATATCTTAATAAGGAAAGAAGATACAGTTATAATTTAAACAGATTTGGAATTGCCCTGATGAGTAGTACAACTTTTGTTACTAGCACAGCCACATCTGATCACTTTTGGAAATTGCTTCTATTTAAAGCATTGATTGATCAATTTAACATCTAAAGCACATCAATCATGTTGAATATGCTTTGATATAGCTGTTCAAACATTTAAAAGTCTAATTATGTCACATGTCACATGACTATCTATTTTTAGATATGACTGTGTATTTAAAACTTGAATTACAGCTATATTTAGAACAATGAGCATAGTAGATCAGTGTCTGAGTGGCACTTCACAATATCGCAGCACAGAGCAAGCCATGCTGCCAAGATTAGAGAAGTGAAACACTCAGAAAAATCTTGTTGGAAAAAAATCCTCTCCTTGGTTCACTCACAAACTCGAAGTTCTCTTAATAAGTTGGAGGATTGGCGATCTTCAAAAAGCCAAAAGACTTTGCTGCTCATTACATGAGAGATCTACTATATTGCAATATACCAGTTGTCTGGTTATACCCAATAACATGACATCCTGTATATTTACACTAGTCATGGCTGATCCCCAGCTTCATTTTATACACCAGCTTGTGCTTTCACTTAACTAAACACTGTCACACCCGGAGCATCAAGGAACTTTCATCCTCTAAGCCCTGCATCCATTTCCAGGCATCCAGCATGTGCCACAAAATAAGTAGTCGTTTTATTGACTATGTCTTGTCTGAACACAGTTATACAGTACTTCAGCAGCTATATTCATTGGGTCAGCTTTAGCTGTCTTCACAGATTTAATTTCACTTCACTCTTTGGTACTGGTCAAACAATCCAGAGGCAGCTCTAGCTGACTTGGCATATTGGCAGCCAGCTGTCTGGCATGTGGACTTACACAGCTTGTCCTAGGTCTTCCAGATCCCATCCTAACATGATGTTCTTTTCAGATGCCAAGAAGAACAACATGACCATAACTTCATAATGTGAGAGCACAGGGGTAGTGTTATCCAAGCTCTTCGGATAGCTTTTCGGCAGAGACATAGTCTACCTTCCTATTACAACAGCTTATATAGTGACTTCCAAGGACATTAAATAAATCACATAGTGTCTAAAGTGTTTTAACTATGTAACTAGCTGGATTCGAACTCATGTTTTTATCTGCCTAAGGTTTTAGAGTAATGGTGTCACCTGAGCCACCACAGCCCCTATCTGACATAAGTTTGTTATACATGTGTCAAACTTGGGTGGCCTAACATTTTGCTTTCAGTTGTAATGTAGATTACATGATCTAGGTACTCACTATTGATAATGTCACCTGAGTTTAAATCTGCATAGATCTATGTGACATGTGATATAGTCAGACTTTGAGAGTGGGCTTTGCCAGACATTGACCTTACCATGCTCATTGTTCTAAATATAGCTGTAATTCAAGTTTTAAATACACAGTCATATCTAAAAATAGATAGTCATGTGACATAATTAGACTTTTAAGTGTTTGAACAGCTATATTAAAGCATATCCAACATGATTGATGTGCTTTAGATACTAAATTGATCAATCAATGCTTTAAATAGAAGTAATTTCCAAAAGTGATCAGATGTGGCTGTGCTAGTAACAAAAGTTGAACTACTCATCAGGGCAATTCCAAATCTGTTTAAATTATAACTGTATCTTCTTTCCTTATTGAGATATAAGCTGCATCAAAATCGTTATCAGGCTTCTTGAAATCAGATTTGGCAGATGGGAAATTTTCCCAAAAAGGAAAGAGTATCTCAAAAGAAAGTAATATATTTTTAGACTTTTTTAGCATTTAAATCATATCAATATTCACTTTTCTGACTGAGATATAAGCAAAACAAGATTGGTTCTAAAAATAGCTGATATGACCATAAATGGAAATAGTTCCTAATTGGGAAATTCAGGGTCAGCTAAAAATAGAAAGGATTCCAAAATGTTTTAAGGCTATAGTTTAAAAATAGACACACTTCTAAAAATAGACCTTCTCTAAAAACAGAAACATCAAAAATATTTTCAGTCTAAAAATAGAAATACTTCTAAAATAAGATTTCAGAGTTTAGATTTAGGTATAGTAGGTATAAGCTATTGTTTTTTTTAACACTTATCTGTATTATAATTTAATGTTTATTTACTAGAAAAAATCTACTTCTCAATACAAGTCTGTTAAAGTGTCATTGGACTATAATGAGCTTAGTTTTTACTTGCTTGCAATCATTTAGATATTAGAAAATGCAAAAAATTCAAATCTACAAGAGGATATTTATTGATATAAATGCTAATATAGGCTATAATCAAAAAAATGCTATAACTTTTATATATATAGATATATATTATTTGCTTTGATTTAGATTGCTTCTTGTGTGTTGGGTCAGGTAGACCTGTGCCTAAAGAAATGACATTACAGCATATTTATAGCTATTCTAGAAAAACCACAGGAATTTTTTTAATTTGGAGGACCCCTGCCACCAGAATATATTTCTGAAATACAAAACTTTGCCAAGACGTCACAGAAAACATTTGATTTTGTTTTCTATAAAATTTATTTTTTAAAGAATATTTATTATTAGAAAACATTTTTCACAAAAGACCCCTGCCACCACCTGTCAAAGAAACATTATACTAAACCCTAAAAAACATTTTAAAAATCTGAAGATTATTCTTGGAAAAAATTGTTTTCAGAAATGTTTTCAGCCTTCCTTTAGATTGTATTTCCTATCAGGAATTAATCAACCTAAGAGGTTAGGTCTAGGGGGTCACTGAAGTGTTAAAAGTCTAAGTGTTTCAGGTGGAACACTTTCACCAATAGTATCCACAGAATAAAAATCAGTTAAAGTCTGACCAGTGTCTTTTGCAAACCTCTGACATCCCAGATCATTGATTTTATCCTTTTCAGAATTTAAACCTAGAATGATTGAGACATTTCGGAATAATGAACTAGCAATATTGGGCTGATCCTTTCTTTTTCCAGCTATTCTTGTTCTGAGAAACTGAATATCAGAAGCTGTACAGGCTGCATAGCGCATATTTTCTAAAGCAGTGCGAAGTTTAGTATCTGCAGGAGATTGGAATCTTTGTCTCATGTTTTCTCGCAAAATCACAACTGTAGTTATCTGATGCCATAAAGCTTTGCCTATTGCAGTTTGCTGGCCAGGTTCTGTCATAGCAGCATTAATTGTTGTACCAACTCCTCCACTGTAAAGAGAAGCACCTTTAACAGGTGCTAATTGAGCAAAATCTCCAGCAAAAATCATATTCATACCACCAAATGGATTATCAACAATATTTTTAAGTTTAGCAAGCTGAGCACTGATTTTATAAAGATCAAGACATGATAACATTGAAACTTCATCAAGAAAAATATATTCAACACCTTCAAGTCTAGCATAAACCTGAGCTAAATTGGTTTGTTCATTTTTTTTCATTGCCTCAGTTTGAATACCTAGAGCTGAATGATATGTAGATCCTTTGAGTAAAGCAGCTGCTGAACCAGTAGGAGCCAGAATCATAATACGATGTTTTTCTTTTCTTAGTTCAAAAAAAGCAATTAAAGCTTTAATAACCTGAGATTTACCAGTTCTACCCATTCCACCTAGATACATTTTAAGAGGTTCAGTTTTATGAAGGGTTGCATGATTAGCCACAATGCGGAATGCACGCTCTTGTTCTGTATTCAAACTAAATTTACTAACAGTATCATCAATGAATTTCTGTTCATTCAATTTCTCAGCCTGGAAATCCTTATTAATATATGATATATCTGATACTACAACTTCATCATGAGACTCATGGTTATCAGTAGATTTATTAATACCTGATGGCAGATCCTTCATTCTTTGAGCAATGACATCTTTTTTAGCAGCATCAACTATAGAATTCCATTCACTGCTATTGAAATTCTCAGTGGGTTTAAAAGTGCTATCAGGTTTTATAATATTGTCTTTGGAGCTATCCAGCCAGCCTATGTTTTGAACTACTTTTTCAATCTGAGCCATTTCTTCAGTTTTAGCTGCATCATTGATAAGAAGTTCAGACATGTCTTATTCATTATCAAAAGATGCTAGTGGACTATCATCAGTATAGTCCAATGCTGTCTGATCTAGTTCATTAAGAGTTTGTTCATTATCAATCCAAGATCCAAATATACTATTCTTTTGAGCTGTACCTTTTTTCAATTTAGCAGAGTAATCATCTCTGGCATCATTGCATTCATATCTTAAATTGAAATTCTTCATCAACTGGTTTTGATATTTAGCAAATTTGAAAGCATTAAAAGCTTCATCCCAGGTTTGATTTTCAAGCTTAAGATCTCTTCCAGTTCTCCACTTGGTCAGAGGCCATTGCTGCGCATGGCAAAAACAAGTTCTTACTTTGGGGTGAGGCAGTGCCTGAAGACTTACACTGTTATTAAACAAATACATATTAAATACGTAAATAACATGTAGTCCGCTCAAATCTGAACCGATTGGGATGATCTTACACTCAAAAAAAGCAGAAAAATGAGGCGGTTCTAACAAGCCTAAGGCCCTGATTTTTACGAATTTTTTGATACCAAGATCATCAAAATTGGCCCAGTAATGGCTGAGATACAGAAACCATGCAGGGTCACTATAGCAGTGGGAGAATTTCCAACCATTGCGTTAGAAACCATTTCTGCCTGCTATGCAGGCCGGAAAACAAGTTCTTTTACTACGTAAGAACTTGTAATGGTTTAAAAAGTGTTAACATTGTTGAACAATAATATTCTCTATCACCTTGATCACTTCTAGGAAGAATGCCACCTAAAAACACTGGAACCACTAAAGGATCATTGGTTTTATAAACTACCTCATGTGTTCTATACAGAGGATGACCAGGTAAGAAGTTATACTTTATATTAAGACTTGTTTCAGCAGATTTATTGATAGTACTATTTTGAATATTTAATTCATCATCTGACTGGCTGGATTTGCCACCACCAACTTGTGAAATAATATCTAGCTCATCATTTGAATCCAGTTCCTCATTTAATTCTTCTTCTTCAATATTATCAAGCTGTCCATTAAGTATATCTTGCAAGGAGTCAAATTTTTTCAAGTTCTTTTTTGAGCGCCTTGTAGTTTCTGATCTGCGAATCCATTCATATAAAGTGATATTTTTGTGTATGTTTGGGCGATAAATATAATCATCAACTTTAGAAAGACCAACATAGTCTCCAAGATTCTTATCAAGAACAACTTTTTCTGGACTTTCTTCTTTATCATTATCACCCCATGCATCTCTGACTTTGCGGACATAGAGTCTCCAGTAAAACTTTATAAATTTGTGCTGAGTATAATGATCTGGATTTCCTAATAGATATAAAGATGCCATTGGACTTCCTATTTCCATTTTAGATGTAAGTGAGTTGACCATTTTAGTCATTAAAGCTCTAGCAGTTTCTTGGCGACTACTGCTACCACCTAGTAACTCTGAATTTTTAGAAAATATTTGGCGCACTGTATCAAAGATTGAATAAGTTGTAAGACCTGGTTTAGTAACATAATCTGTAACATAAGCAACAACAGCTTTGACTGAAGTTCCAGACAAAAGACTTGTTACATCTGTATTTGCTCTAATAAGATAAGACAGAGCTGGTGTAAATGTATTCATCCAACTTTCACCTTTTTTCAATTTTAGAGCACCTGTACACTTCAGTGACCCCCCAGATCTAACCTCTTAGGTTGATTAATTCCTGATAGGAAATACAATCTAAAGGAAGACTGAAAACATTTCTGAGAACAATTTTTTCCAAGAATAATCTTCAGATTTTTAAAATGTTTTTTAGGGTTTAGTATAATGTTTCTTTGACAGGTGGTGGCAGGGGTCTTTTGTGAAAAATGTTTTCTAATAATAAATATTCTTCAAAAAATAAATTTTATAGAAAACAAAATCAAATGTTTTTTGTGACGTCTTGGCAAAGTTTTGTATTTTAGAAATATATTCTGGTGGCAGGGGTCCTCCAAAATAAAAAAATTCCTGGGTCTTTTCCAGGATAGCTATAAATATGCTGTAATGTCATTTCTTTAGGCACAAGTCTACCTGACCCAACGCACAAGAAGCAATCTAAATCAAAGCAAATAATATATATATATGTAAAAGCTATAGCATTTTTTTGATTACAGCCTATACTAGCATTTATATCAATAAATACTATCTTGTAGATCTGAATTTTTTGCATTTTCTAATATCTAAATAATTGCAAGCAAGTAAAAACTAAGCTCATTATAGTCTAGTGACATTTTAACAGACTTGTATTGTGAAGTAGATTTTTTCTAGTAAATAAACATTAAATTATAATACAGATAAGTATTAAAAAAAACAGTAGCTTATACCTACTTTATTTAGATCTAAACCCTGAAATCTTATTTTAGAAGTATTTCTATTTTTAGACTGAAAATATTTTTGATGTTTCTATTTTTAGAAAAGGTCTATTTTTAGAAGTGTGTCTATTTTGAAACTATGGCTCTAAAACATTTTGGAACCATTTCTATTTTTAGCTAACCCTGAATTTCCCAATTAGGAACTATTTCCATTTATGGTCATATCAGCTATTTTTAGAAACAATCTTGTTTTGCTTATATCTCAGTCAGGAAAGCGAATATTGATATGATTTAAATGCTAAAAAAATCTAAAAATATATTACTTTCTTTTGAGATACTCTTTCCTTTTTGGGAAATTTTCTCATCTGCCAAATCTGATTTCAAAAAGCCTGATAACGATTTTGATGGAGCTTATATCTTAATAAGGAAAGAAGATACAGTTATAATTTAAACAGATTTAGAATTGCCCTGATGAGAAGTACAACTTTTGTTAGTAGCACAGCCACATCTGATCACTTTTGGAAATTGCTTCTATTTAAAGCATTGATTGATCAATTTAGCATTTAAAGCACTTCAAACATGTTGGATATGCTGTTCAAACACACTTAAAAGTCTAAATGTCACATGTCACATGATTATCTATTTTTAGATATAACTGTGCATTCAAAACTTGAATTACAGCTATATTTAGAACAATGAGCATAGTAAAGTCAATGTCTGGCAAAGCCCACTCTCAAAGTTTAACTGTGTCACATGTCACATAGATCTATGCAAATTTAAACTCAGCTAACATCATCAATAATGAATGCCCAGATCATGTTATCTACATTACAACTGAAAGCAAAATATTAGGTCTTACACTTTTAGTGCTCAGCACTATCTTCCACGATGTAAATCATAAGTATATAGTGAATTATTTTTTTTTTTTCAATACCTAAGATGCACCGACGTATAGAGGTGAGAAAGCAACTGCATATGCTGCCCAAGATGCTGCCAGTGGTCTGCAGGAAGAAAGTGGGTTGTCTAACAGCAATGGCTTTCAAGCTGTGAAAAAAAAGCTGCTGAAAGTGAAAGAGAAAATACCACGATTACAGACAGTTACTTGCGTGAGCCGGATGCAGAAATGACCTGCAACCCCATCAGCTGTTAACTAAAGAGTACTGAAAACTCAGAAACATAATCTCTGATAACTGATCCACTATGTTGTAATATGCCAGTTGTAACTGAGGGTGATGTCTGTGCATAAACAGTGTCTTGATTGAGTACTAGCTCTTTTTCTTATTAGGTTATACATTTTGCATGACCTAAGTACTATATTAAGTGTCCATCTGTTATACTCAATAACATGTCATCCTGTATATTTATACTTGTCATGGCTGATTCGCTTTATTCTATACACTGGCTCATGCTTCTACTTAACTAAACACTGTTATTCTCAGAGCACCAAAGGACTTTCACTCTCTAAGCCCTGCATTTAGTTCTAGGTGCACCTAGTATGCACCAGTGCTATCACACTTTTAAGCAATTGTTCCATTGGGTATGTCTTGTCCAAACACAGCCACACAGTACTTTGACGGCTGCATCCATTGGGTCAACTTTAGCTATCTTTACAGATCTAATTTTATCTCATTCTCTAGCACAGGTCAAACAACCTAAGGGCGTTGAATAAATCACATGATGTTTAAAGTGTTTTAATCATGTAACCAACCAAGTTTGAACTTGTGTCCTTATCTGCCTAGGGCTTTACAGCAATGGTGTCACCTGAGCCATTGCAGCCCCTATATGCCATAAGTTCATTATACATGAATCAAACTTGGGTGGCTTAATATTTTGCTTTCAGTTGTAATGTAGATAACATGATCTGGGCATTCATTATTGATGATGTTAGCTGAGTTTAAATTTGCATAGATCTATGTGACATGTGACACAGTTAAACTTTGAGAGTGGGCTTTGCCAGACATTGACTTTACTATGCTCATTGTTCTAAATATAGCTGTAATTCAAGTTTTGAATGCACAGTAAGATGGTTGCTGCGGGGTAGTTCTGAATACTAGCTAGACCACAATAGATAAACACTTCAATAATGAACTGAAAATCCCTACTATACGTCCCCAATGGTCTCAGTCAATATTCAAATCTAACACTCTTAATTGTCTAGCAGTAATCACCCAATCAAATATTTGACTAGTCGTCTCTGGGAGGGACAGTAATTTTACAATACCCTGATCAAAGCCGATGATTCCTGTCAATCTCGTGAACTGAAGGGACGCGTACACAGTATAAGTGCGACGACCCAAAGAAAGGTTGTATATTGGTTTGAGAAATAGAATGATATTTTTGGTGTAGAGTCCCGTACTCTGTGTTAACGTGAAAATGTCGACTAACGACGTATACTCGATAATCGGTGTGTTACCGAAACGCAAGTACTCTTAGGTTACCGAAACCTATCAACTAAAATAAACTCTTCAATGTCCCGGATAGTCTACAATTACCGAAATTGTCCCTATCACAGTCCAGGTCTTTGACAACACCGTACTACCGAAGTACGGTTTAATGTGCTGCCAAATCGGAGGGCCACCGGAGCCTTATTCTAGTCAACAATATGACGGTGAACAAGATCTTCGTTTCAAGTCTTAGAACCGTTATCTAAATACTCTCACTCTGATCACAAAGGTGAAATTCTTTCAAGTCAAATACTATTCAAAATTCCTCGAAGACAAGTCAACACGTTGAAGTCACTTAGGCAGTTCGTATGAACCGTCCAAATATAATTTCGTGGGTGGTAAATTGCTTGTTATTGCGCTACAAACGTCTACTAACTTTATACTACGCGATACTAATTTTACATGTGTTATTTCGGAGCACCGTCCTTTTACAAACCTCCGGTCCCATGCGAGTACTGGTATCTTACTAAGTCGTGAACCGGATTTAACTGTGCAAAAGAGGAGTTATTGGTACGCGTCCCCGTTAGGTCTGAGTCCCGTAACTCCTTTATGCAATAATACCGTCCTTTGATGGAACCGTACCGTGTGGAACAGTCCATATGCTCTCTGGTTAACTTGTTTCATCAATATCTCCGGGTGCCTACAACCGAAAGGAGAAATATCTCCGTGGATTTATTAATTCCCGTCCCCGTTTGTAGAACTCCCCATTAATCCCTTATACCGTGTATCAATGTACGGTACGTTCAGCATGGCATTCCTGTCTGGTGTTCTAAGTCTCCCGCATGTTGACTTGTTCACGCGCTACACTCTTTGCTAAATATAGGTATGCCCCGTCGGTGAAGTCGGAGGTACCGTACATAGCTCAAATTGGACTTATCTCCGTTCTTCGGTTCTTTCAAGGGTTCTGCGAATCTCTTCAGTAAGTACGGGAATACCCGCGACTCGTGTTCTGACTTCTCGGGCCCGTTTCCCGTCTTATTCGGATCGTGCCGAGACGGCATGCGATAACAAAGGCAATCACTGCATCGTTTTGGTTCACAATGAGCGCTAAAGACCCGCGCTTATCTGTAGTGGGTGCTCGGGTTGGCTCGCGTTCGTAGCACCGTCCATTAATGTATTCACCGTACGTTTTGTAGTACCGTAGTTATGAATACTATTATTTTATCACAGTGTCCCGTCGCGTACAATAGTTTTCTTTAGTCTATGCTCTGCGTGTACTGTCCGGGACGTTCAATATACTTCATTTCTATCTAAGTTTGAGAGAGAAGAGTTCGTAAAATCGAAAAATTCAGGGCTGGACCAAGGGCCGTCCCTTCATCTCCCCCCAACTTAAATTTTGACTGTCCCCAGTCAAACGTGTTGGCAGATCATGTCTCTGACGTCTAATAGACTTTTGGCGCCAGTCTTTTCCGAGTTGTCTGCGGTGCTTCTCCTGTGAGAATCCGACTGATGTGGTACTCGCTTTTGCCAGTTCCGTGCAGGGTCATCCTGTATTCGGAATTGTTTGCCCAAGATGGTTCGACCTAGAACGCCGTCCAGCGCTTCCCACTTCAAATTTTCTCCGTGATCGGTTTTTCCGCGTCAACACCGTCAATTTTTGAATATATTTCTAAGTTCCTCGTCGTCGGTGACCGTGACGTTCTCAAGGTATTTAACCGTCGCCCATTTCTCTCTCTTTCCCCATCATCTCCAGCGTCTCACCGCTCATGGAGGGCAACGTCAACTTCGACCTCCCCGTCCTCGTCTCGGATGCCATCCTCGCCGCCATCACCTCCTTCTGGCTTGCGCTCTGGCCTTACGCCGTCGACCTCGTGGATCGTTATGGCACCGTACCGGATTGTAGTACCGTCTTGGCAATTTTGACCCGCGAATATCAAAACTTGGTGAGTTTTTCCGCTCTGCTGTTCCTCTTCTGTTTTCTAACTCTTTTTGTACGTTCTTAGGCTCTTTTGTACGAAACTTATGCCGATCCCGACGTTCTTGAACCCGCCAACATTCGTCGAATGCGTAACTGGCTACATTGGCTCATCCTCCGCCTCGATCTCGAAGACGCCCCGTACTTCCGAGCACTCCTTCCTCCCATTGGTCCAGAACGACTCCCCACTCTGGTAAGCATTTTATTCTTTATTTTGTTCTTCCTTAACTAACCGTTTGTATTCTTTCTGTAGGATGACTTGTACCCCTTGGATATCGACCACTTCAATATCAACTTAGGTGGAGACGTTCATCCGAACGCTTTCGAAATGGACGGTGCACCCAACCTTCACGGTTAGTTTATCTCTTTCTTTATCAGTTTAATCTGGGATACTCATTGTTTAGATATGGCTTTAGCAGGTCCCACCTTACGGTCTAGTCGATTGAAGGGTAAAGGCCGTCAACGGAACGTCTCACCCCAACCCGTAGCTTCAACTTCTCAGCTCCCGCCAACCGACGACGACGATTATCAGGACGGTACCGAGGAAGAACCGAAACCGAAGTCCCGCAGAAATACCCGTACCGCGACGCCTGCCAACGCAAAACGCCAGGTTGCTCGAGAGAAGGCTTTGAAGGCAAACCCTGGTAGAGGTGTGCTCTCCGTCGAGAACACCGTACCTCGGATTTCCTTGGAGGAATTGGACAAGATTTATCACATTGACCGGATGGTGAGTCCGATTTGTACTCTGCCTTTATCTTCTTAATTTCTGACTTCTTTCTATCTTATTAGCCCGATACTCGTTGTCAAACTTGCCGGTTTTACAACCGTCAAGTTCCTTGCACCTTCCGTGGTCTGGACCAGTACTGTGGGCCTTGTCTCCGGTCTCATACTCGCTGCGACTTCAAGTTCTTGGCCGCCGACACCTTTCGCTTTGAGAACATGTCGTATGACATTGGTTCTCGTTCTCTTTGCCGTACGTTTGTCTTTCTGTTAACTTTTTCTTATACTTTTCTAACCGTACTTCTCTTTTTAGGACTTCGCGAGATTCTTTGTCTTTACGACGAGGAATCTAGTCACCGTGCTCTGCTTATTGCCGCCATAAGCAACCACGAAACGAACATCGACCGTTTTCGTGCAGAAGGCCGCTCCATCATCCGCGACATGATCCATCGTCACCCCCTCTCTCGTGTTCGTCAACTCGTCGGCGAAGAAGGTACCGTACTCGACCGTCTCTGGAGCGAGTTTCACCAGTCCTCGTTCCCTGCCTCCGACCCTGCCGAATTCCCCGTCTACTTCCGATCCAACGACTTCTACCTGGCGGATTTTGCAAGGGTCTTCGTCAACCACGAGTTCGACGATGTGGATGCCGGTCCTGACTACACCGCAACTTTGGACGGTGAAGACGAAGAAGAAGAGGAAGAAGAAGACCCGCCCCGTTCTGTTTTCATCGACGACGAGGCCGTTGAAAGCGACGGTGAGGAGTCTGATGCTATGGTGGAGGGTATGGTACTGGACGCGGATGATATGTACACCGGCGGTGACGAAGACATCGCATCCGAGGAGTATTAGTCGCTCGATATTTCTTTTTATCTCTTTCTTCCTGACTGTAGTTTGCGCACTAGATATTTTATTAGGCTTTTATATCTAGTAGCTACAGTCCTTGTCCTATATTTTAATCTGCAATAAAGCCTTCTCTTTATCTTGTTACTTGTTATCTGTTTCTCTTATAAGTTGAAGAGATGTCCTTATTACTGAGCCATCAGAAGTGAAATCTTAAGAGCTTTGAAATCATCTTAAGAAAGCCGAAATTTTTCTGTGAATTTCTCTCTAAGTTTTCAGTTCGAAAATTTGGTTTACAGTACGGGTACAGGCCATTCTCCCCCCAACTTAAATATCAACTGGCGCAGTTGATACTAACGCTAGGTATCCGAAATAGACTTATGTGTCCCGTCGGTAATATCAATCTCCTTTTAGAGCATCAGGGTACCAGTACTTTTCCCCATGTGGGATGCGTCGGTCGCCCGCATAAAAGCAGCCTAAGTTCGCGTTCAATTGCAGTATTATCTGCCCAACCATGGCTACCGTACCAGCCGACGGGTCTGAGGAGCCTCGCTACGCCGAACATCTGCCCTTCTACCTCGTTGACCGTGAAACAGCTTGCTATCCCATTGCTCAACGTGGAAACTATCAGTGGGACTTAGACTATCGATACTACATCATCCGTTTGCGCCCCTCCGAGCAGCGTTACTTCCGGCACCTCTACATACTCAACCTTGCGGGCGATTCCATCGAGAAGATACCCGTCGCTCTGGTCAGGTTGTGGACCTATGCCATGGTACGCTTTTATCTTCTCCTTCACATCTGTATTCCTACTCAAACTTCTTTCAATATTCAGCTCGACATTCCGATCCCCCTTATCGTGTACGGGTCTCCCTTTGCCGAGAGTTTCCGTACTCTCTGCGGAATTTGGGCAATCGTAATCGAGTCCCGTCCCCGTATCCTCGAGGAACCACGCGCCAAGCGCTTTTATGAGTTGATGATGAACCCAGACGTCCCCGCTATGCCTCAATATAATTCGGTACGCGTGTCTTTTCATTCACCTCTACCCGTACAAGTCCTGATATTTTTCTAAGGCTGTATATCGCGCTTGGAAGTTCAGCGGGGTCTGCCTTACTGCGACCTACAATCAACTGCCTCACACGGAGTACGGCAACTTGTACCGTGCCCTTCTCAATTTGCTTCGCATGGAGCAATATTCTTCTATTGAGCGGGCGTTGTACGAACAGTACAGTACTCTTTCCAGGGAGCAAGATAGTTACTTGATAGCCCCATCTTCCTAGAATACTCTTCTGATGTTTTGAACAATAAAACCCCCACTCTCCTTTATCCGAATTGAGAACTATCTCCATTGCTTAATTGTCTGGTCTCACTGGTCCGACGGTTCTCTTCTTGAAGCTCCATGTGCTTGGAATTGTATAAGTAGCACCGTCAGTCGGTGAGTGTTTTCCTTCAAACTTCCAAATACTCTCTTATTATGACCGTCGATCCTTCTTTTGCGCCCATTATTGGTGGACAGCACGCTACCGAATTCTATGGTCTTCTGATCGTACACACCGACCATTTTCAGTCATACGATGCTCCAACCGAAGCTATTCGTTCTGAGGCCCGATTGGCCCGTCACGCGTTTTGCGTCCGAGTCCTTGCCCAACCTTCTACCTCGACTGAGGTTTACAAGCCTCCCGTCCCGGAGTTGATTGTCTGGACGACTGCTTTCGTGCGTATAACACTAAACTCTGTTTTATTCAAATTTTTCTGACGCTCCCGTACAGCTGAAATTCCCGAAGGACAGCATTCAGTACGGTAGCCCCGTCGCGTTGCATTTCCTGTCGCTTTCCACTCAATGGATTACCTTAATGCGCGGTCTGCCAAGCTTCTACAATATCAAGCGCGACATGGCTCTCGCTTACGGTCCGGCAGCCGAGGAGATGCTGACCCTTATGATGGACCCCGCCTATCCCGTACTTCCGACCTTACACACCGTTCGTATTTTTCATCAAACCTTTCTGATTTATTTTTCTAACTGTACACCCTTTAGGACGTGTACGGTGTCTGGGACTCGGGAGTCCAGAATTCGGCTGCTGAATATCGTCGTCGCCTAGTTGACCACGCCTTCCAAGTGGAAATCAACCACTTGAAAGCGTTAGAGTGGTCCGTTATAGCTGGCGAGACCCGTCCAGGCGGCGATTTACCTGCTACCCTTCGTTGTACTGTCTGATTGATCATTAGCCCACGTACTTCGTAGACCGTACTGTCCTTCTTTTATTACTATCTGATGTACCTCCCCATTTGCCTATAAATTGAGGCCATTTTTACGGTGTTCTATATCAGAGAAAAAGCCCATCATGTCCTCTCTATCCAACGCTCTCATCATTACCGATAACCAAGAAGTAGCCCCCTCCAATGAGCGCGGGCAAGTCTCTGCTTCCGTGTTGGCATTTACCGTGGCTTTCGCCCGAGTCGGTGGTAGACCCGTCGACATGCCGTTTCCCGAGTTAACGCAATTGACGGAGTCATTGGTAAGACAAGTGTCTTTCCTATAGCCATTTACAATTCTTAACCGTACCATCTAGATGAACCTGGATCCGACTCTTTTCTGCTACGGCACTGCTATTGGCAATGCCTATATCACCGCGTTCGAATCGTGGTACACGTCTTGGAGGTCACTCCGCGATCAGATGGATATCCCTAGGGAATTCTTCAACCTCATGATCCGTAAGGACCTCCCGTCCATGAGTCGCTCTTATGGGGTAAGTGCCGATTTTCCATCATGCACCGTACTTGCTGATCGATCATTCATCTATTTCTTTAGCAACTCTACGACGCGTGGCGCGAACAAAACTACTTGATCGATGATTTGCGCGCTGACGCCCAGTTCTCCGACTATGATCTTTTGCGCTTAAACTATGTCCGCATCAAGGAATGGTTATACCTCCAGAATATCATGAGGCCTTTCCGTGATTTTGGTTTCAGCTCGGGAGCGTACTAGTCCTTAACACAAGTCCCCATCAGATGTAGTCCATATTTGGTAGTTAATATCCTTCTATGGTAAAACATCCGTGGCTGTGAAACATGTGAATGTTGCGCCCCGTCCCCTTTTGGAGATAGGTCCGTTAACCCGTTAGTCGTTGAAATGTGAAGTCCCCCGTCCGCTAAATCAACTTTGCACCATCAGTAGAAACTCTCTGATTAGTATAAGAGAGACGGTACTTTCTCTCGTACTTCTCTATCTCTTTTCTCGAAATGCGTGCTGTACTCGATCCTCCGGTTGAAGATGCGGTTCGTCAAACGTTCTACATCATGCACCATACTACCCCCGAGTCTCCACACGATGCTCGTTCTGTGTTGTCGCTTTGGGGCGGTCTTATTGATGCGGCGAAATTAATCGTGCGTACCGTACATCATTTGGCCCCGTCACTTTCTGATTAATTTTCTTTCTCAGTCGGGTTGGGTGGAACATCCTCAGCTAGTCCAGGATGCTGGCAAAGCTGCCAGGGATATTCCTTTCGGCATTCGACGTGCTTTTCAAGACTACATGAAAGCCTACCCATCCAAATTTCCGGAGTATCCGCAAGAGTACCGTAGCATGGCTCGACTCTGCAAGTCTATTCAGGAAATTCGCGATAAGCCCGTACGAGTCAGTTTTCTCTGTATACTTCTTGTTCTATTTCGCTGACTATCCTTTCTTCTTAGCCGGCTAAACTCTCAGGTAGATCTAGCCGTCCCCGTCCCGACGATATCGAAGAAGACGTGAGTAGCTTAACCGTCCCCTCTTTTTATTATCTGGGTTACTAATTAGTTACGGTTCGTAGGATGATATGGAGGAGGTAAGACGCCTTATCAACCGTCTTTTAATTCAAGGTCTCTTAGTTAGGGCTTTCAAGGCTATGGTCGTGGACGACGAGGGTGGTGCGGCCGGTAGTCAGAGTTCTGCTACCGTCCAATCCTCCGCTACTCCTGCTGCTGAACGCGTTCTTCGGTTCAAGAAGAAACCTGCTGCAGCTAAGGTACGCGTACCCTCGTCCGTTCATGTCAAGAAGCCTAAACCTAGAAATGCCCCCAAAGCTTGCGGAGAAGCGCATGGAAGTGAGATTTATATTTCACGAACCCATTCCTGGTCTCGATATTGAATCTCTTTCTCTCAACAAGGCACCCACGAAGCCTCCTACTGTTGCGGGAAACCCTTCCAGCAAGAAGCCCAAGCCAAACCACCCCGTCGCCGACGGTACGTATTCGTCCTTTTATTTCTAACCGTCCCTTTTACTAATTTTTCTCTGTTCAAGGGGCTACTCCTTCTGAGCTTTCGGAATCAGCATTGCAAGAGGCTCAAGAAGTAGCGGCTTCATCTTCCCTCCCGTCCGATTTGGAGGGCGTAGATAGGCAGCTTATGTCGTTGAGCGCGGATTTAAGTGACTACAATTATCGTGTTACTTATAATCTTCGCCAACGTGAAGCCGTCCTTCTCGAAATCGCCAAGCTTAAAGAAGCCCGTTTACATCTGGATGTCTCTCTCGACGATGCTGATAATAACTAATCCTTATACGCGTAAATAGTCTTAGGTTTTTCCCTTAGTAGTTTGTACTGCTACTTAGGCACTTTTCCCCAATACTATCGTCAATTTTTACGCATCTATTCTTCATCACTATCAGTTTCTAAGTGGACTTTCTCTAGTGCATAGTCGCGCTGTTTCTTGCCTAAGTCCTCGATTTCTTCTGGGCCTGCTAGAATCTTTTCTAGGCCTTCTCTAGAGACGTCTATGAGGTCTAATATATCCCCCGTCACTTCTATCTTCTCTCTGGCATAGTACGGGATCACTCTGAACGCGCCAACCTTATGTTGCCAGACGGCACCGTTCATTTCAGCAACTACGTACGACCCTCCCAGAGTCCGTCTAATTACTATCATAGGCCCTAAATATCTGGGCTTCATTTTCTTATCCAGACTATCCTCGACGGTAGTATTCCTCACTAATACTAAATCACCCGGCTGGAAGTCATAATCCTTAATGACCGCACGATTGTCGGCTTCGTAGCGTAATAAATGCTCGTACTTCTGTTGGTCAATTCTTTTTCTCATTTGATCAACGTGGACCTTATGCTTAGCTAGTGCCTGGGCACGAAATGCTATTAATTCATCGTCCGTTAGGATACCCGTCGGTGGTTTCACTAGCCAAGTGGCTTCTTTCACGTCTAAAGGTAATATTGGATGTGCTCCCGTCACCATAAAGAAAGGTGAACACCCCATTCTTCTTCTGATCGTGATTCGGTCGGCCCACATAACGTACGGTAAGAACCAGTACCACTTGTGCACGTTCTTTTCACCGAGTAATTTATATAGCATTTGCCTGACGTCCCAATGAGGTCGTTCTACAGTACCGTTAGCTTGTGAGTTGTACGGTGATATTCGAATTCCTTTGATCCCGTACTTCTCCTCAAGCCATTTAACTGCTGCTAAAAATGCTGGTCCATTATCCGTCACGAATTCTACGATACACGCCCATCGACATATAATATCTTCCCAGATCCACATGCCAATCGACCGTCCGTCTTGTTTTCTAAGTGCCCGTCCTTCCATCCAAGATGTCATCGCGCACCGTCCATGGGCAATAAATCCACACTGATTAGAAGCGGGCGTCATATGCATAACATCTGCATGTAGGGTCTGAAAAATGGACGGTGTATGAGTTATAATTGGTTTAATCTTTATCATAGTCTTCTGCCTTTCCTGACAAACGTGACAAGTTTTAATAAACCAATTAACATCCCTCTCCATTTCCGGCCACCAAAATCGCTGAATTAATAGTTGGTTAGTAGCATAAAACCCTCTATGTCCAACGTGATCATGGGCTGCAGTCAACATGTACATTCGTTTATCTTTCTCAACGTATAGACGATGTTGAGCGTTTTGCCCTCGATGATACAACCGTCCTTCGTACATGATAAAACGGTTAGCGAACCGTACAAACTGCTTGTATTCTTTCTCGTTGAGACCCTTGGGCCTATACTTCCTGTTGGCGAACCATTCAGCCATGTCAGCTATATTTCTATATGAAACACTGCAATTTCCCAAAAGCCTGTTATACATCCAGAGTGGGTTTTTCCAATACTGCCTTTTTGCAGTCTTTACGTTTTACATATCTATAGGGTGGGTAGGCATGCCAGGGATACGTATATGGGTGCTCTGGGGTGCGGGACACAGTAAATACATGTAAACAATGTCCCCCATGATGTCGGGCACTGCCTAATGGGTGCTGCTCATCATTTGGGCGCTTTTGGGCGCCTTTAGGCGCGGGAATAAATCATGCAGGGTCTCTAAATATTGATAGCAATTAGAATTGGCTTCTGCTCGTCGTTGGGGGCGGGTTTCGGGGCTGAAAAAGCGCCAGGGGGTATATATTAGTACCCACATTCCATCTGGGATGTTGGTCACCCCGTCGGGGAGGCGCGACACGCCTAACTCGAATCTGCAAACGGATGCCATGAGTCCCGACGGGGTCCTAGTTCCATTTTCGGACGCGTCCCGCGCCTTTTCGGCTCTTTTTGGATGAGCGATAAAAATAGATTCGTGTAGTTTTCGTGCTATATTCCTCTCATTACTTCCGTCCCGCCACTTCTCAATGTATATTCGTAATGTCCTTGTAAATACAAAACTAATGATATAATTTTTATTGCAAAATGTGACCTGGAAGTGGCCAAACGAATGAATGATACTTGCGTGTACCATAGGATGAGTGTTATAAATAGATTGCTGCGAAATGCCCGCCGTTTTTACCCTACCTCCAGCTTGACTTACTGCCTCCTTACTTATATACATACAGCTGTAATCAGCATAAAAATGCGAACATATCTATACCAATTTTATTGACAAATAGCCGGTGGCTGGCCCTGTAATACCCTCAAAGCTTTGATTTATAGTTATAAAAGAAAATCATCGAATATAATTATTCAACAATATGTCTACCACATTAAATCGTCGTAGACTACGCTAGCTACTCAAGTTACATATAATAAAGTAGGGGGAACAGCGGCAGTACTAGCTGCCCGCTCGTTCACCCTGCCGGTCCCACCTCAGCCTTCTTCTCCACCATCCCCTCGTGCCCTCACATTCACACCCCGGTTGCTGTTGCGGCGGACTCTGAGCTGGCGAACGTCCGAGAGTGTTGAATTAGCCGGGAGACGGAGCTACGTGGTTGTCGAGGACGAGAACTGTCCGAGCCTCCACCTATCGCCTGACCTTCATCGACATCGACTACGCACCGCGGCCCACACATGACGGACTACAGGTGGGAAGACGTCGGCACCGGAGCAAAGGGAATGGCCAGGGATGAGTGGGTGTCCAAAGGGAGGGGGTGGGCTGAGCTACCAACGAACGCGAAAGCCGTTGCACTCGCGTTCGTTTCCCTGGTCCGCGTCAGCTCTGCCTCTGGCCATCGCAAGCGGGGCGCGAGCGTGGTGGGGTGGAGCAGTGCGACTCGCAGTCGGACGACGCGCGACTGCGAGATCACAGGGATAGCGAGGGGGTACGGGCAGCACAAGGGAAAACGACGACCGTCGGCGTTGACCACCGATGGAGGGGCAGCAAGAATGCGAGGGGGACAAGGCAGCCCCATTAGCCCGCCGTTGCTACCCCGCCGCCGTCGATGTATCCAAGTAAGAGCAGCACCAGTGGTGCTGCTCCTGCCCTTGCTAACCCTGCAGTGCAGCCGCTGTGTCTGAGGCACATGCTGCTGTTCTTCCAACAGCTACCGGCGCCGCACAACCACTCCTCCATCCACCCCACCGCCCACTTCACCGCCCTTGCCGCCACCGCCCTCTCGTCACCCAAGCCATCGTAACCCGCATCTCGCTGGTACTCGTTACCACCCGCTGTTCCGGCGACCGTCGACGTACGCATGCGAAAGTTGAGGGAGGCAGCCCGTGCCTTTGCTCCCCCAGTTGGGCGTGGGGGTTGGTATTGGAGGTGGGAAAGGGGTGGTGCCGGTGACGACGCCGGTCGCTCTGCATCTCGGAAACGGGGTGTGGCGGGTCGTGGCTGAATGGTGACGAAAGGAGTGGCATGAAGGGAAGGCGTTGGCGGCGTAAACTGCGTGGAATTGCGACTGGGCTTGGTGTGGTCGAAGGTGCTGCGGATTCGTAAGGTGGGGAGGAACGGGTGATGATGGCGTGCTTTGAAAGCGCCGGCCCACATGCGTAAGGCGAGGGGCACGCGACGCCCAATGAGGCCAAGAGGGAGCGAGGTGGAGAGGGGCAGAGGTGGTGGTGGTGGTGAGAGAAGGAGAAATCAACATCAACGTTGTTGATCGAAGGCGTGTGATTGGCTGACGCAGTCGGGCCGCGTTGACTCCGATCCGTCTTCAACATCTCGAACATCGTCTCGCTCATCCCAATATTCACTCTAGACTCCGGAGATCGGCGGTATATACTGTATATGTAGTTTAGAAATAATATCTAGCCTCAAATAAATAATTGATAAAGAGTACCATTTATTAAATTGATTGTGTATCGAATGTTTGAAAACGTCGAGGAATTTCTTTGATCATTCATGCCTAAAAGCTATGAACTAGAGGTTAGGAAAGTTTACAATGTATTTTAGCCACGTAAAGTATCTAGAAGTTTTCAAAACAATGCATATTCTCTCTTCAATACTTTTCCTTGAGGCTAATGATGCCTGAAGCACCTGAATACCATACCGTTAAACACACTGTTTGACCGAAATCACCACGCTCAGAGGCGCATGTTCGTATCATACCGAAAGAAATCACATTGGCCACCGGACACACGAAAATGAATTTTTAAGTTAGCTTTTAATACATGACACTATTTATTTCTACACGTAGGGTTTGTTTTACCATCGTCCGAGACGTCTTCGACAATGACTAGCCTTGACGGATTGCCCGGTCCGTTCGAGGCAGCCAATCATATCGATCACCGAAAACGCCGAACGCGAGATCAACCGCCATCAACACTGGTTGATCTTGCTCTCCACCACCATTTCCTACATCCCCTCGCTCCCTCCTAGCCCACCCCGCCCCTCAAGGCTTCAATAACTTGTTTAGTAAGTGATATTATAGATTTCTATTGCTATATTACTTATTTTTCTTATCTCACAGGTATTTTAATGCACGAACAACTTCGTGCCGCGCGTCGCGAGCCCCCCCTCACGTCGAGGGCTGTGGGCCGACGTTCCAACGAATTCAGGTGGGAATAGGGTGGAGGATAACGAGGGGAGACCCTGGAGAGGGAGACCCGCCCGGTACGTCGCAAGGCGAGTCGAAATACGACTCGCCTCGCTTTCCTTCCTCCTCCGCACGCCCCCAGCTCATTCGCTCGCGGTAGGCTGGTTCGGAGCCCTCTGCCGCTGCCTATCTCGATACCGACCCCACCTACGATGCCACCTCTCCAGGCCGCCATCGCCTTCCGCGTCCACGAAACACCCAAGGTCAGCAGAGCAGCAGCACGACCGCTGCTGCTCCTATGACACGAGTATTGTACCCCGACCAGCACAAGAAGCAGCAGCATCACCGCTGCTGCTTCTGCGACACCAATGCCCGACGAGTGAGCAGTGGTAGCAATACCGCTGCTCCCTTTTCAGGGTGACGAGGACGGGATGGCGAGGAGGCAACCAATGTTTACCTCCTCTCACTCGATGCGTCGCACCTCTTCCTCGCGTTCGCGTTCGTGACCAACGCCGTCACTCGTCCGCTACGCCTCCGCCTTCCTCGTACCGCGACGTCCCCACCACTCGAGACCCACCTGCTCGCTCCCTCCTCCCCTCGCAATTCGCCCCACTCCAAAGGCAGACATGAACTGCGAAGAACAAACACGAATACAACGACGTTCGCGTTCGAACCCTTCCATCCCCCCACCCTCTCTCTCACTGCCCATTGTCCACAGCCCCACCTGACGGCATCTCTCAGCCCGCAGTCCACGTCACGCGTGAGTTGCGATGGTAGGGAGATGACGTGTGGGATAGGACGAAATGAAGCACAAGCTGCAGCGTCCAACTTGAATGCTGCGGCAAGTGTGAAGGGAGTGGGTTGGAGGATGGCGCCGCCATGGATTCGCCGCCGACTCCCACCATACGATCCGCACACACCATGAGTGAGTACCTCGGGAGTTGACGGTGCGAATGCGACGGTTGCGGAGAGATATTGGTGTGAGATGAGAGCCGGGGGTCTGCTTCTCGGGTCAGTGGGGGTAAGTATTGACCAGCTATGTAGTCTTACCGCTGTGTAATAGTAGAATATTCACGAATATAATTCGATCTTTGCATTTACCTGCACAAATAAGGCTTGAGGGAATAGCTGGGCCATCCAGTAGGTATTTATCCGTAAATTTGGTATGAATAGGTTCGCATTCTCAAGCTGATTACGGTTGTGTCTACACAAGTGAAGGGAAAGGTGAACTGAGCTCAGGATAGGGAAAAAACGGCGGGTATGTCGTAGAAATCTATTTATAACACTCATCCCGGAGCCGGTGGGTAACATTCAGCTGTTTGACCACTTCCAGTGCACATTTCGCAATAAAAACTATATCATTAGGTTCGTATTTACAAGGCCACTACAAATATGTATTGAGAAGTGAAGGGAAAGAGAAAATAAAGAGAATATAGCACGAAAACTGAGCAAATCTATTTTTATCGTTCATCCAAAAAGAGCCGAAAAGGCGCGGGACGCGTCCGAAAATGGAACTAGGACCCCGTCGGGACTCATGGCATCCGTTTGCAGATTCGAGTTAGGCGTGTCGCGCCTCCCCGACGGGGTGACCAACATCCCAGATGGAATGTGGGTACTAATATATACCCCCTGGCGCTTTTTCAGCCCCGAAACCCGCCCCCAACGACGAGCAGAAGCCAATTTTAATTGCTATCAATATTTAGAGACCCTGCATGATTTATTCCCGCGCCTAAAGGCGCCCAAAAGCGCCCAAATGATGAGCAGCACCCATTAGGCAGTGCCCGACATCATGGAGGCCATTGTTTACATATATTTACTATGCCCCGCACCCCAGGGCACCCATATACGTATCCCAGCAGGCCTAGCTACCCTATAGATGCATAATACATAGCTGACTGCCTTTTGGCAGTATTGGAAAAACCCACTCTGGATGTATAACCGGGTTTTGGGATATTGCAGTGTTTCATATATAATCGTAGCTGCTACAGGTGAACCATTTCTGAACTGCCGGTATTCTACCGTCCTGTTGAATAGCACTTGCTGTCCGGTGCTTTTCAGGGTACGGTCCTTTCTGCTGAAGTTTATCATTATCTGGTAATGCCAATACGTTAACTAATTGTTGTACGGCGTCACATCGTTCCGATCCTAGAGCTGCTTGATTATTAGCTAAATAGTTCTCTAAATGGATCTTTTCTTGTATCCTGAATGAATCGGCTTCCTCTAGTTCCTGTTTGAAACACGAAGTTGACTTGGCCACTCTGTCGAACCGTCCACGATCTTCCTCTATAAGATGGGCAAATTCTAGGATCGGTAAGGGACGGGTCGCACTGTTATCAGCCAAAGTGATACGTGGGCCTACTCCTGCTTGCAAGAAGGTCTCAGAGACTAATTGCTGCATGAATCCCTTACGATTGTCGATCTTATCTGCGAAGTCATTAATAGATTTGATCGGTGGCTCCGTCGGATCAGCAATAGTTATTTTAAAACGTCCCGTCAATTCGTCTTCATCTTCAGGGTCCGAGTCCGTCTCCGTTTCCGATACTTCGGGATCGGCGGGTTGCCTATGACGTCTAGACAAACCGTCAGGGCCAAAGGTTTTCCCTGCTTTATGACGCAACTCGAAGTGATACATGCCGATCTGTTCTATCCATCGGTTTATGACCGCATTAGGCATCATGTCCGGATTGTGCAACATTCCCCCGATGAACTGGGCGTCTGTTTCCACAATTAATTTCCTGACGCCTATCAACCATTTCTTATTAGCTTCTAAAGCTTTCTTCAATCCGAAGAGCTCCCTCTTTGGTTGAGAATAACGAGCTTCTTGTTCATTCAAGGTTATCGAGCCGAATTTTGCATAATAATGCTTCTTCGGGTCGTCCTTGTCCTCTTGGTAGATATAATACCCTACGGCAATGTAAGAAGTATCTACCGCAAGTACTACGGCTCCCTGTCCTTCATAATCTATTGGCTTTAATGAATAAGAGTTACGAACACCCTCTTTTAACATAGCCATACTCTTTTCTTGGTCAGGGCCCCATTCAAACGGAGTATCTTTGCGTGTTAATTTCTGTAGGTGACGGGCTCTTAGTGCATAGTTGGAAATATAACACCGAAGAACGCCTGCCGTTCCTAGGAACGCCCGTACGTCCGATAAATCTTTGCACGGTCCCCAATCCTCAATTATCTTAACACGATCGGTAGTGGGTTTCCGCCCGTTAGGTGTACATTGATGTCCTACCACGGTGATCTCTTCTGCACATAGGAGTGACTTAGTGCCAGAGAAGGTTCCCCCACAATATTTCATCCGTTGAATTATTCTGTTGACGTTCTGCATGTGTTCCCAGATAAAACGCCTGATCCCGTCATTTTCTGGTATCGTTTCACATGTACCGTCCGCTTTTTCATATCTAGTAGCTGGGCCTCGTACGGGCACATCATCTATATAAGGCATCGTATATTCCGGTATTTCTGCCTGTAAAATGAAATTTACATCATCATGAAATATAGGTACGGAGTTCGTCCAACCCATCGGTAAAGTCACTAGTCTCATGGCACCGTACAGTGTCTGGAAGGTAGTGAGATCCCTGCTGGCCTCGTCTAATATTCTTTCATCATATCCGACGTATAAATCGAACATTCCACCGCATGCCCGTCCGGCGAAATGGGTAGCTAAATCTTCAGTTGCTGGGGGAACCCCTGAATGAGCAATAGTTACTGCATTCAATGGTTCTAGACTGTGTACTAGTCTGAGACTCTTACCGTCCTTCTTGAGTACGGTAAACCACTTAGACCGGTACGACGAGTTCGATGCTTGATAGACACCCGAGTCCCTCTTGGACTTGATAATCCTACAAACCTCATCGTACAGTCCCGGCGGAATAGGAATATTTTTATATACCCAAGGTGTGTGTTCGACGGTGGGTATCACTACAGGAGGAAAGAAATCTTCCCGAAACGTGCCCCGTTCTGAGTCTTCCCATGCAAAAGCTCCATTCTGGTTCATCATAATATTGTGGACTAATTTCCTTTCTTCTGGTAAAAGAAAATCGCCTTCATGTACTTTATCAAACGCTTTCTGTCTGGCTTCGGTGTACCGTCCAGTTGGTACAAAATCCGTTGGGTTCGGATTTAATTCCGGCATGTCCTCTAAGGGATCGCCTTTAATTTCCCTAATTATTCTAAATTTCTCTGGTAGTTCCGCGTACACTGGACGGACTTTCTGTGCTACTGGCTTATACTTCTTTCCTAAGAATACCGACGCAGACGGTTCACTAGGAAGCGAGGCTGCTGTCTGCTGGAAGTATGCTTGGGCTTTATTTCTATCTGATTCTTCAATGCCATCTTCTTGTAGGGCTTGGGATAAATATGCATCCCGTACTCCCGTATCTGTAAATTTCTGTCCTTTCGGTTGTGCATAACTAATCAAATTAATCGTCTGTGTTTCTTCATTAAGCTCAAACACCACAGCTACCTCTCCTTGATCTGGGATCAATTCCTCAAGGCCGTCTAAAAAGATTGAGCTTTTTGTCGCTGGAGAACATCAGGACTTTCACCCCGACGGTACGTTGGAAGTACTGCTCTCCGTTCACTATTTGGATCCGAGATCACGATCCGTTGGTCGCCATCATCGGTATTTTGTACCGTACTACTAGTCAACACGTCGAACGGTCGTCCCAATAATACTCGGTACGGTGGGTTCTTAATGATGTGTACTTGTAAGTACACCGTCACTCCCCCGAACGAAAATGGTACATTTTCCGCTAATCCCAGTGTCTTCTCAACCGAGCCATTTGCACTTTGCATGTTAATAGTGACGTTTGGGTTCCAAGTTAAACCGATTTCAATAGCTACGGCCTCAGACATAGAAACAATCTGTGAGCCGCTATCTACGATCGATTCTTCTTGTCCTATATGATTTATTTTAGGATATAAGGAACGCAGGGCATAAGTATCCCTTGCGACGTATACCTCCTTTGGAACTGCACCGTCATGCGTTTGGGCAAATTGCAAGTACGGGTCTGATGCGACTCGTAAATCAGGCTGAAGGTTCTGATCGTTGAGAATCCCGGCTAACATGAAGTTAGATACGGGTAATTGATCGACCGTCAAACCTGTCTCTATCTCTCTCGTCCTAGCATCGGCCTCTAGTATTTCCTCCATGAAGACTTGTTTTCTGGCTTTAGTGACATTTTTCTTAAATGCCTCCCGGATGCCGGGTGCATTGCCCAACAAGTTCTTTAATGGTATGGCTACCGAAAGGTCCATGATTTCATCTAGGACTTTACTAGACTCTGCGTTTTCCTCGACGGGTGCCTTAGTTTTATATGCTGGACCGTCCTTAGGTGCCTCGTTCGTGGCCGGTCGCGGCTCACTAGTACGGGTCACAGTCTTCAACGGTGGGACATCTACATAAGGCAACTCCCTCGGCTTTACTACTGCTTTTGGCAAGGTTTTAGCCTTAACAGTACGCTCTTTTTCTTTGCTCTTTCGCGACGAAACCGGCGGTCCTCTTGGTACCGGCTCTTCTTCAACTTCTTCTTCCTGTTCTTCTTCAGTCTCTTCGCTATCTCCTTCATCAGCTGATTCTTGGGGTATTTCTGTTTTCTTGATAAACCTGACACTTTTACAGTTCTCCAGGGGCTTTGCTTTAGTCGACTTATCCACCGGTTTAGTAGAGGAAGTCGCTGCCCCTTTCCTCGAACTTATTGAAAATTTGACTGGTCGGCAGCGTATCCCCCTTCTGACCTGGAGAAATCATTCCGACTCATTACTCTATCCAGAGTCTCCCGTCCATAATTTTGTGCCATGGTCGCTAACTGTCTAGCTACCTCTGTATCGTTTATGAGCTGATCGTAAGTCTGGGTGAAGTAGACGTCGTGCTCATAATCGGCATCTTGGAAAAACCCGGCTTGTGACTGGCCAGTTTTTGCTGGAGGTTGCCTCTTATTCTTTGCTTCAACGACTTCTCTCATAGTCTTATTACCATCTCGAGGTACGAAATCTCCCGTTGGTAGCCTTATCTGATTCTGCTCGTTACGCGTTATCCAGCCTTGCCCGAGATGCTTATTTGCATGTGGACAGTCAAGGATTTGATGACCCGTCTCTCTGCAATAGAAACAGATGTTTCCGGCCGCGTCCCGTCCTACATAAACATTCCTATTATAGCCCGTCGGATTGTACGGTGCACTCGCCATAGGCAAAGGTGCTGGTGCGTTCTTTAGCGTATTGACAGCGGTCAGGAGCTGTTCTAATGTTTTCGAAATGGTCTGACTCTGCTGACTCTGAAGCCGTACGGTATCTTGTAACAATGCCATGTCTTCTTCTAATTTTGGATTCTGGCTATCGTGTCCTTTGTCCCGTACTAAGGTTCTAGAGAAAGTAGACCCTTCATCCACATTATATCTGCTGGTTGACCCATGCGCACGTTCGGCTATTACTATCGCGGTCTCGATTACTTCATTTAAGGTGAATCGATCCTCGTTTCTGTAGTTAACCGTCGCTGCTGCTGGGGCCGCCGCTACCTTATCATGAATGAGATCCAGTCTATTCTCTATTCTGTTGACGAAGTCTGGATGTAAGCACGAATAGAACTTAATTACTAACTCCCTATTCGAGAGTAGCTTAGGTTCTGCTTGCAACTTTGCTGCTTCTGCACAGAATGATCGCTTGAGACTGAGTAGCTCATCTAGATTATTTTCTCTTATCCCGTTTCTGCCCCCTTTAGCTTTTAAGATCTTTTCCAGTCTTTCCAACGATCCCGTCTCCAAAGCTGCTGCTTCTGGATAACTCCTAACAATTTCCTTTTTATAGTCTGCCCATTTCCCAAGCTCGTAGGACGGGAACGCTTTCCATTCTGACTCTGTTACAGCCGACGCGTACTTTCCAAGAGTTTCAACCTTTGTCTTCTCACTAGTGATATTGTGAGTAGCAAACAAGTCCTCCACTCTATTTATGAATCGTAATAATTCGGACGGTTGCTCATCATCAAACTTCGGCGCGTCCCTCGATCCGGGAATTGGCATAGGCATGATTGTCTGAGGTTGTACGGGTAAATTGGTAGAAATATTGGTATTATTCGGTACGTCTGGGGTAACTGGATTGGTAGTAGCCACGGTTGTTGCTAAGACTGGTACGGTACTAGATGATGCCCTTGGTGATTCCTCAGGTCCTTCGCTAATCCGTTGTCTCTGACTTTCAACACTGGCCGATACGCGTGCCCTGTAACGTTCTTCTGTGGGGTTATTGTTACTAATAGATTTGGCCTTAGGCTTCGATCTACTAACGCTCGGAAGTTTATCTTGGTAGGGAAGGGTTGCTCCACTGGAATTATTCGTCCCCCTAGATGTAGACGGTTGATTAAACTCCACTGGTGCTGGCTCCGTCCGCTTCTTTTTACCTCTTCCTCTGTCTGCTATGTTTAATAAAAGGACGGTTACCCGTGTCTTTTAAAATAGTAGCTTTCTGTAACCGTCAATTGTACGGTTGTGATTTTTCAGCTTTCCGATATAGACAGAAAGATCAAAGGTTTGATCTGGAATTTAACCCCCCCTCGCGGTGGGCTCCAGATAAGATGGTTGCTGCGGGGTAGTTCTGAATACTAGCTAGACCACAATAGATAAACACTTCAATAATGAACTGAAAATCCCTACTATACGTCCCCAATGGTCTCAGTCAATATTCAAATCTAACACTCTTAATTGTCTAGCAGTAATCACCCAATCAAATATTTGACTAGTCGTCTCTGGGAGGGACAGTAATTTTACAATACCCTGATCAAAGCCGATGATTCCTGTCAATCTCGTGAACTGAAGGGACGCGTACACAGTATAAGTGCGACGACCCAAAGAAAGGTTGTATATTGGTTTGAGAAATAGAATGATATTTTTGGTGTAGAGTCCCGTACTCTGTGTTAACGTGAAAATGTCGACTAACGACGTATACTCGATAATCGGTGTGTTACCGAAACGCAAGTACTCTTAGGTTACCGAAACCTATCAACTAAAATAAACTCTTCAATGTCCCGGATAGTCTACAATTACCGAAATTGTCCCTATCACAGTCCAGGTCTTTGACAACACCGTACTACCGAAGTACGGTTTAATGTGCTGCCAAATCGGAGGGCCACCGGAGCCTTATTCTAGTCAACAATATGACGGTGAACAAGATCTTCGTTTCAAGTCTTAGAACCGTTATCTAAATACTCTCACTCTGATCACAAAGGTGAAATTCTTTCAAGTCAAATACTATTCAAAATTCCTCGAAGACAAGTCAACACGTTGAAGTCACTTAGGCAGTTCGTATGAACCGTCCAAATATAATTTCGTGGGTGGTAAATTGCTTGTTATTGCGCTACAAACGTCTACTAACTTTATACTACGCGATACTAATTTTACATGTGTTATTTCGGAGCACCGTCCTTTTACAAACCTCCGGTCCCATGCGAGTACTGGTATCTTACTAAGTCGTGAACCGGATTTAACTGTGCAAAAGAGGAGTTATTGGTACGCGTCCCCGTTAGGTCTGAGTCCCGTAACTCCTTTATGCAATAATACCGTCCTTTGATGGAACCGTACCGTGTGGAACAGTCCATATGCTCTCTGGTTAACTTGTTTCATCAATATCTCCGGGTGCCTACAACCGAAAGGAGAAATATCTCCGTGGATTTATTAATTCCCGTCCCCGTTTGTAGAACTCCCCATTAATCCCTTATACCGTGTATCAATGTACGGTACGTTCAGCATGGCATTCCTGTCTGGTGTTCTAAGTCTCCCGCATGTTGACTTGTTCACGCGCTACACTCTTTGCTAAATATAGGTATGCCCCGTCGGTGAAGTCGGAGGTACCGTACATAGCTCAAATTGGACTTATCTCCGTTCTTCGGTTCTTTCAAGGGTTCTGCGAATCTCTTCAGTAAGTACGGGAATACCCGCGACTCGTGTTCTGACTTCTCGGGCCCGTTTCCCGTCTTATTCGGATCGTGCCGAGACGGCATGCGATAACAAAGGCAATCACTGCATCGTTTTGGTTCACAATGAGCGCTAAAGACCCGCGCTTATCTGTAGTGGGTGCTCGGGTTGGCTCGCGTTCGTAGCACCGTCCATTAATGTATTCACCGTACGTTTTGTAGTACCGTAGTTATGAATACTATTATTTTATCACAGTGTCCCGTCGCGTACAATAGTTTTCTTTAGTCTATGCTCTGCGTGTACTGTCCGGGACGTTCAATATACTTCATTTCTATCTAAGTTTGAGAGAGAAGAGTTCGTAAAATCGAAAAATTCAGGGCTGGACCAAGGGCCGTCCCTTCAACAGTTATATCTAAAAATAGATAATCATGTGACATGTGACATTTAGACTTTTAAGTGTGTTTGAACAGCATATCCAACATGTTTGAAGTGCTTTAAATGCTAAATTGATCAATCAATGCTTTAAATAGAAGCAATTTCCAAAAGTGATCAGATGTGGCTGTGCTACTAACAAAAGTTGTACTTCTCATCAGGGCAATTCTAAATCTGTTTAAATTATAACTGTATCTTCTTTCCTTATTAAGATATAAGCTCCATCAAAATCGTTATCAGGCTTTTTGAAATCAGATTTGGCAGATGAGAAAATTTCCCAAAAAGGAAAGAGTATCTCAAAAGAAAGTAATATATTTTTAGATTTTTTTAGCATTTAAATCATATCAATATTCGCTTTCCTGACTGAGATATAAGCAAAACAAGATTGTTTCTAAAAATAGCTGATATGACCATAAATGGAAATAGTTCCTAATTGGGAAATTCAGGGTTAGCTAAAAATAGAAATGGTTCCAAAATGTTTTAGAGCCATAGTTTCAAAATAGACACACTTCTAAAAATAGACCTTTTCTAAAAATAGAAACATCAAAAATATTTTCAGTCTAAAAATAGAAATACTTCTAAAATAAGATTTCAGGGTTTAGATCTAAATAAAGTAGGTATAAGCTACTGTTTTTTTTAATACTTATCTGTATTATAATTTAATGTTTATTTACTAGAAAAAATCTACTTCACAATACAAGTCTGTTAAAATGTCACTAGACTATAATGAGCTTAGTTTTTACTTGCTTGCAATTATTTAGATATTAGAAAATGCAAAAAATTCAGATCTACAAGATAGTATTTATTGATATAAATGCTAGTATAGGCTGTAATCAAAAAAATGCTATAGCTTTTACATATATATATATTATTTGCTTTGATTTAGATTGCTTCTTGTGCGTTGGGTCAGGTAGACCTGTGCCTAAAGAAATGACATTACAGCATATTTATAGCTATCCTGGAAAAGACCCAGGAATTTTTTTATTTTGGAGGACCCCTGCCACCAGAATATATTTCTAAAATACAAAACTTTGCCAAGACGTCACAAAAAACATTTGATTTTGTTTTCTATAAAATTTATTTTTTGAAGAATATTTATTATTAGAAAACATTTTTCACAAAAGACCCCTGCCACCACCTGTCAAAGAAACATTATACTAAACCCTAAAAAACATTTTAAAAATCTGAAGATTATTCTTGGAAAAAATTGTTCTCAGAAATGTTTTCAGCCTTCCTTTAGATTGTATTTCCTATCAGGAATTAATCAACCTAAGAGGTTAGATCTGGGGGGTCAGATGCAAAGTTAGACGACCTTGCTGTTCAACTGTTCCATAATAAGCATTTGTTTTACCATACAAGCCTGGAGAGTCATTGCCAACACCCAATACATGTTTAATAAAGGTTTCACACATAAAATGAAAGAATCTTGCAGCTGCTACAGGGTTTTGAGCAACAAGGCGATAAGCTTCATCTGGTAGACAAATCTCAGGTTTGAACTCAATATCCTTATCAGCAAAATAAAGACAGATTGGATGTTTACTATCTGCAGGAGAAAGTGTAATAAACCAAGAAGGAGCACCTATATAGGAAATCAAAGACCATATTTCATTGCGCATAGACTTTTTACCTGCTAAAGAACCTTCAACATGACCGCCAATTGTATCCAAGTCTTGTATGACTTTACTTGGTCAGAGGCCATTGCTGCGCATGGCAAAAACAAGTTCTTACTTTGGGGTGAGGCAGTGCCTGAAGACTTACACTGTTATTAAATAAATACATATTAAATATGTAAATAATATGTAGTCCGCTCAAATCTGAACCGATTGGGATGTTCTTATACTCAAAAAAAGCAGAAAAATGAGGCGGTTCTAACAAGCCAGGAGGCGAGGAGCGAAGCTCCGAGCTGACGAGCAAAGTTGTACTAGAGACTTTGGACGAGAATGGCCGCGACGTAGACCAACGTTTCGTCTGTTAAAGAGAACTCATCAGGCGGCGGGGTGGTCTTTTACCACCAAGCGGAACATTACGTAATCGTCCGTTTTTGGGAATCACGGGATCGCGTCTGTGCGCCCTCAGAGTCGCGGAATCCGCAATGGAACTCGACGCGTTTTGTTTACTCTCGAGGCCTTTTTGGGTCCTAACCCCTCAAAGGTAGGGTACTAGATTGTCTACCATTGGTTGTAGGTTGTTAGGCTGATAGGAAGTTGAAATTTATCTTTATTCAATTCATTCTTGGGGTGACTCTGCTGCAGGCAGCTGAAAGGTGATTTAAAAATCACATATCACCGGTCTCAAATGTGTAGAATGAAGTCAAATAAAATTTTCCATATCTCAAAAGGGAATGACTGATTTTAAAACCGGATTTTATTTTCAAAAATTGAAATTTTTTACATCTACTCGAAGGATCAGCTGCATACGGTGGTCCCGGTAGGGACCGCCGGCAGCTGATTCGAGAGTAGGTGTAAAAAAACGGGTTCAAACGGTCATTGCTTGTTCAGCTTGGTAAGCCTCGATTGTCTCACGATTGATTTTATTCAACCGGTCACTCAAAGCCTCTGGCTTTTTAAAGGATGCAAGGAAGCGGTCATCGGGTTTTCCAAGCCCAGTTTCCTCCCAAGCATCACGCAGAGTTTTCCATATGGGACCAAAGTCTACAGAGTCCCATAGTGGATTGTGAATGAGTTTCAGGACATATAGCCGGCCCTTGTTCTCCCATTCAGGAATAGGAGTACAAGGGGTGAGCGCTTTTGGGCGCTCGTCGGCATATGACACACCTGAAAAGACTGACCGAAGCCATTTCCCCGGGTATCCTCGGGCTCGTAGACGAGACGATAACATCTTGACTATCTTTTTGAAGTCCTCTTCTTTAGAAGATAGTCTGACGTAGCAAATGAGTTCACCTTTCACCCAAGACCTTTTGGATGTGTCAGAGTGACAAGATTTCCAGGGAATATAAAGGTAGGCATTTAGGGCCTTCTGGAAGACGCGCTCCAAGAGGCTTCGGTGATGCACACCGGCACCCGACTCCGCCGACTCTTTGTCACCATGCTGCTCTTCTGTGAGGTGTCCCAGCCTGATCTGCTCTGGGCTGAATTCAGGGAACCAATCTGCGACGACCTCAAACATCGGCTGCGTGTCATGGGTGTTGAAAACCTGGCCGAGGAATTTGTCTATGACTATGGTCTCTTTCTCCTTCACCAGCTCTTGCAGAACTCAGGTCAATCCCTCGAAAATTGGCCGACAATGCCCCGGCATCAGCAGAACTGGGCTGCGCTCACCATCAATCCCCTTATCGCAGAGCAGCTGAACTATGACACCGACGCCTTGCGAGCCGATCTTGAAATCCGTCTAGAGCAGATGAACGACGACCAAAATTCAGCTTATGACCAAATAGTGGCCTCTGTGGAGAACACCGACGGCGGCCTCTTTTTTCTCAATGGGTCTGGTGGTACTGGCAAGACATTTGTGTACAATACAGTGTGCGCAAAGCTACGCAGTGATCAAAACGTCGTCCTGTGTGTGTCGAGGCCATTGCTGCGCATGGCAAAAACAAGTTCTTACTTTGGGGTGAGGCAGTGCCTGAAGACTTACACTGTTATTAAATAAATACATATTAAATATGTAAATAATATGTAGTCCGCTCAAATCTGAACCGATTGGGATGATCTTATACTCAAAAAAAGCAGAAAAATGAGGCGGTTCTAACAAGCCTAAGGCCCTGATTTTTACGATTTTTTTGATACCAAGATCATAAAAATTGGCCCAGTAATGGCTGAGATACAGAAACCATGCAGGGTCACTATAGCAGTGGGAGAATTTCCAACCATTGCGTTAGAAACCATTTCTGCCTGCTATGCAGGCCGGAAAACAAGTTCTTTTACTACGTAAGAACTTGTAATAGCATAGTTTTTCCTCTTGAGTTTCAGGTTTTACACGCTCACCAAGAGAAAGGCGCTTGCTAATATTAGATAACACTGAATGATTAAGATTTAATAGGCGATTAGCCATTTCAGAAAAATAAGATCTCTGTACTACTAATCTTCCTTGACTTGTGCTTTGAGAAATCTGTTCATGATTAAATGCAATCAAAGGAAAATTGGGATCAGTTTGAAACCTTTTATCATGATACATTAACAGATGTCTTTTCTGGACCAAAGGTGAATGAATTTTGTTCATTATTGATTGACCTATACCACCATGACCATATGGAAAAAGCCATGGAAGCAAAGAAGGAAACAACTGAGGATTTTTAAATATTGAGCAAGGTTTTTCAGAATGGCCAGCAAATAAAATTTTTCCATTGCTCATAAGATGTTCCAAAGCTTTAGCCTTTATTACAAGTTCTTACGTAGTAAAAGAACTTGTTTTCCGGCCTGCATAGCAGGCAGAAATGGTTTCTAACGCAATGGTTGGAAATTCTCCCACTGCTATAGTGACCCTGCATGGTTTCTGTATCTCAGCCATTACTGGGCCAATTTTTATGATCTTGGTATCAAAAAATTCGTAAAAATCAGGGCTTTCATGTGGCATGTGTATCCAGGGTCAATTAGGTCATGTGACCTGCTCACACGACCCAAAAAGCGCAAATTTGTGTAAATTTACACTTGAAATGGATTTCAGTGAGCTAGATAGGCTAAAATGTGTGGCCCAGACCAGTCTAAAATAATGTACAAATATTTACATATGTTTTGCAATGATGTCATGGTGTCCAAATCAGGCAAACAGTCAGCTCAACTTGGTGAAAATCCGAAAATTGGTGTTAAACTGACTGGATAACCCACAAAAGGCACACCAAACATTGCAAAACATGACCAAATAACATGAAAATAATGTTTTAGAAGCTTACATAATCAAACTCACAGCAGGACTTTGTGCAAATCCCTTGAAATCAGTTGAGGCACCAAGTTAGACCAAAATATTCTCAGGGATATGTCATGTGATATGTGTGCACAGACCATCTCTTAGGTGAAAAAAACATTATCAGTATTTTTATTTCATTTTAATGCCTTTAAAATCTCTCAATATAGCTTATTTACTGTGTTTTCAACAATATTCCGCATTTGGTATGTCACATCAAGATGTGACAATACGCATGTGACACTATCTTTTAGCCCTGATTTTTCTAATAATTACACACTTTGTTTCAAGGCAATCCGATAAAAACTAAGCAACGTATAAATTAATCTTATTACAAGTTTCTTATTGTAGTCTAATAATTAATCTTGTTACAAGTTCTTACGTAGTAAAAGAACTTGTTTTCCGGCCTGCATAGCAGGCAGAAATGGTTTCTAACGCAATGGTTGGAAATTCTCCCACTGCTATAGTGACCCTGCATGGTTTCTGTATCTCAGCCATTACTGGGCCAATTTTGATGATCTTGGTATCAAAAAAATCGTAAAAATCAGGGCCTTAGGCTTGTTAGAACCGCCTCATTTTTCTGCTTTTTTTGAGTATAAGATCATCCCAATAGCTTCAGATTTGAGCGGACTATGCATTATTTACTTATTTAACCTTTATTTATAGTCGGACTCACCTTGAAAGTAAGAACTTGTTTTTGCCATGCGCAGCAATGGCCTCTGACCAAGTAGTATCAATAGAAAGCTCTGAAAACTCTTGTCCTGTAAGACCTTGAACAGTAAATGAGCAAGGACCTGATTCTACACCATCTTCTTCTTCATTATCATGTACACTAGTGGCTTCTGGATCTTTATTTATAATAGACTCCCTATAGTCAATAACAACAGGACAGTCACTTTCAGGATATTGCATTAAGTTGTCTTTTGAGATTCCAACATCAGAATAATCAGCATGATTTAATTTAAGCCAGTTTAAAGCATTAGCTACATGATTGCGACGGACAAGTAAAGGAGTGCGTTTAATATCATCTTTGGTGGGTCTGCAAGGTCCAGTAAAAATAAATGCAAGAACTTCATCAAGCTCTTTTACTGGAGGTGGTAAAACATCATATATTTTTGGGACTGGATTTTGAAAGGTAATAGCATTGGCTCTCATTTTATATCTGCCTGATGCCACTTTGACTATGCATCTGTTGTGTCTTACACGTGCAATTAAAAGCTTTTCTACATAAGTCAGATTTTTAAGCACATCTGGTACTTCACCAATCCAAAAACCTGAAGCTAAAGCAAATGAAGGTATTTTGTTTTTCTTTAAACTAGCACAACAGGTTTTACATGCATGAGTACATTTTGAATCAATAATTGGACCAGTAATATCAGAAATAGGATCTTCAGGAGTTTTTCTTTCTTTGCGAGTAATACCTGGGTTTATTAATATCTTTAGTCTATCTTTTATTTCACTTAAGGGTATTAGATTTCTAAATGGTGTTAATTTTCCACAAACTGCACAGCCTGCTTCTACAAATTGAGAAGGACTTGTATCTTGTATAAAGCCTGAAATGATTTTATGAAGAAGACTTTTAGATGGTGGCTGAGGAGGAAATACTTTATTTCTTTCTTCAGACTGAGATATATCTTTCTCTTTCTTCTGACTTGGTCAGAGGCCATTGCTACGCATGGCAAAAACAAGTTCTTACTTTCAAGGTGAGTCCGACTATAAATAAAGGTTAAATAAGTAAATAATGCATAGTCCGCTCAAATCTGAAGCTATTGGGATGATCTTATACTCAAAAAAAGCAGAAAAATGAGGCGGTTCTAACAAGCCTAAGGCCCTGATTTTTACGATTTTTTTGATACCAAGATCATCAAAATTGGCCCAGTAATGGCTGAGATACAGAAACCATGCAGGGTCACTATATGTGTAACAAACCTCTAGTAAGGTACGTCACTACGTGGGGAGTTAACGCCTAAGACGATCTGGCGGGCTTTGGTGAGTAGACCTAGGAGTAATCCTTCAGTCTGAGAGCGAACAGAGAAGCTGAGATCGATCGCAGATATATGCTTTGATGAAGTTAGATCTCTTAGATCTAAGTCTCGGAAAACGCTAAGAACTCTATATTCAAACTTTACACCTGATGCGTGCGCCTCTGCTCCCAGGTAGTACTAGGTTTACAGGGGCTAGCAAGCAACTTAGGCTTATCGGATATGAATGTAAGAAGATCAATTCAGTAATGTGACAAGTAACACTATATCTACTCTGAGAGTCACATAAGGTGACTCTCAAGTAATAAAGGATACTTTACAGTCCATATATGAAGTAGATGGAAAGGAAATTTAGTAGACAGCAGGAGGGACTGCCAGGGACTGAAAGCATGTGTTACAGAGCCCCCCTACTTTCTATCTGCTGAATGGAACAAAGAAATCCAGAATAAGGAGGTGTTGGGGTTGGAAGGTGGGCATCCAAAATATAGAGGATGAAATCAATGTAGGAGTGGGTTTTCAAAATAAGAAAAAGAAAGGAGTAAGAAAAGAAAATAGACTTGTGGTAAGAGCCCATATTTAAAGACAAGAATTGAACTCCAATGAAGTGGCAAAGTCAGAAAAAGGAGTGAAGTAAAGCCCTTGAAGTCCTAAAAGAAAAAAAATAATTGGTAGTCATATATAAGGGTGGCCAGACCCATAGACAACAAAGGTGATCTGACAGCAGGCTTTGATCAGCCTACTATACCTATAGCCCTCCCAGAAAATTAATCCTCATATAGCCCCCCCAACCTCAAGAGATGGATGGCAGAAGCTTGAGGTTGCTGGAACTGAGATAGAACCATTGACAGTTCATTGGAGATGAAGAGGTAGCCTGGAAAGGTAGAAAGTACTAGTAGACAAGAAAAGGGAATGACCATATTGAGAGAGGCATGGAGCATGATTGAAACATAAGAGCATAGAAGTGAAGAGCCAAAATTATCAAAATCCCAATTTGCGAAGCAATCACAGCTTGAATGGCGATATTCCGGATATCCGCAGAAAGCTGCAAACTGACACATTCCAATGCATCCAGAATCATTGCAATAGACAGAGGTGACGAGGTGTGGTGATATGAATTGTAGAAATGAGCCATTTTTTTTCGAAAAGCTTATCTCCGGGGTGAATATTCGACGAGGTGTCATGTTGAAGAGATTGCCTGAATGATATGGTTGATGCCTTTCGAATGAGCTATAAATCATCGAGAACGGATGATGCATCCTTGAGATAAGCAGGAAATTGTCGAAATGCGAAAATAGCAGGAATGAAAAGTATCCGGATGGTGAAGTCAGTCTGAGTCCGTGCACCTAAAAGCCCCCCTTGCATCTGCCGTGTCGCTGTTGACGTTTATCCATGCATTTCGCTGATTATATGCTGTTCGAGTAGCGCATACAGGTCGGGAAGCGAGAGGCGCAAGGGCCTCGTTGTTTGTGGGCATCGTTTTCAAACCTGAATGTAGATATGTAGGTGGTAGAGCAACACTGGACAAAAGCCTGAAAAATTGAGTGATTCTTGTACCAGTCTCACTGAATTTGTCCATGTAAGTTGTCTTGCGCTTGTATCGCCATAAACTAAACGTCGCCGGATAGCTCTGGATCAGGCCTTTCCAATGCACCAAAAATCGTCGCCAAAATCGAATCCGATCATCTGCGATAAGGCATACAAAGCGAGAAACAAGGTCGACTATAGCGGGAGCTGCAAGTAGCACAAACTGACGAATTGGGGCTTCCTGGAAAGAGGATGTCGATAGCTTTCCATTGATATCTTGGATGTTGATAATGACGGCCGCGTTGGTGAGATATCCACTGATTAGCTCAAAATACAAGATTAACGAAATTGACGACAGTGCTGCGAGCAAGAGACGCCTCGCGATGCGCCAGATATCGTCAGGAAGAACTTTTCGAAGGCTTTCAAATGAATAAACAATGACGAAATAACCCCAAGTAAATGGGATGCAATGGGGCAATGTTTCTGAGAGTTGTTGCCCGATTTCCCGGACACGAAGCAGAAGATTGGAAGTAGTTGAGGTCTCGAAAAAATCAGCTGAACAAGGGCTTCCTGGCGTAAAAAGAATCGCGGCGTTGATTGCCCTGTTTGCGAAGTTATAACCTATTCTTTGAATCCAGACCTTCTGTCTGTTTCCTTCCCACCACCATCCAATGTCCTTCAAACTCGATCCTTGGGATGCTGCACGCGATTGGCTATTGTTTGAAATGTGTTCGGGATGGCGCCACGTCAGAATTCGTGTCACCAATGGGTTGAACAACCATGGCGGCGGTATGGCGGGTACTACTGGGATCGAAGTTGGCGGCTTAGAAGTCGTAGACCAAGGGAATTTCAATGGGGCATAGCCAATGTTGAGCCTATCTGCCCTCTCAGCATCCGGCATGTCTGTGTCTAGGGTGTTGTGCTGACATTGGAGACTACCAATTGAAAGGCAAGTCCTCATTACCATTGCTCCGACGATCCATTTGGTATAATTGTGTCGGTAACCCACAGAACTCGAAAGTAAAGATTTACCAGAAAGCGTCGAAATGTTACATATATCGAAATCACCGCCTTTAAAATGTAGAAAACTCCGGTCTGATAGTCCTCTGTCCATAAGACTGAGTACTGGTAAAATGAAGAGCGTTGGAGGTGGTAGCGTGCATGATTGAGAACCAGAGGGACACAGTGGATGATAATCCGGAGTCGCAAAGTCCTTGGACTTGTTCGTGAACCTAATTTCCCCCCGAGCGTCCGCTGTGTCACTATTCGGCAAATCCAGTTGCAGAGTTTGAGCTGGGGCTCTTACACCTTGGTTCCAACAAGCGAGGGTCACGCCAATGATCAGCGGCAATTTGTACAGTAAATCCTGCCCATTGAAGTTGTAGATCGTGATGCGGATAAACAACCTCAAGAGTGAGCGAGGGCTGGAGAGGCTGGACGAACTGCGGAATCGTAGTTTGACAGGTCCGGTATGATAGAAGGTTGAGACTCCTGGCGTCAGAGGCCTCCGCAGGGGGTTATCCGCAACAGCGGGTGACCTAGCCGTACTCGATGTTCCTGTTACCAGGAAGAGAGCCACGGCGATCGAGGGCGTAGAGTCTTGTACGCCTCGATCCTGACAAAATCCGTTGCTGGCTGATACGGAGGTAGTAGGGTCTGGACAAGAACGAACGAGGGAATTGTTCTGAGTATGGGCGAAATACATGCAGAACGCATTTCCTGGAGAATCTATCTGCTGACATCTTTGCCCTAATCGACTAGATCTATTCTCCCCACGGATTCCTGCTTTACCGGCCAAATTTGAGCTTTGGAAGCGTGATTGGATAGTAGTGAGAGTGGTGGAAAGGTCAAATCTGTCGACTGTTGACGTTGAAAAGGTGTCCAAGATGTGTATTCGCCATTCACATGGGGCGGAAACGAGGGGCCCGTCTTGAGCTGCGACACAATTTTCCGGAGTCACGTCGATCTTGGGACATAGCGGTATTGTTGAGAGGTTTTGAAACCATGATGGGATGGTCGGAGTCGAGAAAGATTGTGAGGCCGAGTCTAGGGGCTCCACTGTCGCATTTGTTGATTCCACGTACGGAGCTCGAATGACGTTGATGGTCTTCGACGATTCGAAAGGTGTGCCGCAATTGTTATGGTCGAGAACGTTGACAACCGGAGAGGGAAGGTGGAGTGGAAGCAGGTGAATGTCAGAAGTTGCTGGCGTCAGAGGCCTCCGGGGGCTGTTAACCACGCCAACGGGTGACCTAGCCGCACTCAACATTCCCGTTACCAGGAAGTGAGTAACGACGATCGAGGGCGTGGAGTCTTGAGCCCGCTGATCCTGACGAATTCCATTGTTGGCTCCAAATGAGCTTGCTAGGCCTGGACGGAAGCGAACGAGGAGATTGTTCCGATGTCGAGCTAAATCTGTACGTACCATTATAGATCCATTTTCTTCAGCTATTATTACTCTAGCTTTTCCCCCCCGGCCGTTGTGTCGCAGCCAATCTTCTGCGCCATTCAAGTCCAAACATTCGAAGTGAAGGGAAAGTCTATCTGCGGGAACTTTCGTTGTCGATGGAGCAGGTGAGCTAACGATTTGCGGAGTGTCTACTTCGCACGCTGAAGACGCATGGCTTGAAGCGGATTGAAGATGACGTTGAAGCGGATAAGTTGTATAGGAGGATGGCAAAGGTGAAGTCGGCGACGCGAAGCGTGAGGCGAATGATGACGGACCTCGAGAGTTGGCCCTTAATGTCGGTGGAGATCGGGAAAGCAGGGAAAGATGATCCGGATCAAAAGAGGACAGACGAGAGTCCAAGGGCCACAGCGGACGATGTTCAAGTGCTGTGAGGTCCGTGCACTTGTTCATGCGCCTGCTTGCCCCCCCAGCGTTCGCTGTGATGTTATTTGGCGACTCTGGTTGCAGAGTTTGAGTTGCTGTAACCGATGGCACGGGGGTGTAACAAACACTGCGTGGATAAGGGAATCGTGTTGAAGAGTTGGGTTCGAGTTCGAAGATGGTGGCTTGAGTGGCGAGGGGTGATGTTGTCGCTCTAGGAGTTGAAGGCGACTCGGAATTGATCTCTACAGCCGATGGCAGTGATGTCACACCTCCAGACACAATGAACGACTTTCGATCCCGAAATGGGATGAAAATCCCACCGCTGACAGTTTGATCTTCGAGATAAAGACCCAACAGCTGGAAGATGGTCTTTGGAAGTGGCTGGGACGATAGTGCGATGGATTCGTTCCGCAGAATTTGCGACCTAGCTGTGCTCGAAGGCGTCGAGTCCGTGTTCTCGGACCCAATTCCTCTTACCCCAGCATATGCCATGTCACTATTTACCACAAGTACGTCGTGCTGACGATGGCGAAGTCCTGTCGCACTGCTCGACGGTGGCTGGATGGAGTTAACAAATCGCAAAGTTCGACCACCGATAGCCAAAGCCGGTGAGGGTTCTGGGATGCGATTCCAACAAGCGAGGGTGGAGAGGCTGGACGAACTGCGGAATCGTGGGTCGACGGGTCGGGTGTGATGGAAGGTTGAAATTCCTGGCGTCAGAGGCCTCCGCGGGCCGTTAACCACGCCAGCGGGTGACCAAGCTGTGCTCGACATTCCTGTTACCAGGACGAGAGCATCGGCGATGAAGGGAGCAAATTGTATGCCATCATCCTGACGAAAACTGTTGTTGGCAATGAAGAAGGTTGTTTGACCTGTAGAAATGCACGCGAGGACATTGTTCAGGTGTCGAACTAAATCTGTACGTACCACTCCCGGTTCATTTCCTTCATCCGTTACTCTAGCAGCTCTCTTCCATTCATCCTCCCCTGCCAGCTTTCTGCGAACTGGATTCGCTGGAGTCGCGCATGACATTGTCGAAGGCAATGGGGGGGTAGTGACCGCGTGTGTGACTGCTTTGGCTTGGTCATCCCGAGTTGAAGTCCAATGCGCGGCCGAGATGGGATGCAGTCTTTGCGCAGACGTGGCGGAGGTTTGCTCTGAGGGATAAGCTGAAAGATATGACAAATGGGAGGTTGCCACGTTGGAATCAAGGTCTGTTCCAGATGTAGGGAAGGTCGGAAGGTAAGCGCAAGGTGCACACAAGAGCCCGTCTTTGGACCGCCTGCTTTCCCCCCCAGCTTCCGAGTTTCTCGTTCCAATTGACCTTCGGTGATGTTCGAGGTTGAATCTGGGTAGTGAACAAGAATCAGGTGGGCAGCGGATGTGCGGCTGGATCGATGGAATGTAAGTCGTCCATGGCGTTGATTCTGGGGGCCCATTTGCCTCCGTATGCGGATTTGGAGGCGTAACCACGCTTGCTGACTCCACGTGCCGAGTTCGAGTGGTGATAATTGAAAGACGACACGGCGGAGGTTGGTTTGACGTTAATTCCGTGCACCTAGCATTACCCCCTCCAGCTTCCACTGTGTTGACGTCATCTGCAGTTGCGGGTGATGATGGCGCGGGTACTGATGATGCACAGGGTAAAGCTTGTAGTGGTGGATCTCGAGAGTCCGCCTTGGGCATTGGGGAAGGCAGGCGAACTGCAGCCGGTGATCGATCTCGGTACCGTCGTTGGTTTAACGAAGTAAATGCCACGGTGAGAGTTGACTGAGCAAGAGCAAATGCGGAGGTGGACGTTGCTTGTACTAGCATTTGTAAATCCAAGTTGTGCCCCTCCTTTCCTTCTGTTATCTGAGTTTCTCTTCTCTGACGGTTGACTTGCTGGTGAGTTTCCATGTCGTTCGAGTCCAACCAGTCGATGGAAATGGAAGGCGGAAGGTTAAGACAAGGAGAAGGCGCTATCGATGCGAACTCCTCCTTGTGGTTGGCCTGTGTTTCTCCCCCAGCTTCCGCCTTTCTGATCAGGTTTGGGTCTGGACGACGTTGGGTGTCGACTGTGGCCGATGTCGAATATTGGATGACTTCCGATATTCGTTCGGTCGGCTTTCGAATCGAAGGCGCCAATGACCGCCGCGGTGCTGCAGAAAGAAGCTGCGTGCTCGGATCTGTAGATCGACAGGCACCTGTTGTATCTTGAAGTTGGCGAAGTTTGTCAAGGACTGTGGTCGAGTGTGAAGGTGGTGATCGCAAGCTGAGTGGTTTTGAAGGTGGAGTCAGAGGTTCCCGTGGCCGGTTATCCACGCCGACGGTTGGCCTAGCTGTGCTCTGCACGTCTGTTACCAAGACGGGAGCAACAGCGATCAGAGGTGCAATGCCTTGCACCTCATGATCCTGACTACGAGAGGTGGTCGGAACGGCCAGTTGAGGGCATTTGGCACCTGCCGAATGTAAAAGTGCGTAGTTTTGCTTGTTCTGATCTAGAGGTAACTGACCGCAGACAGAGCGTGGTTCAGAGGTGGCAGATAGAGTACGTACGTCTCGTAGACTCCTCAAAACCGAGTCCTCTTCCTTCCCATGTACATCTCGCGAATCATCTGATGTCCCCGCCCCGTCTTCGTGAAATTTCTGGTACAACTTTTTTGAGTTTGTGGGTTGGGAGTGCACGGTAAGTTGAGATGTAGAACTTGAGGTTGATTTTGATACTGTCGCCGTCGTTGGTGTGGGGCTAACACCTTGAACTCGAGCTGAGCTAGTACGAAGCTGATCAAAACACTGAGATAAAGAGTCTTGCGTCGTGATCGATCGTCGTGTGTGAAGGTAGCCATCTCGAGCGATGGAGTGCGAAGGTGGCAGTACAGATCTGGACGGCGGATCACTGTCGGCAGAGGTTGAGCAACCGTGAGAAGCCGTCGGTGTCACGGAACGTGGGCTGATGTCGTTGATCAACTGCTTGACTGCAGTTCGGAATCGATCCAAAAAAGCGTCCCAGGCAAAGTGTAGCTGCCTGACTGATTGAGCTTGTCGCAACACTCGGGAAAACGTGTGGTGAGGATCAATAATCCAATACGAAGTCCGGCCCAAAATTTGAGCAACCAGTGCCTCGAGTTCTTGAATTTTGAGGATGATGAAATTAATTTGATTTAAGAATTCCGGGTGAATTGAAAGAAGACCGTTCTTGATAGGCACAACATCAGTGTCCATCTTGAGTGAATGAGCCCCAAGGTGATGTGCTGCTTGTGCCAGAGTATATGGACGATCCTGAATGATCAGAGAAATATGTTCAAAGAAAAACTTAGCTATATCATCAAGAGAACCCATGATGAATTTAGAGGTGAATCTTGAAGAGAGAAGAGCTGATGCCGGCCAGGTAGAGGCGGCTCCCACAGTGTCCACCAATGTAACAAACCTCTAGTAAGGTACGTCACTACGTGGGGAGTTAACGCCTAAGACGATCTGGCGGGCTTTGGTGAGTAGACCTAGGAGTAATCCTTCAGTCTGAGAGCGAACAGAGAAGCTGAGATCGATCGCAGATATATGCTTTGATGAAGTTAGATCTCTTAGATCTAAGTCTCGGAAAACGCTAAGAACTCTATATTCAAACTTTACACCTGATGCGTGCGCCTCTGCTCCCAGGTAGTACTAGGTTTACAGGGGCTAGCAAGCAACTTAGGCTTATCGGATATGAATGTAAGAAGATCAATTCAGTAATGTGACAAGTAACACTATATCTACTCTGAGAGTCACATAAGGTGACTCTCAAGTAATAAAGGATACTTTACAGTCCATATATGAAGTAGATGGAAAGGAAATTTAGTAGACAGCAGGAGGGACTGCCAGGGACTGAAAGCATGTGTTACAATATGCACTTCAGTGGCCCCTACTTGGATACCCGGCGGGAACTTTAATATGGGGTATATAACCTACCCATGGGGGTGTCTATAACAAAAATAAAAAATAAAAAGCGGCAGCTACAATTTATAAAAATTGTTAAAACTTTTTGTGGAATTATTAAAATTGTTAAAAATTTCAAAAATAAAAATGTTTTTGTTATAAAAACATGAGAAATGTTTTAAAATTTTAGAAAAGTCTTAACAATAAATAGAAATAGTTATAGATTTGTTTTTTTTAATAGGTGCCAGGGGTCTTTTTATAGAAATATTAAATTGTACCTAGCGGACCAACCAGGGTAAGTAGATAGAATCTGTAAAGAGATCTTGTAATGCAACCCTGAGTACTATGTATTCTCCAAAGATTGAAGCAATCCAGAGGTTTGAATTCTTCTACCCCCTAAATGAATTTGGCATTTGCGGGCCAGCTAAAATAGATGGCGAGGATCTGTTTAAAGATCATAAGGCATTATATAGAGTGGTATTCAGACCAAAACTACCAAATGAAATCAAAATCATTAATTCTTGAATTAAATAAATACATATAGCATTCTGATACTGCAGGTCTTCCACAAGTTATTCACTACAAGTCTGCTGCAAGCGATACATGAATTTGCAAGACAAAGACATTCATTCCGACTCCTACTTCCAATCCCAGTTGTTCTTCCACCACTCCAAAAACCACAGGTGTCCTTCAAGCTCTGGCACTCATTCCAGTCTGACTGCAATAATAACTGGCGACATCCAGACCTAGATCATGACAGATATACATAGGATATAATAAATGCAGCTAAAGGTTATGTCAGACTATATGTCTCTAAATGTGATGCCTCATCCCAGTCTGACTGTGATGATAACTGGCGACACCCAGACCTAGATCATGACAGATATATATAGGATGTAATGAATGCACTACATTATTGGCCAAGTCACCGCAAGCCTTCTGTAAGTCATTCAACGCCTACAATGAATTTACTACAACCTAGCGAAATCACCGCAAGTCTTTCACAAATAATGTTAACACTTCAATTGACTCATCATGTCATCATCCGCATCACTGCAACTTCACCGCAAGCCACATTTGGGCTACAACGAATGTGATGCCTCATCCCAGTCTGACTGCAATAATAACTGGCGACACCCAGACCTAGATCATGACAGATATATATAGGATGTAATGAATGCATTACATTATTGGCCAAGTCACTGCAAGCCTTCTGTAAGTCATTCAATGCCTACAATGAATTTACTACAACCTAGCGAAATCACCGCAAGTCTTTCACAAATAATGTTAACACTTCAATTGACTCATCATGTCATCATCCGCAACACTGCAACTTCACCGTAAGCCACATTTGGGCTACAACGAATGTGATGCCTCATCCCAGTCTGACTGCGATAATAACTGGCGACACCCAGACCTAGATCATGACAGATATATATAGGATGTAATGAATGCATTACATTATTGGCCAAGTCACCGCAAGCCTTCTGTAAGTCATTCAACGCCTACAATGAATTTACTACAACCTAGCGAAATCACCGCAAGTCTTTCACAAATAATGTTAACACTGCAACTTCACCGTAAGCCACATTGAAGACACAATGAATTCGCTACAGCATCACCCAAGTCACTGCAAGTCTTCTGCAAATAAAGTTAAACCTTCAATCAAGTCATATAATTCTCACCTCATCCAAGTCAAAATATTCACAATTGAATATAGCACATCCAATTACAAAAACAAAACAAAAATAAATAAATAACAAAAAGAACAATAACAAAAAGTTTTTTTTTATTATAATAACAAAACCAGCCAAAACTCCAATTGCTTTGTGAGAATTTTCAAGCCAAGATCCGAGATGCAGGAAATGTTCTGCAAGAGCATAATAAGTAGCACTTCTTCCTGAAAGAACTTTGAGGCTAAAATCAGAGATGCAAGGAATGCTCTACGAGAGTACTTGTCCTGGAAGAACTTTGAGGCTAAAATCAGAGATGCAAGGAATGCTCCGCAAGAGCACTTGTCCTGGAAGAACTTTGAGGCTAAAATCAGAGATGCAAGGAATGCTCTACGAGAGCACTTGTCCTGGAAGAACTTTGAGGCTAAAATCAGAGATGCAAGGAATGCTCCGCAAGAGCACTTGTCCTGGAAGAACTTTGAGGCTAAAATCAGAGATGCAAGGAATGCTCTACGAGAGCACTTGTCCTGGAAGAACTTTGAGGCTAAAATCAGAGATGCAAGGAATGCTCTACGAGAGCACTTGTCCTGGAAGAACTTTGAGGCTAAAATCAGAGATGCAAGGAATGCTCCGCAAGAGCACTTGTCCTGGAAGAACTTTGAGGCTAAAATCAGAGATGCAAGGAATGCTCTACGAGAGCACTTGTCCTGGAAGAACTTTGAGGCTAAAATCAGAGATGCAAGGAATGCTCTACGAGAGCATACAAGAAGCAATGGGAGAGACAGTGTTGATGAGGGCTTAGATGTTATGGATTGCTTGGCAATGAGACTCGAAATTGAGGCCCAATCACTTTCAGCAGACATTTCAAGTTCCTCCAGGCCACAGTTGGTGACATGCAAATAGTTTTCATTGAGTTGTTGAACATTTGAGATGATTCCTCTATTGTGCAAAGTTCAGCTTCTCGTTTGAGTTCCTCTAGAGTGGCAGGCTGGATTCTGGAATCAGGCTGCTAGTGGGCCATGATGCCCATATTCTCTTGACGCAAAAGTTCAGAGACATTTGTGTGTATTGCTTTGAGGTAGCAAAGTGCAGCTTGTAGAATGCTGCCTGATGTACATAAGCAATATAAAACCTCATGTACAAATGACTTAATGAGGAGCAAGTTCTGATCTACATCAGTTTCTGCTGTGAGTATTGCTTGGAGGGTAACTAATATATTTTCCATTATCTGAACAGAAATGGGTGTAGGTGGCCGTGTTGATAGAGATAGTGATTGAAAGTTCAATCCAGTTTGGTCTTTGACTTTTCTGGGACCAGGACTGAGACTGACACCAAATATTTTAAAATTCTGAATCGGTAAACTTATTAACATACACTTCAATTTTTAAACAACCCTAAGAACTTTAATTTACATTGAGAATTGATGTACTTACAAAAATATTCTGGTACATCTACACTTTTTTCAAAATATTTTATAGTTGCTGGTATTTTGCCAAATTTGTACCAATAAATATGTCCCAAAATTGAAAGCATGGACTGCACAGTTCAGTCTTTTTCAGTCCTGACCTGGTCTTGATTCACTCTATTTAATAATTTTTTTTACTCAATAAAGCATAAGATATCATCAAACCTCACAGCTAATATTTTCAATCCCAAGTTCAATCTTTTATTCAAAGATATACCAACTAAGATTGAAAGCACTATTCAAAATGTCAACTAGATAATGAATGTAATGTTCAAAGGATAGGTGCAGTAAGTGATGATGAAAGAATGCGAGAAAACTGCAGATGTTGCAACGTAAGAGATGGCCAACCCAATCCTGACCGCCAATGTCCAAGCTAAATGAATGACTGACAAAAGAATGACTAGCTACCCAAAAAAAACAAGACAAGCAATCCAAAATATCTAACTTGCAAAAGATCTACTGAATTAAAAATGTCCAATAACAAAGGGTAAAATACCAAAAACAAATCCGAACAAATTAAAAGAAAAAATCCCAAAAGAAAGTTTGATTAAAAATGATCATAACCAAAGTGTAAAATAAATAAAAAACATGAAACAAAAAAAAATCAAATGAATGTGATAAATCACTACATATGTAGCAAGAAATAAAGGGTATAATGTCCAAGTCAGACATATAAGAAAATCAGTCAAAATGCATGCCAGAAAACATCATAATAGCAAGATCAAGAAGTTAGGACCGGAAAGTCTCACGACTGGGACCAGGCTTTCCAGAAACCTCCTGATACTCACGTTCACCGTTGTATGGATCATAATGCAGCTGAGGTTGTTCTACCTCCGAGTCATCCTCCATGTGATCGTTGTAAGCTGTTGTATTTCCCCAACTGACATGACGAGAGGATGAAGATGGAGGGGCAGATTTCGCAGAATGTTTGGATGGATCACTGGTGCCTATAAAAACACGCTTTGATGGATGATTGGAAGGTATAGCTGAGTGAAGAGATCGAGTCGAAGGAGCACCTTTTCCCAGCTTCAAAATTGTAGAGGGCGAAATCTTCTTGGGAGCACTATTATAAGGCATCGTCTTGTGAATGGCATTCCGACCAATCTCCCCACGATAAGGAAAGACTCCAGACTTTGAAGAGGGGACTGAAGTTGAAAGATCAAGACGAATCTCAGGAGTAGTAAAGCTATGAAGTTCAGCTGTACCCTGAGAATCGACAGTCCGATAACCTTTAAATGTTTCCGATTGCTGCTGCTTCTTCTTTGTTTGCTGTTTGTTGAACTGGGCATTGAACTTGGCAAGTGCACGCTGATATTGTTCATCAGCCTCCTGAGGGCCCAAAGAAGGTCGAGATTGGCAGTTGGGATCAAGAACATAAGACGATGTTGTGGTTTTTGTGGTCTTGATATGAACCGGCGAGCCAAGAGATTGTCGTGACAAAGGCAGGTGATCTCCAGGAGACATATGATAGTGTTCATGAGGTGAAGAAGGATGAGGAAGGGAAGACATATGAGCAGGTGAAACAGGAGGAGGAGCCGAAACAGCAGTGCGATGATGAACTGATGACAAACGCCTTGGTTTCTTGTTGACAGTAATCACAGTGGGTTCTACATCCTTGATTCTGACCAGTGGAGTGTCATCAGTGTTGGTAATCAAGGGAATATTCTGATATTCAGTCGAATCCAGTGGTATCGCCAGAATTGCTAGCCAAAAAATAAATAAATCAGAAATAGAAGAAACAGGAATGAAAATCAAACTGACGATCGGACCAAGATTCAATCGTAAGGGCCTCATTACGGATAGAATTAACCAAACATCTCCAAACTGCAGTGGGCTGAGTGCTCGAAAACATTCCTTGGTGAGGAAGTGATGCAACAACTGCTGAAGGCCAACCCGCAATTGTGAACTGGTGGTCTCGGGCAATAGCAGCAAGCTTGGACCATTTTACATTATTGCCAACTTCACCTGGGGCCAAAGTCGCTACAACAAAAACCAACAATCAATCAGATAGTTTGAAAACAAAACAAAAATGTAACTCACCCAATCGACGTTTGAAAAAAGTAGTCACTTCGCTTCGAAGCTCATTGGCATTAGCTTTTGCAATAGAAACAACCTCCTCTGGAGCCTGATCTGCTGATATAGGTTGTGCTTCAGACTCTGTGTTGGAAGACTTTGTGTTGGATGCCTTCTTCTTCTTTACACCTTCAGCCATAAAGGAAGTAAACTTCATATCTGTTTCTGTCGATCTAACCCCAAAGAATTAGACTTAAAAACAACAAAGATAAACAGAAAACTCAGATACCTGAACTTGTCTCTAATCCCATCCAAAATTGTTCCAACAGGTACTGGATTGGATTTTAAAATCGTTTCACCCAGGACTGAGGAAGTAATGACACCACAATCCTGACGAGCAGCAGGATCAGTCCCAGTATAAACCTCAGCCACAAGATAGTGAATGTCTGGGTTCCATCGACTAACTAATTCAATCTTTGAAAAAAAATCAATATACAATAAACAACTAAAGAAAAATTGATTCACCGATTTTTTGATGCCCTCTCTTGCACCAGTCAGACGACGAATTGCACTTTTCAATTTGGAAGGATCACGACTGAGGTCTAGAAGTGTCTCTTTGATTTTCTCCATTTTCCTGTCCTGTTCCTCTTGAGGAAGGGCCCGGAATTCCTTCCATGCAGCGCTGGCAAGTTCTAGAAATTGTTTCCCTAAAATAGTTACTTGAATAAAAGCATAGTGAAACAAACAAACAAAAAACGTACTACCACCAGTATTAGGATTCTTGAAGGCAAAATATTGTTGGAATAAATTCCATGGGTGTTCAACATGGCGGCTGAGGGAGAAATCCTCAGTTGCCGACTCCCAAATTGTGTCCTCCGTGATCTTGTGGTCAGCCGACATCTCCGTTACCCTATTTCGCACATAAAGCACCAGCTCCTTAATTTCATTTTTGCAGGCCTGGGATGGGCGGCCACCTTTGTTTACAACCTCTTGAGAATGATCCTCATCCCCGGGTTCTTCTTCATCAACCCCCTCCACCTGCATTCGAGCCTTGCTTTGCTGCCTCCTGGGCATGGCATGATGGACAGAGCGATCACCTGAAGGTATGAAGTCACCATCAGGGTTTTCATCATCAAACAATCGTTCAGCATCTCGTTGTCGCAGAGTGGGAGCTGAGATGGGGCTGGATGTAACAACATCACCAGCCAGGGCAGCATCGTCTTCGTCCTCGGTCTCCGAATGCTTAGGATCACGTCGCGAAAATGCACGTCGGGTTTTTGCAAGACGACGTGTCTCACTGAAGTCGCTCCCGCTCGTGCCACTCTCGATCGGAGACTCTTCTCTGTCAACCTTTTTGATAAGCTTGACATTGAATGAGTTGAGGGCAGTCTTCGTAACGAAGGGGTCATCTGCGGGGGATGCATCAGACCGACGATAGAGACGACGTGGCTGAGTAGGAGTGGGCTTGTCCTCGTCACTGCCCACCGCCGGATCGTCGACTTCCATCTCGTCATCGTGGTCGGAGTGGCGTTGTTCATCGCGCGAGCCCGTGTAATGTTCGCTGTCCCCTCTGCCCATGTCGTGGCTGTTGTCGTTGCTCCACTCCATGACATCGTCGTGGGCTGAACCTCCAGCGGTGCCTTCGTCATCCTCCTCCCTATCATCCCTCTTCCTACCCTTCCCCTTATCGATTTTCGGAGCTGCCTCCTCCGCCTCCTCATCTTCCTCCTCTCGCTCCTCCCCCGCCGTGTCTTCATCGTCGTCAACCTGCATACCCGGCGAGGATCGACGCCTTGTGATGACAACGCCCGCGAAGACTTCACGGGCGCCTGTCCTCTCGCCCGCCTTCCTAGGAGTCCACGCGATCTCTCGGTCGATCTCGTCGTAGTCCACCACGGCATCATCGTCATCGAGGTCGGAAAGGGCTGCTTTGGCATGATTCATGCCTGCCCGGAATTGGGCGTTCTTGATTGCATGAGCGGCGCGCCTGGCAGCCCCTTCGATTCGAATTGCCTTGACACGTTGAAGGGCTTTTGCTTGGGCTTCCTTCTTTTCGGCTTCGGCAGCGAGTCTGATAGCAGCCTCCGCATCGGCCTCTGCAGCTTCAGCAGCTAGTGCTGGCAGTTCCGCGCATACCTCCTTCATGACGCCGCGAATATATTTCGATATCGGAGGATCAGAGACTCTCTGCGCCTGGGGTCTAATTGCAGAGTAGTTAATAGCTATCATAAAAAAGACGAAGAAATGGATAACTTACTCCTCAGGGTGTGCCGGTGCTGCAGTGCTGCTAGTGGCCGGCCTACAGAGATTTTTAAATCAATGTATAGTGAATAAATATTGAAATAAACTCACCCATCCGTAGATAGACCGGCACCCTCATTGGTAGACCTGTAAAAAAGAAACATCAGGAGTTAAATCACGGCCTGCGTGGCGTGAATAATATACTCACTCGTTCGCGGAGTGGCCACCCCCTCTGTTTGTAGACCTGTAAGAAAAGATATCAGTCATTGAATCACGGCCTACGTGGCATGGGACACAAAGGACAAAGGCGGCAGCAACGACGCGAATGCGTGCGTGCACGAACAACGCGACAAAGTCGTCATTGCTCAACGAGACTGCAACAAAGTCACCAGTGCTCAAAGTGGGCGACAAAGTCAATCCCGTATACAGAGAGATGCCACGCCGTGTGAGGAAGGGGTGGTGGTAAGGAGTGGTGACCTACGTGGCAGAGTGGGGGATGGCGTCGGGGACAGGGACAGGGTTTGCGAGGCGAAGGGAGCGACGAGGACGAGGCTGTAAACTGGAGACAGATGACTGAACAAAACACCCAAACTTTTACCTTCGCCGCTTGCTGTCGAGGGCGTACAGTGCGAGGAGAGGAGCTGCGGGTCTCCTGTGCAGAGATAAGTTGTTGAAGAGAACGGAGGATGGAGGGAAGAAAAGCTCACCTTGGGTCTCTTGGGTCCCTTTCCGGAGTCTGCAACCTCGACGGCGTCTCGCTTGCGCTTGGGGGGCATGGTTTAGATGATGGAGGAAGGAAGAAAGAGAGGGATTGACGTGTCGTATTCGAGTACTGTGAACCGCGCTGAGACTGAAAATTCGGAAGCTCGCCGCAAAATCGGGACGAGGTGTGAAAAACGAGATGTCCAATCGGGCAAAACTACTGCAGAAAGGGGATGCTGGACATCGGCTAACAGACCCTGGATGGATCAGCTCTTCGAGCCCCAATAAGAATAGATAGGAGACTTACCTCGAAACAATCCAAGTGTTCCAACGCAACCCGAGTTCCAGCAGAGCCGCCGATTTCGCCATCGAGACCTCATACAACGATACGAGCTTCAGGGAAGTAATTGAGTCAAGTAACACAATAAATATAGCGTGTACTTACTCGTAAAGATAAATTTATCGCGTTCGTCCCGTGGTTTCAGAGCGTGGATGTGATGTTACCCGACGAGTTCTCCGAAATTGCGAGGGACCGGAGGGGACAGAGGTAGACAGATGCGAAAAGAAAGGGGACCGGAGGGACAGAGGTCGACGTGACAAAGGGAAGCGGCAGGGAAATACGACGGGACAGCGGGGAAGGTCGAACTTGGGCGACAAAGTCAGCCAAAGAGGAATAGAACTCCAGTGACAAAGTCAACTGGAGTTTAACGAGATACGAGCGACAAAGTCAGCTCAAGTCTTCGGCGACGGAGGGCCTGCGTGAAGACGCAGGACGCGGTACGGGATCTTCTGCATCGAAAGGCGCACTTGGCGACAAAGTCAGCCAAGGGAAGGAGGGCTCCAGCGACAAAGTCAGCTGGAGTTCAACGAAACCCACGAGCGACCAAGTCAGCTCGTGGCTTCGGATGACGGAGACGGAGGCGCTGTGGAGGAATGGAGGCGGGGTGGAGGAGCGAAGGCGGGGTGGAGGAGCGAAGGCGCGTTGGACGCGACGGGAGCTCAAGGTAAACAAACCCGATGCTCCTGCCAAACAAAGCCGAGTGGGCCGAAATTCCGTCCAACCGAATTTGTCCCAAGTCCAAATTCCCACACTTCGGTAAGCGATCAATCATTGTTATCTCTCGCTCTCACCTCCTCCTCCTCTCTTCCTCTCTCCCTCTCCCGCGTCAAGGCTGACTTCGTCGCCTTGCGGCTCATGAGCTGACTTCGTCGCTTATGGCACTTCGTCATCGAGGAGCTGACTTTGTCGCTCCTCCACCCGTCGACCTACGTGCTGCGCTTCACTTCAACCCGACCACACCTTCGACACGACTCGGACCACCTCCAACCAATCCTTTCGGCACTCCTCTACCCATGCAAGGCGGTGTACCTCCTTCGATACTACCTCCTTTGACGCGACCCACTTCGACACGATCGACCTTCGACTTTGACGCCGCGGACACGATCGACTTCGACAGTTCACCCGCCCGCCTTCGACACGACCTTCTTTATCGAGGCTGACTTTGTCGCCTTCTACGCAGAGAGCTGACATGTCGCTCAATGCAAATACCCTCAACTGAGCTGACTTTGTCGCTCATGCCTCTGCTCACACCACCTGGACTGCGGCTCCCCTCGTCTTCTCCGCCGTGCTACCCTTCTTTCGGCCTCGACCGCCCACTGTTCGTATCCTGAGCTATGACCGCCTCTGGGGCATTCCACGCTATGTAAGGTTTTCATTTCCATTCGTTTTGGGTACAATCTCAACGTTTCTTTCCTATCATGATACTCTCAACCTACAAACTACCCTTCGTTCACAACCCTCAAGCTTCCTGTCTCCTGTCGAAATTCGTATAAGCGTGCTAGCACTACTGGGCTTCGGTGAGTCAAACTTTTCATTCATTCATTCGAAGTATACTGACAACACGTCGAAGCCTTTATTCTTTGGCTTGGACTCTCAAACGCGATCCCTTGCTGAAGGTAAGCCCAAATGTTTTCAGAATTTCGTCGCAAGCTTTCAACTAATGTATTCCTACTATTTCAGTTCCGTTCTTCGTCTCCAATCCCTATTCTCGATCTCTGCTACTCGCACTTGACAGCCTAGGTACGGGTTGTTTAGAACTTTCGGTTTTTCTCTTTTAACAGTTCCGAGGAAGCTGGCTCCCATGCCTGATCTTCTACGCTGTGGTGTCCTGTCCGAACAAATGACTTGCAGTGACTTGGATGAAGCTGAAGCAAATTCATCGTATCCTTTGTATCACTTGCAGATGACTTGTGGTGACTTGCAGTGACTTGTTTGATGGCCTGATGAGTTGAATTTCATTTCCGATTGACTTGCAATGACTTGGATGAAGCTGGAGTGAATTCATCGTATGCTTTCTATGGCTGGCGGTGACTTGCGGTGACTTGAAATGACTTGTTTGATGGTCTTATGAGTTGAATTTCATTTCCGATTGACTTGCAGTGACTTGGATGAAGCTGGAGTGAATTCATCGTATGCTTTCTATGGCTGGCGGTGACTTGCGGTGACTTGAAATGACTTGTTTGATGGTCTTATGAGTTGAATTTCATTTCTGATTGACTTGCAGTGACTTGGACTTGGTCAGAGGCCATTGCTGCGCATGGCAAAAACAAGTTCTTACTTTGGGGATGGAGACATACCAAGATTGTTAGATAAATACATGTTAAATAAGTAAATAATATGTATTCCGCTCAAATCTGAAGCTATTGGGATGATCTTATACTCAAAAAGAGCAGAAAAATGAGGCGGATCTAACAAGCCTAAGGCCCTGATTTTTACGATTTTTTTGATACCAAGATCATCAAAATTGGCCTAGTAATGGCTGAGATACAGAAACCATGCAGGGTCACTGTATGAGTGGGAGAATTTCCAACCATTGCGTTAGGAATGTTTTCTGCCTGCTATGCAGGCCGGAAAACAAGTTCTTTTACTACGTAAGAACTTGTAACAAGATTAATTATTAGACTACAATAAGAACTTGTAAAAAGATTAATTCATACGTCGCTTAGTTTTTATCAGATTGCCTTGAAACAAAGTGTGTAATTATCAGAAAAATCAGGGCTAAAAGATGGTGTCACATATGTATTGTCACACCTTTATGTGACTTACTAAATGCGGAATATTGTTTGAAATACACTATATTGGGAGATTTAAAGGCATTAAAATAAAATAAAAATAGAGATGATGTTTTTTTTACCTAAGGGATGGTCTGTGCACACATATCACATGACATATCCCTGAGAATATTTTGGTCTAACTTGCTGCCTTAACTGATTTCAAGGGATTTGCACAAAGTCCTGCTGTGAGTTTGATTATGTAAGCTTCTAAAACACTATTTTCATGTTATTTGTTCATGTTTTGCAATGTTTGGTGTGCCTTTTATGGGTTATCCAGTCAGTTTAACACCAATTCTCGGATTTTCACCAAGTTGAGCTGGCTGTTTGCCAGATTTGACACCATGACATCATTGCAAAACATATGTAAATATTTGTACATTATTTTAGATTGGTCTGGGCAACACATTTTAGCATATTTAGCTCACTGAAATCTGTTTTAAGTGTAAATTCACACAAATTTGCGCTTTTTGGGTTGTGTGAACAAGTCACATGACCAAATCGTCCCTGGATACCCATGCCACATGAAAGCCCTGATTTTTACAAATTTTTTGATACCAAAATCATCAAAATTGGCCCAGTAATGGCTGAGATACAGAAACCATGCAGGGTCACTATAGCAGTGGGAGAATTTCCAACCATTGCGTTAGAAACCATTTCTGCCTGCTATGCAGGCCAGAAAACAAGTTCTTTTACTACGTAAGAACTTGTAATTTAGCAAATATATATATATTTATATATTGATATTTCTGCTTTCTGGGGAGTGCTTTTACTGAATAGCACTCTCATGCATCTCAGCTCTGCTTTCTGGCTGGCCTGAAATTGCAAAATATTTTTTAAGGCTGGAAGATTTGATGACATTGGATTGCTTCAATCTTTTGGCAATAGATAGTACTCTACATTGCATCTCAAGATCTTTTTATAGATTCCTGCTATCTATCCTGGATGGCCCGCTAGCCCAGATTTAATATTTGGGAAAAAAGACCCCTGGCACCCCTCATTTTATAATAATTTACAAATAGTTGTTATCTTTCAAACAAATTGTTTAAACTTTGCATTTTTATTTCAAATCACAAGTTTTATATTTCAACTTGTTTATAAATTTTGCTTTTGTTTTTGATATTTTTCAGAAATTTTCAACTAATACGCCTAGGGTTACAACAATTATTTACAATTTTATTTTTTTTTGGCGGAGTTTTTATTTTAGTTTTTTGTCGTGCAGGGCCTCCATTAGGTAGGTTGTTTACATATAATGTACCTACCTTCCAGGTACCTGGTCGGGGGCCACTGAAGTGAGTATTTCATGACCGCAAAACAGCTCAACCGCCGTCAAGCTCGCTGGTCCTTGGTCCTTGCCCGGTTTGATTTTCTTATGCACCACAAACCAGGCCGGACACGTGAACGTCAATCCCAATAGGGCCACTCAGTCCGTCGCGGCTGGGGTCATTTTTTCACAAGGCGTTGAAGTTGATCGCTTCAGATGGCTTGTGGGTCATACCACCGCGCCTGACGTGGAAATGTCGGCCATCTGCCGTGCCATCGAGGCTGCCACCAGGCGGCTATGCAGGCACGTCGCTATATTCACGGACTCGATTGCTATGGCAAAACGAGCCCTTGACACTTCCTTGCATTCGTCGCAGTCTCACTCACTGCGTGCTTGCAAGCTCCTCGAAACCTGGCTTGAGGCCGATCCTCAACGCTGGATTTCTTTCCACTACGTCCCCACTAATCTCGAGTGGGGCGTTCATCATATGGCTCACCAACACGCTCGGGGAGCTGCTCATTTCCCCGTGGACTTCGGTTTGCGGGTTACTTTTGATCGCCTTCGCGCTGAAGGCAATTCTCGCGTGGCAGCACGCTGGGCCAAGGCTGCAGCTGACTGTCCACAGCATCTGGGTCGCGATTTTCTCCAGCTTTCAACGCTGGGCAAGAAACTGCGACCCATTCATCCGGCTACTCGCAAGGGGGGGCCTTATATTCGCGAATCCGGAGGCAACGCAGCTTCCTTCGCGCGCTGGTGCAGGTGTATACTGAATCATGCGCCAATCGGTTCGTACTACGACCGGTTTAACATCCAAGAGCCTCATGGCTGCCCCCGCTGCGGCGCTCCTCGCGAGACCCGCTCACACATCCTGAAGTACTGTCCTCGGTAGGACAGACAATCCCCAACCGACCGTTTGCACGGTTTGTTGATTTTTTTGTTGGAGAACCAAGAAGCTTTCTCCTTTGCCCGCCAAGCGGCAGCACCGCAAGGCATTGGGTAAGGCGTTCCGCGCGGGCTCATCGCTCAGAGAGGTCTTGATACCTTCTTCCGGGTTGCGTCGGTTGGGGGAGGTCCAATCCCTCCTTCAGACGAGGTTGACAGGCCAAGGACGGGGTGGTGTGGTTCCGCGTGTTCTTCGCGTTTTGTACCCGGTTGCATTCGCTACGACCGGTGGTTACTTTGCGGCCCATATCTCGAATGGTAGCTGCTTTTTTGGCTTGCGCGGTCAGGCGTTAACGCGTTGGATCGGTTGGGGGCCTTATTCCCGCATCTGCTTATTTCCTTCGCTGGTATGGGTTTCGGGTCGTCAAGGCGTGGGTGGGTGAAGGTTTTCGGGTCGGGTTCGGGTCTTGAAGTGGACGTCGGGTTTGGAAGGTGGAGAGAGTGCAGCCGCTGCGGCTCCCAGGAGATGTGCGTGCGGGCTTCGGCTCGTCCAAACGTGGTATTGGCGTAGCAGTGGGGGCCGTCCCTCCCTCGGGACTGGGCGGTTAGGTGGTCCGTCCCCCCTAGCAAAGGCCTGGCACACAAAGGACGCCGTTGGAAGGATTCGGAAGAAGCGGATGGGTTCGGGTCTGGTTCAGGGATTAGTAGTCTACTGCGCGCTTTCGACCAGGGATTTGTATTAGTTAGGCAACCGGACTGCTTTCGTGCACCTGTATATAAATTGTTGATTTTAAAAAAAAAAAAACAAACCAGGCCGGACTATGGGAAAGCTGGACGCACTATCTCGAAGAGCAGATCATGGCACTGGATCAGAGGATAATTCCAATATCACTCTTCTGACTCCAAAGCTCTTCGCAATTCGTGCTCTAGAGGCAGTTGAGGTTGTGGGCGCTGAGGTTGACATCCTCCGTGATATCCGCAAAGGTGTCAAAGGTCCTATCGAGGAGGAACCAGTGGCAAAGGCAGTTCAAGCGCTTAGGAAAACCTCTGCTCGCCCTATTCACTCTAGTGAATGGTCCGAACGCGATGGTCTCCTATACTTCCGAGGCAAGATCTACGTTCCACTCAACTCAGATCTCCGCCGGCGCATTGTCTTCCTCTGCCACGATACTCGGATTACTGGGCATGTTGGACGGTTTAAGACCTTGGAAATGGTTTCACAGAATTATTGGTGGCCAAACATGTCAAGATATGTTGGCCGGTACGTTGCTACTTGCGATATGTGCCTCCGTACCAAGGTCCAACACTGTCTACCATCTGGTGAACTTGTTCCTCTCCCAGTCCCCTCCGACCGTTGGCACACTATCAGCGTGGACTTTATTGTCGAGCTTCCGGATTCAGCAGGATACGACGTGATCATGGTTGTTGTGGACAGTGCTGGTAAGCGGGGTCACTTCATTGAGACCACCACTACTATTACCGCTGCTGGAGCTGCCCAACTCTTCCTGAAGCATGTCTGGAAGCTCCACGGACTACCCTGGAAAGTTGTCTCTGACCGTGGCTCCCAGTTCATTGCTGAGTTCATGAAGGAGCTGTATCGCCTCTTAGGAATTCAGCTTGCTCCGTCAACTTCCTACCATCCGCAGACCGACGGCCAGACAGAGCGTGTCAACCAGGAATTGGAACAGTACATTTGAGTCTTTGTCAGTGAACATCAAGATGACTGGCAAGGACTCCTCCCACTTGCTGAGTTTGCATATAATAACCATGTGCACTCCTCAACTCAGCATACTCCATTCCTACTTGACACTGGACAACATCCGCGAATGGGTTTTGAGCCTCACCAGCCTCCATCCAGGCTTGAAGCAGTCAATGAGTTTACTCAGCGGATGAAGGACACTTTGGAGGAAGCCAAGGCAGCTCTAACCAAGGCTAAGGACGACATGGCTAGATATTATAATCAGCGGCGAACACCAGCCCCGGTGTTCAAAGCTGGGGATAAGGTCTATTTGGATGCTAGCGACATTTAGACAACTCGCCCATCCAAGAAGTTTGCTCATCGCCGCCTAGGTCCCTACTTGGTTGAAAGAAGAATTGGACTTAATGCCTATCGACTTCGTCTTCCAGTATCCCTCAAGCGCCTTCATCCAGTCTTCAACATGATCAAACTGACACCTGCCCCTGATGATCCTATCCCAGGAAGGAGAGCTGCGCCACCACCACCGCCAGAGCTTATTGATGGGGAAGAACACTATTTTTTTTTTTTTTTTTTTTTTTTATCAACAATTTATATACCGGTGCGCGAAAGCAGTCCGGTCGCCTAACTAATACAAATCCCCGGTCGAAAGCGCGCAGTAAACTACTAATCCCTGAACCAAACCCGAACCCATCCACTTCTTCCGAATCCTTCCAACAGCGTCCTTCGTGCGCCAGGCCTTTGCTAGGGGGGACAGACCACCTAACCGCCCAGTCCCGAGGGAGGGACGGCCCCCACCGCTACGCCAATACCACGTTTGGACGAACCGAAGCCCGCCCGCACATCTCCTGGCAGCCGCAGTGGCTGCACTCTCTCCGCCTTCCAAACCCGACGTCCACTTCAAGACCCGAACCCGACCCGAAAACCTTCACCCACCCACGCCTTCATGACCCGAAACCCATACCAGCGAAGGAAATAAGCAGATGCGGGGATAAGGCCCCCAACCGAATGATCGCAAAAGCAAACCATCCGCGCAAGCCAAAAGTGCAGCTACCATTCGAGATATGGGCCGCAGGGTAACCACCGGTCGTAGCGAATGCAACCGGGTACGAAGCACGAAGAACGCGCGGAACAACACCACCCCGTCCTCGGCCTGTCAACCTCGTCTGAAGGAGGGATTGGACCTCCCCCAACCGACGCAACCTGGAAGAAGGTATCAAGACCTCTCTGAGCGATGAGCCCGCGCGGAACGCCTTACCCAATGCCTTGCGGTGCTGCCGCTTGGCGGGCAAAGGAGAAAGCTTCCGGGTTCTCCAACAAGAACATCAACAAACCGTGCAAACGGTCGGTTGGGGATTGTCTATCGTACCGCGGACAGTACTTTAGGATGTGTGAGCGGGTCTCGCGAGGAGCGCCGCAGCGGGGGCAGCCATGGGGCTCTTGGATGTTGAATTGGTCGTAATACGAACCGATTGGCGCATGATTCAGTATACACCTGCACCAGCGCGCGAAGGAAGCTGCGTCGCCTCCGGATTTGCGAATATAAGGTCCACCCTTTCGAGTAGCTGGACGGATGGGACGCGGTTTCTTACCCAGTGTCGAAAGCTGGAGGAAATCGCGACCCAGATGCTGTGGACGGTCAGCTGCAGCCTTGGCCCAGCGTGCCGCCACGTGAGTGTTGCCCTCTGCGCGAAGGCGATCAAAAGTGACCCGCGAACCGAAGTCCACGGGGAAATGAGCGGCTCCCCGCGCATGCTTGTGAGCCATATCATGAACGCGGGACTGGTGGCTACCACTTTTATCATATAAATAAGGTAAGTGCCTATAGCTCCCTGTGTATCTATCCACAGTCTTTATGATAGATCTCATTCCTGTTACCATGCAATTTCATTAGGCGATTTCATTATTTACCAAGGGAAATTTCATTTTTTTTCATTAAAGTCATGGTTGGTTATGAAAATCTCATTTCATTGTCAGTGCGATATCTTTGACAATTTCATAACTATTGTCAGGATATTTCATTGTGATATTTCATACTTTCCTGTGGCGACTTTTCATAGCAATTTCATAACTGTTTGGCTGATGATTTTCATAAATATTTCATAAATTTACCTAATGATTTCATAGGAATTCTGGGCTATTTCATAACTTTGCCATAGGAAATTTCTTTAAGGTTTTCATTAATTCTAGGCAACTATTTACTATATTATTTATTGGAGATATTGTTGTTTTAATTATGAAATTGTTGTTGTTTGGTGTTTGCCTGCCTGTGGGGGCTAGTGGGCCCTATTTCTAATAAACTTTGGATTTGAGGCCAGAATATGAGCCTAACAGAGGTCAAAAGACAGGTAAAAGCCATTTATAAGTCACACAAACATATTACATAATCGCATCAAATAGTAAATACAGTATATAAATGACTATATTTTGAAAATCGCAATGATATTGGCCAAGCAGCTAATGAAAATCGCAATGATATTGCCTAGGTAGCTAATGAAAATCGCAATGATATTGTCTAAGCAGCTAATGAAAATCGCAATGATATTGGCCAAGCAGCTAATGAAATTGCTAATGATATAGCCTTGGAAAGATATGAAATTGATAATGAAAAATCCAGGCTAGCTTATGATTGAGGTCTAAGGCCTTGCCTACATTTAATGAAAAAAGCGCAGGCTTTATGAGAATGATTATCCATGGTAACAGGAATGAGATCTATCATAAAGACTGTGGATAGATACACAGGGAGCTATAGGCACTTACCTTGTTTTTATGATAAATAGTGGTAGCCACTAGTGCCTTATCCCCGCATCTGCTTATTCCTTTTGCTGGTATGGGTTTCGGGTTGTCAAGGCGCGGGTGGGTGAAGGTTTTCGGGTCGGGTCTGGGTTCTGAAGTGGGCGTCGGGTTTGGAAGGCAGAGAGAGTGCAGCAGCTGCGGCTGCCAGGAGATGTGCGGGCAGGCTTCGGTTTGCCCAAACGTGGATGTGCGGCGCTTCTGGGTGGTGGTCCGTCCCCCTCGGCTAAGGCCTGGCGCACGAGGACGCCGTTGGAAGGATTCGGAAGAAGTGGATGGGTTCGGGTTCGGTTTGGGGATTAGTAGTTTACTGCGCGCTTTCGACCGGGGATTTGTATTAGTTAGGCGACCGGACTGCTTTCGCGCACCGGTATATAAATTGTTGATTTAAAAAAAAAAAAAAAAAAGGATGATAAAGCTGGAGAGTACATGTCTGCTGCCTTCATTAAATTCACTGAACAATGTGGCATTGTGCGTCGTCATACTACACGCAACCGCCCTCAGATGAATGGAGTTGCAGAACGTGCCAACCGCACTATGGCAGATGATATCACTGCTATGCTCACTGAAAGTCGCATGCCAGCCTCATTTTGGGGTAAATGCCTTGAAGCATATGTGCATGTCAAAAACAGGATTCCTACTGCTCCATTGCCAGATAAAACTCCTTATGAGGCATGGTTCAAGAAGAAACCTGATGTGAGCCATTTGCGGGTTTGGGGGTGCACTGCTTATGTGTACATACAGAGGGATAAGCGAAAATCACTTCAGTCACATATGGAGAAATGTGTATTTGTTGGTTACCCTTCTGGGTATAAAGGTTGGGAATTCTACAATCCTACCACCAAAAAGTATATCATATCTGAATGTGCTGAATTTGATGAACGCCATTTTCCTGGCTTGTCCAAAACTGGACCAATGCCACAAATTGACCTTCAGCCTCCACATTCTCATTCTTCAGAGGATGATTCTGTTGCACCTTTGCCCAATTTTGGGGGGGATGACTTGGTTAGAGGCCATTGCTTTGCATGGCAAAAAACGAGTTCTTTTTATGTTGCTTTTAGTATAATGTCTTTTGGCCATTGTAGTTAGGTCAATATACAGGATATTCTAGTCCAGATCATTAGACTTTTGGTGTTTATATCCTGTTTCTGTGATTATTAACTGAAATAATGGAAAAAAATACAATGGTTTGAAAGAATACTTCAAAACTGTTAAAAGACTCCCAAAACCCAATCAAGACTGCTCTAAACCTGTCCAGATTGGTTTTGTGCAGTCTCAGTCTTAGGATTTTGGACAAAGGCCAGCTTTTTAACCTCTATTTTTATTACCTGTAATTTTTTAAAGTTAGATTGTTACTGTCAATGAAATCAATTGACAGATGGATAATTAATTAGCTAGAATTTGAATAAAAGAAAATGTGAAAAAGACTTTATTGTATTTGTAAATGTATTCCCATAAAAGCCTGAATTTTTTACTTTTTTTTGATGCCACAACTGTGAGAATCAGAGGAAAAATGGTCAAGATAGAGCTAAAAAATACTTTGTCTGCACAGTAATGTGGCTGTGCTAAGTATAAATGCCTTTTGAGAGAAAGACATTTATTTTATAATTTTTTGGCACTCAAACCCAGAGAAATTGGCTTAGAATTGACTAAAAAACAGCAGAAAAAATGATATAAATTCAATTTTGAAGAAGTCACATGACTTGATTGTATTTGTACATGTATTTTCTTAAAGCCTAAATTTTTCTGGTTTTTTTGATACCAAAATCATGAAAATCGGACAAGAAATGACGAAGATAAAGCCAAAAAAACACTTTGCTTGCAAATGTGGCTGTGTCAGTCAGAGCACCGGGGCCCGGTGCTCTGACACAGCCACCACCAAAACCTAACCCTAGCTCATAAGTTGTATTTTGCTCATATCTCAATCGTTTCTTGATCAATTATTATGATTTTATAACCAAAAAAAAGGTAAAAATCAACGCTTTAAATATAGATACATAGACAAATCAACAATAATAAACAAAACCAAATAACACATCTAAAAATGTTTATTTTACCTATATTTCAATCAGTTTCTAACTGATTCTGCTGATTTTAAAAGTCAACAAACCTTAAAAATTAGAGTTTCAAGGGACTGTGGATGCTAAAGTCAACAGTGCCTGACACAGCCACAGTTTTTCTTACAAAGCAGTTGAAATCAGAAGCATTGATTTGAAAACAATTGAGATATGTTTCAAATGCTAGGGTTAGGTCTTAGGAGCACCGGGGCCCCGGTGCTCTGACACAGCCACATTGAGACCTAACCCTAAAAAAACAAAATCACATGACACATGTCACATTGTTATAAACTGCCAGCTCATCGCTTCTCTTCTTCTTCTTTACCAGCATACCAGTCATCCCGGATAGGCTGGCAGTGTACCTCTTTTGAGAGCAATACCATGGTATGCTGGTCAAGATATTCTACTAACTGTTGTTTCTCTTTTCCTAGGTTTCTTTTACCTTTGTTTTAGGCTATACCAGTGCTTTGCTGGCACTTTTTTTGGCCTTTGACATAGTTTTTTGTCTTTTTTGTGTCCTTTGTGTAATGCTAGGCTGAATTCAGAAGAGAGACCTAAGATTTGGGTACTTTTACAGGTATATATCCTCTTTTCCTAGTATCACATATTAGTTGATTGTTTATAGGCTAGAATAGGGTTTCTAGTGTGCTTTTTGAGTGTTTTTGGTAGGCTAGAGTACTCTAAGCAGTCTATAATAGTTAGTTTAGAATTCATATTTGCTTTGCAAAAGAATGTTCGCCATAGTGCCCAGTAGCGCTACACTTGGTCAGAGGCCATTGCTGCGCATGGCAAAAACAAGTTCTTACTTTGTGGGTGCATGTTACGACATAAATATATGTTAAATAAGTAAATAATGTATAGTCCGCTCAAATCTGAACCGATTGGGATGATCTTATACTCAAAAAAAGCAGAAAAATGAGGCGGATCTAACAAGCCTAAAACGGCCTGGTCACGTGACCAGGAAGGCCCTGATTTTTACGAATTTTTTGATACCAAGATCATCAAAATTGGCCCAGTAATGGCTGAGATACAGAAACCATGCAGGGTCACTGTATGAGTGGGAGAATTTCCAACCATTGCGTTAGGAATGTTTTCTGCCTGCTATGCAGGCCGGAAAACAAGTTCTTTTACTACGTAAGAACTTGTAACAAAAGATCTAACCCTAACTTAGGTTTTTAAACACAAAAGCTAAAAATAGCCCATAGCAATGCACATCACACAGCCAAAGGGAATGATATTTAATCACGTTACAGACAAAACCTAACCTTAGTTTAGGTGTCCAGGAACAAAAGCTAAAAATAGACCCTAGCAACGGACATCAGACAACCATTCCCATGGTCAATAATGATTTTGACACTATTAGAAAAGTTTATAGACTTTTAATTCAGGGTCGCTCACGAAAAATGAAGCAGTGGGAGAATTTCCAACGTTCGTGCACTTCAGGATCCTCTTTTGGAGTACCTATTAGGTAGGGTAAATTCCTATGTTTTACCCTACCTAATAGGTAGTGGAAAAAGATTTTTTCAAAACAAATTGTTTTTAAAACATTTTTTAGAAACATTTTTTATCAAAAGATTTTTGAGTGACCCCCCAGCTAAAACTCAAAACATTTTCTAGTATCAAAACATATTTCCAAAAAAATGATATGGGGTGCCAGGGGTCCTTGTTTTTCTGATGAATTTTTCTGCGCTTCTGGTGGATTTTTTGGGGTGAAATATATATGTATAGGCTGCATTTTTGAGGGGTATTCTGTACAAATATTAGACAAACAAAAAAAAAAGCATTACATATACCCCTAGAAATTAGCTAGGGTTTTTATTTTTACAGAAATCTCACATGTAGTATGTATTACCAGGAATTTTTCTATATATACAGCCTGGATTTTCACTAAATATTTACCAGAAATTGCTCAAAATTCTCTATATATATGCCTTCAAATTCTCCTATATATAGCTTAGAATCTTCACTTCAGTGACCCACCAAACATAACCTACTAGGTTGATTAATTTCTGATAGAAAATACAATCTAGAGGAGGCTCTGAAACATTTTTTAGAAACATTTTTAAGCCAAATATTTCTGTAGAATAAATATTTGTTTTCTCAAATGCAATAATGTTTTTGTGACATCTAAAAATGTTTTGTTCTTAGAAAATATATTTATTGCTGATATGGTGGCAGGGGTCCTTCTACTAAAATATTTTCTGGGCATTTTTATAAAAAATTACCTATATACCATATGTAGGATTAGTTTCAAATGTAAAGTAGATATATGAGTAGATAGACAAGTAATTCAATATACTGACATTCAAAAATATTATAAATTGTTGAAAAAAAAAAAAAAATCTCTATAATGAAAATTCCCAAACCAGATTGACCATCAAATGATTTGACCAGTTACAAAATGCAATAGGAATGGTTCATATATACTGCATTATATAGGGGTGAAAGAAATAGATGTTTTATAAAATATCAAAATGTTAAAAATGTTAAAATGGTGAAAAACTGAGCAATTTAAAGAGTAATATCTCTTAATTTTAACATCATCTTGTAACTCTGAATTTTCTTGATTTTCTGATGTTTAAATCAGGGTAATCGGATAAAAACTGAGCAAATTATAGTCAAATTACATTTCAAAAGAGAAGAGTTCAAAAGTGTATTTTGTGTTTTTCTTGGCAAGTAAGGCACCAAATCACATGATACTAACAGATTCCAGATCAGAAAAAATAGCTCTATAATTTCTATTAATAGACCCTGACCTGAAAATGCCTTTTTTGAAACTAGTTCTATTTATAGATCAGACTCAAATTTATGAACTATTTTTATACTCTTGCTCTAATCTAAGCTGTTTCTATTAATAGATTAATGCTTAGACCTTCTGTGTAATAATCTCTTTATAAACTATTTTTAGACACCAACTGTAGCTTTGAATTTTAGAACAAATTTCTATTTATAGATAAGAGGTACAAAGTCACATGACACTAACAGATTTGGCTTAGAAAAACAGCTTCAAATTGTCTATTTATAGATTAACCCAAATTTATAAACATGCTTATACTTCAGTTATGGATTTCTATTTATAGATTAAACCTACATTCATAAACTCTCTTCTATGCTCCTATCTAATATCAACTTTTTCTATTTATAGATGAAATTTTATCTAAAAATATTAGTGAATTTATTAACTATTTATAGACATCAACTAATACTAACATAACTTATTAATCAGATATATAAACTTAATGCAGTTCTATTTTTAGAAGTTTGTCTATTTTTAAACTAAAACCTTAATATATTTTGGAATTCTTTCTATTTTTAGCTGGACCCTGAAATTTCTTTTTGGAAACTATTTCTATTTATGGACTTATCAGCTATTTTTAGAACAATCTTGTTTTGCTTATATCTCACTGAGGAATGTCAATATTAATATGATATAACTTGTAAAATAATTTAAAAATATATTACTTTCTTTTTAGATGCTCCTTCCTTTTTGGGAAATTTTCCCATCTGCCAAATCTGATTTCAAGAAGCCTGATAACGATTTTGATACAGTCTATATCTCAATAATGAATAAAGATAAAATTATAATTTAAATAGATTTGAAATCACCCTGATGAGTAGTACAACTTTTGTTATCAGCACAGCCACATCCAATCACTTTTGGAAATTGCATTTATTTACATAAAGCATTGATTGATCAGTTTGCTATTTAAAGCACCTCAAACAGTTGGATATGCCATAATTTAATGAAATTCAACATAAAATAAACCCAGCCCAGTGCAGGTATATGCTCTTTTATAATCTTTCAATTCAGGCTGATAGTCTAGACTATATGTGCTTAGTGCGTTTAGTAATTAGGTCATTCTTTCCTGCTTTGGCTCTTCTTTGTTTGGCTCAATAAGTCTATATAATAAGCATATGCTGAGATTGAATCCTTGATCTTGGGATATAATCTCTGGCTGACATAATTCAATTCAATTTGAACATGTCAAATCAAAACAGCCAGCCGAGGCCTATATGTTTGAGGTAAACTCAGTATCACTGTCTGAACACTTGAAAAAAACTAGCTATGTGATACATAGCATACTTAATGTAGATTAAAGCTCTGCTCGGATATTTGAGAGTGAGCACCAAGCTAATTTCCAGTGTTAGAACACCACCAAATGCCCCTTAATCTTGCTGTAATCCTGGTCATACATCTTGTGTCATACCTACAGATCAGAATTACTACCATATATAAAACCAAGTGACTGAACTATCTATCAATTGTTCAGTTATTCTGGTTATTGGTGTAACTGGTTTCAGTGTGGTTTTTGACCAACTTACAACTTGTCTTGCCAGTACTCTGGATAACATCTTGCCAAAGACTATCAATCCCTCAGCTGTGTATTCCATGGCTTGACTGCTATAATCCATTTCTTCAAACCTCTCTCTCAAGATAAGCTGACAGCTAAAGTATTGTCATGAATCTGACACAGGACTAGATCATTCTGAAAGCAAATAGCATAAGTGTTTGTGTTAACTTTGAAGATCCAATGCTATAGCATTGTATTTCTAATAAGTCACAGCAAAGATGAGGGCACAGCCACAAGTGGAGGTAAAAGAGGCATATCTTATATAATCAGTGGAGTGTTGGGCTTGACATCCCAGCCCTCCAGACACAATCACCTAGCCCTTTATAGACATTCACATGTTTGTAGCTAGTTCATCATTATATTTCATCAGCATCGTCCAAGCCCAGAACCAGCTCCAGACATTCTTAGCTTCAGCTGGCCACTTCATCAGACATAAAATGTAAAGTGTACTTAGGTATGTGATGGTGACAATAGCGGAAGTAATGCCAATACAAAGAGTAGAAATCAGAGCACAGCCACAAGCAAAAATAAATCCATTTGGGTTTGTTTTCCTTTATATTAGCTTAAATATAGATTCAAGTTTTAAATGTATAGTCATATCCAAAAATAAATAGCCTGACTAACTGAGAAATTAATCAAATAAAAATAAATTTCCAAAAGTGATTGGATGTGGCTGTGCCGATAACAAAAGTTGTACTACTCATCAAGGCAATTTCAAATCTATTTAAATTATAATTTTATCCTTATTGCTTATTGAGATATAAACTGCATCAAAATCGTTATCAGGCTTCTTGAAACCAGATTTAGCAGATGGGAAAATTTTCCAAAAGGGAAAGAGCATCTCAAAAAAAAGTAATATATTTTTAAACTATTTTACAATTTAAATCATATTAATATTTACATTTTTCAGTGAGATATGGGCAAAACGAGACTTGTTCTAAAAGTAGCTGATAAGACTATAAATAGAAATAGTTTCCAAAAAGAAATTTCAGGGTCCAGCTAAAAAATAAAAATAATTCCAAAATATTTCAAGATCTTAGTTTTAAAAATAGACATACTTCTAAAAATAGAATGGCATTAAGTTTATATACCCAATTAATAAGTTATAAATAGAAACATTGATAAAATTTGGAATTGATAGTTGGTGTCTAAAAATAGTTTCTAAAAGACTAATCTATAAATAGAAACAGGGTCAAAATTTGAAGTTGTATTTTGTGTCTAAAAATAGTTTATAAGAGATTATTATACAGAAGGTCTAAGCATTAATCTATTAATAGAAACAGCTTAAATTAGAGCAGGGAATAAAAATAGTTCATAAATTTGAGTCTGATCTATAAATAGAACTAGTTTCAAAAAAGGCATTTTCAGGTCAGGGTCTATTAATAGAAAATATAGAGCTATTTTTTTGGACCCAGAATCTGTTAGTATCATGTGACTTGGTGGCTTATTTGCCAAGAAAAACACAAAATACACTTTTGAATGCTTCTTTTTTGAAATATAATTTGACTATAATTTGCTCAGTTTTTATCCAATTGCTTTGATTTAAATATCAGAAAATTAAAAAAAAATTCAGAGCTACAAGATGATGTTAAAATTAGGAGATATTACTCTTTAAATTGCTCAGTTTTTCACCATTTTAACATTTTTAACATTTTGATATTTTATATAAAACATCTATTTTTTTCACCTCTATATAATGCAGTATATATCAACCATTCCTATTGCATTTTGTAACTGGCCAAATCATTTGATGGTCAATTTGATTTGGGAATTTTTATTATTTAGATTTTTTTTTTCAATTTATAATATTTTAGAATATCAGTATATTTAATTACTTGTTTATCTACTCATATATCTACTTTACATTTGAAACTAATCCTACATACACTACAATATTGATAAATCTATATTGTATAGATAATTTTTTATAGAAATGCCCAGAAAATATTTTAGTAGAAGGACCCCTGCCACCATATCAACAATAAATATATTTTCTAAGAACAAAACATTTCTGGATGTCACAAAAACATTATTGCATTTGAGAAAACAAATATTTATTCTACAGAAATATTTGGCTTAAAAATGTTTCTGAAAAATGTTTCAGAGCCTCCTCTAGATTGTATTTTCTATCAGAAATTAATCAACCTAGTAGGTTATGTTTGGTGGGTCACTGAAGTGAGAATCTTCATATATATGCCTATAGTTTTCTATATATATAGGTTGGATTTTTAGCACTTTAATCATAGCTGCATATGAGGTATCTATTAGGTTAATTAATTCCTAATAGAACATGTAGAATATAGAAGTAGACAGAAAATGAATTTTGGAAAAATATAAATTGTAAAAATGTTTTGAAAAATGTTTTACAATAAAATGTTTTACAATAAAATGTTTTTGTCACAAAACATTTTATATTATTTTGGCAGTGCCAGAAGTTCTAAAATTTACGGTATAAAGAGCAAATTTTTTAGAATATAATATCAAGTATTTCTATTTTTAGACCTAGACCCTGAGAAATCTTTATTTAGAACTATTTCTATTTTTAAATTTTGACCCTGAATTTCCTTTTTTAGAAAGTAAGCCTAGTTTTCATCTATCTCTAAAATTGGTTTTTAGAACTAATTCTATTTTTAGATCATGATTTTGAAATTTCCTTTTCTAGTAATCTTTAGATCTTGCCAACTATTTTTAGAACCAATCATAGGATTGGTCTATTTTTAGAAAATTACTTACTATATCAGACAATTATACTTGACTATATTATAATTCAATTAATTCTTAATAGTTTTCAGCTATATAGCTTTTTATTAAGTCATTATCCATTGATAGAGTAATTAAACATAATTATATAGGTAATAAATATCTGATAATTTCCACAGCTGCAAGATTTAGCCACTCTATTTTTTTGTTTGCTCACTAGGAAAATACACAGGTCAGATGTGTTAAGACTGAGTCTAACATTCCAAGATTCCGAGATTCCAATAGAACACTGAATGCGGAACCAGATGGACAGGGCTTTGGCCTCAGCTATAAACTGTGCCTAGCCCAACAATGTGCCCCAATTTATGATCAGGAGACTGGAGGGTCAGCACCTCACCCTAAGGCATATCTCGGAGGTGAATGACTTAGATAGATTGAGAGTGATGAAATGCAGAGGTTATAGGGGTAGATAAACTAATATTCAGACTGAAGTCCTAAGGTGTAATTACAAGTCTTTAAATATAAGAGCAAAGTTGTTCCCAACTCCACAACTCCAAAACTTGGGAAGATCTCAGTAAGATATACTACAGAAAGAAGCCTCGGGGCCTGATCCTTACCAACATGAGGATAACATGAGGATTGTGTGGGAAGGGATGAACAATTCTGAGAAGTAGAAGGGAGAGAGTCCATCTGCATTCTGGTCGGAATGACGGATTGACAATCCATTTAGACCAGTGACATACTATCAGAGCAAGATAGAGCAATGTTCTGCTTTTACTATGAGTTTAGACCAAGTCTATCTCAATCTGTTTCTCTAATCTGAATGCATTTAGTTTACCTGAGGTGCTTGCTTAAGCTCACTACCCTTGTGTCTGATGCATCTGCAGGCTATTTTTAAGGATTACATCTATACTATCTTCTATAAGCCAAACTCTGAGTATACTGTAGCTTCAGTTTATGTGCTTAAGCAGTAAAAAAAACACACACAGCATCTGCTTTAGCTATAAGCTATTATGCTAGAGTATTATCCACTATCTATATAGTGTTTTTTGTAAGCATATCTAACTAATCTCAATCCAGCAATTTATTATCTACTAGCCAGACATTTGTATTGCTCTGAATAAGATCAGTGATCTATGTTTTATGCGCATAGGCTGTTAAAAAGAGAAAAATACATCAATCTATTCTATCCACATTATGCTCAAGAGTGAGATAGTTACCAGTTGGCTTTACTAGAATAGAGTGTTCCTTTTTAGACCACATTATAGAATTTCAAAGTGCCAGTTGTTGCTGTAGTGCCTGGATTACTTTGATGGGAATCCAAAATCCAATCGTAGGTTATTAGGAATTTACTATGTACTATTTTGCCAATTCTACGGTAAGAACACATGATTTGGCAGAATTCAAACAGCTTGCTGGATATTTTGCATTCTCTGCAAAATAGTCAGAGGGGGCAATACTATGCAAAAATAGCAGCAGAATTCAATAACTTATGATCTTCAAATATTTCTAGCATGATGAGGATTAATAGCTATAGGTATAAACAAAGCTTTGTTTGAATACTACAAAAGAGCTGAATTTTAGAATTATTATTCAATTTTTTTCATTCAAAACTATTAAGAATTAATTGAATTATAATATAGTCAAGTATAATTGCCTGATATAGTAAGTAATTTTCTAAAAATAGACCAATCCTATGATTGGTTCTAAAAATAGTTGGCAAGATCTAAAGATTACTAGAAAAGGAAATTTCAAAATCATGATCTAAAAATAGAATTAGTTCTAAAAACCAATTTTAGAGATAGATGAAAACTAGGCTTACTTTCTAAAAAAGGAAATTCAGGGTCAAAATTTAAAAATAGAAATAGTTCTAAATAAAGATTTCTCAGGGTCTAGGTCTAAAAATAGAAATACTTGATATTATATTCTAAAAAATTTGCTCTTTATACCGTAAATTTTAGAACTTCTGGCACTGCCAAAATAATATAAAATGTTTTGTGACAAAAACATTTTATTGTAAAACATTTTATTGTAAAACATTTTTCAAAACATTTTTACAATTTATATTTTTCCAAAATTCATTTTCTGTCTACTTCTATATTCTACATGTTCTATTAGGAATTAATTAACCTAATAGATACCTCATATGCAGCTATGATTAAAGTGCTAAAAATCCAACCCATATATATAGAAAACTATAGGCATATATATGAAGATTCTAAGCTATATATAGGAGAATTTGAAGGCATATATATAGAGAATTTTGAGCAATTTCTGGTAAATATTTAGTGAAAATCCAGGCTGTATATATAGAAAAATTCCTGGTAATACATACTACATGTGAGATTTCTGTAAAAATAAAAACCCTAGCTAATTTCTAGGGGTATATGTAATGCTTTTTTTTTTGTTTGTCTAATATTTGTACAGAATACCCCTCAAAAATGCAGCCTATACATATATATTTTACCCCAAAAAATCCACCAGAAGCGCAGAAAAATTCATCAGAAAAACAAGGACCCCTGGCACCCCATATCATTTTTTTGGAAATATGTTTTGATACTAGAAAATGTTTTGAGTTTTAGCTGGGGGGTCACTCAAAAATCCTTTGATAAAAAATGTTTCTAAAAAATGTTTTAAAAACAATTTGTTTTGAAAAAATCTTTTGATAAAAAATGTTTCTAAAAAATGTTTTAAAAACAATTTGTTTTGAAAAAATGTTTTTCCACTACCTATTAGGTAGGGTAAAACATAGGAATTTACCCTACCTAATAGGTACTCCAAAAGGGGATCCTGAAGTGGTTCGTGTTAGAAACCATTTCCTTCTGCTATCAAGTGTGGAAAACGAGTTCTTTTACTACGTAAGAACTCGTAAAAATCCAACTACACCTCAAATTCACCCTCCTGCACCACCTTTTTTTTTTTTTTTTAAAAATCAACAATTTATATACCGGTGCGCGAAAGCAGTCCGGTCGCCTAACTAATACAAATCCCTGGTTGAAAGCGCGCAGTAAACTACTAATCCCCAAACCAAACCCGAACCCATCCACTTCTTCCGAATCCTTCCAACGGCGTCCTTCGTGCGCCAGGCCTTAGCCGAGGGGAACGGACCACCACCCAGAAGCGCCGCACATCCACGTTTGGGCAAACCGAAGCCTGCCCACACATCTCCTGGCAGCCGCAGCTGCTGCACTCTCTCCGCCTTCCAAACCCGACGCCCACTTCAGAACCCAGACCCGACCCGAAAACCTTCACCCACCCGCGCCTTGACGACCCGAAACCCATACCAGCAAAAAAAATAAGCAGATGCGGGGATAAGGCCCCCAACCGAATGACCGCCGAGGCAAATCATCCGCGCAAGCCAAAAGTGCAGCTACCATTCGAGATATGGGCCGCAGGGTAACCACCGGTCGTAGCGGATGCAACCGGGTACAAAACGCGAAGAACGCGCGGAACAACACCACCCCGTCCTTGGCCTGTCAACCTCGCCTGAAGGAGGGATTGGACCTCCCCCAACCGACGCAACCCGGAAGAAGGTATCAAGGCCTCTCTGAGCGATGAGCCCGCGCGGAACGCCTTACCCAATGCCTTGCGGTGCTGCCGCTTGGCGGGCGAAGGAGAAAGCTTCTGGGTTCTCCAACAAAAACATCAACAAACCATGTAAACGATCGGTTGGGGATTGTCTGTCGTACCGAGGGCAGTACTTCAGGATGTGTGAGCGGGTCTCGCGAGGAGCGCCGCAGCGGGGACAGCCATGAGGCTCTTGGATGTTAAACTGGTCGTAGTACGAGCCGATTGGCGCATGATTCAGTATACACCTGCACAAGCGCGCGAAGGAAGCGCCTCCTGCACCACCTGCACCACCAATTCCTGATCCTGCTCCTGTTGCACCACTTGCACCTGCACCACCTGCACAACCTGCACCACCTGCACAACCTGCACAACCACCAGTTGCTGGTCCTTCTCGTCGTAATCGCAAGAAGGATCCACCACCTGCACCAACTCGTCGTTCAGATCGCGTTTCTGTCCCTCCTAAGCCATATTGGCTAAACCCAACACCTCAACAACCTCCACAACCTCCACAACCTGCTGTTGTCGAGGAAGTAGAGGAAGAAGAGGATGAGGTAGAGGCTGATGAACTGAACATTGTTGATGGTGATGATAGACTGGAATATGCTCACTTAGCATCTGGTGCTGAGCCACGCACATACAAACAGGCAATGAAAAGTGATGATGCACAATATTGGGAAGAGGCTACTGTCACAGAGTACAACACTCTAATGCAGAACAAAACCTGGGAAATAGTTGAACTCCCACCTGGTCAAAAGGCAATTGGTTCTGGTTGGGTTTTTAGAGTCAAGCGTAATGCAGATGGTACCATTGAGCGCTACAAAGCCCGAATTGTTGCCAAAGGATACAGTCAACGTCCTGGCATTGATTTCAATGAGGTCTTTTGCTCCCACTTTCCGTCCTGCCACTTTGCACTTGATTATTGCTCTGGCTGCAATTGGTGACTTGGAACTTCGTTCTGTTGACATTTCTGCTGCATTCACCCAAGGTGACCTTGAGGAAGACATCTATATGCTTCAACCTGAAGGATTCCACCAAGGTGGTCCTAATATGGTACTCAAGCTCTGCCGACCACTGTATGGGTTGAAACAAGCTGGACGTCAATGGAACATCAAACTGCATAAGGCTCTCACTGAAATGGGTTATAAACGCATTGAATCTGACCGCTCTGTTTACATCTATTCAGATGGAGTTGTCAAGATCATTGTTCCCATTTACATTGATGACATTACCTATGCATCCAAGTCCAATGCTGCTATTGACAAGGCTGTAAAGCAACTGGCTGCACATTTTACACTTCGTGATTTGGGACCCACACAGTTTTTACTTGGTGTTGCAGTTGGCAGAGACCGTGAAACCAAGACTATCACACTCCATCAACGCCAGTACATTCTGGACAGGAGAAGTATGGTATGTATGTCTGACTGCCACCCTGTCCAAACACCAATGGCTACTGGAACTATATTGTCCAAAACCATGGGTCCTCAAAATGCTGAAGAGGTGGAACAAATGCACAATGTCCCATACCTCAGTGCAGTTGGCTCTTTGCAGTACTTGGCTACAATGACCCGCCCAGACATTGCTTACACTGTGGCCTATTTGGCACGCTTCAACTCCAATCCTGGACCTAAACACTGGGCTGCTGTCAAGCACCTATTCAGATATCTTAAAGGCACTCTTGAGTACAAGTTACAGTATTGTGGTGAACATGGTCAAGAACCATTCATTACATTTACTGACTCTGCTCATGGTGATTCTGTTGATACTGGAAAGTCCACAAGTGGCTATATTACCACTATGGCTGGTGGTTCAATTGGTTGGTCAAGCAAGCTTCAAGGCATTATTGCACTGTCTACTTGTTTAGAGGCCATTGCTTCGCATGGCAAAAACGAGTTCTTTTTCTTTGCTGCTTCTTATCTATAATAGTACACTTGTTACAAATATCCTTTTAACTGTTTGAATTAAACTACATTAGTTAGAAAAAAGCTAATTAGCAATTAAACTAAATTACTCTACAAACTACCAGTATATTATCAGCTCTGTATAATTATTATCAATTCATACTCCATATATAACAACCACTGCTTCTTTCTTTTTGCACTTAAATAATAAATCTCCTTCAAAATCATCTAACTGTCCTTGTTTTATACATTGAGCACCAGTAAGAATACCATCATGGTACCAGATTTCATTATTAACTATAAATCTTGATGTAAAATGATTGCTTCCACTATATATAATACCTTTCAATGATAATCTAGTTATACTCTTGTCTTGGTTTTCAATTTTAATATATTTACTTATAATCTTTTTAACCTCCAAACTAAAACATATAAAACTTGGTGAAATAGTAAAATATCTTGTGATACAAACTTTTTTAGTACATAGTCCACAATATTTCTTTTGGTTTTGCCAGTGTTTAAAGTTTGACTGAGTAGATTTATGTGAAGAACATGTAATAAATATCAAAGATTGAGATTGAATTTGAGAACTTGCTTCATAATTACAATCACTGCACTTTTCATAACTGATATCTTTCTGATTAGGTTTTTGGAACATTGATTGTAAAAGATCACGGATATCAGTTCCTGTATGCCCTATAGGGAATTTATCTGGTTGAGATGTTTTTAATTCATGTCTAACCAAATCTCTAACTGCAGATAATGTTTGAGATCCAGTTTGAACATTTTTATATCCCTTTACCAAAGTTTGTGTAAATTCTCCATATTGACTAAGCTCTTTGGTCCATTGTTTTTTGTTTTGAGACCATAAATTGAACAATATTGTAAATAATGAGTCATAAGAACAGCTATAATTGACTGAATCCCATTTTAAGCCTTGAAGTTCAATATCATAAGTAATTTTGGGTTTTTTGATCTTAATTATTTTCTTAGCCTCTAATGGAACTATAGGTATTTCAGTATCCTCTATTTTTCTCTTTAAATTGTTTACTTTAACTGGGATTGAACCTTTGGCAGGCTGAAAATGTTGTGCAACAAAAGTTTTAGCTTTTGAGACCACAGGCTTCTTATTGATAATAGTCCATGGACTATCTTTAACAGCTGCTGTATTTTCCATTGGCTTTTCTTTAGACCATTGTAGTGCTTTATCTATACAAGGTGGACAATAACCTGTGCCTTTGATTTGTTGATACTGTCTTATTATAATATTTCTAAGATTTCCAGTAATTGAAGTAGGAAGTTGATCAAGATATTTGAGTCTAGTAATCTCATCTAATAACTCAAGTTCTCTGAATTCTTGTCTTAGATAACCAGATATACCACATGTAATTTTATGATCATCAAAGCCTTGAAGAATAATTGTGCCTTCTGCAGTTGAACCTCTAGATAATGCAGTGTAATAAGCCATATGACTGCGACAACTATTCAAATTTACAACATTGTATTCTCTTGTTTTTCCTTGTGAAGCATAATCAGTCATTGCAAAATTTGGAAGCACAGAAACTTGAGATCTATTAATTGAAATAGGGGATTTTAAACCTGAACAAAGAACACTCTTACTAGAGCGAGTTAAAGGAACAACATTTTGAGGAAGACCTTTGAGTTGAATTGTCTTAGCTGGTGAATCAAGTTTGACAAATAAAACATCAAGAACCAAATGATTTTCAGCACCTTTTGAAGCTTGCCAGCCTACAACATGAGCTTCTTGACCACGTGTGATACATAATTCTGTAGCATCATTATTGCGGATCATAACTGGCATTCCAAAACATAAAGACAATTTTCCAGGAACAGTTTCAGTCATTGAATATCTCATATTCCATAGAATATTTTGAAGTTTTGAAGGAAGAGATACTTGTTTTTTTCTGATTGTTTTAGCTTGAGGATTTTTTCTCTTTAAAAGTCTAAGTGTTTCAGGTGGAACACTTTCACCAATAGTATCCACAGAATAAAAATCAGTTAGAGTCTGACCAGTGTCTTTTGCAAATCTCTGACATCCCAGATCATTGATTTTATCCTTTTCAGAATTTAAACCTAGAATGATTGAGACATTGCGGAATAATGAACTAGCAATATTGGGCTGATCCTTTCTTTTTCCAGCTATTCTTGTTCTGAGAAACTGAATATCAGAAGCTGTACAGGCTGCGTAGCGCATATTTTCTAAAGCAGTGCGAAGTTTAGTATCTGCAGGAGATTGAAATCTTTGTCTCATGTTTTGTCGCAAAATCACAACTGTAGTTATCTGATGCCATAAAGCTTTGCCTATTGCAGTTTGCTGGCCAGGTTCTGTCATAGCAGCATTAATTGTAGTACCAACTCCTCCACTGTAAAGAGAAGCACCTTTAACAGGTGCTAATTGAGCAAAATCTCCAGCAAAAATCATATTCATACCACCAAATGGATTATCAACAACATTTTTAAGTTTAGCAAGCTGAGCACTGATTTTATAAAGATCAAGACATGATAACATTGAAACTTCATCAAGAAAAATATATTCAACACCTTCAAGTCTAGTATAAACCTGAGCTAAATTGGTTTGTTCATTTTTTTTCATTGCCTCAGTTTGAATACCTAGAGCTGAATGATATGTAGATCCTTTGAGTAAAGCAGCTGCTGAACCAGTAGGAGCCAGAATCATGATGCGATGTTTTTCTTTTCTTAGTTCAAAAAAAGCAATTAAAGCCTTAATAACCTGAGATTTACCAGTTCCACCCATTCCACCTAGATACATTTTAAGAGGTTCAGTTTTATGAAGGGTTGCATGATTAGCCACAATGCGGAATGCACGCTCTTGTTCTGTATTTAAACTAAATTTACTAACAGTATCATCAATGAATTTCTGTTCATTCAATTTTTCAGCCTGGAAATCCTTATTAATATATGATATATCTGATACTACAACTTCATCATGAGACTCATGGTTATCAGTAGATTTATTAATACCTGATGGCAGATCCTTCATTCTTTGAGCAATGACATCTTTTTTAGCAGCATCAACTATAGAATTCCATTCACTGCTATTGAAATTCTCAGTAGGTTTAAAAGTGCTATCAGGTTTTATAGTATTGTCTTTGGAGCTATCCAGCCAGCCTATATTTTGAACTACTTTTTCAATCTGAGCCATTTCTTCAGTTTTAGCTGCATCATTTATAAGAAGTTCAGACATGTCTTGTTCATTATCAAAAGATGCTAGTGGACCATCATCAGTATAGTCCAATGCTGTCTGATCTAGTTCATTAAGAGTTTGTTCACTATCAATCCAAGATCCAAATATACTATTCTTTTGAGCTGCACCTTTTTTCAATTTAGCAGAGTAATCATCTCTGGCATCATTGCATTCATATCTTAAATTGAAATTCTTCATCAACTGGTTTTGATGTTTAGCAAATTTGAAAGCATTAAAAGCTTCATCCCAGGTTTGATTTTCAAGCTTAAGATCTCTTCCAGTTCTCCATGGTTTAAAAAGTGTTAACATTGTTGAACAATAATATTCTCTATCACCTTGATCACTTCTAGGAAGAATGCCACCTAAAAACACTGGAACTACTAAGGGATCATTGGTTTTATAAACTACCTCATGTGTTCTATACAAAGGATGACCAGGTAAGAAGTTATACTTTATATTAAGACTTGTTTCAGCAGGTTTATTGATAGTACTATTTTGAATATTTAATTCATCATCTGACTGGCTGGATTTGCCACCACCAACTTGTGAAATAATATCTAGCTCATCATTTGAATCCAGTTCCTCATTTAATTCTTCTTCTTCAATATTATCAAGCTGTCCATTAAGAATATCTTGCAAGGAGTCAAATTTTTTCAAGTTCTTTTTTGAGCGTCTTGTAGTTTCTGATCTTCGAATCCATTCATATAAAGTGATATTTTTGTGTATGTTTGGGCGATAAATATAATCATCAACTTTAGAAAGACCAACATAGTCTCCAAGATTCTTATCAAGAACAACTTTTTCTGGACTTTCTTCTTTATCATTATCACCCCATGCATCTCTGACTTTGCGGACATAGAGTCTCCAGTAAAACTTTATAAATTTGTGCTGAGTATAATGATCTGGATTTCCTAATAGATATAAAGATGCCATTGGACTTCCTATTTCCATTTTAGATGTAAGTGAGTTGACCATTTTAGTCATTAAAGCTCTAGCAGTTTCTTGGCGACTACTGCTACCACCTAGTAACTCTGAATTTTTAGAGAATATTTGGCGCACTGTATCAAAAATTGAATAAGTTGTAAGACCTGGTTTAGTAACATAATCTGTAACATAAGCAACAACAGCTTTGACTGAAGTTCCAGACAAAAGACTTGTTACATCTGTATTTGCTCTAATAAGATAAGACAGAGCTGGTGTAAATGTATTCATCCAACTTTCACCTTTTTTCAATTTTAGAGCACCTGTAAGAGGTTCAACCATTGTATTCTCAACAATATCTCTAGGAAATCTTGCTTTACATTCACCTTTGCTATTTTTGCAGCCTTTTCTTACAGATCTACCATCTTTGGTTTCAATATCAGTTCTACAGTCATGTCTATTAGATCTTGCAAGTATATCATTGGTCTCTTCTTCAAATTTAACCCACCATTCATTTAATTCCTTGCATTTGGAACAATCTGTACAATTTTTTGATTTACATAATTCAGGTGGAGGTTTTGGCATTGTTTTTGTTGGATCTGAGTAACCAGTCTGTTCTTGCTTAGATTTGAAAGATGCAAGGATATCAGCTAATGGCTTTTCATTTAACAATTCACCTTGATGAACACTTTCCAGATATTCTACCATTTGTTTTTGAAAGTCAGAAGTAGTATCCATAATGCGATCTCTGATCTCCTGAGGTGAAAGTGAATTTTTAATCCATAATAGCAGATGTAGATGCAAAGTTAGACGACCTTGTTGTTCAACTGTTCCATAATAAGCATTTGTTTTACCATACAAGCCTGGAGAGTTATTGCCAACACCCAATACATGTTTAATAAAGGTTTCACACATAAAATGAAAGAATCTTGCAGCTGCCACAGGATTTTGAGCAACAAGGCGGTAAGCTTCATCAGGCAGGCAAATCTCAGGTTTGAACTCAATATCCTTATCAGCAAAATAAAGACAGATTGGATGTTTACTATCTGCAGGAGAAAGTGTAATAAACCAAGAAGGAGCACCTATATAGGAAATCAAAGACCATATTTCATTGCGCATAGACTTTTTACCTGCTAAAGAACCTTCAACATGACCTCCAATTGTATCCAAGTCTTGTATGACTTTATAGCATAGTTTTTCCTCTTCAGTTTCAGGTTTTACACGCTCACCAAGAGAAAGGCGCTTGCTAATATTAGATAGCACTGAATGATTAAGGTTTAATAGGCGATTAGCCATTTCTGAAAAATAAGATCTTTGTACTACTAATCTTCCTCGACTTGTACTTTGAGAAATCTGTTCATGATTAAATGCAATCAAAGGAAAATTGGGATCAGTTTGAAACCTTTTATCATGATACATTAACAGATGTCTTTTCTGGACCAAAGGTGAATGGATTTTGTTCATTATTGATTGACCTATACCACCATGACCATATGGAAAAAGCCATGGAAGCATAGAAGGAAACAACTGAGGATTTTTAAATATTGAGCAAGGTTTTTCAGAATGGCCAGCAAATAAAATTTTTCCATTGCTCATAAGATGTTCCAAAGCTTTAGCCTTTATAGTATCAATAGAAAGCTCTGAAAACTCTTGTCCTGTAAGACCTTGAACAGTAAATGAGCAAGGACCTGATTCTACACCATCTTCTTCTTCATTATCATGTACACTAGTGGCTTCTGGATCTTTATTTATAATAGACTCTCTATAATCAATAACAACAGGACAGTCACTTTCAGGATATTGCATTAAGTTGTCTTTTGAGATACCAACATCAGAATAATCAGCATGATTTAATTTAAGCCAGTTTAAAGCATTAGCTACATGGTTGCGACGGACAAGTAAAGGAGTGCGTTTAATATCATCTTTGGTGGGTCTGCAAGGTCCAGTAAATATAAATGCAAGAACTTCATCAAGCTCTTTTACTGGAGGTGGTAAAACATCATATATTTTTGGGACTGGATTTTGAAAGGTAATAGCATTGGCTCTCATTTTATATCTGCCTGATGCTACTTTGACTATGCATCTATTGTGTCTTACACGTGCAATTAAAAGCTTTTCAACATAAGTCAGATTTTTAAGCACATCTGGTACTTCACCAATCCAAAAACCTGAAGCTAAAGCAAATAAGGGTATTTTGTTTTTCTTCAAACTAGCACAACAGGTTTTACATGCATGAGTACATTTTGAATCAATAATTGGACCAGTAATATCAGAAATAGGATCTTCAGGAGTTTTTCTTTCTTTGCGAGTAATACCTGGGTTTATTAATACCTTTAGTCTATTTTTTATTTCACTTAAGGGTATTAGATTTCTAAATGGTGTTAATCTTCCACAAACTGCACAGCCTGCTTCTACAAATTGAGAAGGACTTGTATCTTGTATAAAGCCTGAAATTATTTTATAAAGTAGACTTTTAGATGGTGGCTGAGGAGGAAAAGTTTTATTTCTTTCTTCAGACTCAGATATATCTTTTTGTTTCTTTAGGTTATTTTGGGCCGCTTTATTGTGGATATGATTTGCTTTTTTAACTTTATTAAGCTTGTTATACCAAGTAGTTTGACGTTCAGCAGGTGTTGCAGGTGTTAATATAGCTGGTGCAAGGGAAAAAATAGTACAAAAGCCAGCACAGTTACCAACACACTGATGAGAAGATAGTACATTCATTAAAGCTGGTAAAGAATGTGTACTTATTTTACAAATATCATGACATTTTGCAATAGTGCGGGCTTGTTTTAGAGTAATCTTATCACATAATAGCTCCAAAGGTACACGCACTAAAAGAATGTCATTCTTATTCCTATATTTGTCCAAAGCTTCCTTAAATACCATATGACCACTATATTTTAAATTTGTATTATCTATGCAGATTGAGGAATTTTGAAAAAGAATATATTTTGAAATAGAAGCATATGTTAGAGTTTTTTTAGGACCAGCCCCAAAGAAAGAAGAGTTATCAGGTTGAAGAATACAATTACTTCCATCCCACTTATGTGCTATTGAACATTTTAATTGGTTTATAAAGTGTTTAGAACAAGAATTAGTGATACAAAAATTAGATAAAGGCTGCTGATAATTATACCACCACTGCATAGATACTTTCTCTTCATGTAGATAAGGCATGGGAATTCTAGCCAAAACAAAAGTCTGAATAGCAGAAGATACTAATATTGGAGATACATCGTAAGTAAACAAAGCCAGCTGATGCAGGGCCAACTGAGAAGATTTAATGTTAAGCCTCATAAAATTTGAATATTCATGTTTCAATAGAAGGTTTCTGATAAGTTGTAAATACACTCTATGCACCTGATAAAAGATATCAGTGTCTAATGAAGCCATATATACATAGTAAAACAGCTTGTTTAAAGAACAGCTAGTTAAATAAATATATTCTACAAAAGCCTCAAACATATGTTGAGTGCATGGTTTAAATTTGCTAACTAAGTCATGACTATTGATGCTAGATATAGTCCTATGAAAGGTCTTAGTGGTAAATATATCAGATATATATTGAAGTCTAGTGCCAGAGATATGGGGTGTAGGTTGAATACTAATGTCAGAGGTATCAAAAGTATGCTGAATGCTAATGCCAATGCCAAGAATGCCAGATAAGTTTTGAATATCATAAGTGTCAGCTTTGAAGGTCAAAAAAGTCAGATTTGAGGCTTCAAAGTGTATTAAAGGTATACCTAAAGCAAAGCTTTGAAAGGATTGAGATAGAGAGCTGAATTGATTGAGCTTTCTTGGTATAAGTATAAAGAAGACTAGGAAGACAAGAAGCAATCTCATTGGAGCTGAAGATAGAGAGAGTAGATGGTGGTAAGTAGGAAGAAAGAGCGCTCTTCAAAAGTTGAACTTTCAACATTAGTTGATGTTTGTTTGGTTACTGATGTCAGACTGAGGGTATAAACATAGAGCAAACAAAGATAATTATAAGCGTAATAATACAAATGAAGTAATCATACTTCAGAAGATACAGGAGGTGAGGCAGAAGGAGAAGGTATGACCTGTGTTTTACGGCGTTTTGAAGGCCTTACAGCTACCTCTGGCTCTTCCTCTTCCTCTTCCTCTTCCTCTTGCTCTTGAACAACCGGCACAACAGGCTCTTCCTCCTCAGGTTCCAGATCACGAGCAGTCAAGTAGGCTTCTTCAATATCTTCAGATGAAAGTGCCCACCCTTGGGCGTTACCCGTGTGAAACTTTTTATCCGCTGCAGTTTCACCCCAGTCAAAAGGTTCACGACGGACTAGAAATGCAACAAATCAATATAATGAAATATAAAATAGATAATATGAACTCACGTAAAGGAGCTTTCAAAGCAGTTAGGCGTATCACATCATACCTAAGTGGCTCCAAGAAGGTGAAAACTTCATGTTCGGATTCCATAGCCTCATTGACGGGGTCTTCAAGAAAAGTGCCCTCAAAGCAGAGCAAGATTTGACGGTTAAGGGTTGCTGCTGTACTTCCTGGGGCGCCTTTAAATTTAGCCTTGTCCGCTTTCTTCCTGTAAAGGAGAAGAGCAGAAGCCTGCTGAGCAATGTAAGGAACCCAAAGAGAAGTACGAGGATTCTTGACGGTCCGTTTGGTCTTTTTATCGATGATATCAACTGACTTAAAAAGCCAGTCAATAAGAGCGTAAGCCTGTCCTCTGGCGTGTTGGTACCGCAAGCGATCCTTTGGATGAACTGCGTTGAAGTCGAAAGCTTCGATAGCTGCGAGACGTTCTGCAGAGAGTTCCTTGACGTTGTTGACCGTGATATCCTGGTTGTACATGTAGGTTTTGAAGTCGAGGACGTTGATCAATATGATGAGATTGCAAAATGACATCAAGTCGACGACGGAGGAGAAGTTTTCAAGATCAAAAACATGGGCATGTGCGATTTCTGTAATTAAGATAATATTAGGCAGAGAAAAGAATAAAAGCAAAAAGACCAACCATATTTGTTATACCTCTGCTTTACGAGACCTTCATAATATAAGGAGGCGAGGCGGCAAAGCAGGATGCGAGTGGGAGTATGGTTGGTGTTGGAAATGAAGTTATCGAGCATGAAAGCGTGAATGAGACCAATCATTGTATCGTGGATAGTTGAGGAAGCTATATAGTGACCACCCGAGCAGATAGTGTGAAATGGGGTATAAACCCAGTGAGGGCAGTCAGGACCCATTACCCTAGAAATCTGGGGTCAATAAACAAGTTATAGCTAAATAGAGAAAAACTTACAGCCGAGTTTTGTGGGTTAGGAGTATACCTTCCAAGATCCAATGATCCAAATTGGGAACCTCCAAAGAAAACTGAAGAAATATGTTAATGTTTGCCAGTTCCAACATAGCGGCAGCTCGATCCACTTCTGGGTCAGGGTTTTTCTTCAAAAGTTCTTTCCGGGTGGCCTTCATCCAAAACTTGGCGCCGTCTTGGTTCCTAACCTCAATGACAGTACCCTGGCCATCACTATCAATGTGGCCGAGATGTAAGGCGCCGCTAAGCCCGATGAGATACCATGACATATCCGAGTAGGGATAGTGCTCGGTTTGACGGTGGCAGAAGAGGTCAGCACCAGTAGCATTCCAAGCTATAAGCTCAGAAGAGTACCCAGTGGTCGGAAGAGGACAAGTGGAGTTAGGAATGTCCAAGACGTTCAAGATTTTGCCTTTATCACCCTGGTCGATGCAATCCAGGATCTGCTGAAGGTTTCCGGTGTGATGACAATCGTTAGGGTTCTTGCTAATGACTGAGTGATCTAATAAATAGTTAGTACTTGTTCAACCAGAGAGATTGTTAAGCTTACCGTGGATACAAAGAGCGGAGGTGAGAGAGCAGATATTGCTGAGAGAGCGCTGGGTAAATTCGATGCTGGACATTTCGCAATCAGTCAGAACAAGCTGTTTGTGGCGAACTAGATCCTGGACAGCTTCGGGCTCTAATTCCTTGTACGCCTTTTCATCCATGATAAGGAAATTACTATAAACTCCTTTCTGTGTATGACGCGGCTTTCCATTGACGTAACAAGACTCCACGGCTTTGAGAAGCCCATAAAAGTTCTGAGCGTCAGATTTTTTCTGAAGTGATAATTCCATAGTCAGATATCTTCGGTTATATTACCAGAAATGAGACTTACGTGAAAGGTTGGATGGACAACAGTGGGCCGGCCAAAAGCATCATAAAGAACCGCGTCATTGACTTCGGCAGCCTTCACTTCATCATACATCTTGACTCTCTATCTCAGAGGATTTAGTAAAAGTAGCTTAAATGTAAATATATTCTTACCTCAGGTGGATTTGTAACCACATCCAATTTAGCGTCTGGAAAGGACATTTCAATGTCCTGCTGAGGAACGTAGGTTTTCTGGTCTTCTTCCACGTTGAAGAGAGGAAGCGGCGAGTACGTGAGGAGTTTTGGGTTGGCTTTTCCTTTTCCCTTTGACTGAGTATTGCGCTTGGGGTTCTTCTTGACGATGGGCTCTGGAACTGGGAGAGGGCGTTTTTCACCGCGCTCACGCAATTTCCTCCCCAGGTCTAAATAAGATTAGAATTAGAATCAATACGCTTAAAAAGAAATTTAAATTCACCTTCGGTATTCGTCACAGGTGGATCAGCTGGAGCTGCAGGCTCATTAGCATCAGTTTCCTGCTCTTCCAGAGGATCTATAGAAACTAAAGTTAAAGCTAGCAACATATAAATGAATATTGGTTTACTTACCTTGAGTTCCAGGAGCTGACTGGTCAGCAGGCGCAGCAGGCGCATCTCCAGTAGTATCTATATAAACTATCAGGTTAAATCTAGAGAAAGGACATTTAGATAGATATTAATTTACCTTCTGGTTCAGGAGCTGGTGCGCCTGAGCCTGAACCTGAGGCTGTGCCTGAGCCTGAGGCTTCCCCTGAGCCTGAGGCTTCCCCTGAGGCTTCCCCTGAGCCTGAGGCTTCGCCTGAGCCTGAGCCTGAGCCTGAGCCTGAGCCAGCGCCTGAGCCTAAACCTGCGCCTGCGCCTGCAGAATCACCTGCGCCTGCAGAATCACCTTCACCATCAGGGTTTCCACTAGGCCCTTGCTGAGATGAGCTAGCAATCAAGCCTGGAAGTAGAGGGCGCAGAACTGAAGCCATAGGCCAACTTTCCGAAATTGGCCCTACAATCGTAACATCACTAGTAGAAGGCAAAGCAGTCTTCAGATTCTGATCTAAAGGTGAAGAAGTGTTAGTATATCACAGAACATCAATCATTTACGTCAATAATACCTGGCTTGAACCATTCAATCTCAGAGTCAGTCATGTTTTCGATATCACTCCAAGGTAGCTCAGTAGCCAGATATTGCATGGCTAGATATGGCTGAGTAGATCCTTCAGCTATACCAAATAAAGTCAACCAGATCATCCTTTCGATGCGCTTGATGATTTCAGGCTTTTGATTGCCCAAAGCCTTGGAAAACTTGAAATTTCTAGTAAGAATATTGCTTCAAAAGTTAAATTGAAAATAAAGACTTACACCAATCATCTCCGCTTTGTCCCAGGAAAAGGAACATAGCTTAAGGTCGCTAAGCAACATAATCGGAGAAACCAGTAAAGCTATCTGAAGAGAAAGCCGGAAGCCAGCATGTTTATAGTCCTCGGTAAGCTTGGTGAATATGGCCTTTTCTGCCGGTGTCAAGGAACTACTGACTCTATAAAGGTAAAGTTGATGATTAAAGATAAAGGATATATATAATATAAATCTGCTTACTCCTCGGAAGGGAAAAACAAGTCATTTAGATCATTTGGAACATCCGGTATACTATAGCTGTCCGGAGTGTATTCCATCGTCAACAAATGCCTAAGATGCATGGCGGCGAGTTGTAAATTCCATAGAGTTTGCAAGGAGCCGCTATTGGCCTCGACGTTGCATAAAAACTTGAGCGTGCTCAGGTGTATATTGTTAGTGGCGTAAGGAGTTTGCAGGGTATCTTGGCTCCTGAAATTTGCCCGTGCGTCTAGCAGTATAGACCGACAATCATTCACCAGTGATAACCTCTGCAAATATTCAGAATAAAAGACTTAAATAATATAAAAAGAAACATACGCGTAAGCTCAATTTAGGAAGAGGGAGTTTGGGATGCTGTGGAACCAGTATCGTGGATTGCCTGCCAAGTAACCAGGCAGCAACATCCAAAACGCGATATGAACAGACCAAAATGGCAAGGTCGTTGTTGACTTTGACAGGTTTCTTGCCTTTTTTGTAGGCTACCACGGTATTGCTGGGGGCAGGCTCGCCAGTTTCCATGTCTGGACCCTCAATACGCAGGAGCTGGCGAAGTCCACTATCCCCTGTGATGCGGTGTGCTCCAAAGCGCTTTTCAAACATATCCATGGAGTTACCAAAGTGCTTCAGATTGAAACCCCAGATAAGAATAGCGTTTTAAAACCCTTAAATTGAACCGTACCTTCAGCAACTTGTCTAAAGTACTGGAACCCTGGAAAACATCTGCAAGAACTGGCTCAGTTAAGCTATCAGTATCCCATGGGAATGCTGCAAGCAGCAAAGAGTTTGCTCTGGGAGAATAAGCCGCTGTGGCTGGAGCTGGAGCTAAGAAACAACTGAATCAACAAGGCTTTTAGTTCAGTAAATGGTTTGAAATAATACCCTGAGAGAGGGGCTGAGAAGAAGAAGAAGCATTGGTAGACATTTTCAAGAAAAGAAGCAAGAGTTGTAAAGGGAAGTTGAGGTTGAGGTTGAGATTGACAGTAGGAGACTAAAAGAAATCAACTTCAACATGCGTCTTAGGTCAGGCATGTGGCTGTGCTAACCCTACGAGGACCGACGCGTCGGTCCTCTTAGGGTTAGACGCTACTCTTAGGGTTAGGGCTCAGTCTTGACTGTGCTCAAGCGCAGGCAACTAGGGCATATAATTATAAGCACATATATTTTAAACATTTTATCATACTTCTAGTTGTCTAAGTTAATCCTATATCATATTTCCATATGCCAGTACCTATTGCAGTCTTATATTAATAAAGTACACTACAACTGTACTTATTGTATTCTAATAACTACATTAATTGATGACATTGAATTCATGGTGGGGAACTCAATGCACGGGTGGTGGATTCCCAAACGCGGGTGAGCGGGCATCGAGTCTGGCGGCGCGGGAGGCTAAACGCACGGGTGGCGGGTCGCGAATGCGAGTAGGTGGGCGTTGGATCTCGGCGACGCGGGTGCCAAACCATCGGATGGGGGAGACCAATGGCCGCGGGAGGCTAGACGCACAAGCCCCCGAATCCCCGAATACGAGTACGGGGGCCTGGGTCGAGCGGGGCGACTAGCCGGCAGCTCTGTTGCAAGCAAATGGGCGGGGCCGCAAGAGGCTCGATGCACAGGCGTCGAGTCCCTAGATGCGAGTGCGTGGGCCGGCGGCCGCGAATGGGATTCACGGGCACGATAGGATGAGGGGCGAGTTGGGGGGGGGGGGTTCAATGCATCGGCGTCGGGCCCCCGCTTGCTAGTGCGTGGGCGTTGGGTCAACCTGCGAGAAGGCAGTGACGGCGCTGCGAATGCCCGTGTTTGTCGTAGAGTGGCAGGCGAGATGGGGGGGTGGGGGGGTACCGCGTCACAAACGGCGGGTGTTTGGGCTAATCGTTGCCCGTCGTCGTGGGCGTGGCCGGAACGGGCTGCTGCGCAACCTGTTGGTGGGTTAGCGCAGTGGGGAGGGGAATGTGGTGGGTGTGCTTACGGCGGCATTGCTTCCGCTGCCGTTGCTCGCCAACGCACATAACAGCAGCAGCAGTTGTCAGGCTGCTGCTCGCGGTCGGGCGTTTCGAGAGGCGGGGATGGTGGGAGGGTGTAGCCGACGGAGCCGCTCGCACGTCGAAGGTGATCGAGTGCCTGTGCAGAGGGTAAGGAGTGGGCGGGTGTATGCACCCTCTACGAGGTAAGGGGTTGGCCTGGAGGCAGTTGGTGAGGTGTGGGGTGAGGGCAGAAAAAGAACAGCAAAACGAGCCTTGCGACTCGTTTCACGACACACCTGGTGGGTCTCCCATTTCACGGGTCTCCCCTTCGTATTCGTCACCCCGCTAACCCAGTCCACCGTCCAGAGGTCGGCCCACAGCCCTCGGGTTGGAGGGGGGCTCGCAACGTGGCGACGCGATATGTCGTGTTGGTTCGTGCCTTGCAAGTGGCGAGCGGACGAGCGAGGGAGGCGACGGGGTGGTGGTTGATGTTGATGTGACACGGAGGAAGTGGCGGACGCGGAGGCAAACGCAGAGAGAGACGCGGAGGTAGGAGCAGACGCAGACGCGGAGGCAGAGGCAGAGGCAGAGGCAGAGGCAGAGGCAGAGGCAGAGGTGCCCTCCACGCTCAATGTCATACGATATGGCAGAGCGGAGGGGTATTCCTAGGCGATGACGAGGGCGGTTAGTACCAATCTCGCATGGGGGCTAGCCACGTACCTGGTGCGTTCGTGGTGTGGTCGCAGTTCCCGGCGCTGCTGGCGGTCTTCGTTGGCTGGGGTGCTGAGCCTGTACGGTGGTGGGTGTGGGTCAAGGTAAGGTGGCGAACTTGAACGTTTGAAGTTCAAATTCGGACTTCACGTGATCCACGGACCGATTCGCCGTGTCACGCCACCGTGGAGAATCATGGAAATCGTTTCCATGAGTTTCCATGATTCCTTGGCTCTCTCCCCGCCCATCTCCCCTCCCATCTCTCCCACTTTACCGCGCCGGACTCAAAAGAACGTCATCGCCACCCCCCATCTCGACGACGGCAACGTCGAGCAGCAACACTGGAGTCGTGTGCCCCTCGCCTCGTTGGGTATGTGGGCCGACTCGCCGCTTGAGAACTGGGCGGCCTCTGCCGCTGCTCCTACCACCCAATCGCCATCGTTGGGCTCGAAACCGGACGACACAACACGAACCGGCGTCAGATCGCATCCAAGGTCACCACAGGCATAGGAAGTAGGGACAGGAAAAGCAGGAAACAAGTCAAAAAGCGGCAGGTAAGCACCCCCCGCTGCATCGTCCCCATAGGTAACCCACTCGCTAACCACTCATGGCCCAACCAATACACGATGACGTCGCCAACTCCCGCAACTTTCACGACGACGGGCAGCAACTGGCCCGAACCCCCGTCTTTTCGCAATACGGCGCCGCTCACCTCTCAACGAGACATGCGAACTCTACCAGGCGCAGCTTCACGACCCCGGGACCTAATGCCCACACCCTCGCATTCGCGGTCACTACGTCCCATCGCATCACGCGTGTAGCACCCATTCACGACAGCTAGGCCATGCATTCGCATCTAGGACCCGACGCCAGTGCATCAAGCTCCCGCGACCCCGTCCACCTTTTGTTGCACACCTGCGGCGCTGATTTGCGAATGCCAGGTCCACATACTCACTTTGGAACCCGACGCTCCTGCATGCAGCCTCCCTCCACCTCATCAGCCCGTTGTTTATCACCGGCGGCGCTGATTCGAGACCTTCACGCACACCTACTGGCATTCTGGAACCCGGCGCCCATGCCTAAATCCTCCCGCGATCTCGCTCGGCGGGCTCTGTATTCATCCCCCTCCCCGTGTCTTGACCTCCGCCTTCGAAGTTCACCTCCCGCGGGTCATTTGTTTATACCCCTTATTTATTTATCATGAGAGCCTATGTAGTATAGTTCTAGAATTAATTACAAATAAAATTTATTTTCTACAATGAAGGGTTGAGAGGGAGGGCTAAGTTGAACGGGAAAAGAGCAAGGGAAGTCCCGAGAGAAACAAAAACGTACGACTTTGAAAGTCAGGTGCGTGTTGAACGTCACCTGATGTTACGTGACGAGTGACAATTCGCGTTGGCTTAAAGTCATCGCCTCCCTCCTTCTCTCCCTCCTTGAGCGCGTTGGCTAAAAACCTTCGCCTCCGTTTTTCTCTCCTGCGAATCCGCCCGGATAGGCCGATAGCGCATTCCCCACCTAGGGGGGGTGCCACGCTGTTTCTTTTTCTTCTTTTTTTCCTTCTTTTTCATCTTCTGGGCTTTTCTTTCTGCGAAGGCAACTCAGAGGCGTAAGGCTCTGGCTGTGACGGCCATCCGATGTCGCCTCTGCTGCTCTTCGCGGTTCCTGCGCCTCAACTGTTCAACAAGTAAGTTTATATTCATTTTTTACTTACTTTTTGAGTTGATTTAACAACCCCAGAGACCCCTCTCGCGTCACGCCTCGGCTCCGTCACCCTTGACGCAGACATGGTGCTTGACTATTGCCCGACCATCACCTCACCTCGCCTCGAACTGCTCCCTCACCATCGCACCACTTGGCCGGCTCACAGCACCAACGTTTCGCCTCGCCTCGGGCCCCGTCGCCATCCAGCCGCGATTCGCACTCCAGCGGGCCCCGTCGCCATCCAGCCACAATTCGCACTCCAGCTGGGGATTTGGACGTCGATGTTGTCACCTCGCGAAGGCCTTCCCCCACCGCAATACCCTTCCCGCGGCGTGTATGACGCCCTCGCTCTTTTCATGCAACCTTCGACTTCGAGGAATCTCCTCCCGCGGCGGTTGGACGCTCCCTCAAAAAAGCCATACACGTCCATGACACCAGGCGCGAAGGCCAAGGGTTTATGAGGTGCTACGAGTAAGTAAATACCGGTTTGAGCTGCGATAAATTGCTTACTTGATAGATAGTAGGTTCTCCCTCCGCTCCCCGAAGCCAGCAACAATCTCGACGTCCGCGTTCAGTGTTCGGCAGGCCGCGCCGTCCAGTCCAGTGGACTGGCATCGCGCTCACCAAGAAACGAGCAGCCCGCACGAAACACAGGGCTGTTGAAACCAGCCGCGGGAGTTGGGAAGCCGGAGGCGAGAGCTGGGAGGTGGGAAGTTGGCGAAGTTAGGCACTAGAACACTGAGTCTGCTGCCATTGCATGGACGGCGGCCTCGACTATTCCAGTCGCAGCTGTGGTTTGTACATGATGACTAGGGCATACTCGCAGCCCTGGTCAGACGAGCGCCGTCGCAAGACCCCTCTGCCTTGCCTTGCGTCGCCTCACTTCGCGTCGCCTTGCCTCCCCTTGTCTCTTGCTTCACCTCGCCTCTCGCCTCTCATCTCCATCTCGCGTCGCCTCTGACCATCGCCTCTCATCTACATCTACACGTCGCATCGCCTCGCGTCGCCTCTCATATCGCGTCACCTCACCTCGCGTTGGCGCATCAGGAGACTCCTCACATCTCCCATCCCGTAAGCTCTTTGGCTTTCATTTGTTGTTTGAACTCTTTTTGATGTAATTTTTGTTTTGCAGTCAAGCCTCTGGAAGATATCCCGCCTGCATATTCGTTTGCCACCGCCGTTACCGGTGCCTCTACCCTGCCAGCACCAGACGAAATTGAACGCGTCATCAGCCCAAGTGAAGACGGGTTATTTGCAGGGGGACAGATATGGCCTCAAGGCGTGCCCGACGCCTTCGACGATTCTTCACCCCACCGCCCCCCTTCTCCCACCTCCTTCCACCTCCCTCGCGTCCGTCGATGACGCCCAAGGCCGTCGATGGTTTTTGTAGCCACCAAGCCACCATGCCCGTGAACAAACACGTTGCCCTGGGACCTGCTCCCACCTCCACGCCTCTCAAACGGCGTTGAGCACCGTCGACGTCAAGATGTCGACCACCACGAAGCAAGGACGAGGAGGAGAGGGCGAGTGTCAGGTATGTGGCCAACCACCACCCATGCACACAACTAACCACCACTGTCTTCACCCCTCTCCCCCCACAGAACCCGTCTCCTCACAGACAACTGCCCTCCTCTGCATCGCATTTGAATAACGGCATGCCTCCGCTCTGCCCTATCCAACGGCATCGAGCTTGGACAACGGTTCCCGCGCCTTGTTCGCTCTGCCACATCGACTGGCGGCGAGTGCTGGGAATGCCGCCCCGCTCCTCTCCTCTGCCATGTCGCTGACGTCTGTCCCTCTGCTCTGCAATGTCGTCTGACATTTGCCGTAACCCCTCTGCTCTTCTTCACGGCATGGCATTCGCCCCGGCTCTGGCGTTCACCCGGCCTCTGGCATTCACCCGCCCGCCTCTACCTCCTCCTCATACGCTGTGGTCATCACTTCCGCCACCAATTCTGCCTCTCACCTCATCCCTCATCTCGCGTTGTGTCGCCTCTCACCTCCACCTTGCCTCACCTTGCCTACCTTGCCTCTCACCTTCATCTCACCTCACCTTGCTTACCTCACCTCCACCTTGCCTCACCTTCCCTCTTACCTCACGTCGACTCACGCGTCGCTATCATGTCGCCTCTCACCTGAGCTCACCTCTCATCTTGTGTTTAACATTTTAGCTGGACTTTAGTACTTTATTATCTTATCACATCTTGTATTGTTTGATTGGTAAATTATATATAAGGTCCTTCCTTATGTTACTAAGGTTTGAAGCTGTAAGTTTAATTTTTACCGCCTTCAAGTGAGATCTAACAACTTGTGACGGTATGGTCCTGTCTTGTCACATCTAGCTATTAATCTTCTTGTTATCAACCTTCATCATGTCCAGCCACACCCCTGTTCTTCTCCCTATTTCTTCTTTAGAACTGGGTAACCTTTTGACAGCCTCTTTTGCAGAGCTAGAGGGGAAACCAATTGATAAGGTTACCAGTGTCTTGTGGGAGCAGAAAATGCTGTCCAAGATTGTGGCTGATCAAGCCAAATTTGTAAGTACCCTGCTGAACTCTATATAGGCCCAAGACAAGATTCTAAATGATCTAAGATTCCATCTATTAAAACCTGGCTCAGGAGGAGCATTTCTATGGAAGTAAAGAACCTCTCAGACTCTGAACTCTTGCAATTTTTTGTTGGAAACCAGTTTTTGCAGAAGTACCATCCAGAGGTTGCTATAGAATATCTAGACCAACTTCAACACATCTTGGATAAGAGGCAGGTAAGGATTTTTACAGTCCACTTAAGGTATCATCTTTAAATTCTGCTAGTTTGGAACAAACAATCCTCAACACCATCAGCTGAACTTCTTGGAAGACATCACACGGCATGACTTTGTAGACTCCAAGGAATTTATTTCCGACTCTGGAGAGGAAGAGAATGAGGATTCCGACTATGAAGATATTGAATCTGGGTCTGTTCCTTTTGATCCTCAGTCACCGCCTCGAAAGCGTCAAAAACAGCCCCGAAAATCTATAAATAAAGCTCAAATCCCTACTTCTGTCAACCCCTCCGTATCTTCTACTACTTTTGAGGCTTTTGACAAGATGCCTATTCTTTCCAACAACCTATCGCAATGGAATCAAATCCTAGAAGCCAATCCAAGCTTTTGGGAAATGAAAGGTCGAAGCTGGAAGACTTTACTGGATGAAGCATACTCTCTTAGAAAGGTAAGTATTAATTTAAAATTTTCCTGTATGTTATTGATCTTATAAAACCCCAGGACCTTACTTTATCTAAAGAATCCAATGAAGAACAATATCAGAAGGTTCTTGGAGTCTTAAGAGAGATACGGAAAGTCAAGCGTAGCATCTATTCCCTTCCAGGATGGCAGAAGGCTATTAAGGTAAAATATCTTCCTTAATTTAATAACTGATTAACTGGTATCTTTAGGACTCAGAATTACCCAAAAGTGTTGAACTTTGGAGCAGCCGTTATATGCTTTTCCACTGCAAGGCTCCTTTTGCAGTCTCTCTTATAAGGAAAAACAAGATTATTGAGTCATTAAGTTTGATTCTATATTCTTGGATACCTAAAGAAGAAACCCTCACTTGGACACCTATGGATAAAATTCCGGAGTTTACCGTTAGTCATGTTGTTCTCTATAAAAATATAACATCTAACAAATCGTAGATGAAGGGCTCCAGAAAGTTAACAGCAAGCGAGGTACTACAATTTCTCAAAAAAAATCCCGACGTGATTCCTCGACAAAGTTATCCCTCTTCTATCTATTTTCTTTTGAATCGGGACAACTTCTTGATAGCCTACAAACAGTGGCTAGCCTTTGCCATAAATGAAGCAAACCAATCAGAAACCAAGGCCAAGTATATCTATGATGTGCGTCTTTATTTATTTTATTTAATTCTTAAACCGGTTTAAACTTTTCATAGCTTAACGGATTGAAAGAAGACCAAATGATCCATTGGCTATATTCTGATCTTATGCGTGAACTCAAACAACAGATCAAGAGTGGAGCTATTGATTATTATAACAATCCTGCTCTAGAAACCATATTGCGTAGGAGTGATATCTTTCGGGATATTAAGAAAGAACTAGGCAATAAAATACTTCAAGGACGTCCGGTAGGTTTAATTTTCAAAATTTTAATATGATACTGATATTATTCCAGACTGCCAAAGCTACTTGTCTAAAATGTAAAGATTTGGATGTCGACAAAAAGTGCCGAAGAAATATATATGTCTCTACAGATAACAAGTTGGACCTTTCTCTGGCTGGCATTGGGGTTTCTTTTGCAGATAAAAAGGATCAGATTGAAGCCATTCCAGTCTGCTTTATTACTTTAATTGTCTTGAAATCTTACTGATTATTCTGGTAGGGCAATAACCTTAAAAGTGGCCAGAAACCCACTATTCTGCATCCTTCTGATAGCAGGTTACAACTGGAAGAGATTATGTACGATGAAGAAGTCATTCAAAGATGCGGCTCTCAAGTTTTCAGGTTTTATGACCAGAAAAATCCTACAAAAATGGTATAACATCTTTTTTAATCAAATAATTATCTATCTTATTTGATTACAGCTGGATTTTTGGGTCTATAACCCCTTTCCAGCAGAGATCTTCAAGATTCTTTTATCTAATCATGAAGGTCTTCGAGAGCTCAATCTTAAAAGCGTCAAGCGTGGATCTCAGTTTGAATTCTATTCTCAAGGAACTATGGTTCCAAGAGGTTCTCGAATTCCTATGGGAGGGCTTCCTGGAGATGCATATGTTATGTATCCAGGAATGGAGGCTTTGGATTGTGAAGGAATTAATATACTATTCAACGATGCCGAGGTTTTGCTCTTATTTTAATTTAAAGTATTTGGCTCTGATCATATATCCTTTCTTTTAGACCTCTATGATTCTTTCAGAAGCTGCTAGAATATTTTCTTTTGATCATTTCAAAGCTCTTGATAAGGCAAGCAATGAAGGGGACAGACTAGGCACTTCAGGGGCCACCACATATCACTGCAACAACTATACTGCACCCCTCCATAAGGACAATGACACTGTTCCTGGAATTTGTTCTCAATATCAGCTTCAAGCTCGAAAAGACCTTAAGGAATACTCTTTTATTTACGGCGACTATCGGAAATATGTGGTGGCTAGGACAAACTCTTTATGGTATTGATTTTTAAGCTAATTAGATCCTCTGACTAATATTTGTTTTTTTAGGTCATTCAGTGGATCCACTATGCATGGAACTATGCTACCTTCTACACTGCCTTTAAGGCCAGAAGATATTACAATTAAAAGACATCAAGATAGTGGTCAACAGAAGCTTAGACAAAGAGATCAAGGTGGTGATGGTGGAGGTGATAGGCCACCCAGAGTCTCCAACGGCGACCATAGAACGGAAACCAAGAAAAACAATATAGCTGCTCGAAAGTATCAGAAAGTTCGGGTCTGTCATCAAGAAATCTATAACTACTGGAATGAGTAGAATTACCTGATTGAATACTGCGATTAAACTGTTAGGTATTTGCTTACAATATAAAAAATGTTATTCAATTTATAGTTGCAAGCAAAATGAACATATAGCTTGGACAGTACTTTTAAAGCTAACCCTAAGAGGACCGACGCGTCGGTCCTCTTAGGGTTAGGTTGCACAGCCACCAAAAAATATATAAAGTTACTTTTTACCGCTTGGTGAGTGGCTGTGCTAACCCTAAGAGGACCGACGCGTCGGTCCTCTTAGGGTTAGATTGCACAGCCACTCAAAAATTGTAAAGTCTTAGAAACACGTCTGTTACTATAAAAAACATAAAAAGCTATAGACATGTGGCTGTATAAGAATACAATTCATTAACCTTCTCTGTCTTCTTTCTCTTATAATAGGCAAGCCATTCATCTGTGAGATAACTAAGTTACAAAAACCCAGACTATATATTTATTCTACCCTATCTCCTTCGCCCGATGATAGGCAAGGGATTCATCTGTGGGGGAGACCCCCTTCCAAAGGTTTCTATGAAAACAATCAGACAAGTGATATAATAGATGATAGTGGATTTACTTACTTTGGACTTTTAACCTATGAAAACCAGGTGTGGAAAATGCTGTTCATCCTGTTTCCAAGGTTTTCTGATAAAGGAATCAGACAAGTAACAAATAACTGCCAATTTACTTACAAAGTTGCATCCTCAGCCTTTAAACTCTGGAAACCAGGTGCATGGAAGGTCATTAAGACCATTCTGTGTGATAGAGAAAGGAAGTAGGCAAAGAAATATAGAATATAGGTTGATATAAGCAGATGTGGAGAGTCTTGCGGAAATCGCTACTGATCCACACCCAGGTCAGTCGCTTATAAAGATGTTGAAAGACAAAAATAGTACAATAAATGATGGATAGTGCTGTGCTGCGCAGCCATTAAAGCCATGTACATAGCATTGCGCAGTCATTAAAACCATATACATAGCATTGCGCAGTCATTCACAGTCATTAAAGTCATATACATAGCATTGCGCAGTCATTAAACCTATGCATATAGCATTGCGCAGTCATTAAAGCTATGTACATAGCATTGCACAGTCATTAAGGCTATTTATATAGCATTGCGCAGTCATTAAAGCTATGTAAGTATCATCACACTGTCCTAAAGCTATGCATGTAGTGTCGCATAGCCTGTAAAGCCATGAAAGTAGTATTGCACAGCTATTAAAGCTATGAGATTAGTATCGCGCAGCCTTTAAAGCTATGAAATTAGTATTGCGCAGCCTTTAAAGCTATGAGATTAGTATGGCGCAGCCTTTAAAGCTATGAAAGTAATATTGCGCAGCCTTTAAAGCTATGAAATTAGTATCGCGCAGCCTTTAAAGCTATGAAATTTGTATCGCGCAGCCCTAAACCTATGAGAGTATGTCTATATAAGATTCCAGGATACTACAATGAGCTTTAATTTCTTTCACTCACTCCAATGGCAGACTCTGCAGTTGCTTCTACCTCTCATCCTGCTATTACCTGGAATCCAGCAAATTCCATTCAATTCTCTCTTGTAAATGACTTGTCCCTTTCTGTTCTTCCTTCCCAGGCTATACTACATATCGACCCTCTTATCGTCAATGCTCTTTTTGGTCAACAGAAGCAAAAATCCCAGAACAGAAGTCATAATATCCAAACCATCTCTTTTGATACAAATATGGAACCTTTCGGTCACACTATGATCTGGTCTATGTTTGAAAAGGTCAAGCACAACCTTAAATTTCAAGATCCACACGGATATATAGCCACTGTGAAAAAGCTTGCAACTAGTATTCTTCATCATTATCCTGCACTTGTCTGGGAAAACAAGAAAAAAGAAAGTTTGGAAACTCTATTTTGGTGGGTTTTAAGATATCTATCTATCTATATACTATTAATATTGCCTCACAGGTGCATCACCGCCTACAGTTTGATTATTAATCCAGCAGCCATAGTGCATCTTAAGGTCAAACCTCTTGGCCATGCTAAACAAAAAGGTTTTGCAATTTATGCCAACAAGGACATTGTACAAGGAGAATACATCGAAGAACTTCTTGGTTTAATGCCAGAGGATCGTGCTGAAAAATACACTGATCTCTCCACAATCACTCCTCATGAAAACAACCGCAATGATGGCTCCTTTGAAGAAAAACTCTTGATTGGACCTATTAGGTTCATTAACCATCGCTGTGTTTCTTATAATGTTGAGGTGAGTTTCAATTCTTGTTTACAGGTATTTAATATTAATAAATCTGGATAGTTTATTGCTATTCGAAACACATATGCTTTTACCATTATGGCAACAAAGAATATCAAAGCCAAGGAAGAAATCTTGCTTTGCTATGGGGTTGACTACTTCAAGGAGAATGGAGCTGAATGCTTATGTGAAGATTGCAGGGAAATACCAGATGAGGAGGAGGAGGCAGAAGTATCTAAGAAGGGAGAAGGTCAGATTAACATTGAGGAGAGAGACAAAGCCAAAAAGAACAAAAGAGCAAAACAAAAAGAGAATCGCAAGCTGGGACCAAATTAACATAACATCTGCTGTATTTCCTCTTTGTATGTTTTTATAACCCTGAATTTCAGTCAAAATTTGCCATTCTGATATTGAGAGAAAAGAACAAATAATATATTGATTCGAAAAATTTTTACAGCCATTCAATGAGATATACAAGAGAGTATGGCATGGTGTGTGACGTCGAGATGCAGAGAGAATACCAGATTATGAGAAGAGGGCTTTGAACATTGTTAGTTGAATAACAATGAAGACATCCATATGACTACAAAAACTCAATGAAGCTCTGATAACCTTTGTCTCAACATATCAAACAAGGGATCATCATGCCACATAGATCGAGGGAAGTCATAGATCCTTCTACCTGATAAAACCCTATTAATTAATATGTTTTTTAAAAGTATAAAGGTCATTGCACTTACGCCTTTGGTGTTGCCAAAACCACAGCCCAACAGATGTTGGTTCCAATCGTAAGCTCATCCGGGGACTTCTGCGAGTTATAACCCAAAGTGGTGTATCCAACAAGAGTCAAAGATCCAGTTGGAATATCTCCTGGAAAGACAGGAAGAGTTTCGGCAACCTTGCGTAGACCTTTTGGAAGATCAATCTGAAGAGATCTCCCATCCAAGATAGGAACTGGTTATAAAAAAGTTAATATCTTTAAAAACAAGATATCAATGAAAAACTCACTGGTCTCATCACAGGTATATCCCAGCTTCCACTTTGAATTTTTGAATTGAGCCTGCTGTGCATTGGCAGGACTCAACTTCTTGGTGCCCATAGGACGAGAAGGACCGGCGCGGCCATATGAATCTATTAGCAACATTATTGAGATGAATAAATGATTAAAGTCAAATAAACATACTTTGAGCTTTATTATTGGAGCTTCCGGGGCGGGATGAAAAAGACCAGCGATTGTTGGACATCAGGGTTTTGATACCAGGTACCTTGTAAACCAAGCAGAGAGTGGCAACCAATCTTTCATATTCCATAGTCTGAATTACGCCCGTTAGAATCTTGTACGATGAACCGTTAATATCCTTGGCATGACGAGTGTAGTCTTCATCAACACATATAAGACTGAGACAGAGAGCCGGAGTTTTCTGGTTTCGTAAGGTGATCAAAGGATAGATGGATCCAGTGTCCGGTTTCTTGGCAATAAGGTCACAAGGTTCAATCCTAGACAAGTTGACGGTGCTCGTGCCTGTGTCCGAAACAAAAGTGAACAAATCCAGCAAGTACCTATCAGAATAAAGTTAAAACAGAATATCAAAATAGAATAGAACGGTTTACTTCTTGCTAGTCTTTGTCAAATTTGGCAGCAGTTCTGAGACATACATCATAGGCTCCGGTGCTTCACCTGCAGGAAGATATCGATTGTTGGTGTATCCACTGAAATATTGTTAGTCAATTAGCTATAGGCAGTAAATAAATAGATAGATACCTAGGCAATTTGGGAAGATCCTTGTAAGTTTTGGCGAGGAAGACATCAACCAAGTCTTTATCATAAATCTGGCATTTCCGTAACTTGGGACGACTGTATATATATAGTATCAGGCAATAAAATTGATTAATCGACAGAAATGCATACCTTTCAAGAGGATCTTTAGTGATCAAATCCTCCAGATAAACACCAGTATCTTTCAAATCATCTTTTCTCTTAGCAAAAGATTTTTCTTCTTTTGATTTAGCCTCCTTTGCCTTTTTTCTATAAGCCAGAAAAAGTCAATAAAGTAAACATATTAAAAATAAGGAACATACATGGCAGTGTTGAGAATTTTTTGACGTTGAGGATTGTTACTAAAAAAACTGGATTAAATAATATTCTGAAGAAAATACACCATACACACCTAGTCTTAGCCTTTCCTTTGGACTTACTCAAAGGAAGCTCATCATCCTCTGAGCTATTATCCTCCTCCCTAAGAAAAGGAAAACAGAAAAGGGAAATTAGCTTAAAGTCAAAAAGAAAAAAAAAAAAAAACATACGCTTCATCATCTATGAAATTAGCATCAGAATCTTGTTCGTCATCTTCCTCCTCTTCATCTTCTGCCTCTTCTTCATCTTCTGCTTCCTCTTCATCTTCCTCTGCAACTTCAGCATCATCACTATCAAAAACCTCCTCTTCACTGATGATATCAGATTCTGATTCAGTCTCTTCCTTAATCGCCTTGGTAGTCTTTTTCTTTGTTTGAATCAAAACAATAGGCGATTTGAGTTTCAAATTTTTGGCAGAAGACTTCATTGTAGGAGTGTTGGGAGGCTTTGACTGTGAAGTATGACGAGGTTTTTTTGGTGACTTCTGTTCAGGACTAAAATAGCCTTTAATATAAAGGTTCATAAAAATGAAAACCAAAATACCTTGGAGTAAATGCAGCAGTGTCGATGTTTTTCTTCTTAGACTTGGAGCTGATTAATAAAGTAATTAATAAAAGAGGCAAAATATGTGAACTAACTACTCACAGGCTTCCTGCAGTTGCTTGAGGAGGCCCTACTCTCTGAGACCTTCTCGGAGTAACCCTAGAAAACGGTATTAGTGTCATAATATCTTAACATGGATAAAGAAGCAAAAAAGCACGGAGGTGGGGGCTGATCCGATCTGCAATGAAAGTTTAGCTTCAAAAAAGTAAAATACAACAAGCAGAACATACAAAGAGGCAGCATCAGAGGTTTCATTTTCACTCGCACTATAATAATACCAATAACTTTCAGCATATATCAAAGAAGAACAGATAATTCAATATCTACCTGTGATTTTCCTCTGAAGAGGAGTCTTGTTTGACTTTTCTTTTAGGTGGCATAATGGGTGTAGTGTGTATGAGAGTAAAGATTTGAGGGAAGACGACTGGATAGACAGAAAGAAATCTGTGGCTTCTTATACCTCTCAGACTTCCCCAAAGGATTTCGGATCACACAAAAGATCCGATTTTTTAGGAGTAGAATGAATTTACATTTCAGATCAATTCTGGCAGGTTACGTACAAATATATATTGAGCCCCTATAAAAAAAAGCTTCTGAATGACATAGAAATTAAGAACCGCCAAATTCTAACTGTGGGGACCCTGACAGGTTAGCTGGAAACCAGATCACCGTCTATTTAGTTATAGAAAAGAAGATCCGATTTGATAATGCCAAGATGTAAAAACAGGGTTCTAGATTCTTGTCTGGTCAGCAGACCTAACACATTTCCGGTCCGACTCCAAAGTTCCTAGCAACTGAATGGGAAAATTTCAAGTCTATATTGAAATAAAAAAGAATATAGCGCCATTTCTAAAGGTACACCGTCAAGGGTCCACAAGACTAGATTGATCCTACACCTAAAAAGGAAGTGACAAAGCTTTTTTTTTTTCGAGCATAGGAGAATTTGATTGATCGATCATAGAAGTGGAATATGCTTTAAAAGCGAGCAAAAAAATTTGTGAAAGTATTCCTTCTTTCTCCAACTTATTGACAAAGCACTATGGATCAATTCTATGATATGAAAGCTACCGGTTAGTCAAACTTTCATAGTTTTTTCTCTTATTAACGAGATTTTAGAAAGTAAAGTGGAAAGACTTGCGGAAAGCCAGGTACATAAAAGGAAGCAGTTATGTCATTTTAATGCGGTATGTAACCATGTATGTCTTTTAAAATGACAAATGTGACTGAAACAATACTAGACAGACGGCATTAAGAATCAGGTCCAAGTCACTCCAGTGGAGCAAAATAGAAGCTGGAAACTTATCCGTAATATGACCACTGAAGACGCTGAAGAAGTGGTATTGCGTGTTCAAGGTGTATTAAGCCAGAAGTCACTTCCACCTATATCGCAGCCATTTAATATGTAAGTCAGAAAAGTTGTCAAAAACACTAAAGAGCCACCCAATGTTAAATATAATATACACACAGTGAACCTAAACAACGACATTTTATGCGGCAATCAGTAACACTCACTGGACTGGGCAGCACACTTTTCTATCAGGCTATACAAAATGCTCAAGAAATTCACCAGATATTCTCACGCACCTTTCCACAAGGCGCTCTTGAGGATTGGAATTCTGCTTCTTTTGAAGGCTATCCGGCTATTGACATGAACAACCGCTTTTTCACACTTCGCAAACATGCAATCACGGATGAAATATTACCTTTCTCGAATGAAGTCGATCCACATGGAATCCTTGCTGCTGCTATGGATATTGATGAACAGTTTGTTCATACTACAGAAAATGAAGTTGAGTACTATGAACTCCTTGAGGATCGTGAACAAGAAACCAAGTAAGTTTCTGTTCTGATTACACCTTTTAAGATCTTTAATAATAATCATGCAGGTATCAACAAGTCAATCCTATAAAGTTCCGGTGTGGAGATATTGTTGAAGCCCAACTTTCCTTTATCTGTATCCAAATGAAGAATGGAAAATATAGGATGTTGACGGTTCTTCGGGCAATTACCATTTTGGACACCTCATCTTTAAGGGTGCGTATTGAGTTATTAAGCTTGTGATGATTAGACTCTGATGTAACTTGACTTTAGGAAGCTGCCATAATACGCAATCGAACTAAAAACCAGACAGTCAGGCAGGTTTCTTTAAAAAGAAAGGTTGGATATGCCACAGATGAAGTTGTAGAAGCACGCGATCGACTGAGCCGTATGAAACTGAAAGATTAGATATTTCATGATACTCTAATAGCAGTTTCTTTATTCAATATAAATATATTAATAAAAGATTTAACAAGTTGGATAATCTTATAGCAAATTTGTGACCGGACAGACCGCATACGCTATTAAGCAAGGGTCTTGTCTTGTGTAAGGTTACGGATCTTGTGTAAACGGATCTTGCATAAGCTTACGGATCTTGTGTATTTAATAGGGCTTACAAATCTTCAGTATTGAATAGAGTTGCGGATCTTATGCACTCAGAAGAGGTTACGGATCTTGCGGATCTTCTGGAGCTTGCCGCAAAAGAGTCTGTCACTGCTTCAGGGAAGACTAGCCGATACAATATATAATCTGGTTCAACTTCGTCCAATTTCTTCAGTTCCTTTCCTTTCTCCTCCACTCGTACTCTCTAGCTAAATATTCTCTATTCTTCCTGTTATCGTCACTATGGCCAAAAGTCAAACCAAAAAGCAAGCCACTCATGCTGGTGGGTTATATTTGAATTCAAAATTGTTATAAAGCTAATCTTTTAAATAATAGAAACACCTTACCGTCGTCGCTCTGCTAGAATTCACAAGGCCTCCACAGCTACCAATCAAGTGGATACGGCAAACAACTCTGGTGTTCCGATTATAGGTATGTCTAGAGTCTATGACTATGTCAATAATATTGACTCAATACTTTTCATACAGAGGCCAACAACTCTGGTGTTTCGATTATAGGTATGTCTAGAGTTTATGACTATGTTAATAATATTGACTCAATACTTTTCATACAGAGGCCAATAATACTGTAATAGAAGATACAAATAGTAAGTAATCAAACTTATATATAACTTTATAACTTACTGATTAAAATTAACCATAGTGTCTGAAGAACTTGAGTATCCTCTGGAAGAGGATGCTAGAGAGCTCCATCTAGAACGCTTCATTTCCAATAATCTTCCACTAGGAAAGTTCAATTGCGATGCTCTCAAGTTGTTGTGGAAAGGCACAGTTCAATCTATTGTCAACCAATCCATGAAAAATGAAGAATCTCGTCGTCATGCCATTTGTGTGGTTCGCCAAGCTGCAGCTTGTCTCGACATTAACTTGGGCGCAACTATACCAATTCCTGTTGGTGAAGACAGGGCAACCAAGAGACCTAACATCTTCGAGGTCAACAGTAGTATCCCTCACCTATCAGACGAACTCAAACACGCATCAAAAACTCTCTGGGACAGATGGGGAAACTCCAAAAATCTTGTTGATTTGGTTGCTTTAGCAGAAGAAGAAATTCTACAAGCAGATGTTCAGGCTTTTATCTTGATTCTCGCCAAATCTGTTGGAATCCTAAGCAGCAATACCAGTAAGCTTGTGTTATTATTTATCTGGCTATTGATATCTGATTATATGAACAGTCAACCAAGTAACATATGCTGTTCAGCACAGCAAAACATTCTTTCTTCCAGCTGCCATTCAGAACAAAATACTCGACAATCTCTCTGCATATGATCGCCAATCTTTTGCTGAAACCAGCAAAAGTCATCTTTTTTGTTTAAACCGGTATAACTGCAACTTGATTGGATCCATGCTAGAGGATTTTGGATTCACTCTGGATATTTTCATGTCAGCTCTGGCAGACTGTCAGGCCATCATCACTGGATCCTTTGCTCTTCAGCCCCTCCTTCCAAAAGACCAGCGCTTCAACTCCAATAATCTCGATATCGTCATGTCTACCCACGCAGTCCGACTCTTCCAAACCAAAATCCTCCATGGCTACACTCTCTATATCCCTGACACCAGATTCCATTCATATAATCCTGTCATCTGCGACCGCATCATCTTTTCCCACAAGAACACAAGACACACAATCCGGATTCTCATCATCAAAAATGGACATTCACCTTTGGAATCAATTTTCTACGAGCCAACCACCGCGATGATGAATGCAATCACTCCAAAAGGTCTATTCTCTGCCTACCCTGCTCTTCTTCACTTCCGCATCTCTCTAAACAACCCATGGATGGCCTTTGACCAAAACCGCAACAATCCCTACCTTGGAAGGCATGAAGCTGAAGAAATCTCGACCAACTTGCAAAGGAAATATGCCAATAGGGGATTCATCACTGCTTGCGATCTTCATAATATTGAAATGGGTGGGAATACCATGGCACTTGAGCATCGATGCCGCATTGATCCAGTCTGTCCACTGACTCCTCGAGTTATTGGAGATCGCGGATGTATTCTTTGGCCTTTCCTCAAATGCCAAATTGTTCCAGCAACAGGTGATATGGGTTATGTTATGCCTGGCATCAATTTCAACCACATACGACCGCGACTCGATACTATATACTGGACAGTTGGAGCTGGAGTATGTGGAGCACCACAAGCAGGGAGGCCATCTGGATTTGTAAGTTATCAGCGTAATTTTTATAACTAAATTTGAGTAAACTTGCTATTGATAGATATTTGCTGCAGCTGACGATTAATCTTATCATGTATGTAAATAGAGCTGACATCTGTATAGATATGTATATAGAAATGTACTGTATATAAAAGAATGCACTTTTTATTTATTATATCCACAGAGATTTTCCCCTAAGTTTATGAGTATACACTTTCTTCACTGAGCTACAACAGTTGAAATACATTTCTAATAGATTTAAGTTAAGTTTAACATGACGTTGTACTGTATTAAGCATCCTATGTATTTTATTCATCAAGAGTCAATAATATATCACTCTTACACCTATAACTTTGTAACCAACATAGCCACCCCACCTTCGCTAAAGCTCAGGGGGGCCCCCAAGAGGCTATATTGGTTAAAAAGATATAGGTGTAAGAGTGATATAATATTAGCTCTTGATGAATAAAATACATAGGACTTTAGGTACAGTACGATGTTCAAGCAAAGCAGAACTTTAATCTATTAGAAATGTATTTCAACTGTTGTAGCTCAGAGAAGTTTTGAATAGAAATCTGAGGTATAATTGTCTGTGCTAACCCTAAGAGGACCGACGCGTCGGTCCTCTTAGGGTTAGCACAGCCACAATCAAAAAAAAAAAAATTGGCTTGTGATGCTAACCCTAAGAGGACCGACGCGTCGGTCCTCTTAGGGTTAGCACAGCCACAATAAAAAAAAAAAATTTGGCTTGTTATCAATATTCAACCTCAGACTTATACTTAAAAAGCATTTCTGAGGTTTAAAAATTTAGGTGTGTTTTTGGTTCTAACCCTAAGAGGACCGACGCGTCGGTCCTCTTAGGGTTAGCACAGCCACAACACAAAAAAAATTTATTTGGCTTGTTATCAATATTCAACCTCAGACTTGTATTTAAAAGGCATTTTCAATGCTTAAAGTTTTTGATGTGTTCATTTTTAGCATGTCAATTCTCCTGAGATTGATTTCAAACCAACGGTAAACAGAAGTATTACATTGAAGGATATAGAAAGTACTAGGAGAAGTTGAACAAGACTTACAACGAGTATTATTTATTACTGGAATGCATCTAGAAGTATATAAATAGATATACAACTGACATGAACCATGTTTGGTGACTGTTTAGTCATATAAGCTATATATAAACCTTAGCAACCAGAGCAAGAGCCTGTAACGGACTGCAAAGTAAAAGAAGTGATATTTAATCACGTTACTGACAAAACCTAACCTTAGTTTAGGTGTCCAGGAACAAAAGCTAAAAATAGACCATAGCAACGGACATCAGACAACCATTCCCATGGTCAATAATGATTTTGACACTATTAGAAAAGTTTGTAGACTTTTAATTCAGGGTCGCTCACAAAAAATGAAGCAGTGGGAGAATTTCGAACCATCGCGTTAGGAATCAAATCCTTCTGCTATCGAGTGTAGAAAACGAGTTCTTTTACTACGTAAGAACTCGTAACAACAGAGGCTGAATATGTAGCTGCAGTAGAAGCTGGCAAGGAGATATGTTGGATGCGCAATATTCTTCATGAATTTGGGCACACTGTCACCCAGCCTTCTATTATGCATGTTGACAACCAAGGTGCTCTCAGTGTTTCTAAAAATCCTGAACACCATGGGCGCATGAAGCACTTGGACTTGCAGTTTTACTGGCTCAGGGATGCTGTTGCTGTTGGACTTATTTCACCATCTTTCATCTCAATTGATGAACAAGTGGCAGATCTTCTTACCAAACCCCTTTCACCTTCCAAAGTTGCATTTTGCAGAGAACGAATGGGTCTTAGGCCTTAGGCCAATTGTTTTTGTGTTCTGGAGACTGGCCAGATCAGGGGTGTGTGTTAAAGCTGCTTTCCCACTCTCCATAATATTCTATTCTTTCTATCTTATCTTATCAGATTAGATTAGATCCTTATCAGAACATACTTCATTTATGTAGTTCTTCATTTGATCTTTATCAGATTCTTATCACTTCTTTCCCCATTTGGGTATATTGCTCATTTTCATATATAAAGGCTTAGCTAGTTGCCAGAAGTCCCCAGTTACTCACTCCGGACTTCAGGCAAGTATATAGTCATTTCACAATATCACCAGTTACTCACTCCGGACTTCAGCTCTTCATAGCTCATCTGTCCTTTACACTGAGTTCCTCATATTTGGCACTCCGCTGCCTCACGTGTTCCCACGCTCGCCTGCTTTAACACTCATACTGTGACCCTGCATGGTTTCTGTATCTCAGCCATTACTGGGCCAATTTTGATGATCTTGGTATCAAAAAATTCGTAAAAATCAGGGCTTGCTAGAATTGCCTCATTTTTCTGCTTTTTTTAAGTATAAGAACATCCCAATCGGTTCAGATTTGAGTGGATTATGCATTATTTACTTATTTAACTTACTTATTTAACATATATTTATAACTTATCTTGAAAGTAAGAACTTGTTTTTGCCATGCGCAGCAATGGCCTCTGACCAAGTGGCATAGGAGGGCTTACCCGGTTTCGGAATGATAACAGACTTGCTCTCTTTGAATAAGGAGGGCCAATGGGAATGCTCAAGGCACCCATTGGCGATCCAGAGGAAAGTCGCAGCAGAGCTTTTCGACCTAGAGACGAACCACTTCAGGTGATCCCAACCAATATGGTCAGGGCCCGGCACGGATCTGCCCGACTTGTTTAGAGGCCATTGCTTCGCATGGCAAAAACGAGTTCTTTTTCTTTGCTGCTTCTTATTTATAATAGTACACTTGTTACAAATATCCTTTTAACTGTTTGAATTAAACTACATTAGTTAGAAAAAAGCTAATTAGCAATTAAACTAAATTACTCTACAAACTACCAGTATATTATCAGCTCTGTATAATTATTATCAATTCATACTCCATATATAACAACCACTGCTTCTTTCTTTTTGCACTTAAATAATAAATCTCCTTCAAAATCATCTAACTGTCCTTCTTTTATACATTTAGCACCAGTAGAAATACCATCATGGTACCAGATTTCATTATTAACTATAAATCTTGATGTAAAATGATTGCTTCCACTATATATAATACCTTTTAATGATAATCTAGTTATACTCTTGTCTTGGTTTTCAATTTTAATATATTTACTTATAATCTTTTTAACCTCCAAACTAAAACATATAAAACTTGGTGAAATAGTAAAATATCTTGTGATACAAACTTTTTTAGTACATAGTCCACAATATTTCTTTTGGTTTTGCCAGTGTTTAAAGTTTGACTGAGTAGATTTATGTGAAGAACATGTAATAAATATTAAAGATTGAGATTGAATTTGAGAAGTTGCTTCATAATTACAATCACTGCACTTTTCATAACTGATATCTTTCTGATTGGGCTTTTGGAACATTGATTGTAAAAGATCACGGATATCAGTTTCTGTATGCCCTATAGGAAATTTATCTGGTTGAGATGTTTTTAATTCATGTCTAACCAAATCTCTAACTGCAGATAATGTTTGAGATCCAGTTTGAACATTTTTATATCCCTTTACCAAAGTTTGTGTAAATTCTCCATATTGACTAAGCTCTTTGGTCCATTGTTTTTTGTTTTGAGACCATAAATTGAACAATATTGTAAATAATGAGTCATAAGAACAGCTATAATTGACTGAATCCCATTTTAAGCCTTGAAGTTCAATATCATAAGTAATTTTGGGTTTTTTGATCTTAATTATTTTCTTAGCCTCTAATGGAACTATAGGTATTTCAGTATCCTCTATTTTTCTCTTTAAATTGTTTACTTTAACTGGGATTGAACCTTTGGCAGGCTGAAAATGTTGTGCAACAAAAGTTTTAGTTTTTGAAACCACAGGCTTCTTATTGATAATAGTCCATGGACTATCTTTAACAGCTGCTGTATTTTCCATTGGCTTTTCTTTAGACCATTGTAGTGCTTTATCTATACAAGGTGGACAATAACCTGTGCCTTTGATTTGTTGATACTGTCTTATGATAATATTTCTAAGATTTCCAGTAATTGAAGTAGGAAGTTGATCAAGATATTTGAGTCTAGTAATCTCATCTAATAACTCAAGTTCTCTGAATTCTTGTCTTAGATAACCAGATATACCACATGTAATTTTATGATCATCAAAGCCTTGAAGAATAATTGTGCCTTCTGCAGTTGAACCTCTAGATAATGCAGTGTAATAAGCCATATGACTGCGACAACTATTCAAATTTACAACATTGTATTCTCTTGTTTTTCCTTGTGAAGCATAATCAGTCATTGCAAAATTTGGAAGCACAGAAACTTGAGATCTATTAATTGAAATAGGAGATTTTAAACCTGAACAAAGAACACTCTTGCTAGAGCGAGTTAAAGGAACAACATTTTGAGGAAGACCTTTGAGTTGAATTGTCTTAGCTGGTGAATCAAGTTTGACAAATAAAACATCAAGAACCAAATGATTTTCAGCACCTTTTGAAGCTTGCCAGCCTACAACATGAGCTTCTTGACCACGTGTGATACATAATTCTGTAGCATCATTATTGCGGATCATAACTGGCATTCCAAAACATAAAGACAATTTTCCAGGAACAGTTTCAGTCATTGAATATCTCATATTCCATAGAATATTTTGAAGTTTTGAAGGAAGAGAGACTTGTTTTTTTCTGATTGTTTTAGCCTGAGGATTTTTTCTCTTTAAAAGTCTAAGTGTTTCAGGTGGAACACTTTCACCAATAGTATCCACAGAATAAAAATCAGTTAAAGTCTGACCAGTGTCTTTTGCAAACCTCTGACATCCCAGATCATTGATTTTATCCTTTTCTGAATTTAAACCTAGAATAATTGAGACATTTCGGAATAATGAACTAGCAATATTAGGCTGATCTTTTCTTTTTCCAGCTATTCTTGTTCTGAGAAACTGAATATCAGAAGCTGTACAGGCTGCATAGCGCATATTTTCTAAAGCAGTGCAAAGTTTAGTATCTGCAGGAGATTGGAATCTTTGTCTCATGTTTTGTCGCAAAATCACAATTGTAGTTATCTGATGCCATAAAGCTTTGCCTATTGCAGTTTGCTGGCCAGGTTCTGTCATAGCAGCATTAATTGTAGTACCAACTCCTCCACTGTAAAGAGAAGCACCTTTAACAGGTGCTAATTGAGCAAAATCTCCAGCAAAAATCATATTCATACCACCAAAAGGATTATCAACAATATTTTTAAGTTTAGCAAGCTGAGCACTGATTTTATAAAGATCAAGACATGATAACATTGAAACTTCATCAAGAAAAATATATTCAACACCTTCAAGTCTAGTATAAACCTGAGCTAAATTGGTTTGTTCATTTTTTTTCATTGCCTCAGTTTGAATACCTAGAGCTGAATGATATGTAGATCCTTTGAGTAAAGCAGCTGCTGAACCAGTAGGAGCCAGAATCATGATGCGATGTTTTTCTTTTCTTAGTTCAAAAAAAGCAATTAAAGCTTTAATAACCTGAGATTTACCAGTTCCACCCATTCCACCTAGATACATTTTAAGAGGTTCAGTTTTATGAAGAGTTGCATGATTAGCCACAATGCGGAATGCACGCTCTTGTTCTGTATTCAAACTAAATTTACTAACAGTATCATCAATGAATTTCTGTTCATTCAATTTCTCAGCCTGGAAATCCTTATTAATATATGATATATCTGATACTACAACTTCATCATGAGACTCATGGTTATCAGTAGATTTATTAATACCTGATGGCAGATCCTTCATTCTTTGAGCAATGACATCTTTTTTAGCAGCATCAACTATAGAATTCCATTCACTGCTATTGAAATTCTCAGTAGGTTTAAAGGTGCTATCAGGTTTTATAGTATTGTCTTTGGAGCTATCCAGCCAGCCTATATTTTGAACTACTTTTTCAATCTGAGCCATTTCTTCAGTTTTACCAGCATCATTTATAAGAAGTTCAGACATGTCTTGTTCATTATCAAAAGATGCTAGTGGACCATCATCGGTATAGTCCAATGCTGTCTGATCTAGTTCATTAAGAGTTTGTTCACTATCAATCCAAGATCCAAATATACTATTCTTTTGAGCTGCACCTTTTTTCAATTTAGCAGAGTAATCATCTCTGGCATCATTGCATTCATATCTTAAATTGAAATTTTTCATCAACTGGTTTTGATGTTTAGCAAATTTCAAAGCATTAAAAGCTTCATCCCAGGTTTGATTTTCAAGCTTAAGATCTCTTCCAGTTCTCCATGGTTTAAAAAGTGTTAACATTGTTGAACAATAATATTCTCTATCACCTTGATCACTTCTAGGAAGAATGCCACCTAAAAACACTGGAACTACTAAAGGATCATTGGTTTTATAAACTACCTCATGTGTTCTATACAGAGGATGACCAGGTAAGAAGTTATACTTTATATTAAGACTTGTTTCAGCAGATTTATTGATAGTACTATTTTGAATATTTAATTCATCATCTGACTGGCTGGATTTGCCACCACCAACTTGTGAAATAAGATCTAGCTCATCATTTGAATCCAGCTGCTCATTTAATTCTTCTTTTTCTATGTTATCAAGCTGTCCATTAAGTATATCTTGTAAAGAATCAAATTTTTTCAAGTTCTTTTTTGAGCGCCTTGTAGTTTCTGATCTGCGAATCCATTCATATAAAGTGATATTTTTGTGTATGTTTGGGCGATAAATATAATCATCAACTTTAGAAAGACCAACATAGTCTCCAAGATTCTTATCAAGAACAACTTTTTCTGGACTTTCTTCTTTATTATTATCACCCCATGCATCTCTGACTTTGCGGACATAGAGTCTCCAGTAAAACTTTATAAATTTGTGCTGAGTATAATGATCTGGATTTCCTAATAGATATAAAGATGCCATTGGACTTCCTATTTCCATTTTAGATGTAAGTGAGTTGACCATTTTAGTCATTAAAGCTCTAGCAGTTTCTTGGCGACTACTGCTACCACCTAGTAACTCTGAATTTTTAGAGAATATTTGGCGCACTGTATCAAAGATTGAATAAGTTGTAAGACCTGGTTTAGTAACATAATCTGTAACATAAGCAACAACAGCTTTGACTGAAGTTCCAGACAAAAGACTTGTTACATCTGTATTTGCTCTAATAAGATAAGACAGAGCTGGTGTAAATGTATTCATCCAACTTTCACCTTTTTTCAATTTTAGAGCACCTGTAAGAGGTTCAACCATAGTATTCTCAACAATATCTCTAGGAAATCTTGCTTTACATTCACCTTTGCTATTTTTGCAGCCTTTTCTTACAGATCTACCATCTTTGGTTTCAATATCAGTTCTACAGTCATGTCTATTAGATCTTGCAAGTATATCATTGGTCTCTTCTTCAAATTTAACCCACCATTCATTTAATTCCTTGCATTTGGAACAATCTGTACAATTTTTTGATTTACATAATTCAGGTGGAGGTTTTGGCATTGTTTTTGTTGGATCTGAGTAACCAGTCTGTTCTTGCTTAGATTTGAAGGATGCAAGGATATCAGCTAAGGGCTTTTCATTTAACAATTCACCTTGATGAACACTTTCCAGATTACAAGTTCTTACGTAGTAAAAGAACTTGTGTTCCGGCCTGCATAGCAGGCAGAAAACATTCCTAACGCAATGGTTGGAAATTCTCCCACTGCTATAGTGACCCTGCATGGTTTCTGTATCTCAGCCATTACTGGGCCAATTTTTATGATCTTGGTATCAAAAAAATCCTAAAAATCAGGGCTTTCATGTGGCATGTGTATCCAGGGTTGATTAGGTCATGTGACCTGTTCACACGACCCAAAAAGCGTAAATTTGTGTGAATTTACACTTAAAACAGATTTCAGTGAGCTAGATATGCTAAAATATGTTGCCCAGACAAATCTAGAATAATGTACAAATATTTACATATGTTTTGCAATGATGTCATGGTGTCCAAATCTGGCAAACAGTCAGCTCAACTTGGTGAAAATCCGAAAATTGGTGTTAAACTGACTGGATAACCCATAAAAGGCACACCAAACATTGCAAAACATGACCAAATAACATGAAAATAATGTTCTAGAAGCTTACATAATCAAACTCACAGCAGGACTTTGTGCAATTGCCTTGGATTTGGTAATGCACCAACTTGGACAAAAATATTCTCAGGGATATGTCATGTGATATGTGCGCACAGACCACCTGTTAGGTAAAAAAAAGATTATCAGTATTTTTATTTTATTTTAATGCCTTTAAAATCTCTCAATATAGCTTATTTACTGTGTTTTCAACCAATATTCCGCATTTGGTAAGTCACATAAAGATGTGACAATACGTATGTGACACCATCTTTTAGCCCTGATTTTTCTGATAATTACACACTTTGTTTCAAGGCAATCCGATAAAAGCTAAGTGACGTAAGAATTAATCTTGTTACAAGTTCTTATTGTAGTCAATTAATTAATCTTGTTACAAGTTCTTACGTAGTAAAAGAACTTGTTTTCCGGCCTGCATAGCAGGCAGAAAACATTCCTAACGCAATGGTTGGAAATTCTCCCACTGCTATAGTGACCCTGCATGGTTTCTGTATCTCAGCCATTACTGGGCCAATTTTTATGATCTTGGTATCAAAAAAATCCTAAAAATCAGGGCTTTCATGTGGCATGTGTATCCAGGGTTGATTAGGTCATGTGACCTGTTCACACGACCCAAAAAGCGTAAATTTGTGTGAATTTACACTTAAAACAGATTTCAGTGAGCTAGATATGCTAAAATATGTTGCCCAGACAAATCTAGAATAATGTACAAATATTTACATATGTTTTGCAATGATGTCATGGTGTCCAAATCTGGCAAACAGTCAGCTCAACTTGGTGAAAATCCGAAAATTGGTGTTAAACTGACTGGATAACCCATAAAAGGCACACCAAACATTGCAAAACATGACCAAATAACATGAAAATAATGTTCTAGAAGCTTACATAATCAAACTCACAGCAGGACTTTGTGCAATTGCCTTGGATTTGGTAATGCACCAACTTGGACAAAAATATTCTCAGGGATATGTCATGTGATATGTGCGCACAGACCACCTGTTAGGTAAAAAAAAGATTATCAGTATTTTTATTTTATTTTAATGCCTTTAAAATCTCTCAATATAGCTTATTTACTGTGTTTTCAACCAATATTCCGCATTTGGTAAGTCACATAAAGATGTGACAATACGTATGTGACACCATCTTTTAGCCCTGATTTTTCTGATAATTACACACTTTGTTTCAAGGCAATCCGATAAAAGCTAAGTGACGTAAGAATTAATCTTGTTACAAGTTCTTATTGTAGTCAATTAATTAATCTTGTTACAAGTTCTTACGTAGTAAAAGAACTTGTTTTCCGGCCTGCATAGCAGGCAGAAAACATTCCTAACGCAATGGTTGGAAATTCTCCCACTGCTATAGTGACCCTGCATGGTTTCTGTATCTCAGCCATTACTGGGCCAATTTTTATGATCTTGGTATCAAAAAAATCCTAAAAATCAGGGCTTTCATGTGGCATGTGTATCCAGGGTTGATTAGGTCATGTGACCTGTTCACACGACCCAAAAAGCGTAAATTTGTGTGAATTTACACTTAAAACAGATTTCAGTGAGCTAGATATGCTAAAATATGTTGCCCAGACAAATCTAGAATAATGTACAAATATTTACATATGTTTTGCAATGATGTCATGGTGTCCAAATCTGGCAAACAGTCAGCTCAACTTGGTGAAAATCCGAAAATTGGTGTTAAACTGACTGGATAACCCATAAAAGGCACACCAAACATTGCAAAACATGACCAAATAACATGAAAATAATGTTCTAGAAGCTTACATAATCAAACTCACAGCAGGACTTTGTGCAATTGCCTTGGATTTGGTAATGCACCAACTTGGACAAAAATATTCTCAGGGATATGTCATGTGATATGTGCGCACAGACCACCTGTTAGGTAAAAAAAAGATTATCAGTATTTTTATTTTATTTTAATGCCTTTAAAATCTCTCAATATAGCTTATTTACTGTGTTTTCAACCAATATTCCGCATTTGGTAAGTCACATAAAGATGTGACAATACGTATGTGACACCATCTTTTAGCCCTGATTTTTCTGATAATTACACACTTTGTTTCAAGGCAATCCGATAAAAGCTAAGTGACGTAAGAATTAATCTTGTTACAAGTTCTTATTGTAGTCAATTAATTAATCTTGTTACAAGTTCTTACGTAGTAAAAGAACTTGTTTTCCGGCCTGCATAGCAGGCAGAAAACATTCCTAACGCAATGGTTGGAAATTCTCCCACTGCTATAGTGACCCTGCATGGTTTCTGTATCTCAGCCATTACTGGGCCAATTTTTATGATCTTGGTATCAAAAAAATCCTAAAAATCAGGGCCTTCCTGGTCACGTGACCAGGCCGTTTTAGGCTTGTTAGATTCGCCTTATTTTTCTGCTTTTTTTGAGTATAAGATCATCCCAATCGGTTCAGATTTGAGCGGACTACATGTTATTTATGTATTTAATATGTATTTGTTTAATAACAGTGTAAGTCTTCAGGCACTGCCTCACCCCAAAGTAAGAACTTGTTTTTGCCATGCGCAGCAATGGCCTCTGACCAAGTATTCTACCATTTGTTTTTGAAAGTCAGAAGTAGTATCCATGATGCGATCTCTGATCTCCTGAGGTGAAAGTGAATTTTTAATCCATAATAGCAGATGTAGATGCAAAGTTAGACGACCTTGTTGTTCAACTGTTCCATAATAAGCATTTGTTTTACCATACAAGCCTGGAGAGTTATTGCCAACACCCAATACATGTTTAATAAAGGTTTCACACATAAAATGAAAGAATCTTGCAGCTGCCACAGGGTTTTGAGCAACAAGGCGGTAAGCTTCATCAGGCAGGCAAATCTCAGGTTTGAACTCAATATCCTTATCAGCAAAATAAAGACAGATTGGATGTTTACTATCTGCAGGAGAAAGCGTAATAAACCAAGAAGGAGCACCTATATAGGAAATCAAAGACCATATTTCATTGCGCATAGACTTTTTACCTGCTAAAGAACCTTCAACATGACCGCCAATTGTATCCAAGTCTTGTATGACTTTATAGCATAGTTTTTCCTCTTCAGTTTCAGGTTTTACACGCTCACCAAGAGAAAGGCGCTTGCTAATATTAGATAACACTGAATGATTAAGGTTTAATAGGCGATTAGCCATTTCAGAAAAATAAGATCTTTGTACTACTAATCTTCCTCGACTTGTGCTTTGAGAAATCTGTTCATGATTAAATGCAATCAAAGGAAAATTGGGATCAGTTTGAAACCTTTTATCATGATACATTAACAGATGTCTTTTCTGGACCAAAGGTGAATGGATTTTGTTCATTATTGATTGACCTATACCACCATGACCATATGGAAAAAGCCATGGAAGCATAGAAGGAAACAACTGAGGATTTTTAAATATTGAGCAAGGTTTTTCAGAATGGCCAGCAAATAAAATTTTTCCATTGCTCATAAGATGTTCTAAAGCTTTAGCCTTTATAGTATCAATAGAAAGCTCTGAAAACTCTTGTCCTGTAAGACCTTGAACAGTAAATGAGCAAGGACCTGATTCTACACCATCTTCTTCTTCATTATCATGTACACTAGTGGCTTCTGGATCTTTATTTATAATAGACTCTCTATAATCAATAACAACAGGACAGTCACTTTCAGGATATTGCATTAAGTTGTCTTTTGAGATACCAACATTAGAATAATCAGCATGATTTAATTTAAGCCAGTTTAAAGCCTTAGCTACATGGTTGCGACGGACAAGTAAAGGTGTGCGTTTAATATCATCTTTGGTGGGTCTGCAAGGTCCAGTAAATATAAATGCAAGAACTTCATCAAGCTCTTTTACTGGAGGTGGTAAAACATCATATATTTTTGGGACTGGATTTTGAAAGGTAATAGCATTGGCTCTCATTTTATATCTGCCTGATGCCACTTTGACTATGCATCTATTGTGTCTTACATGTGCAATTAAAAGCTTTTCAACATAAGTCAGATTTTTAAGCACATCTGGTACTTCGCCAATCCAAAAACCTGAAGCTAAAGCAAATGAGGGTATTTTGTTTTTCTTCAAACTAGCACAACAGGTTTTACATGCATGAGTACATTTTGAATCAATAATTGGACCAGTAATATCAGAAATAGGATCTTCAGGAGTTTTTCTTTCTTTGCGAGTAATACCTGGATTTATTAATACCTTTAGTCTATCTTTTATTTCACTTAAGGGTATTAGATTTCTAAATGGTGTTAATCCTCCACAAACTGCACAGCCTGCTTCTACAAATTGAGAAGGACTTGTATCTTGTATAAAGCCTGAAATTATTTTATAAAGTAGACTTTTAGATGGTGGCTGAGGAGGAAAAGTTTTATTTCTTTCTTCAGACTCAGATATATCTTTTTGTTTCTTTAGGTTATTTTGGGCTGCTTTATTGTGGATATGATTTGCTTTTTTAACTTTATTAAGCTTGTTATACCAAGTAGTCTGACGTTCAGCAGGTGTTGCAGGTGTTAATATAGCTGGTGCAAGGGAAAAAATAGTACAAAAGCCAGCACAGTTACCAACACACTGATGAGAAGATAGTACATTCATTAAAGCTGGTAAAGAATGTTTACTTATTTTACTGATATTATGACACTTTGCAATAGCACGGGCTTGACTTAGAGTAATCTTATCACATAATAGCTCCAAAGGTACACGCACTAAAAGAATGTCATTCTTATTCCTATATTTGTCCAAAGCTTCCTTAAATACCATATGACCACTATATTTTAATGTTGTATTATCTATGCAGATTGAGGAATTTTGAAAAAGAATATATTTTGAAATAGAAGCATATGTCAGAGTTTTTTTAGGACCAGCCCCAAAGAAAGAAGAGTTATCAGGTTGAAGAATACAATTACTTCCATCCCACTTATGTGCTATTGAACATTTTAATTGGTTTATAAAGTGTTTAGAACAAAAATTAGTGATACAAAAATTAGATAAAGGCTGCTGATAATTATACCACCACTGCATAGATACTTTCTCTTCATGTAGATAAAGCATGGGAATTCTAGCCAAAACAAAAGTCTGAATAGCAGAAGATACTAATATTGGAGATACATCGTAAGTAAATAAAGCCAGCTGATGCAGGGCCAACTGAGAAGATTTAGTGTTAAGCCTCATAAAATTTGAATATTCATGTTTCAATAGAAGGTTTCTGATAAGTTGTAAATACACTCTATGCACCTGATAAAAGATATCAGTGTCTAATGAAGCCATATATACATAGTAAAACAGCTTGTTTAAAGAACAGCTAGTTAAATAAATATATTCTACAAAAGCCTCAAACATATGTTGAGTGCATGGTTTAAATTTGCTAACTAAGTCATGAATATTGATGCTAGATATAGTCCTATGAAAGGTCTTAGTGGTAAATATATCAGATATATATTGAAGTCTAGTGCCAGAGATATGGGGTGTAGGTTGAATACTAATGTCAGAGGTATCAAAAGTATGCTGAATGCTAATGCCAATGCCAAGAATGCCAGATAAGTTTTGAATGTCATGAGTGTCACCTTTGAAGGTCAAAAAAGTCAGATTTGAGGCTTGAAAGTGTATTAAAGGTATACCTAAAGCAAAGCTTTGCAAGGACTGAGATATTTGATTGAGCTTTGCTGGTATAAGTATAAAGAAGACTAGGAAGACAAGAAGCAATCTCATTGGAGCTGAAGATAGAGAGAGTAGATGGTGGTAAGTAGGAAGAAAGAGCGCTCTTCAAAAGTTGAACTTTCAACATTAGTTGATGTTTGTTTGGTTACTGATGTCAGACTGAGGGTATAAACATAGAGCAAACAAAGAAAAATATAGGCGTAATAATACAAATGCAGTAATCATACTTCCGAAGATACAGAAGGTGAGGCTGGAGGAGAAGGTATGACCTTTGTTCTGCGGCGTTTTGAAGGTCTTACAGCTACCTCTGGCTCTTCCTCTTCCTCTTCTTCTTCTTGAACAACAGTCTTGACAGGCTCCTCCTCCTCAGGTTCCATATCACAAGCAGTCAAATATGCCTCTTCAATATCTTCAGATGAAAGCGCCCACCCTTTGATGTTACCTGAATGGAACTTTTTATCTGCTGCAGTTTCACCCCAGTCAAAAGGTTCACGACCGACTAGAAATGCAACATATCAATATCATGAAATATAAAATAGATAATATGAACTCACGTAAAGGAGCTTTCAAACCAGTTAGGCGTGTCACATCATACCTAAGTGGCTCCAAGAAGGTGAAAACTTCATGTTCGGATTCGATAGCGGCATTGATGGGGTCTTCAAGAAAGGTGCCCTCAAAGCAGAGCAGGATCTGACGGTTAAGGGTTGCTGCTGTACTTCCTGGGGCGCCTTTAAATTTAGCCTTGTCAGCTTTCTTCCTGTAAAGAAGAAGAGCAGAAGCCTGCTGAGCGATGTAAGGAACCCAAAGAGAGGTACGAGGATTCTTGACTGTCCGGTTGGTCTTTTTATCGACGATATCAACTGACTTAAAAAGCCAGTCAATAAGAGCGTAAGCCTGTCCTCTGGCGTGTTGGTACCGCAAGCGATCCTTTGGATGAACTGCATTGAAGTCAAAAGCTTCGATGGCTGCGAGTCGTTCTTCAGAGAGTTTCTTGACGTTGTTGACTGTGATATACGTGTTGTACATGTAAGTCTTGAAGTCAAGGACGTTGATCAATATGATGAGATTGCAAAATGACATCAAATCAACGACGGAGGAGAAGTTTTCAAAATTGAAAAGATGGGCATGTGCAATTTCTGTAATTAAAATAATATTAGGCAGAGAAAAGAATAAAAGCAGAAAGACCAACCATGTTTGCTATACCTCTGCTTTACAAAACCTTCATAATATAAGGAGGCGAGGCGGCAAAGCAGGATACGAGTGGAAGTATGATTGGTGTTGGAAATGAAGTTATCAAGCATAAAAGCATGAATGAGACCAATCATTGTATCCTGGATAGTTGAGGAAGCTATATAGTGACCACCTGAGCAGATAGTGTGAAATGGAGTATAAACCCAGTGAGGGCAGTCAGGACCCATTACCCTAGAAATCTGGGGTCAATAAACAAGTTATAGCTAAATAGAGAAAAACTTACAGCCGAGTTTTGTGGGTTAGGAGTATACCTTCCAAGATCCAATGATCCAAATTGGGAACCTCCAAAGAAAACTGAAGAAACATGTTAATGTTTGCCAGTTCCAACAAAGCCGCAGCTCGATCCACTTCTGGGTCAGGGTTTTTCTTCAAAAGTTCTTTCCGGGTGGCCTTCATCCAAAACTTGCCGCCGTCTGGGTTCCTAACCTCAATGACAGTACCCTGGCCATCACTATCAATGTGGCCGAGATGTAAGGCGCCGCTAAGCCCGATGAGATACCATGACATATCCAAGTAGGGATAGTGCTCGGTTTGACGGTGGCAGAAGAGGTCAGCACCAGTAGCATTCCAAGCTATAAGCTCAGAAGAGTACCCAGTGGTCGGAAGAGGACAAGTGGAGTTAGGAATATCCAAGACGTTCAAGATTTTGCCTTTATCACCCTGGTCAATGCAATCCAGGATCTGCTGAAGGTTTCCTGTGTGATGACAATCATTAGGGTTCTTGCTAATGACTGAGTGATCTAATAAATAGTTAGTACTTGTTCAACCAGAGAGATTGTTAAGCTTACCGTGGATACAAAGAGCAGAGGTGAGAGAGCAGATATTGCTGAGAGAGCGAGGAGTAAATTCTATGCTGGACATTTCGCAATCAGTCAGAACAAGCTGTCTGTGGCGAACTAGATCCTGGACAGCTTCGGGCTCCAATTCCTTGTACGCCTTTTCATCCATGATAAGGAAATTACTGTAAACTCCTTTCTGTGTATGACGCGGCTTTCCATTGACGTAACAAGACTCCACCGCTTTGAGAAGCCCATAAAAGTTCTGAGCGTCAGATTTTTTCTGAAGTGATAATTCCATAGTCAGATATCTCAGGTTATATTACCAGAAATGAGACTTACGTGAAAGGTTGGATGGACAACAGTGGGCCGGCCAAAAGCATCATAAAGAACTGCGTCATTGACTTCGGCAGCCTTCACTTCATCATACATCTTGACTCTCTATCTCAGAGGATTTAGTAAAAGTAGCTTAAATGTAAATATATTCTTACCTCGGGTGGATTTGTAACCACATCCAATTTAGCGTCTGGAAAGGACATTTCGATCTCGTCCTGAGGAACGAAGGTTTTCTGGTCCTCTTCCAGATTGAAAAGAGGAAGCGGCGAGTACGTGAGGAGTTTTGGGTTGGCTTTTCCTTTTCCCTTTGACTGAGTATTGCGCTTGGGGTTCTTCTTGACTTTTTTTTTTTTTTTTTTTTTTTTTTTTAAATCAACAATTTATATACCGGTGCGCGACAGCAGTCCGGTCGCCTAACTAATACAAATCCCCGGTCGAAAGCGCGCAGTAAACTACCAACCCCCGAACCAGACCCGAACCCATCCGCTTCTTCCGAATCCTTCCAACGGCGTCCTTTGTGCGCCAGGCCTTTGCTAGGGGGGACGGACCACCTAACCGCCCAGTCCCGAGGGAGGGACGGCCCCCACCGCTACGCCAATACCACGTTTGGGCGAGCCGAAACCCGCCCGCACATCTCCTGGCAGCCGCAGCTGCTGCACTCTCTCCGCCTTCCAAACCCGGCGCCCACTTCCGAACCCAGACCCAACCCAAAAACCTTCACCCACCCGCGCCTTGACGACCCGAAACCCATACCAGCGAAAGGAATAAGCAGATGCGGGGATAAGGCCCCCAACCGAATGATCGAAATCATCCGCGCAAGCCAAAAGAGCAGCTACCATTCGAGATATGGGCCGCAAAGTAACCACCGGTCGTAGCAAATGCAACCGGGTACGAAACGCGAAGAACGCGCGGAACTGCACCACCCCGTCCTTGGCCTGTCAACCTCGTCCGAAGGAGGGATTGGACCTCCCCCAACTGACGCAACCCGGAAGAAGGTATCAAGGCCTCTCTGAGCAATGAGCCCGCGCGGAACGCCTCACCCAATGCCTTGCGGTGCTGCCGCTTGGCGGGCGAAGGAGAAAGCTTCTTGGTTCTCCAACAAAAACATCAACAAACCGTGCAACCGGTCGGTTGGGGATTGTCTGTCGTACCGAGGACAGTACTTCAGGATGTGTGAGCGGGTCTCGCGAGGAGCGCCGCAGCGGGGGCAGCCATGAGGCTCTTGGATGTTAAATCGGTCGTAGTACGAGCCGATTGGCGCATGATTCAGTATACACCTGCACAAGCGCGCGAAGGAAGCGGCGTCGCCTCCTGATTCGCGAATATAAGGCCCACCCTTGCGAGTAGCCGGACGAATGGGTCGCGGCTTCTTACCCAGCGTTGAAAGCTGGAGGAAGTCGCGACCCAGATGATGTGGATGGTCAGCTGCAGCCTTGGCCCAGCGTGCCGCCACGCGAGTATCACCTTCTGCACGAAGGCGATCAAAAGTAACCCGCGAACCGAAGTCCACGGGGAAATGAGCAGCCCCCCGCGCATGCTGGTGAGCCATATGATGCACGCCCCACTCGAGATTAGTGGGGACGTAGTGGAAAGAGATCCAGCGTTGAGGATCGGCCTCAAGCCAGGTTTCGAGGAGTTTGCAAGCGCGCAGTGAGTGAGACTGCGACGAGTGCAAGGAAGTGTCAAGGGCTCGTTTTGCCATGGCAATCGAGTCCGTGAAAATAGCGACGTGCCTGCATTGCCGCCTGGTGGCGGCCTCGATGGCACGGCAGATGGCCGACATTTCCGCGTCGGGCGCGGTAGTGCGACCCACAAGCCATCTGAAGCGATCAACTTCAACGCCTTGTGAAAAGATGACCCCAGCCGCGACGGACTGAGTGGCCCTATTGGGATTGACGTTCACGTAAACGCTAGCGTCCGTCCCAATGCATACACCTCCTTCATCCCACATGAACATGTCGAAGATGAAGTCGAGGTAATAATTGAAATCCCTGTCCTCGCTGAGAGGGGCTAGGGATTCCTCGAATGTGACCCGCGACCAGTACCGGTCGCGGAAACGATGGCCTGGCCGGGCATGCGAAGCCATGGGCTCCAGACGCTCGGTCAGGATGGGGAGCTTCTTGACAATCTCCGAAATAGGACCCTTCGTGTTCAGCTTTTGACGGCGGGACATCGAATGGTAGGAGAGGGGGTGAGGCGTAGCCTTGCCCAACATGTGTCCGGCCAATAAAGACCGGACGGGATGAGTCTCCGAAAGGGTACCGACGCGCAGAATTGCACGGTAGTTGAGCCTCTCAAGGAGAAGATGAAAGGGGAAGAGGCCAGCGAGGGCCTCGACGCCGGGACCGGGGGACGTAGAAAACGCACCTGTAATCCAGAGTGCAGCCTTACGCTGCATCTGACCTAAATAAAAGCTTCAGGGCGCCCTTGCAGCGAGCGCCTTCGAAGAACCAGAGACGATACCCATAGGTAGCTATGGGCACCACGCAAGATCGGTAAAGGAGCCTCTTTTCAGTAGGCTCCAAACTGCGAGTGGACGAGCCAAGCATCCTCATGGCTTTCACCGAAGAAAATGCTTTGGTCGAGTAAAATCTCACATGCTCGTGAAAGGTGAGCTTGCGGTCAAAAAAGAAACCCAAGTACCGCCAAAACGGCTTGGGCTTCAAGGGAGTCGCCCCAGTGAACGGGGCATAGCCCAGATCAATTGAAGGGTTGTAATCCGAGTGCGACCTGTCGAAGTGATAAATCTCCGACTTGTCGTGCTCGAGGACGAGAGCGAACTGAGTAAACAGTTCGAAGATAACCTTGTAGGCTTTTTTGAGGAGCAAACAATTTACGTCGAGCGACTTCGACTGCACAATGAGTGTACCATCGTCGACGTAGGAGAGGAGCCAGCATTTATCGCGATGCTGCTCGAAGAGGCGCATAATGGGCACCAGTGTAAGGGCCGACAGAACGGGTGATAGGGCAGAACCCTGCCCCACCCCCACGTCTGCAGACCGATGCGGAGAGACGAAGGCGTTCCACGCGTACTGCGTGGAACGGCCAACAAGATAAGAAGCAAAGAACTTCACCACATTTGGTGGAAATCCCTGCTTGGCAAGCACCGCCAATAAAACGTCATGATTTATCGATGGAAAGAATTGGGCCAGATCGAACGCCAAGACGCTCGTTTTCAGTCCCTTAGCCCACCCAGCGCGCACAATGTGCGTTAAGTAGAGGCCAGCATCCTCAGTGGAGCGCTGTCGAACGCCCCCAACCTGATTCGGATGAAAAACATCAAATTTGACAGCGTCAAACTGAATGCGATTCGAGATCATCTTCTCGATAAGCTTCCCCAAGGTATTCAGAAGCACAATTGGCCTGAAAGACTTCGGGGTGGAGTAGGAAGGCTTGCCGGGTTTCGGAATGATAACCGACAGCGAGTCCTTAAAGGCGGAAGGCCAATGCGAATGCTCAAGGCATCCGTTGGCAATCCGGAGGAAAAGGTCGGCGGCGCCGCCTTCCTTCTTAACAAACCACTTCAGGTGTGCCCAACTGATGTGGTCGGGGCCCGGAGCGGACCTGCTCGAACACGCGGAGAGAGCCTCCGTGAGTTCGAACATGGAAAAGGGAACCCAATCCCTAACCGGCATGGCGGGGATTTGGTCCAAAGGAGAGAGATCATACTCTCGGCCGGAGGCCGAGTTATACGTACCGTGGAGAGCATCCCAGAGGGAGTCTAGAGAGATGCACGGAGCCCCCTGGTAAGAGAGAGCTTCGCAGGCAGGTAACACACGCTTCTGGGTCCAATTCATCAGATCCCAGGGGCGTTTGTTGGAGTATGCAATATCGACGATACGTTCCTCGAAGAACTTGCGTTTAACCTCTTTGCAGAGCTTGCGGAAAGACTTCCAATCATGCCTCGAAAGGGAAGCACGATAAGTAGCCAGGGATTCGGCACACTCGGGAGTCCACCAAGAGGAAGACCGGGAGGTGACAGATTTCGGCTTCGAGAAGCGATTGAACGCTTCCGCGAAGATCTCAGCAACGGTGTTAGCCGCGGCCTCGACGAGCTCCGGAGAAGTGAGATCTGTGATCGGAAGACCCCAGATCTGCGCGAGAATGCCGGTCAGGTATTGATGCTGATCGACGAGCGGTACCAATCTTTTACCGGCATCTAACCGGGAAGATCGTCCGGCTACTCGCAAGGGTGGACCTTATATTCGCGAATCTGGAGGCGATGCCGCTTCTTTCGCGCGCTTGTGCAGGTGTATACTGAATCATGCGCCAATCGGTTCGTATTACGACCGGTTTAACATCCAAGAGCCTCATGGCTGCCCCCGCTGCGGCGCTCCTCGCGAGACCCGCTCACACATCCTGAAGTACTGCCCTCGGTACGACAGACAATCCCCAACCGATCGTTTGCACGGTTTGTTGATGTTTTTGTTGGAGAACCAAGAAGCTTTCTCCTTCGCCCGCCAAGCGGCAGCGTTGGGTAAGGCGTTCCGCGCGGGCTCATCGCTCAGAGAGGGCTTGATACCTTCTTCCGGGTTGCGTCGGTTGGGGGAGGTCCAATCCCTCCTTCAGACGAGGTTGACAGTCCAAGGACGGGGTGGTGTTGTTCCGCGCGTTCTTCGCGTTTCGCACCCGGTTGCATTCGCTACGACCGGTGGTTACCCCGCGGCCCATATCTCGAATGGTTGCTGCTCTTTTGGCTTGCGCGGATGATTTTATCATTCGGTTGGGGGCCTTATCCTCGCATCTGCTTATTCCTTTTGCTGGTATGGGTTTCGGGTCGTCAAGGCGTGGGTGGGTGAAGGTTTTCGGGTCGGGTCTGGGTTCTGAAGCGGGCGTCGGGTTTGGAAGGCAGAGAGAGTGCAGCAGCTGCGGCTGCCAGGAGATGTGCGGGCGGGCTTCGGCTCGCCCAAACGTGGTATTGGCGTAGCGATGGGGGCCGTCCCTCCCTCGCAGGACTGGGCGGTTAGGTGGTCCGTCCCCCCTAGCAAAGGCCTGGCGCACGAAGGACACCGTTGGAAGGATTCGGAAGAAGCGGATGGGTTTGGGTTCGGCTCGGGGATTAGTAGTTTACTGCGCGCTTTCGACCGGGGATTTGTATTAGTTAGGCGACCGGACTGCTTTCGCGCACCGGTATATAAATTGTTGATTAAAAAAAAAAAAAAAAAAATCTAACCGGGAAGATCTGATGGGGACAAAAGTGCTAATCGGAACATGGTCCGATTGCATCTTAAGTTCCGGTTCAAGGCATGTCGTGAGAGACACAGCTTGAGCCGGCGGGACGAACACCAGATCGATGACCGATGGTCTGAGATCTGGATTGTGCGAAATGAAGGTCGGTCCCGGGTTGCTAGGAATAGCAAGCTCGAGGCCGAGGGAAGCTGCTGTGTCCAGCAGAGAAATAGCCGTCGTGCCATGAGAGCGGCAGTCCGGATCCCACTCTGAAGAGTGACAGTTGAAGTCCCCGCCCATGTAGACCATAGGCGGGAGAGAATTGGCTTTTTCAGCGAGGAGCTTAATAGCCGTATGTTCAGCATCTGAGTAAACACCCATAATGTTAAAGATGTGCTTTCCCGAGTAGAGGGAAAGCAGGACAATATCGCGACTGTCAATAAGATCACGTCGCAGAGAGGGCCGAAGCAGCCCAAGCCCTTTGTTCACAAAAGCGATACAACGGGGGGATACTCCTGCGGGCTGGGGGCAAAACATTGGAGTCCAATCCAGATGATTTGCAGTCCCAATAACATCATCACCCTCTTTCGAAACGGTGCTGGGAGCTTGTCTTACGATACGCCAGGGCGGTTCTTGGACAAAGATTACGTCGTATATTTCAACGAGCGTGGACAGGCATACATCGAGGGCTAACGAATTCTTAGCTACGTTGTACGAAAGTACTCTAATCTCGTCGGGTGTCCTTGGCATCAAGCTAGGGACGACGGGTTAGAGGAGGAGGCCGGACGACGAACGACAATGCGTTCACGTACCTGCGCATAGAGAGCGTCAATCGCCGGGCGATCGAAGCGGAGGCCCCAGAACCGACACTTGTTCGAGGTAGCGGAGTGCTCCTTCTTGCAGTTGGAGCAGCGGTGGTGGTGTGGGCACGGCTCACCCGCTGGCGTGGCAGGGATGGGCGGGTTGCTCTTGGTAGAGCCCTTGCAGCAAGCCGCATGGTCTCGGTGATGCTCTTCCAAGTGAGGACCTGAGCAGATAGGGCAGCGCGAGGACAAAGCCTTGCACGCCGCGATGGCGTGGCCCCAGCGCCAGCAACGCTGACTTGTGAAGCAGCCATTGCTGCACATGGCAAATACGAGTTCTTTATGTTTTTATTGTCTAAATAAGTTCATCAGTATCAAATACCCAGCTATTGATTATAATTTTTAGACTAAATAAAAACATCAAAAAATATTCAAAGACTCAAAAAAAAATCACATAATTCCTCAGCATTTACAATTAGTAATGAAATCATACATTTGAATAATAAATTGAAGTATTTAAGGAATGGTGCAAATATTTGTCAATATTTGTGAGCATAAATATACTCAGCAGATAACCCAGAATTTTGCAAATTTTATGATACAAAATTCATGATATTTGAACAAGAATCCAGAAAGCTATGATATTATAATATATTTAATCTCTTATCTTGGGCATTTGCTTGATAATTAAGTTATCAAATTGCATGGTATAAATATATTTGGACTCAGAAAAAAATTCTCTTATTTTACATATTTTTTTTGCTTTCCACAACTTTCCCACGCTTGGATGCAAAATGCTTATTTCTTGAATAATACAAACAGAACCAAATATTTGCAAATAATTATCCACCTATTTCATTGCCCTGAATTTTCTGGATTTTCTGATATTAAAATTATGTAATTTGAGTCAGAACTGAGCATGTTAGAGCCTGATTACTGATTTGCAGACTCGCGTCCAAAAGTCATTTCTCAATGAGGAAATTACCTGGTCACATGATTTTAATATATTTGTAATCAGAAAAATTCAGGCTTATTTTCAATATTTTTTCCGGATTTATTACATAACATTCTCACCCCACAGATCAGATCTGCATGCTAAAAGGCTAATAATTCGATCATGATCGACATTGTGCACAGCATGACGCACGCCGAGGTCAAAAATGACTATAGTCGACCCACTTTTGACCTCGGCGTGCGTCATCAGTCAATTAAGGATCGTGATGTCATTAATGTGCAATATTCATATACATAAGTACTTATTTTAGGCGTATCTCTATCAATTCTTCACGGATTTTGATGAAATAAATTGTAAAATATTCAGAAAATTCAGGGCTATAAATCATACTAAATGTCCGTGGCGGAAATCGGACTATTTGGTGATGTATAGGCGTTATAAGAGTCATTGACAGCATATCAGAGTATTGCATCATTGGTTACCAAGGGAAGTGATGGATCCGATGTCATAAATATAGCAATGTGATGTCATTGATCCCATCAATCAATCAAGCTAAATTTAGAATGTGTTACTTTAAGCAATCAATACTGAGGATTGATTACAAGTTCTTACGTAGTAAAAGAACTTGTTTTCCGGCCTGCATAGCAGGCAGAAAACATTCCTAACGCAATGGTTGGAAATTCTCCCACTGCTATAGTGACCCTGCATGGTTTCTGTATCTCAGCCATTACTGGGCCAATTTTTATGATCTTGGTCTCAAAAAAATCGTAAAAATCAGGGCCTTCCTGGTCACGTGACCAGGCCGATTTAGGCTTGTTAGAACCGCCTCATTTTTCTGCTTTTTTTGAGTATAAGATCATCCCAATCGGTTCAGATTTGAGCGGACTATGCATTATTTACTCATTTAATCTTTATTTATAGTCAGACTCACCTTGAAAGTAAGAACTTGTTTTTGCCATGCGCAGCAATGGCCTCTGACCAAGTGTATTTTATGCTATTCTGCACCAATTTTCCTGAAAAAAAAAAGATATTACTTGGAAAATTAATGGGATCAGTTTTTATTAAGAAGGTTTAGCAGTTGTGCAATTGAATGATGTATTATTTTGGGAATCAATCACATTGGCAACGTGCAACAGATGGTTACTAGGGAAAATGATGCATCACCAATCGATCAAAGTTGTCATCAAATGTGTTCTCACAACTTCATTTTTTGAATTAAAAGACTACAAACATTTGTAGCCACTAGGAACAAAGACTACAAAAAAAGTGAAGCCGTGAGAGAAAATGAACAAAAAATGTGGTCGCACTGCAAGCAAATTAGCGGAAAGTCAGAATAAGAACGAGTTCTTTTACTAACGTAAGAACTCGTAACACTGGGGGACGCCGGCCTTACGGTTGGACTCCTTGATGATCAAGGTGTGCGGACCGAGCATGAAAGAACGCCCAATGAGCGCCCGAGCGCGAGATCCCGTCTTGGAATCCCAAATGTTGAAGTACGCAGTACTGGTGGTACTGGTCTTGGTGTTGCGGACGAGCCTAACGGGGCCGTCGAGGTGAAGAAGATCAGTGAGGGCAGACTTATACATAGCCTGCCTTATATGATCTGGATGAGTAGCACCGGCCTGGTTGGGCTGGTACGTGGGGACGTCGAGCACCCGAAGATAAGACTTCGAGGCCGGGAGGCCAACCCAGATTTTATCGCCGATATCATCTGGGAAGAAATCATGAACGCACCCGCGAATGATATCGATATCCTTTTCGCGGGGAACGCCGGAGGTGGCAATCGAGTATCCTCGATAAGCCCGAGAGACGGACTCAGCCTTGACGCTGGCTCCGTGGGCAGTTAAGGACCTCGTGATGATGTCCAAAAGACGATCGCCTTCAGCCGCGGGGGGTGAGGGCAAGGCAAAGTCGACGAGGACCTGCTTACGCGAGGGACCCGATGATGTGAAGAGAGGGGTCTCCCTCTTCTGCTTCTTAGCAGGAGCGGGATTGCCCTGGGGGACAGAAGGCGTAAGTGGCCTTTTGGAGGGACCAGCCGCCGGAGCAGCTGGCTTAGCCGCAGCAGCCGCATAGCCCGCGCGAACGGGTTTCTGCGACCTACCAGGCTTGGTATGTAGAGGAATCGGCGGGGGAGGCCTCTGAAATGGAACCACCTCCTTAGCCTTTGCAGGCCGCGGTTGCGGTTGGACTGGTTTCCGACTTCCTTTCGGATGGTCGGCGTTCCCCTTGCCTTTCCTATCGGGAGGAGGGGGAACATCGGGGGGTCCAGACCTCTCCGGTGGGAAGAGGGCTGGGGCGGATGAAGCAGCTGCGACAGGGCGACGGATCGTCTGATCGTCGACGTCCATTCCCCGGGGAAGCTGAATAAAAGGGAGGATTGCCTCGGATAATCCGACGAATCCATGGGGTGCGCCGGTGGAAACATCTATCCACCCGGCATTGTTGAGGGCTGCGATAAAATCAACAACCCCGGAAGCGAGTCGTCGAGACCCGGCAAGAGAAGCGTCAACACTCGGTCTCCCCCTAAGGAGAGCCTTAGTGGCGCGCTCAATGGTGACAGCAATGGATGGCGCAGTTACACTCCCTTCAGTGATTGCTTCATCGCCATCTTGATCGTCTGAGGAGGGCTCAAAGTCAGCCATCTCCGAATCAGAGGGGGGTGGTCCGTGCGCAGAGGGCTGAACCGTAGAACTGGACGCCCTAGAGGACGGCCTGGAAGGTCCTCGACGTTCCTGAGCAGGGACATCGGGGGTATAACGAGCTCTGGCTGCAGAAGGTGCAGCAGAACCGGAAGATCCAACTGCAGGAGCTGCAGTAAAGACCGGGGGGGTGTTTCGACTTGTCTGGCCCGTATCGCGGGCGCTTTGCGGGCGCTCGTCCCCAGGCTTGGGAGGCATGATCGAGAGTGTGCGGTGAAGCGGTGTACCAAGTTTCGAGTTAATCGGACGAGTGGTTGTTGCGTGATGAACGAGTTAAGCGACGTCGAGGTTTTCTCACGCTATGTACCAATATGGTAGAAAGCAAGAAGGGATGGGGTTCTTCTTGACGATGGGCTCTGGAACAGGGAGAGGGCGTTTTTCACCGCGCTCACGTAATTTCCTCCCCAAGTCTAAATAAGATTAGAATTAGAATCAATACACTTAAAATGAAATTTAAATTCACCTTTGGTATTCGTCACAGGTAGATCAGCTGGAGCTGCAGGCTCATTACCATCAGTTTCCTGCTCTTCCAGAGGATCTATAGAAACTAAAGTTAAAGCTAGCGACATATAAATGAATATTGGTTTACTTACCTTGAGTTCCAGGAGCTGACTGGTCAGCAGGTGCAGCAGGCGCATCTCCAGTAGTATCTAAATAAACTATCAGGTTAAATCTAGAGAAGGGACATTTAGATAAATATTAATTTACCTTCTGGTTCAGGAGCTGGTGCGCCTGAGCCTGAACCCGAGGCTGCGCCTGAGCCTGAACCTGAGGCTGCGCCTGAACCTGAGGCTGCGCCTGAGCCAGCGCCAGCACCTGCGCCTGAACCTGCACCTGCAGAATCATCTTCACCATCTTCATCACCATCAGGGTTTCCACTAGGCCCTTGCTGAGATGCACTAGCAATCAAGCCTGGAAGTAGAGGGCGCAGAACTGAAGCCATAGGCCAACTTTCCGAAATTGGCCCTACAATCGTAACATCACTAGTAGAAGGCAAAGCAGTCTTCAGATTCTGATCTAAAGGTGAAGAAGTGTTAGTATATCACAGAAGATCAATCAAGTACATCAATAATACCTGGCTTGAACCATTCAATCTCAGAGTCAGTCATGTTTTCGATATCACTCCAAGGTAGCTCAGTAGCCAGATATTGCATGGCTAGATATGGCTGAGTAGATCCTTCAGCTATACCAAATAAAGTCAACCAGATCAGCCTTTCGATGCGCTTGATGATTTCAGGCTTTTGATTGCCCAAAGCCTTGGAAAACTTGAAATTTCTAGTAAGGATATTGCTTCAAAAGTTAAATTGAAAATAAAGACTTACACCAATCATCTCCGCTTTGTCCCAGGAAAGGGAACATAGCTTAAGGTCGCTAAGCAACATAATCGGAGAAACCAGTAAAGCTATCTGAAGAGAAAGCCGGAAGCCAGCATGTTTATAGTCCTCAGCAAGCTTGGTGAATATGGCCTTTTCTGCCGGTGTTAAGGAACTACTGACTCTATAAAGGTAAAGTTGATGATTAAAGATAAAGGATATATATAATATAAATCTGCTTACTCCTCGGAAGGGAAAAACAAGTCATTTAGATCATTTGGAACATCCGGTATACTATAGCTGTCCGGAGTGTATTCCATCGTCAACAAATGCCTAAGATGCATGGCGGCAAGTTGCAAATTCCATAGAGTTTGCAAGGAGCCGCTATTGGCCTCAACGTTGCATAAAAACTTGAGCGTGCTCAGGTGTATATTGTTAGTGGCGTAAGGCGTTTGCAGGGTATCTTGGCTCCTGAAATTTTCCCGTGCGTCTAGCAGTATAGACCGACAATCATTCACCAGTGATAACCTCTGCAAATATTCAGAATAAAAGACTTAAATAATATAAAAAGAAACATACGCGAAAGCTCAATTTAGGAAGAGGGAGTTTGGGATGCTGTGGAACCAGTATCGTGGATTGCCTGCCAAGTAACCAGGCAGCAACATCCAAAACGCGATATGAACAGACCAAAATGGCAAGGTCGTTGTTGACTTTGACAGGTTTCTTGCCTTTTTTGTAGGCTACCACAGTATTGCGGGCGGCAGGCTCGCCAGTTTCCATGTCTGGGCCCTCAATACGCAGGAGCTGGCGAAGTCCACTATCCCCTGTGATGCGGTGTGCTCCAAAGCGCTTTTCAAACATATCCATTGAGTTACCAAAGTGCTTCAGATTGAAACCCCAGATAAGAATAAGGTTTTAAAACCCTTAAATTGAACCGTACCTTCAGCAACTTGTCTAAAGTACTGGAACCCTGGAAAACATCTGCAAGAACTGGCTCAGTTAAGCTATCAGTATCCCATGGGAATGCTGCAAGCAGCAAAGAGTTGGCTCTGGGAGAATCAGCCGCTGTGGCTGGAGCTGGAGCTAAGAAACAACTGAATCAACAAGGCTTTTAGTTCAGTAAAAGGTTTGAAATACCCTGAGAGAGGGGCTGAGAAGAGGAAGAAGCATTAGTAGACATATTCAAGTAAAAAAGCAAGAGTTGTAAAGGGAAGTTGAGGTTGAGGTTGAGATTGAAGGTAGGAGGCGAAAAGAAATCAACTTCAACATGCGTCTTAGGTCAGGCATGTGGCTGTGCTAACCCTACGAGGACCGACGCGTCGGTCCTCGTAGGGTTAGGACTGTACTCTAGCACAGCCACATAAACCTATAAACTGTGGCTTTTCAATGCATATCGTTAAAGTTTACTGCACTCTTAAACATTTTATTGTACTTCTAACTACAGTAGTTGAATATAAATCAAACTATCTACAGATGACCAAAGGGCAAGTGGGTATAAAGAGTATTCTAACCAATTAAACCATAGTTGAATATAAAAATATCTACTACCCAAGACCCAAAGACATGTGCCCGTAAAGCGTAAAAAATATTTTTAATTAGACTTCTAACTTAAACAAACAGTCCTACTACAAATTGGGACTGGAGCAGTAGCAGCGTGGATAGCTGAGTGGCAAGCGTACGAAGTCGCAGTCGGGCTCGGGCGGGTAGAGACGTGTGGTGGAGTGTGGTGGTGGTGGTGGTGCGCATAGGTCCGACCGCGTCCGGGACCTCGGTGTGGGGAACGCTGGGGCGGATATTCAGGCTTTTCATCTCGCGGACTATCTCTGGATCATCGAAAGGCGGCGGGTTGTCATCTCGGAACTCGGATCCTCGTACGACGAATGGGTGCGTATTCTTGAACGCAGAGAGCCGGGTGGAGAGTGGGAGAAAGACCGGGACCGTGGGAGTCAAGGGCGAGGACGACTTGGGGTGCGTGTGGGCTTCGGGTTGTGGCTCGACGACGGCACTGCAAGGTGGGCGTTAACTACACAACTCGGGCATCGAAGTTTGGGAGGTGGAGTACTTACCGGCGTATACATCACCTCCATGCGACGCGGACAACAGCCTCAACTACCGAGTTGTGCTCCGGATAGGCTTGCCGCGGGAGGTGGGAGGTCAAGACGCGGGGGAATACAGAGGCCGCCACCGTCGCACAGACAGCGGTCTCAACTATTCCAGTCGTCGCCGTCGTCGTCGTTCATTTGTTCGCGACATGGCGTGGCGGGGGCATTGAAGCGCAGCATGCCGGAGGGGGGCTACGGATAGAAGCCAGGCGAAGGTGATGGGGAGAGCGGGAGGTCAGCATGGTAAGGTGTGAGCGCAAAGGGAATACGTACTCGCGTGGAACTACGGGCACCCCTTATCCGACTGCACCTGTTGAGGAGATGGTGGTGGTGAGCGTGCGTCCTCCACGTTGACGCCCTTTGGGGAGTGTCGTGGAGAGGTGGTGGGGAGGCGTAGTCTGCGCTGACAGCAGTTGGGAAGGCGGAGATGGTGGGCCTTCCTACGTATTGCGCTTGCCAACCCCGTTTGTGGAGGCGTTGGAGGTGGTGGAGGTGGTGGAGGTGGTGGGATTGCTCGGCGTTGTTCCAGTAGGCGAAGGTGGTGGCCCTGTGTTCTCCGTGTTGACGCGGTTGGAGGATGTTGGAGGTGAGGGGGCGGAATCCGGGTTGACAACGGCTGAGGAGGTGGACGCGGTGGGCATGCGTCATCAGCCTCGGCGCTGACTGAGGTGGTCAAGCCCGGCCCACATTACAAGTTCTTACGTAGTAAAAGAACTTGTTTTCCGGCCTGCATAGCAGGCAGAAAACATTCCTAACGCAATGGTTGGAAATTCTCCCACTGCTATAGTGACCCTGCATGGTTTCTGTATCTCAGCCATTACTGGGCCAATTTTTATGATCTTGGTATCAAAAAAATCCTAAAAATCAGGGCTTTCATGTGGCATGTGTATCCAGGGTTGATTAGGTCATGTGACCTGTTCACACGACCCAAAAAGCGTAAATTTGTGTGAATTTACACTTAAAACAGATTTCAGTGAGCTAGATATGCTAAAATATGTTGCCCAGACAAATCTAGAATAATGTACAAATATTTACATATGTTTTGCAATGATGTCATGGTGTCCAAATCTGGCAAACAGTCAGCTCAACTTGGTGAAAATCCGAAAATTGGTGTTAAACTGACTGGATAACCCATAAAAGGCACACCAAACATTGCAAAACATGACCAAATAACATGAAAATAATGTTCTAGAAGCTTACATAATCAAACTCACAGCAGGACTTTGTGCAATTGCCTTGGATTTGGTAATGCACCAACTTGGACAAAAATATTCTCAGGGATATGTCATGTGATATGTGCGCACAGACCACCTGTTAGGTAAAAAAAAGATTATCAGTATTTTTATTTTATTTTAATGCCTTTAAAATCTCTCAATATAGCTTATTTACTGTGTTTTCAACCAATATTCCGCATTTGGTAAGTCACATAAAGATGTGACAATACGTATGTGACACCATCTTTTAGCCCTGATTTTTCTGATAATTACACACTTTGTTTCAAGGCAATCCGATAAAAGCTAAGTGACGTAAGAATTAATCTTGTTACAAGTTCTTATTGTAGTCAATTAATTAATCTTGTTACAAGTTCTTACGTAGTAAAAGAACTTGTTTTCCGGCCTGCATAGCAGGCAGAAAACATTCCTAACGCAATGGTTGGAAATTCTCCCACTGCTATAGTGACCCTGCATGGTTTCTGTATCTCAGCCATTACTGGGCCAATTTTTATGATCTTGGTATCAAAAAAATCCTAAAAATCAGGGCTTTCATGTGGCATGTGTATCCAGGGTTGATTAGGTCATGTGACCTGTTCACACGACCCAAAAAGCGTAAATTTGTGTGAATTTACACTTAAAACAGATTTCAGTGAGCTAGATATGCTAAAATATGTTGCCCAGACAAATCTAGAATAATGTACAAATATTTACATATGTTTTGCAATGATGTCATGGTGTCCAAATCTGGCAAACAGTCAGCTCAACTTGGTGAAAATCCGAAAATTGGTGTTAAACTGACTGGATAACCCATAAAAGGCACACCAAACATTGCAAAACATGACCAAATAACATGAAAATAATGTTCTAGAAGCTTACATAATCAAACTCACAGCAGGACTTTGTGCAATTGCCTTGGATTTGGTAATGCACCAACTTGGACAAAAATATTCTCAGGGATATGTCATGTGATATGTGCGCACAGACCACCTGTTAGGTAAAAAAAAGATTATCAGTATTTTTATTTTATTTTAATGCCTTTAAAATCTCTCAATATAGCTTATTTACTGTGTTTTCAACCAATATTCCGCATTTGGTAAGTCACATAAAGATGTGACAATACGTATGTGACACCATCTTTTAGCCCTGATTTTTCTGATAATTACACACTTTGTTTCAAGGCAATCCGATAAAAGCTAAGTGACGTAAGAATTAATCTTGTTACAAGTTCTTATTGTAGTCAATTAATTAATCTTGTTACAAGTTCTTACGTAGTAAAAGAACTTGTTTTCCGGCCTGCATAGCAGGCAGAAAACATTCCTAACGCAATGGTTGGAAATTCTCCCACTGCTATAGTGACCCTGCATGGTTTCTGTATCTCAGCCATTACTGGGCCAATTTTTATGATCTTGGTATCAAAAAAATCCTAAAAATCAGGGCCTTCCTGGTCACGTGACCAGGCCGTTTTAGGCTTGTTAGATTCGCCTTATTTTTCTGCTTTTTTTGAGTATAAGATCATCCCAATCGGTTCAGATTTGAGCGGACTACATGTTATTTATGTATTTAATATGTATTTGTTTAATAACAGTGTAAGTCTTCAGGCACTGCCTCACCCCAAAGTAAGAACTTGTTTTTGCCATGCGCAGCAATGGCCTCTGACCAAGTCATTTGAAGGAGGGGCACACGGGCAGGGGCTGGGGAATAGTTGAACTTGACGCAGAAAGTTCTGGCCGTTCGTTTCGCGGACTAATTCTCGACGAACGGCAGCGGGTTGTTGGCACCTGGGGCAAGCTATAACCGGTCGTGACTGATGGGGTTGGAGCTGAAATTGAAGTCAACGAATAGTCGTGGCACGGTTGATGGATGGATACGTACCTCAGGGGGGTAGACCGACGCGGCAGGGTAGCCGCCCTGCGGTCTATGGACGACTTAAGCCGGTGAAGGCCACCCCGCCCATGCTTCGGATCGTGTTCGGGTGGGCGGCCAGCACACAGCGGTGGGGCAATCGTGGTGCGCTGTGAGGAACCACGGATGAAGGGGGAAGGGGGGGAGTGGGGCGGGGAGGGGCTCGAATCCCCCCGTACGACGGCTCTGCTTCAAATTGCGGGGTACGGCGCCAGCCTCCCTGCATTGCGCTGGCAAATGAATGAGGAGAGCAAAAACACCCAAACGTTGAAGCCACGTACCTAGCGGGTTCCCTCTTCAAGGGTCTCCCGTCTTACACCCCTCTCCCTACTTCAAGTCGTGACGAAAATCCGAGGGCGTGCGTCTTCAACGCGGGGAGTCGAGAGCTGAGGGATAGGCCGGGGAAGAGGCCGAGGGCGAGTCGAGGGTGAGGGAGAGGAGAAGGGAGGGAAAGGGTGAGGGAGAGGAGAAGGGAGGGAAACGGCGAGGGCGAGAGGGCGAGTCAATCGCGAGTGGCTTGATCCAAAGATGGAAATGCCAAGAATAAGTCGTACGACTTTCATTATTGAAAGTCGTACGACTTTGGAAGTCAGGTGGGTTGAACATCACCTGATGTTACGCCACGTGTGACATCTCGCGTCCGCTCATAGCCTCCCTCTCCTCCCTCTCCTCCTTCTTTTCCTCGAGGGAGTCTTCGCCTCCCTCGCCTCCTTTTTCTCCAGCGAGTCCGCCGGGATAGGTCGATAGCGCACCCCCCGCTGGGGGGATGCCACGTAGTCTTATCTCCTCCCCCCCCTTGATTTCCTGCCTGCGAACGCGACGAGAGGTGTAAGGCTCTGGCCGTGACGGCCATCCGATGTCGCCTCTGTCGCTGTTTGCTGCTTCTGCGCGTGAAGCATCCTGCCATCACCAGGTAAGCCTTCTTTTTTTCTTCACTCTTTAAGTTTATTCAACTACATACAGGTTATTGGCCGGACCCCCTCGCTCGCTCACTCACTGTTACCTCCATGGCACTTGAACTGTCGCCTCCGGTGTCGCCTCCTCCATCCACGCCTCCTCCATCCACGCGAACTCACCGTGTCCGCTACGTGTCGCATGTCGCCCGAACTCACGCGTCAGCTCGGGACAGCTCGCCTCCTCCATCCACGCGAACTCACGGCGGTCAGCGTGTCCGGATGTCGCCCGAACTCACGTCGCGTCAGCTCGGGACAGCACGCCTCCTCCATCCACGCGAACTCACCGTGTCCGCTACGTGTCGCATGTCGCCCGAACTCACCTCGGGACAGCTCGCCTCCCCATCCACGCGCTCCCTCGCCCCCGTGTCCGCATGTCGCCCGAACTCACCTCGGGACAGCTCGCCTCCCCATCCACGCGCTCCCTCGCCCCCGTGTCCGCATGTCGCCCGAACTCACGTCGCGTCAGCTCGGGACAGCTTGCCTCCTCCATCCACGCCTCCTCCATCTACGCGAACTCTGGATCCTCCATCCACGCGCTCGATTCCTCCCGTGTCCGCTACGTGTCGCCCAAACCCACATCGCCTCACGTTCCTGTGAGTGAAGCTTCATGCTTTCCTAGGTATGCTCTCAAACTTGTCTTTTGACTTCAGTTTATTCACCAGCCTACAGACTACGTGGCAAGGTTTGCCGGCTCCTTGCCCGGCTCTCCACCTCCCTCACACGTACCCGCTTCGAAGAGCTCTGCCCCCCTGGGCCCCCCGCCAATCCTCACCTCATGTCCTGTCGCTTCCGCGGATTCTTACCGGCCGACATTGACGCGGCGCCTTCCTCTCACCTCAATCCCTCATGCACCTTATCGGCTCAACTCAGCTCCCGCTGCTTCGCGGGCTGAAGTTGAGGCTGACACGGCACGTCGACGAACCCCTCCCTCGCCCACTACCTTATGCTTTATTTCGCCTCCGTCGTTGTTTCACGGGTCCACCTCGACAACGGCCTGCACTCGAGGTTGCTCCACCTGCAGCACTCGCCGTCGCCGCTGCTCAACATCTCGCAGTCGCTGTCGCAACCACACTTCCACCACATTCTGCCTCTCTCTCCCTGTCCCTGTCCCCGTCTCTCAACACTCACCTACCCACGGTATCAACAGGGTGGGCTATGCTGCTATCGGCTCCTGTAGTTGAGGCTGACGTGGCCCGCCGACGAACCCATCGCTCTCCACCATAGCTATTCTTTAGCCTCCGTCGCTTTGCGTGAGTCCACATCAATGCAGAGGTCAAAGAAGTACCACGACTGTCACCTCCCCTTGATTCCCTGCCCCGCTTTGTGCTTTGCTGGCCGATCTCACTGTTGACAGGGCATACGTACCCTTACATACTTGTGAAGCAGCCATTGCTGCGCATGGCAAATACGAGTTCTTTATGTTTTTATTGTCTAAAGAAGTTCATCAGTATCAAATACCCAGCTATTGATTATAATTTTTAGACTAAATAAAAACAGCATAAAATATTTAAAGACTCAAAAAAAAATCACACAATTCCTCAGCATTTACAATTAGTAATAAAATCATTCATTTGAATAATAAATTGAAGTATTTAAGGAATAGTGCAAATATTTGTCAATATTTGTGAGCATAAATATACTCAGCAGATAACCCAGAATTTTGCAAATTTTATGATACAAAATTCATGATATTTGAACAAGAATCCAGGAAGCTATGATATTATAATATATTTAATCTCTTATCTTGGGCATTTGCTTGACAATTAAGTTATCAAATTGCATGGTATAAGTATATTTGTACTCAGAAAAAATTTCTCTTATTTTACAATTTTTTTTTGCTTTCCACAACTTTCCCACGCTTGGATGAAAAATGCTCATTTCTTGAATAATACAAACAGAGCCAAATATTTGCAAATAATTAACCACCTATTTTATTGCCCTGAATTTTCTGTATTTTCTGATATTAAAATTATGTAATTTGAGTCAGAACTGAGCATGTTAGAGCCTGATTACTGATTTGCAGACTCGCGTCCAAAAGTCATTTCTCAATGAGGAAATTACCTGGTCACATGATATTGATATATTTGTAATCAGAAAAATTCAGGCTATTTTTCAATATTTTTTCCGGATTTATTACATAACATTCTCACCCTGCAGATCAGATCTGCATGCTAAAAGCCTAATAATTCGATCATGATCGACGTTGTGCGCAGCATGACGCACGCCGAGGTCAAAAATGACTATAGTCGACCCATTTTTGACCTCGGCGTGCGTCATCAGTCAATTAAGGATCGTGATGTCATTAATGTGCAATATTCATACACATAAGTATTTATTTTAGGCATATCTCTATCAATTCTTTACGGATTCTGATGAAATAAATTGTAAAATTTTCAGAAAATTCAGGGCTATAAATCATACTAAATGTGCATTGCGGGAATCGGACTATTTGGTGACGTATGGATGTTATAAGAGTCGTTGATGGCATATCAGAGTATTGCATCATTGGTTACCAAGGGAAGTGATGGATCTGATGTCATAAATATAACAATGTGATGTCATTGATCCCATCAATCAATCAGGCTAAATTTAGAATGTGTTACCTTAAGCAATCAATACTGAGGATTGATGTATTTTATGCTATTATGCACCAATTTTCCTGAAAAAAAAAAGATATTACTTGGAAAATTAATGGGATCAGTTTTTATTAAGAAGGTTTAGCAGTTAGGCAATTGAATGATGTTTTATTTTGGGAATCAATCACATTGACAACGTGCAACAGATGGTTACTAGGGAAAATGATGCATCACCAATCAATCAAAGTTGTCATCAAATGTGTTCTCACAACTTCATTTTTTGAATTAAAAGACTACAAACATTTGTAGCCACTAGGAATAAAGACTACAAAAAAAGTGAAGCTGTGAGAGAAAATCAATGAGAAATGAGGTCGCACTGCAAGCAAATTAGCGGAAAGTCAGAATAAGAACGAGTTCTTTTACTAACGTAAGAACTCGTAACCCTTACATTGCCGCCCCACCTCGCCTTCCTGTACCACACTGCACTGCGACTGCACCGCCGCTCTCCTCTCCTCACTCCACAGTTGGTCTTGCGTCCTCTGCTTTGCGTCCTCTGCCTTACCTTTTGTCTTACGCACTTCAGTATATTTCTTTCCTTTATTCTTTGAATTTTGGAAGGCCTCTATTGTATCTTGTTGTATTCTTCCACTTAAATCATATCTAAGGTTTGTAGGTTTGAACCTGTAAGTAGAGTTTTTAAACCCTTGAAGTTTGCTTTGAACCTGAAAAGTAGAGTATTTAATTTCTTGAAGTTTACAGCTTGTGACGCCTTTGCCTTCCTTTTTTTTTTTTTTTAGATCAACAATTTATATACCGGTGCGCGAAAGCAGTCCGGTCGCCTAACTAATACAAATCCCCGGTCGAAAGCGCGCAGTAAACTACTAATCCCCGAACCAGACCCGAACCCGTCCACTTCTTCCGAATCCTTCCAACGGCGTCCTTTGTGCGCCAGGCCTTTGCTAGGGGGGACGGACCACCTAACCGCCCAGTCCCGAGGGAGGGACGGCCCCCACCGCTACGCCAATACCACGTTTGGACGAGCCGAAGCCTGCCCGCACATCTCCTGGCAGCCGCAGCTGCTGCACTCTCTCCGCCTTCCAAACCCGACGCCCACTTCAAGACCCAGACCCGACCCGAAAGCCTTCACCCACCCGCGCCTTGACGACCCGAGACCCATACCAGCCATATGACAAAGGCAGAGTGTGAGGTTAAGGCACCCAACCGATCGCGAGAACGAATGAACGAACCGCGATCGCACAAGCCAAAAATGTCGCTAACGCTCGAGATGCGGGCGACTCCGTAACCACCGGTCGTAGCGAATGCAACCGGGTGCGAGGAGTGAAGAACGCGCGGGCACGACGACCCCGTCCTTGGCCTGTCAACCTCTGCCGACTCGGGGATTGGACTTCCCTCGCCTGCAGCAACCCGAAGCGGGTATCAAGGCCTCTCTGGGCGAAGAGAACCGCGCGGGCACAGATTATCCTATGCCTGCGGCGGGACGTTTGAAGGAGAATGCCGTAGGATTCTCCAACAAGAATTCCAAAAGACCGTGCAACCGGTCAGTTGGAGCGGGTCTCTCGTAGCCTGGGCAGTACGAGAGGATGTGCGAGCGGGTCTCGCGAGGAGCACCGCATCGGGGGCAGCCGTGAGGCTCTTGTATGTTAAACCGGCGGTAGTACGCACCGATTGGCGCATGATTCAGTATACACCTGCACAAGCGCGCAAAGGAAGTGTTATCACCTCCTGCTTTGCGAATCCATGGACCACCCTTGCGAGTATCCGGGGTTATAGTAACGACTCTCTTGCCCAGCTTGCGAAGCTGGAGAAAGTCGCGACCAAGATCTTGCGGACGATCCGTTGCAGCCTTAGCCCAACGACGCGCCGCGGCGGCGTCCGCCTCCGAACGGAGGCGATCGAGAGTGACCCGTGAACCGTGGTCCACAGGCCGGTGAACGGAGCCAGCAGCGTGCTTGTGCGCCTCATGTTGCATACCCCACTTGAGTTTAGAGGGGACGTGGTGAAATGATAACCAGCGCAGCGGATCGCCCGCCAGCCAGGTCTCGACGAGTTTGCACGCGCGCAGGGAGTGAGCCTGCGACGAATGCAAGGAAGGATCAAGGGCTCGTTTCGCAGCTGCGATCGAGTCCGTGAAGATTGCGATGTGCTCACAAGCGCGCTGGGTGGCGAGCTCGAGAGCACGGACAACAGCCGACAGCTCCGCGTCGGGCGCGGTAGCACGGCCTACAAGCCACCTGAAGCGATTAACTTCGGCACCTTGTGAGTAAAGCACCCCTGCTGCAACAGCCTGAGTAGCTTTTTTGGAGGCGGGGTTAGTGAAAACACTAGCGTCCACCCCGATGCACAACCCCCACGTATCGGACATGAACAGTTCCGAAATGAAGTCGAGGTAGAGGATACGATCGCCCTTCTCCAGAGGAGAAAGGGAGTCGTCGAAGTGGATGCGCGACCAATAAATGTCGCACAGCCAACGGCCTGGCTGAGCAAGGGGAGTCGAAGGATCCAGATGCTCGGTCAGCTCGGGGAGCCTCATGACGATGTCCATGATGGGCCCCTTCGTGGCGAGCCGTTGCCGGCGCGTCAGCGAATGAGCCGATAGGGGGTGAGGCTTGGCCTTGCCCAACATGTGCCCGATCAAGAAAGATCGAACGGGATGAGTTCCCGAAAGCGTACCCGCGCGCAGTATACCGAGCGTGGCCATGCGATCTAGGAGAATATGAATAGGGAGGAGGCCCGCGAGGGCCTCCACACCTGGGCCTGGGGACGTCGAGAACGCCCCGGTAATCCAGAGAGCAGCCTTGCGCTGCATCTGGCTCAATAGCTTCACAGCGCCCTTACATTTAGCGCCGTCGAAGTACCATAAGCGGAACCCATAAGTAGCTATGGGCACCACGCAGGAGCGGTACAGAAGCCGCTTAGAATGCGGTTCCAGACCTTTAGTAGACGATCCAAGCATTCGCATAGCCTGAACTGATGAGAATGCCTTGGTCGAGTAGAAGCGAACGTGCTCATGGAAATTGAGCTTACGATCAAAGAAGAAGCCCAAGTACCGCCAGAACGGTTTGGGTTTCAGGGGAGTGGCTCCGGTGTAAGGGGCAAAGCCCAAATCGATCGGAGGGTTATAGTCCGAGAACGACCTGTCGAAGTGATAAATCTCCGACTTGTCATGCTCGAGGACGAGGGCGAACTTCGTGAAAAGCTCGAAGATAACCTTGTAGGCTTTTTTGAGGAGCAAACAATTTTGGTCGAGCGACTTCGACTGCACAATGAGTGTACCGTCGTCGACGTAGGAAAGGAGCCAGCACGCATCTGGGTGCAGCTCGAAGAGGCGCATGATCAGCACCAAGCACAAAGCCGACAGAACGGGAGAGAGAGCAGAACCCTGCCCCACCCCCACGTCTGCAGACCGCGGCGGAGATGTGAAGGCGTTCCACGCATACTGCGTGTGACGCCCAACGAGATAAGAGGCAAAGAATTTCACCACATTCGGTGGAAACCCAAGCCGGGAGAGAACCGCCAATAAAACATCATGGTTTATTGATGGAAAGAATTGGGCCAGATCGAACGCCAAAACGCTCGTTTTAAGTCCCTTAGCCCACCCCGCTCGCACAATGTGAGTGAGGTAGAGGCCAGCATCCTCAGTGGAGCGTTGCCGAACGCCCCCAACCTGATTTGGATGGAAAACATCATGTTTGATCGCGTCAAACTGAATGCGGTTCGAGATCATCTTCTCGATGAGTTTCCCCAGAGTATTCAGAAGCACAATTGGCCTGAACGACTTGGGGGTAGCGTAGGAGGGCTTGCCCGGTTTCGGAATGATAACCGACTTGCTCTCCTTGAATGAGGAGGGCCAATAGGAATGCTCGAGGCACCCATTGGCGATTCGGAGGAAAGTCGCAGCAGAGCTTTTCGACTCGGAGACGAACCACTTCAGGTGATCCCAACCAATATGGTCAGGGCCTGGCGCGGACCTGCTCGAGCACGCCGAGAGAGCCTCGGTGAGCTCGAACATGGAGAAAGGGAGCCATTCCCTCACCGGCATGGGAGGGATACGGCCTATATCGGACAGATCGTGAGCTCGGCCAGAGGCCGAGTTATACGTTCCATGGAGTGCGTCCCAAAGGGAGTCAAGTGAGATGCACGGGGCCCCCTGATAAGAGAGGGCCTCGCAGGCAGGTAACACGCGCTTCTGGACCCAATTCATAAGATCCCAGGGGCGCTTGTTGGCGTATGCAATGTCCGCGATGCGTTCATCGAAGAACTTGCGCTTGGTCTCTTTGCAGAGTTTGCGGAATGACCTCCAATCGTCATCCTCAAGGGACGCGCGATAGGTGGCCAGGGATTACAAGTTCTTACGTAGTAAAAGAACTTGTTTTCCGGCCTGCATAGCAGGCAGAAATGGTTTCTAACGCAATGGTTGGAAATTCTCCCACTCATACAGTGACCCTGCATGGTTTCTGTATCTCAGCCATTACTGGGCCAATTTTTATGATCTTGGTATCAAAAAATTCGTAAAAATCAGGGCCTTCCTGGTCACGTGACCAGGCCGTTTTAGGCTTGTTAGAACCGCCTCATTTTTCTGCTTTTTTTGAGTATATGATCATCCAAATCCGTTCAGATTTGAGCGGACTACATATTATTTACTTATTTAACCTTTATTTATAGTCGGACTCACCTTAAAAGTAAGAACTTGTTTTTGCCATGCGCAGCAATGGCCTCTGACCAAGTTCAGTACATTCCGGTGTCCACCACTGGGTAGACCGGGACGTAATGGAGCGTCGGACCGCAAACTCCTCATAGGAGTCCGCGAACACCTTAGCGACAGCGCTAGCCGCCGCCTCGACGGAATCCGGGGAAGCAAGATCTAGGGCGGGGAGGCCTTCGATCTTCGAAATAATGGCAGCCCGATATCGCATCTGGACTTCCAGGGGGATCGCTCGTTTACCAGCATCTGATCTGGACGATCTGATCGGGACAAAAGAAGAGATCGGGACATGGTCCGATCTCATCTTCAGTTCCGGTTCCAGGCACGTCGTGAGAGACACAGCCTGGTCCGGCGGAACAAACACAAGATCTATGACCGAAGGTCGAAGATCCGGATTGTGCGAGATGAAAGTCGGGCCCGGGTTGCTAGGGATAGCAAGCTCGAGGCCAACGGAAGCTGCTGTGTCCAGCAGAGAGATGGCCGTCGTCCCATGGGATCGACAGTCAGGATCCCACTCTCTCGAGTGGCAGTTGAAGTCCCCGCCCATGTAAACAAGTGGGGGAAGAGAATTGGCTTTCTCAGCAAGCAGCTTGATCGCCGTGTGTTGGTCATCTGAGTATACACCCATGATGTTGAAAGTGAATCTCCCCGCGTACAGGGAAATAAGGACAATGTCGCGACTGTCGATGAGATCGCGACGAAGGGAAGGCCGCAACAGCACAAGCCCTCTGCTCACAAAAGCGATGCAACGGGGTGCTACTCCGGCGGGCTGGGGGCAAAACATCGGAATCCAATCCGGATGATTCGCTGTCCCGATAACATCATCACCTTTCTTAGAAGAGGTGCTGGGGGCTTGTCTTACAACGCGCCACGGCGGTTCTTGGACGAAGATCACGTCGTATATTTCAACGAGCGTGGAAAGGCATACATCGAGAGCTAACGAGTTTTTAGCTACGTTGTACGTAAGTATTCTAATCTCGTCGGGTGTCCTTGGCATCAAGCTAGGGACGACGGGTTAGAGGAGGCCGCAGGTCGACGAACGACGGGGCGTTCACGTACCTGCTTATAGAGAGCTTCGATCCCTGGGCGATCAAAGCGGAGGCCCCAGAACTTGCATTTGTTCGAGGTGGCGGAGTGCTCCTTCTTGCAGTTGGAGCAGTGGGGGCGATGAGGGCACGGCTCACCCTCCGGAGTGGGGGGAATGGGCGGATTGCTCTTGGGCGAGCCCTTGCAACAGGGTGCATGGGCTCGGTGTTCCTCTTCCGTGTGCGGACCCGAGCAGAGAGGACAGCGCAAGGCCAAGGCCTTGCAAACCATCATGGTGTGGCCCCACCGCCAGCATCGCTGACATTGGGGGACACCGGCCTGGCGGTTCGACTCCTTGATGACAAGGACATTCGTACCGAGCATGAACGTGCGCCCAATGAGCGCACGGGCGCGGGAGCCCGACTTGGAGTCCCAGATGTTGAAGTACGCAGTACTAGTCGTGCTGGTCTTGGTGTTGCGGACAAGCCTAACAGGCCCGTCGAGATGGAGAAGATCCGCCAGAGCAGACGCATACATCGCCTGTCTGATGTGATCCGAGAGGGTGAGTCCCGCCTGATTAGGTCGGTACGTCGGAACATCCAGCACTCGAAGGTAGGACTTCGAGGCTGGGAGACCAACCCACATCTTGTCTCCAAGATCGGGGAAGAGCTGGTGCGCGCATCCGCGAATGATCTCAATATCACGCTGATTGGGCACACCGGAAGTGACGACCGAGTAACCCCGGTACGCCTGAAGAACGGATTCAGCGCGAACGCTGGCTCCATGGGTGGACAGGGCCTTGACGACCGTGTTCCAGAGCTTGTCGCGCTCAACCGGGGGTGGCTGAGGCGTGGCGAAGTCGATCAGGACCTGCTTGCGCGAGGGCCCAGCCGAGGTGAAGAGAGGGGCGTCCCTCTTCTGCTTCTTAGCAGGAGCGGGATTACCCTGGGGGGCAGAAGGCGTTATAGGCCTTTTGGGAGGAGCCGCCGAAGCAGGCTTAGCTGCGGCAGCCGCATAGCCCACTCGGGGTTTCTGCGCTCTGCCAGGCTTGGAGTGAAGAGGGATCGGGGGAGGAGGCCTCTGGAAAGGAACAACCTCCCTAGCCTTAGCAGGCCGGGGCTGCGGTTGTTTCGGGTGGTCGGCGTTGCCCTTCCCTTTATCGACCTTAGCCGGGGGAGGGGGAACATCGGGAGGTGCTGCTCTCTCCGGAGGAAAGAGGGCAGCGGGGGGTGGTCGCACGGGGCGGCGGATGGTCTGATCGACCTCCATCGAGTCCGGGATCTGAATGAACGGCAGGATGGCCTCAGAGAGGCCAACGTGGTCGTGGGCGGGGCCAGTGGACGCATTGATCCATCCGGTGTTCTTGAGAGCCGCGACGAAGTCGACGGTGGAAGAGGCGAGCCTGCGAGACCCGGCAAGAGAGGTATCGATACTAGGCCTCCCCCGAAGGAGAGACCTAGTGGCCGATTCGAGGATGGCTGCGATTGACGAGGCGGAGTCGCTCCCTCCTGCTTCCATCTCATCGACAACCGAGTGTTCCGACGGAGTAGATGGCTCGTAATCGGCCATTTCTGAGTCGGAAGCAGGTGGCCCGGGCGCAGGGCCCATAACCGTGGAAGAGGACGCCCTGGAGGACGGCCTGGAGGGTCCGCGACGCTCCTGAGCAGGAGCATCACCGGCATAACGAGCTCTAGCTGCAGAGGATGCAGAAGAGCTGGAAGATCCCGCTGCAGGAGCTGCAGTGAAGACCGGAGTGGGGGGGGCTCTTGTCTGGCCCGGATCTTGGGCGCTCGACGAGCGCTCGGTCCCAGGCTTGGGAGGCATGGCGGATGAGGTGCGGTTAAGCGGTATACCAAGTTTCGATGAGATCGAACGAGTGGTTATAGCGTGAAGAACGAGTTAAACGACGAGCAGATTTTCTCACGCTGACTACCAATATGGCAAGAGGCAAGAAGGACTGACGCCTTTGCCTTCCAGTGTTGTCACATTTAGAAGATAATCTTGATATCAACTACCTTCATCATGTCTAGTGAAACACCTGTTCTTTTGCCTATTTCTACTTGGTCTTTGGAGCTTAATAGACTCTTAACTGCCTCTTTTATAGAACTGGAGAAGAGCTCAATTGATAAGGTCACCAGAGTGTTGTGGGAGAAGGAACTTCTGGCCAAGATTGCTGTTGATCATCTCAAATTTGTGGGTACCCTGCTGAACTGTAGACTGAAGAGAAGATTCTAAATCATCTCAGATGCCACCAATTAAAACCTGGCTCATGAGGAGCCTTTCTGTGGATGTAAAGGCCCTCTCAGACTTGGAAATCTTGCAATTTTTTGTTGGAAACCAATTTTGGCAGAAATACAATCCAGAGGAAGCTATGAAATATCTAGAGCAGCTTCAACACATTGTGGATAAGATGCAGGTAAGGAATCTTCTTGTCAGCTATAATCTTATTACTAAATATTGTTAGTTTGGAACAAATCAACCTCAACACCACCAGCTGAACTTCTTAGAAGATATTACCCAGCATGACTTTGTTGCTGAAGAAAATTCTGCGGAATTTATTGAGGACTCGGAAAAGGAAGAGGATGACGATTCTGACTATGAAGAAGATCTTGATTCTCTGTCTATTTCTTCTGGGCCTCAGTCACCACCTCGGAAGCGTCAAAAACAACCCAAACAAACAATAAATCGCACCCAACGAACTACTTCTGTCAACTCTTCCATATCTTCTGTTACTTTTGAGGCTTTTAACAACATGCCTATTCTTTCAAACAACCAATCCACCTGGAACCAAACTCTAGAGGCCAATCCAAGCTTTTGGGAGCTGAAATGTCTAAGCTAGAAGACCTTACTGGATGCTGCTTATAACCTCAGAGAGGTAAATATTAAATTTACAAGTTAAATAGCTGATATTCACTCTACAAAACTGCAGAACACCACTTTATCTCAAGAGCGCAACGAAGAAGAGTATCAAAATGTTGTTGGAGTCCTAAGAGAGATACGCAAAGTACAGCGTGGTATTTATTCAAGAGCAGAGTGGCAGGACGCTGTGAAGGTAAAATAGCTTTCCAAATTTATAACCTGATTAACCTTCATCTGTAGAGCTCGCAACTTGCAAAAAGTGTCAAACTTTAGAGCAGCCCTTATATGCTTCTCCACTGCAAGGCTTCTTTTGCGGTCTCTCTTATAAGGAGAAACAGGATTACTGAGTCTTTAAGTTTGATTCTATGTTCCTGGATACCTAACTAAAGAAGAAGTCCTTACTTGGATGCCTTTGGATAAAGTTCCAACATTTTCTGTCAGTCATTTTCTTTTCTATAAGAATATAAAGTCTAACCTACTCTAGCCAAACGGCCCAAGAAAATTAGGGGGAAAAGAGCTACTACAATTTTTCAAAGAATATCCAGACATCATTTCCCGTCAAAGCTATCCTTCTTCAGTTTATTTTCTTTTGAATCTGGATAACTTCATCATAGCCTACAAACAGTGGCTAGCTTTTGCCTTACATGAAGCCGATCAATTGAAAAAGAGGGACTGGTATAAATATGATGTTAGTCCTTACTATTTAATTAATTTCAATCTTAAATTTACTGATCCATATTTTAGCTTAATGCCTTAAAACAAGAATCTGAGATGCAGGACCTATATTCAGGCCTTATCCGACTACTTGAACATCAGATCCAGAGTGGACATCTCACATCTTATAGAAACCCGGCCTTAGAAACTATACTTGGGAGGACTATAGCCTTTCGGAATGTTCTCAAAGACCTAAGTGATAAGATCCTTCAAAAACGTCCTGTATGTGTCAATATTCAATTCAAATATTCAATCCAAACCTGATAGTCACCCAGACCCTCAATTCTCCTTGTCCGAATTGTCAATCCTTAACAGACGACAACAAAAAATGCCGAAGAAATATATTTGTCTCAACAGATAATAAGCTGGATCTTTCTCTGGCTGGTGTTGGAGTTTCTTTTGCAGATAAAAAGGATCAAATCGATGCGATTCCAGTCTGCTTTATTCTTTTAATTGTCTTGATTTCTTACTGATTATTCTGGTAGGGCAATAACCTTAAAAGTGGCCAGAAGCCTATTATTCTGCATCCTTCTGATGACAGATTACAACTGGAAGAGGTTATGTATGATGAAGAGGTCATTCAAAGATGTGGATTTCAACTCTTCAAATTCTACGACCAGAAAAATCCTTCAAAATTGGTATAGTGTATTTTTCAATCGAAAACTATTTTTCTAATCTGATTACTTGGTCAGAGGCCATTGCTGCGCATGGCAAAAACAAGTTCTTACTTTGGGGGTGAGGCAGTACCTGGAGAAATGTTATTACATAAATACATGTTAAATAAGTAAATAATATGTAGTCCGCTCAAATCTGAACCAATTGGGATGATCTTATACTCAAAAAAAGCAGAAAAATGAGGCGGATCTAACAAGCCTAAAACGGCCTGGTCACGTGACCAGGAAAGCCCTGATTTTTACGAATTTTTTGATACCAAAATCATCAAAATTGGCCCAGTAATGGCTGAGATACAGAAACCATGCAGGGTCACTATAGCAGTGGGAGAATTTCCAACCATTGCGTTAGAAACCATTTCTGCCTGCTATGCAGGCCGGAAAACAAGTTCTTTTACTACGTAAGAACTTGTAACAAGATTAATTCATACGTCGCTTAGTTTTTATCAGATTGCCTTGAAACAAAGTGTGTAATTATCAGAAAAATTAGGGCTAAAAGATGGTGTCACATAGGTATTGTCACATTTCTATGTGACTTACCAAATGCGGAATATTGTTCAAAATACACTATATTGGAAGATTTAAAGGCATTAAAATAAAATAAAAATACAGATGATGTTTTTGTTACCTAAGGGATGGTCTGTGCACACATATCACATGACATACCCCTGAGAATATATTGGTCTAACTTGGTGCCTCAACTGATTTCAAGGGATTTGCACAAAGTCCTGCTGTGAGTTTGATTATGTAAGCTTCTAGAACATTATTTTCATGTTATTTGGTTATGTTTTGCAATGTTTGGTGTGCCTTGTATGGGTTATCCAGTCAGTTTAACATCAATTTTCGGATTTTCACCAAGTTGAGCTGACTGTTTGCCTGATTTGGACACCATGACATCATTGCAAAACATATGTAAATATTTGTACATTATTCTAGATTTGTCTGGGCAACACATTTTAGTATATCTAGCTCACTGAAATCTGTTTTAAGTGTAAATTCACACAAATTTCCGCTTTTTGGGTTGTGTGAACAAGTCACATGACCTAATCGACCCTGGATACACTTGCCACATGAAAGCCCTGATTTTTACGAATTTTTTGATACCAAAATCATCAAAATTGGCCCAGTAATGGCTGAGATACAGAAACCATGCAGGGTCACTATAGCAGTGGGAGAATTTCCAACCATTGCGTTAGAAACCATTTCTGCCTGCTATGCAGGCCGGAAAACAAGTTCTTTTACTACGTAAGAACTTGTAACAAGATTAATTCATACGTCGCTTAGTTTTTATCAGATTGCCTTGAAACAAAGTGTGTAATTATCAGAAAAATTAGGGCTAAAAGATGGTGTCACATAGGTATTGTCACATTTCTATGTGACTTACCAAATGCGGAATATTGTTCAAAATACACTATATTGGAAGATTTAAAGGCATTAAAATAAAATAAAAATACAGATGATGTTTTTGTTACCTAAGGGATGGTCTGTGCACACATATCACATGACATACCCCTGAGAATATATTGGTCTAACTTGGTGCCTCAACTGATTTCAAGGGATTTGCACAAAGTCCTGCTGTGAGTTTGATTATGTAAGCTTCTAGAACATTATTTTCATGTTATTTGGTTATGTTTTGCAATGTTTGGTGTGCCTTGTATGGGTTATCCAGTCAGTTTAACATCAATTTTCGGATTTTCACCAAGTTGAGCTGACTGTTTGCCTGATTTGGACACCATGACATCATTGCAAAACATATGTAAATATTTGTACATTATTCTAGATTTGTCTGGGCAACACATTTTAGTATATCTAGCTCACTGAAATCTGTTTTAAGTGTAAATTCACACAAATTTCCGCTTTTTGGGTTGTGTGAACAAGTCACATGACCTAATCGACCCTGGATACACTTGCCACATGAAAGCCCTGATTTTTACGAATTTTTTGATACCAAAATCATCAAAATTGGCCCAGTAATGGCTGAGATACAGAAACCATGCAGGGTCACTATAGCAGTGGGAGAATTTCCAACCATTGCGTTAGAAACCATTTCTGCCTGCTATGCAGGCCGGAAAACAAGTTCTTTTACTACGTAAGAACTTGTAACAAGATTAATTCATACGTCGCTTAGTTTTTATCAGATTGCCTTGAAACAAAGTGTGTAATTATCAGAAAAATTAGGGCTAAAAGATGGTGTCACATAGGTATTGTCACATTTCTATGTGACTTACCAAATGCGGAATATTGTTCAAAATACACTATATTGGAAGATTTAAAGGCATTAAAATAAAATAAAAATACAGATGATGTTTTTGTTACCTAAGGGATGGTCTGTGCACACATATCACATGACATACCCCTGAGAATATATTGGTCTAACTTGGTGCCTCAACTGATTTCAAGGGATTTGCACAAAGTCCTGCTGTGAGTTTGATTATGTAAGCTTCTAGAACATTATTTTCATGTTATTTGGTTATGTTTTGCAATGTTTGGTGTGCCTTGTATGGGTTATCCAGTCAGTTTAACATCAATTTTCGGATTTTCACCAAGTTGAGCTGACTGTTTGCCTGATTTGGACACCATGACATCATTGCAAAACATATGTAAATATTTGTACATTATTCTAGATTTGTCTGGGCAACACATTTTAGTATATCTAGCTCACTGAAATCTGTTTTAAGTGTAAATTCACACAAATTTCCGCTTTTTGGGTTGTGTGAACAAGTCACATGACCTAATCGACCCTGGATACACTTGCCACATGAAAGCCCTGATTTTTACGAATTTTTTGATACCAAAATCATCAAAATTGGCCCAGTAATGGCTGAGATACAGAAACCATGCAGGGTCACTATAGCAGTGGGAGAATTTCCAACCATTGCGTTAGAAACCATTTCTGCCTGCTATGCAGGCCGGAAAACAAGTTCTTTTACTACGTAAGAACTTGTAACAAGATTAATTCATACGTCGCTTAGTTTTTATCAGATTGCCTTGAAACAAAGTGTGTAATTATCAGAAAAATTAGGGCTAAAAGATGGTGTCACATAGGTATTGTCACATTTCTATGTGACTTACCAAATGCGGAATATTGTTCAAAATACACTATATTGGAAGATTTAAAGGCATTAAAATAAAATAAAAATACAGATGATGTTTTTGTTACCTAAGGGATGGTCTGTGCACACATATCACATGACATACCCCTGAGAATATATTGGTCTAACTTGGTGCCTCAACTGATTTCAAGGGATTTGCACAAAGTCCTGCTGTGAGTTTGATTATGTAAGCTTCTAGAACATTATTTTCATGTTATTTGGTTATGTTTTGCAATGTTTGGTGTGCCTTGTATGGGTTATCCAGTCAGTTTAACATCAATTTTCGGATTTTCACCAAGTTGAGCTGACTGTTTGCCTGATTTGGACACCATGACATCATTGCAAAACATATGTAAATATTTGTACATTATTCTAGATTTGTCTGGGCAACACATTTTAGTATATCTAGCTCACTGAAATCTGTTTTAAGTGTAAATTCACACAAATTTCCGCTTTTTGGGTTGTGTGAACAAGTCACATGACCTAATCGACCCTGGATACACTTGCCACATGAAAGCCCTGATTTTTACGAATTTTTTGATACCAAAATCATCAAAATTGGCCCAGTAATGGCTGAGATACAGAAACCATGCAGGGTCACTATAGCAGTGGGAGAATTTCCAACCATTGCGTTAGAAACCATTTCTGCCTGCTATGCAGGCCGGAAAACAAGTTCTTTTACTACGTAAGAACTTGTAACAAGATTAATTCATACGTCGCTTAGTTTTTATCAGATTGCCTTGAAACAAAGTGTGTAATTATCAGAAAAATTAGGGCTAAAAGATGGTGTCACATAGGTATTGTCACATTTCTATGTGACTTACCAAATGCGGAATATTGTTCAAAATACACTATATTGGAAGATTTAAAGGCATTAAAATAAAATAAAAATACAGATGATGTTTTTGTTACCTAAGGGATGGTCTGTGCACACATATCACATGACATACCCCTGAGAATATATTGGTCTAACTTGGTGCCTCAACTGATTTCAAGGGATTTGCACAAAGTCCTGCTGTGAGTTTGATTATGTAAGCTTCTAGAACATTATTTTCATGTTATTTGGTTATGTTTTGCAATGTTTGGTGTGCCTTGTATGGGTTATCCAGTCAGTTTAACATCAATTTTCGGATTTTCACCAAGTTGAGCTGACTGTTTGCCTGATTTGGACACCATGACATCATTGCAAAACATATGTAAATATTTGTACATTATTCTAGATTTGTCTGGGCAACACATTTTAGTATATCTAGCTCACTGAAATCTGTTTTAAGTGTAAATTCACACAAATTTCCGCTTTTTGGGTTGTGTGAACAAGTCACATGACCTAATCGACCCTGGATACACTTGCCACATGAAAGCCCTGATTTTTACGAATTTTTTGATACCAAAATCATCAAAATTGGCCCAGTAATGGCTGAGATACAGAAACCATGCAGGGTCACTATAGCAGTGGGAGAATTTCCAACCATTGCGTTAGAAACCATTTCTGCCTGCTATGCAGGCCGGAAAACAAGTTCTTTTACTACGTAAGAACTTGTAACAAGATTAATTCATACGTCGCTTAGTTTTTATCAGATTGCCTTGAAACAAAGTGTGTAATTATCAGAAAAATTAGGGCTAAAAGATGGTGTCACATAGGTATTGTCACATTTCTATGTGACTTACCAAATGCGGAATATTGTTCAAAATACACTATATTGGAAGATTTAAAGGCATTAAAATAAAATAAAAATACAGATGATGTTTTTGTTACCTAAGGGATGGTCTGTGCACACATATCACATGACATACCCCTGAGAATATATTGGTCTAACTTGGTGCCTCAACTGATTTCAAGGGATTTGCACAAAGTCCTGCTGTGAGTTTGATTATGTAAGCTTCTAGAACATTATTTTCATGTTATTTGGTTATGTTTTGCAATGTTTGGTGTGCCTTGTATGGGTTATCCAGTCAGTTTAACATCAATTTTCGGATTTTCACCAAGTTGAGCTGACTGTTTGCCTGATTTGGACACCATGACATCATTGCAAAACATATGTAAATATTTGTACATTATTCTAGATTTGTCTGGGCAACACATTTTAGTATATCTAGCTCACTGAAATCTGTTTTAAGTGTAAATTCACACAAATTTCCGCTTTTTGGGTTGTGTGAACAAGTCACATGACCTAATCGACCCTGGATACACTTGCCACATGAAAGCCCTGATTTTTACGAATTTTTTGATACCAAAATCATCAAAATTGGCCCAGTAATGGCTGAGATACAGAAACCATGCAGGGTCACTATAGCAGTGGGAGAATTTCCAACCATTGCGTTAGAAACCATTTCTGCCTGCTATGCAGGCCGGAAAACAAGTTCTTTTACTACGTAAGAACTTGTAACAAGATTAATTCATACGTCGCTTAGTTTTTATCAGATTGCCTTGAAACAAAGTGTGTAATTATCAGAAAAATTAGGGCTAAAAGATGGTGTCACATAGGTATTGTCACATTTCTATGTGACTTACCAAATGCGGAATATTGTTCAAAATACACTATATTGGAAGATTTAAAGGCATTAAAATAAAATAAAAATACAGATGATGTTTTTGTTACCTAAGGGATGGTCTGTGCACACATATCACATGACATACCCCTGAGAATATATTGGTCTAACTTGGTGCCTCAACTGATTTCAAGGGATTTGCACAAAGTCCTGCTGTGAGTTTGATTATGTAAGCTTCTAGAACATTATTTTCATGTTATTTGGTTATGTTTTGCAATGTTTGGTGTGCCTTGTATGGGTTATCCAGTCAGTTTAACATCAATTTTCGGATTTTCACCAAGTTGAGCTGACTGTTTGCCTGATTTGGACACCATGACATCATTGCAAAACATATGTAAATATTTGTACATTATTCTAGATTTGTCTGGGCAACACATTTTAGTATATCTAGCTCACTGAAATCTGTTTTAAGTGTAAATTCACACAAATTTCCGCTTTTTGGGTTGTGTGAACAAGTCACATGACCTAATCGACCCTGGATACACTTGCCACATGAAAGCCCTGATTTTTACGAATTTTTTGATACCAAAATCATCAAAATTGGCCCAGTAATGGCTGAGATACAGAAACCATGCAGGGTCACTATAGCAGTGGGAGAATTTCCAACCATTGCGTTAGAAACCATTTCTGCCTGCTATGCAGGCCGGAAAACAAGTTCTTTTACTACGTAAGAACTTGTAACAAGATTAATTCATACGTCGCTTAGTTTTTATCAGATTGCCTTGAAACAAAGTGTGTAATTATCAGAAAAATTAGGGCTAAAAGATGGTGTCACATAGGTATTGTCACATTTCTATGTGACTTACCAAATGCGGAATATTGTTCAAAATACACTATATTGGAAGATTTAAAGGCATTAAAATAAAATAAAAATACAGATGATGTTTTTGTTACCTAAGGGATGGTCTGTGCACACATATCACATGACATACCCCTGAGAATATATTGGTCTAACTTGGTGCCTCAACTGATTTCAAGGGATTTGCACAAAGTCCTGCTGTGAGTTTGATTATGTAAGCTTCTAGAACATTATTTTCATGTTATTTGGTTATGTTTTGCAATGTTTGGTGTGCCTTGTATGGGTTATCCAGTCAGTTTAACATCAATTTTCGGATTTTCACCAAGTTGAGCTGACTGTTTGCCTGATTTGGACACCATGACATCATTGCAAAACATATGTAAATATTTGTACATTATTCTAGATTTGTCTGGGCAACACATTTTAGTATATCTAGCTCACTGAAATCTGTTTTAAGTGTAAATTCACACAAATTTCCGCTTTTTGGGTTGTGTGAACAAGTCACATGACCTAATCGACCCTGGATACACTTGCCACATGAAAGCCCTGATTTTTACGAATTTTTTGATACCAAAATCATCAAAATTGGCCCAGTAATGGCTGAGATACAGAAACCATGCAGGGTCACTATAGCAGTGGGAGAATTTCCAACCATTGCGTTAGAAACCATTTCTGCCTGCTATGCAGGCCGGAAAACAAGTTCTTTTACTACGTAAGAACTTGTAACAAGATTAATTCATACGTCGCTTAGTTTTTATCAGATTGCCTTGAAACAAAGTGTGTAATTATCAGAAAAATTAGGGCTAAAAGATGGTGTCACATAGGTATTGTCACATTTCTATGTGACTTACCAAATGCGGAATATTGTTCAAAATACACTATATTGGAAGATTTAAAGGCATTAAAATAAAATAAAAATACAGATGATGTTTTTGTTACCTAAGGGATGGTCTGTGCACACATATCACATGACATACCCCTGAGAATATATTGGTCTAACTTGGTGCCTCAACTGATTTCAAGGGATTTGCACAAAGTCCTGCTGTGAGTTTGATTATGTAAGCTTCTAGAACATTATTTTCATGTTATTTGGTTATGTTTTGCAATGTTTGGTGTGCCTTGTATGGGTTATCCAGTCAGTTTAACATCAATTTTCGGATTTTCACCAAGTTGAGCTGACTGTTTGCCTGATTTGGACACCATGACATCATTGCAAAACATATGTAAATATTTGTACATTATTCTAGATTTGTCTGGGCAACACATTTTAGTATATCTAGCTCACTGAAATCTGTTTTAAGTGTAAATTCACACAAATTTCCGCTTTTTGGGTTGTGTGAACAAGTCACATGACCTAATCGACCCTGGATACACTTGCCACATGAAAGCCCTGATTTTTACGAATTTTTTGATACCAAAATCATCAAAATTGGCCCAGTAATGGCTGAGATACAGAAACCATGCAGGGTCACTATAGCAGTGGGAGAATTTCCAACCATTGCGTTAGAAACCATTTCTGCCTGCTATGCAGGCCGGAAAACAAGTTCTTTTACTACGTAAGAACTTGTAACAAGATTAATTCATACGTCGCTTAGTTTTTATCAGATTGCCTTGAAACAAAGTGTGTAATTATCAGAAAAATTAGGGCTAAAAGATGGTGTCACATAGGTATTGTCACATTTCTATGTGACTTACCAAATGCGGAATATTGTTCAAAATACACTATATTGGAAGATTTAAAGGCATTAAAATAAAATAAAAATACAGATGATGTTTTTGTTACCTAAGGGATGGTCTGTGCACACATATCACATGACATACCCCTGAGAATATATTGGTCTAACTTGGTGCCTCAACTGATTTCAAGGGATTTGCACAAAGTCCTGCTGTGAGTTTGATTATGTAAGCTTCTAGAACATTATTTTCATGTTATTTGGTTATGTTTTGCAATGTTTGGTGTGCCTTGTATGGGTTATCCAGTCAGTTTAACATCAATTTTCGGATTTTCACCAAGTTGAGCTGACTGTTTGCCTGATTTGGACACCATGACATCATTGCAAAACATATGTAAATATTTGTACATTATTCTAGATTTGTCTGGGCAACACATTTTAGTATATCTAGCTCACTGAAATCTGTTTTAAGTGTAAATTCACACAAATTTCCGCTTTTTGGGTTGTGTGAACAAGTCACATGACCTAATCGACCCTGGATACACTTGCCACATGAAAGCCCTGATTTTTACGAATTTTTTGATACCAAAATCATCAAAATTGGCCCAGTAATGGCTGAGATACAGAAACCATGCAGGGTCACTATAGCAGTGGGAGAATTTCCAACCATTGCGTTAGAAACCATTTCTGCCTGCTATGCAGGCCGGAAAACAAGTTCTTTTACTACGTAAGAACTTGTAACAAGATTAATTCATACGTCGCTTAGTTTTTATCAGATTGCCTTGAAACAAAGTGTGTAATTATCAGAAAAATTAGGGCTAAAAGATGGTGTCACATAGGTATTGTCACATTTCTATGTGACTTACCAAATGCGGAATATTGTTCAAAATACACTATATTGGAAGATTTAAAGGCATTAAAATAAAATAAAAATACAGATGATGTTTTTGTTACCTAAGGGATGGTCTGTGCACACATATCACATGACATACCCCTGAGAATATATTGGTCTAACTTGGTGCCTCAACTGATTTCAAGGGATTTGCACAAAGTCCTGCTGTGAGTTTGATTATGTAAGCTTCTAGAACATTATTTTCATGTTATTTGGTTATGTTTTGCAATGTTTGGTGTGCCTTGTATGGGTTATCCAGTCAGTTTAACATCAATTTTCGGATTTTCACCAAGTTGAGCTGACTGTTTGCCTGATTTGGACACCATGACATCATTGCAAAACATATGTAAATATTTGTACATTATTCTAGATTTGTCTGGGCAACACATTTTAGTATATCTAGCTCACTGAAATCTGTTTTAAGTGTAAATTCACACAAATTTCCGCTTTTTGGGTTGTGTGAACAAGTCACATGACCTAATCGACCCTGGATACACTTGCCACATGAAAGCCCTGATTTTTACGAATTTTTTGATACCAAAATCATCAAAATTGGCCCAGTAATGGCTGAGATACAGAAACCATGCAGGGTCACTATAGCAGTGGGAGAATTTCCAACCATTGCGTTAGAAACCATTTCTGCCTGCTATGCAGGCCGGAAAACAAGTTCTTTTACTACGTAAGAACTTGTAACAAGATTAATTCATACGTCGCTTAGTTTTTATCAGATTGCCTTGAAACAAAGTGTGTAATTATCAGAAAAATTAGGGCTAAAAGATGGTGTCACATAGGTATTGTCACATTTCTATGTGACTTACCAAATGCGGAATATTGTTCAAAATACACTATATTGGAAGATTTAAAGGCATTAAAATAAAATAAAAATACAGATGATGTTTTTGTTACCTAAGGGATGGTCTGTGCACACATATCACATGACATACCCCTGAGAATATATTGGTCTAACTTGGTGCCTCAACTGATTTCAAGGGATTTGCACAAAGTCCTGCTGTGAGTTTGATTATGTAAGCTTCTAGAACATTATTTTCATGTTATTTGGTTATGTTTTGCAATGTTTGGTGTGCCTTGTATGGGTTATCCAGTCAGTTTAACATCAATTTTCGGATTTTCACCAAGTTGAGCTGACTGTTTGCCTGATTTGGACACCATGACATCATTGCAAAACATATGTAAATATTTGTACATTATTCTAGATTTGTCTGGGCAACACATTTTAGTATATCTAGCTCACTGAAATCTGTTTTAAGTGTAAATTCACACAAATTTCCGCTTTTTGGGTTGTGTGAACAAGTCACATGACCTAATCGACCCTGGATACACTTGCCACATGAAAGCCCTGATTTTTACGAATTTTTTGATACCAAAATCATCAAAATTGGCCCAGTAATGGCTGAGATACAGAAACCATGCAGGGTCACTATAGCAGTGGGAGAATTTCCAACCATTGCGTTAGAAACCATTTCTGCCTGCTATGCAGGCCGGAAAACAAGTTCTTTTACTACGTAAGAACTTGTAACAAGATTAATTCATACGTCGCTTAGTTTTTATCAGATTGCCTTGAAACAAAGTGTGTAATTATCAGAAAAATTAGGGCTAAAAGATGGTGTCACATAGGTATTGTCACATTTCTATGTGACTTACCAAATGCGGAATATTGTTCAAAATACACTATATTGGAAGATTTAAAGGCATTAAAATAAAATAAAAATACAGATGATGTTTTTGTTACCTAAGGGATGGTCTGTGCACACATATCACATGACATACCCCTGAGAATATATTGGTCTAACTTGGTGCCTCAACTGATTTCAAGGGATTTGCACAAAGTCCTGCTGTGAGTTTGATTATGTAAGCTTCTAGAACATTATTTTCATGTTATTTGGTTATGTTTTGCAATGTTTGGTGTGCCTTGTATGGGTTATCCAGTCAGTTTAACATCAATTTTCGGATTTTCACCAAGTTGAGCTGACTGTTTGCCTGATTTGGACACCATGACATCATTGCAAAACATATGTAAATATTTGTACATTATTCTAGATTTGTCTGGGCAACACATTTTAGTATATCTAGCTCACTGAAATCTGTTTTAAGTGTAAATTCACACAAATTTCCGCTTTTTGGGTTGTGTGAACAAGTCACATGACCTAATCGACCCTGGATACACTTGCCACATGAAAGCCCTGATTTTTACGAATTTTTTGATACCAAAATCATCAAAATTGGCCCAGTAATGGCTGAGATACAGAAACCATGCAGGGTCACTATAGCAGTGGGAGAATTTCCAACCATTGCGTTAGAAACCATTTCTGCCTGCTATGCAGGCCGGAAAACAAGTTCTTTTACTACGTAAGAACTTGTAACAAGATTAATTCATACGTCGCTTAGTTTTTATCAGATTGCCTTGAAACAAAGTGTGTAATTATCAGAAAAATTAGGGCTAAAAGATGGTGTCACATAGGTATTGTCACATTTCTATGTGACTTACCAAATGCGGAATATTGTTCAAAATACACTATATTGGAAGATTTAAAGGCATTAAAATAAAATAAAAATACAGATGATGTTTTTGTTACCTAAGGGATGGTCTGTGCACACATATCACATGACATACCCCTGAGAATATATTGGTCTAACTTGGTGCCTCAACTGATTTCAAGGGATTTGCACAAAGTCCTGCTGTGAGTTTGATTATGTAAGCTTCTAGAACATTATTTTCATGTTATTTGGTTATGTTTTGCAATGTTTGGTGTGCCTTGTATGGGTTATCCAGTCAGTTTAACATCAATTTTCGGATTTTCACCAAGTTGAGCTGACTGTTTGCCTGATTTGGACACCATGACATCATTGCAAAACATATGTAAATATTTGTACATTATTCTAGATTTGTCTGGGCAACACATTTTAGTATATCTAGCTCACTGAAATCTGTTTTAAGTGTAAATTCACACAAATTTCCGCTTTTTGGGTTGTGTGAACAAGTCACATGACCTAATCGACCCTGGATACACTTGCCACATGAAAGCCCTGATTTTTACGAATTTTTTGATACCAAAATCATCAAAATTGGCCCAGTAATGGCTGAGATACAGAAACCATGCAGGGTCACTATAGCAGTGGGAGAATTTCCAACCATTGCGTTAGAAACCATTTCTGCCTGCTATGCAGGCCGGAAAACAAGTTCTTTTACTACGTAAGAACTTGTAACAAGATTAATTCATACGTCGCTTAGTTTTTATCAGATTGCCTTGAAACAAAGTGTGTAATTATCAGAAAAATTAGGGCTAAAAGATGGTGTCACATAGGTATTGTCACATTTCTATGTGACTTACCAAATGCGGAATATTGTTCAAAATACACTATATTGGAAGATTTAAAGGCATTAAAATAAAATAAAAATACAGATGATGTTTTTGTTACCTAAGGGATGGTCTGTGCACACATATCACATGACATACCCCTGAGAATATATTGGTCTAACTTGGTGCCTCAACTGATTTCAAGGGATTTGCACAAAGTCCTGCTGTGAGTTTGATTATGTAAGCTTCTAGAACATTATTTTCATGTTATTTGGTTATGTTTTGCAATGTTTGGTGTGCCTTGTATGGGTTATCCAGTCAGTTTAACATCAATTTTCGGATTTTCACCAAGTTGAGCTGACTGTTTGCCTGATTTGGACACCATGACATCATTGCAAAACATATGTAAATATTTGTACATTATTCTAGATTTGTCTGGGCAACACATTTTAGTATATCTAGCTCACTGAAATCTGTTTTAAGTGTAAATTCACACAAATTTCCGCTTTTTGGGTTGTGTGAACAAGTCACATGACCTAATCGACCCTGGATACACTTGCCACATGAAAGCCCTGATTTTTACGAATTTTTTGATACCAAAATCATCAAAATTGGCCCAGTAATGGCTGAGATACAGAAACCATGCAGGGTCACTATAGCAGTGGGAGAATTTCCAACCATTGCGTTAGAAACCATTTCTGCCTGCTATGCAGGCCGGAAAACAAGTTCTTTTACTACGTAAGAACTTGTAACAAGATTAATTCATACGTCGCTTAGTTTTTATCAGATTGCCTTGAAACAAAGTGTGTAATTATCAGAAAAATTAGGGCTAAAAGATGGTGTCACATAGGTATTGTCACATTTCTATGTGACTTACCAAATGCGGAATATTGTTCAAAATACACTATATTGGAAGATTTAAAGGCATTAAAATAAAATAAAAATACAGATGATGTTTTTGTTACCTAAGGGATGGTCTGTGCACACATATCACATGACATACCCCTGAGAATATATTGGTCTAACTTGGTGCCTCAACTGATTTCAAGGGATTTGCACAAAGTCCTGCTGTGAGTTTGATTATGTAAGCTTCTAGAACATTATTTTCATGTTATTTGGTTATGTTTTGCAATGTTTGGTGTGCCTTGTATGGGTTATCCAGTCAGTTTAACATCAATTTTCGGATTTTCACCAAGTTGAGCTGACTGTTTGCCTGATTTGGACACCATGACATCATTGCAAAACATATGTAAATATTTGTACATTATTCTAGATTTGTCTGGGCAACACATTTTAGTATATCTAGCTCACTGAAATCTGTTTTAAGTGTAAATTCACACAAATTTCCGCTTTTTGGGTTGTGTGAACAAGTCACATGACCTAATCGACCCTGGATACACTTGCCACATGAAAGCCCTGATTTTTACGAATTTTTTGATACCAAAATCATCAAAATTGGCCCAGTAATGGCTGAGATACAGAAACCATGCAGGGTCACTATAGCAGTGGGAGAATTTCCAACCATTGCGTTAGAAACCATTTCTGCCTGCTATGCAGGCCGGAAAACAAGTTCTTTTACTACGTAAGAACTTGTAACAAGATTAATTCATACGTCGCTTAGTTTTTATCAGATTGCCTTGAAACAAAGTGTGTAATTATCAGAAAAATTAGGGCTAAAAGATGGTGTCACATAGGTATTGTCACATTTCTATGTGACTTACCAAATGCGGAATATTGTTCAAAATACACTATATTGGAAGATTTAAAGGCATTAAAATAAAATAAAAATACAGATGATGTTTTTGTTACCTAAGGGATGGTCTGTGCACACATATCACATGACATACCCCTGAGAATATATTGGTCTAACTTGGTGCCTCAACTGATTTCAAGGGATTTGCACAAAGTCCTGCTGTGAGTTTGATTATGTAAGCTTCTAGAACATTATTTTCATGTTATTTGGTTATGTTTTGCAATGTTTGGTGTGCCTTGTATGGGTTATCCAGTCAGTTTAACATCAATTTTCGGATTTTCACCAAGTTGAGCTGACTGTTTGCCTGATTTGGACACCATGACATCATTGCAAAACATATGTAAATATTTGTACATTATTCTAGATTTGTCTGGGCAACACATTTTAGTATATCTAGCTCACTGAAATCTGTTTTAAGTGTAAATTCACACAAATTTCCGCTTTTTGGGTTGTGTGAACAAGTCACATGACCTAATCGACCCTGGATACACTTGCCACATGAAAGCCCTGATTTTTACGAATTTTTTGATACCAAAATCATCAAAATTGGCCCAGTAATGGCTGAGATACAGAAACCATGCAGGGTCACTATAGCAGTGGGAGAATTTCCAACCATTGCGTTAGAAACCATTTCTGCCTGCTATGCAGGCCGGAAAACAAGTTCTTTTACTACGTAAGAACTTGTAACAAGATTAATTCATACGTCGCTTAGTTTTTATCAGATTGCCTTGAAACAAAGTGTGTAATTATCAGAAAAATTAGGGCTAAAAGATGGTGTCACATAGGTATTGTCACATTTCTATGTGACTTACCAAATGCGGAATATTGTTCAAAATACACTATATTGGAAGATTTAAAGGCATTAAAATAAAATAAAAATACAGATGATGTTTTTGTTACCTAAGGGATGGTCTGTGCACACATATCACATGACATACCCCTGAGAATATATTGGTCTAACTTGGTGCCTCAACTGATTTCAAGGGATTTGCACAAAGTCCTGCTGTGAGTTTGATTATGTAAGCTTCTAGAACATTATTTTCATGTTATTTGGTTATGTTTTGCAATGTTTGGTGTGCCTTGTATGGGTTATCCAGTCAGTTTAACATCAATTTTCGGATTTTCACCAAGTTGAGCTGACTGTTTGCCTGATTTGGACACCATGACATCATTGCAAAACATATGTAAATATTTGTACATTATTCTAGATTTGTCTGGGCAACACATTTTAGTATATCTAGCTCACTGAAATCTGTTTTAAGTGTAAATTCACACAAATTTCCGCTTTTTGGGTTGTGTGAACAAGTCACATGACCTAATCGACCCTGGATACACTTGCCACATGAAAGCCCTGATTTTTACGAATTTTTTGATACCAAAATCATCAAAATTGGCCCAGTAATGGCTGAGATACAGAAACCATGCAGGGTCACTATAGCAGTGGGAGAATTTCCAACCATTGCGTTAGAAACCATTTCTGCCTGCTATGCAGGCCGGAAAACAAGTTCTTTTACTACGTAAGAACTTGTAATAGTTGGACTTTTGGGTTTATAATCCTTTTCCAAGTGATATCTTTGAGCGTCTATTAAAGTATCACCGAGGTCTTCAAGAGCTCAATCTCAAAAGCCTGAAGCGCGGTTCACAGTTTGAGTTTTTTTCTCAAGGGCCTTCCTGGGGATGCATATGTTATGTATCCAGGAATGGAGGGTTTGGATCCTGAAGGAATTAACCTGCTATTCAACGATGCCGAGGTTTTTCTCATATTTTAATTTGAAGTATTTGGCTCTGATTATATATCCTTTCTTTTAGACCTCTATGATACTTTCAGAAGCAGCCAGATTATTTTCTTTTGATCATTTTACAGCTCTTGATAAGTCAAGCAAGGAGGGTGACAGACTGGGCACTTCAGGTGCCACCACATATCACTGCAACAACTATACTGCACCCCTCCATAAGGACAACGACACTGTTCCCGGAATTTGCTCTCAATATCAGCTTCAAGCTCGCAAAGACCTCAAGGAATACTCTTTTATTTATGGTGACTATCGGAAATATGTGGTGGCTAGGACAAACTCTTTATGGTATTTATTTTTAAGCTGATTAGATCCTCTGACTAATATTTGTTTTTTTAGGTCATTCAGTGGATCCACTATGCATGGAACTATGCTACCTTCTACACTGCCTTTAATTAAGGCCAGAAGATATTACGATCAAAAGACGTCAAGATAGTGATCAACAGAAGCTTAGACAAAGAGATCAAGGTGGTGATAGTGGAGGTGATAGGCCACCCAGAGTCTCCAATGGCGACCATAGAACGGAAACCAAGAAAAACAATATAGCTGCTCGAAAGTATCAGAAAGTTCGGGTCTGTCATCAAGAAATCTATAACTACTGGAATGAGTAGAATTACCTGATTGAATACTGCGATTAAACTGTTAGGTATTTGCTTACAATATAAAAAATGTTATTCAATTTATAGTTGCAAGCAAAATGAACATATAGCTTGGACAGTACTTTTAAAGCTAACCCTAAGAGGACCGAAGGTTGCACAGCCACCAAAAAATATAAAGTTACTTTTTACCGCTTGGTGAGTGGCTGTGCTAGGTTGCACAGCCACTCAAAAATTGTAAAGTCTTAGAAACACGTCTGTTACTATAAAAAACATAAAAAGCTATAGACATGTGGCTGTATAAGAATACAATTCATTAACCTTCTCTGTCTTCTTTCTCTTATAATAGGCAAGCCATTCATCTGTGAGATAACTAAGTTACAAAAACCCAGACTATATATTTATTCTACCCTATCTCCTTCGCCCGATGATAGGCAAGGGATTCATCTGTGGGGGAGACCCCCTAGTTTTGACCTTGTGTCAAAACTTCCAAAGGTTTCTATGAAAACAATCAGACAAGTGATATAATAGATGATAGTGGATTTACTTACTTTGGACTTTTAACCTATGAAAACCAGGTGTGGAAAATGTTGTTCACCCTGTTGCATGGAAGGTCATTAAGACCATTCTGTGTGATAGAGAAAGGAGGTAGGCAATGAGATATAGAATATAGTTTGATCTAAGCAGATGTGGAGAGTCTTGCAGAAATTGCTACTGATCCACACCCAGGTCAGTCGCTTATAAAGATGTTGAAAGACAAAAATAGTACAATAAATGATGGATAGTGCTGTGCTGCGCAGCCATTAAAGCCATGTACATAGCATTGCGCAGTCATTAAAACCATATACATAGCATTGCGCAGTCATTAAACCTACGCATATAGCACTGCGCAGTCATCAAAGCTATGTACATAGCATTGCGCAGTCATTAAAGCCATATACATAGCATTGCACAGTCATTAAAGCTATGCATATAGCACTGCACAGTCATTAAAGCTATCTAAGTATCATCACACTGTCTTAAAGCTATGCATGTAGTGCTGCACAGCCTATAAAGCCATGAAAGTAGTATTGCACAGCATTAAAACTATGAGATTAGTATGGCGCAGCCTTTAAAGCTATGAAAGTAATATCGCGCAGCCTTTAAAGCTATGAAATTAGTATCGCGCAGCCTTTAAAGCTATGAAATTTGTATCGCGCAGCCCTAAACCTATGAGAGTATGTCTATATAAGATTCCAGGATACTACAATGAGCTTTAATTTCTTTCACTCACTCCAATGGCAGACTCTGCAGTTGCTTCTACCTCTCATCCTGCTATTACCTGGAATCCAGCAAATTCCATTCAATTCTCTCTTGTAAATGACTTGTCCCTTTCTGTTCTTCCTTCCCAGGCTATACTACATATCGACCCTCTTATCGTCAATGCTCTTTTTGCTCAACAGAAGCAAAAATCCCAGAACAGAAGTCATAATATCCAAACCATCTCTTTTGATACAAATATGGAACCTTTCGGTCACACTATGATCTGGTCTATGTTTGAAAAGGTCAAGCACAACCTTAATTTTCAAGATCCACACGGATATATAGCCACTGTGAAAAAGCTTGCAACTAGTATTCTTCATCATTATCCTGCACTTGTCTGGGAAAACAAGAAAAAAGAAAGTTTGGAAACTCTATTTTGGTGGGTTTTAAGATATCTATCTATCTATATACTATTAATATTGCCTCACAGGTGCATCACCGCCTACAGTTTGATTATTAATCCAGCAGCCATAGTGCGTCTTAAGGTCAAACCTCTTGGCCATGCTAAACAAAAAGGTTTTGCAATCTATGCCAACAAGGACATCATACAAGGAGAATACATCCAAGAACTCCTTGGTTTAATGCCAGAGGATCGAGCTGAAAAGTACACTGATCTGTCTACTATCACACCTCATGACGACAATCGCAATGATGGCTCTTTTGAAGAAAAACTTTTGATTGGACCTATTAGGTTCATTAACCATCGCTGTGTTTCTTATAATGTTGAGGTGAGTTTCAATTCTTGTCTACAGGTATTTAATATTAATAAATCTGGATAGTTTATTGCTATTCGAAACACATATGCTTTTACCATTATGGCAACCAAGAATATCAAAGCCAAGAAAGAAATCTTGCTTTGCTATGGGGTTGACTACTTCAAGGAGACTTGTTTAGAGGCCATTGCTTCGCATGGCAAAAACGAGTTCTTTTTCTTTGCTGCTTCTTATCTATAATAGTACACTTGTTACAAATATCCTTTTAACTGTTTGAATTAAACTACATTAGTTAGAAAAAAGCTAATTAGCAATTAAACTAAATTACTCTACAAACTACCAGTATATTATCAGCTCTGTATAATTATTATCAATTCATACTCCATATATAACAACCACTGCTTCTTTCTTTTTGCACTTAAATAATAAATCTCCTTCAAAATCATCTAACTGTCCTTGTTTTATACATTGAGCACCAGTAAGAATACCATCATGGTACCAGATTTCATTATTAACTATAAATCTTGATGTAAAATGATTGCTTCCACTATATATAATACCTTTCAATGATAATCTAGTTATACTCTTGTCTTGGTTTTCAATTTTAATATATTTACTTATAATCTTTTTAACCTCCAAACTAAAACATATAAAACTTGGTGAAATAGTAAAATATCTTGTGATACAAACTTTTTTAGTACATAGTCCACAATATTTCTTTTGGTTTTGCCAGTGTTTAAAGTTTGACTGAGTAGATTTATGTGAAGAACATGTAATAAATATCAAAGATTGAGATTGAATTTGAGAACTTGCTTCATAATTACAATCACTGCACTTTTCATAACTGATATCTTTCTGATTAGGTTTTTGGAACATTGATTGTAAAAGATCACGGATATCAGTTCCTGTATGCCCTATAGGGAATTTATCTGGTTGAGATGTTTTTAATTCATGTCTAACCAAATCTCTAACTGCAGATAATGTTTGAGATCCAGTTTGAACATTTTTATATCCCTTTACCAAAGTTTGTGTAAATTCTCCATATTGACTAAGCTCTTTGGTCCATTGTTTTTTGTTTTGAGACCATAAATTGAACAATATTGTAAATAATGAGTCATAAGAACAGCTATAATTGACTGAATCCCATTTTAAGCCTTGAAGTTCAATATCATAAGTAATTTTGGGTTTTTTGATCTTAATTATTTTCTTAGCCTCTAATGGAACTATAGGTATTTCAGTATCCTCTATTTTTCTCTTTAAATTGTTTACTTTAACTGGGATTGAACCTTTGGCAGGCTGAAAATGTTGTGCAACAAAAGTTTTAGCTTTTGAGACCACAGGCTTCTTATTGATAATAGTCCATGGACTATCTTTAACAGCTGCTGTATTTTCCATTGGCTTTTCTTTAGACCATTGTAGTGCTTTATCTATACAAGGTGGACAATAACCTGTGCCTTTGATTTGTTGATACTGTCTTATTATAATATTTCTAAGATTTCCAGTAATTGAAGTAGGAAGTTGATCAAGATATTTGAGTCTAGTAATCTCATCTAATAACTCAAGTTCTCTGAATTCTTGTCTTAGATAACCAGATATACCACATGTAATTTTATGATCATCAAAGCCTTGAAGAATAATTGTGCCTTCTGCAGTTGAACCTCTAGATAATGCAGTGTAATAAGCCATATGACTGCGACAACTATTCAAATTTACAACATTGTATTCTCTTGTTTTTCCTTGTGAAGCATAATCAGTCATTGCAAAATTTGGAAGCACAGAAACTTGAGATCTATTAATTGAAATAGGGGATTTTAAACCTGAACAAAGAACACTCTTACTAGAGCGAGTTAAAGGAACAACATTTTGAGGAAGACCTTTGAGTTGAATTGTCTTAGCTGGTGAATCAAGTTTGACAAATAAAACATCAAGAACCAAATGATTTTCAGCACCTTTTGAAGCTTGCCAGCCTACAACATGAGCTTCTTGACCACGTGTGATACATAATTCTGTAGCATCATTATTGCGGATCATAACTGGCATTCCAAAACATAAAGACAATTTTCCAGGAACAGTTTCAGTCATTGAATATCTCATATTCCATAGAATATTTTGAAGTTTTGAAGGAAGAGAGACTTGTTTTTTTCTGATTGTTTTAGCCTGAGGATTTTTTCTCTTTAAAAGTCTAAGTGTTTCAGGTGGAACACTTTCACCAATAGTATCCACAGAATAAAAATCAGTTAGAGTCTGACCAGTGTCTTTTGCAAACCTCTGACATCCCAGATCATTGATTTTATCCTTTTCAGAATTTAAACCTAGAATGATTGAGACATTGCGGAATAATGAACTAGCAATATTGGGCTGATCCTTTCTTTTTCCAGCTATTCTTGTTCTGAGAAACTGAATATCAGAAGCTGTACAGGCTGCGTAGCGCATATTTTCTAAAGCAGTGCGAAGTTTAGTATCTGCAGGAGATTGAAATCTTTGTCTCATGTTTTGTCGCAAAATCACAACTGTAGTTATCTGATGCCATAAAGCTTTGCCTATTGCAGTTTGCTGGCCAGGTTCTGTCATAGCAGCATTAATTGTAGTACCAACTCCTCCACTGTAAAGAGAAGCACCTTTAACAGGTGCTAATTGAGCAAAATCTCCAGCAAAAATCATATTCATACCACCAAATGGATTATCAACAACATTTTTAAGTTTAGCAAGCTGAGCACTGATTTTATAAAGATCAAGACATGATAACATTGAAACTTCATCAAGAAAAATATATTCAACACCTTCAAGTCTAGTATAAACCTGAGCTAAATTGGTTTGTTCATTTTTTTTCATTGCCTCAGTTTGAATACCTAGAGCTGAATGATATGTAGATCCTTTGAGTAAAGCAGCTGCTGAACCAGTAGGAGCCAGAATCATGATGCGATGTTTTTCTTTTCTTAGTTCAAAAAAAGCAATTAAAGCCTTAATAACCTGAGATTTACCAGTTCCACCCATTCCACCTAGATACATTTTAAGAGGTTCAGTTTTATGAAGGGTTGCATGATTAGCCACAATGCGGAATGCACGCTCTTGTTCTGTATTTAAACTAAATTTACTAACAGTATCATCAATGAATTTCTGTTCATTCAATTTTTCAGCCTGGAAATCCTTATTAATATATGATATATCTGATACTACAACTTCATCATGAGACTCATGGTTATCAGTAGATTTATTAATACCTGATGGCAGATCCTTCATTCTTTGAGCAATGACATCTTTTTTAGCAGCATCAACTATAGAATTCCATTCACTGCTATTGAAATTCTCAGTAGGTTTAAAAGTGCTATCAGGTTTTATAGTATTGTCTTTGGAGCTATCCAGCCAGCCTATATTTTGAACTACTTTTTCAATCTGAGCCATTTCTTCAGTTTTAGCTGCATCATTTATAAGAAGTTCAGACATGTCTTGTTCATTATCAAAAGATGCTAGTGGACCATCATCAGTATAGTCCAATGCTGTCTGATCTAGTTCATTAAGAGTTTGTTCACTATCAATCCAAGATCCAAATATACTATTCTTTTGAGCTGCACCTTTTTTCAATTTAGCAGAGTAATCACTTCAGTGACCCCCCAGACCTAACCTCTTAGGTTGATTAATTCCTGATAGGAAATACAATCTAAAGGAAGGCTGAAAACATTTCTGAAAACAATTTTTTCCAAGAATAATCTTCAGATTTTTAAAATGTTTTTTAGGGTTTAGTATAATGTTTCTTTGACAGGTGGTGGCAAGGGTCTCTTGTGGAAAATTTTTTCTAATAATAAACATTTTTCAAAAAATAATTTTTATAGAAAACAAAAATCAAATGTTTTCTGTGACGGCTTGGCAAAGTTTTGTATTTCAGAAATATATTCTGGTGGCAGGGGTCCTCCAAATTTAAAAAATTCCTGTGGCTTTTCCAGGATAGCTATAAATATACTGTAATGACCTTTCTTTAGGCACAGGTCTACCTGACCTAACACACAAGAAGCAATCTAAATCAAAGCAAATAATATATATATTTCTATATATAAAAGCTATAGAATTTTTTGTGATTATAGTCTATACTAGCATTTATATCAATAAATACCATCTTGTAGATCTGAATTTTTTGGATTTTCCAATATTTAAATAATTGCAAGCAAGTAAAAACTAAGCTCATTATAATCTAATAACATTTTCAAAGACTTGTATTGAGAAATAGATTTTTTCTTATAAATAAGCATTAAATTATAATACAGATAAGTATTAAAAGAAACAATAGCTTATACCTATTATATTTAGATCTAAACTTCAAAATCTTATTTTAGAAGTATTCTATTTTTAGACATTGAAAATATTTTTGATGTTTCTATTTTTAGAGCAGGTCTATTTTTAGAAGTGTGTCTATTTTTACACTATAGCCTTAAAACATTTTGGAATCATTTCTATTTTTAGCTGACCCTGAATTTCCCAATTAGGAACTATTTCCATTTATGGTCATATCAGCTATTTTTAGAACCAATCTTGTTTTGCTTATATCTCAGTCAGAAAAGTGAATATTGATATGATTTAAATTGTAAAAAGGTTTAAAAATATATTACTTTCTTTTGAGATACTCTTTCCTTTTTGGGAAAATTTCCCATCTGCCAAATCTGATTTCAAGAAGCCTGATAACGATTTTGATGCAGCTTATATCTCAATAAGGAAAGAAGATATAGTTATGATTTAAACAGATTTAGAATCGCTCTGATGAGTAGTACAACTTTTGTTACTAGCACAGCCACATCTGATCACTTTTGGAAATTACTTCTATTTAAAGCATTGATTGATCAATTTAACATCTAAAGCTTTAATATAGCTGTTCAAACACTATAAAGTCTAATTATGTCACATGTCACATGACTATCTATTTTTAGATATGACTGTGTATTTAAAACTTGAATTACAGCTATATTTAGAATAATGAGCATGGTAGATCAGTGTCTGAGTGGCACTTCACAATATTGCAGCACAGAGCAAGCCGCATATGCTGCCAAGATTAGGATATTTGCATGCAGAAGTAAAACACTCAGAAAATCTTGTTGGGAAAGAATCCTCTCCTTGGTTCACTCACAAACTCAAAGTTCTCTTAATAAGTTGGAGGATTGGCGATCTTTAAAAAGCCAAAAGACTTTGCTGCTCGTTACATGAGACCAAGTCCTCTGACAAGCAGCACGTAAAAAAACCGCCAAAGCTCCTCAAAACACAGATGTAGAAGTAACCTGCAACCCCACTGGCCATTAACTGAAGAATACCAAAAACTCAGAAACATTAATGAGTACAATAGGCAGCTGAAGCCACTGGTTTTGTTCATGTCAAGACATGCCTCTTGTGGTACTAGCATCACTCAACTTACAGTAGAAACAAGGCTGCTACAAGCTGCAACTTGGCTACAACAAAAAATGTGAGACTGTTCATTCTGCTATCCAGTATGCAATCTAACTTTTGAACCTCTCATAACTGATCCACTATGTTGCAATATGCCAGTTGTCTAGTTATACTCAATAACATGTCATGCACCACAAAATAAGTAATCGTTCTATTGACTATGTCTTGTCTGAACACAGTCACACAGTACTTCAGCAGCTACATTTATTAGATTAGCTTTAGCTGTTTTCACAGATTTAATTTCACTTTACTCTTTGGTAATGGTCAAACAACCCAGAGGCAGCTCTAGCTGACTTGGTATATTGACAGTCAGCTGTCTGGCATGTGGACTTACACAGCTTGTCCTAGGTCTTCCAGGTCCCATCCTGACATGATGCCCTTTTCAGATGCCAAGAAGGACAATGTGACCATAACTTTATAATGTGAGAGCACAGGGGTAGTGTTATCCAAGCCCTTCGGCTGGCTTTTCGGCAGGGACATAGTCTACCTTCCTATTACAACAGCTTATACAGTGACTTTGAGGGGCATTAAATAAATCACATAGTGTCTAAAGTATTTTAACTATGTAACTGGCTGGATTCAAACTCATGTTTTTATCTGCCTAAGGCTTTAGAGTGATGGTGCCACCTAAGCCACCACAGCTCCTATCTGACATAAGTTTGTTATACATGTGTCAAACTTGGGTGGTCTAACATTTGCTTTCAGTTGTAATATAGATTACATGATCTAGATACTCACTATTGATAATGTCAGCTGAGTCTAAATCTGCATAGATCTATGTGACATGTGACATAGTTAGACTTTGAGAGTGAGCTTTGCCAGATATTGACCTTACCATGCTTATTGTTCTAAATATAGCTGTAATTCAAGTTTTAAATACACAGTCATATCTAAAAATAGATAATCATGTGACATGTGATATAATTAGACTTTTAAGTATTTGAACGGCTATATCAAAGCATATTCAATATGTTTGAAGTGCTTTAGATGCTAAATTGATCAATTGATGCTTTAAATAAAAGCAATTTCCAAAAGTGATCAGATGTGGCTGTGCTAGTAACAAAAGTTGTACTACTCATCAGGGCAATTCTAAATCTGTTTAAATTATAACTGTATCTTTTTTTCTTGTTAAGATATAAGCTCCATCAAAATCATTATCAGGCTTCTTGAAATCAGATTTGGCAGATGGGAAAATTTCCCAAAAAGGAAAGAGTATCTCAAAAGAAAGTAATATATTTTTAAACCTTTTTACAATTTAAATCATATCAATATTTGCTTTCCTGACTGAGATATAAGCAAAACAAGATTGGTTCTAAAAATAGCTGATATGACCATAAATGGAAATAGTTCCTAATTGGGAAATTCAGGGTCAGCTAAAAATAGAAATGATTCCAAAATGTTTTAAAGCTATAGTGTAAAAATAGACACACTTCTAAAAATAGACCTGCTCTAAAAATAGAAACATCAAAAATATTTTCAGTCTAAAAATAGAAATACTTCTAAAATAAGATCTCAGGGTTTAGATTTAAATATAGTAGGTATAAGCTTAATACAATAGATATAAGCTATTGTTTCTTTTAATACTTATCTGTATTATAATTTAATGCTTATTTACAAGAAAAAATCTATTTCTCAATACAAGTCTTTGAAAATGTTATTAGATTATAATGAGCTTAGTTTTTACTTGCTTGCAATTATTTAGATATTAGAAAATGCAAAAAATTCAAATCTACAAGATGGTATTTATTGATATAAATGCTAGTATAGGCTATAATCAAAAAAATGCTATAGCTTTTATATATAAATATATATTATTTGCTTTGATTTAGATTGCTTCTTGTGTGTTGGGTCAGGTAGACCTGTGCCTAAAGAAATGTCATTACAGCATATTTATAGCTATTCTAGAAAAGCCACAGGAATTTTTTTAATTTGGAGGACCCCTGCCACCAGAATATATTTCTGAAATACAAAACTTTGCCAAGACGTCACAAAAAACATTTGATTTTGTTTTCTATAAAATTTATTTTTTGAAGAATATTTATTATTAGAAAACGTTTTCCATAAAAGACCCCTGCCACCACCTGTCAAAGAAACATTATACTAAACCCTAAAAAACATTTTAAAAATCTGAAGATTATTCTTGGAAAAAATTGTTTTCAGAAATGTTTTCAGCCTTCCTTTAGATTGTATTTCCTATCAGGAATTAATCAACCTAAGAGGTTAGATCCGGGGGGTCACTGAAGTGGAGTAATCATCTCTGGCATCATTGCATTCATATCTTAAATTGAAATTCTTCATCAACTGGTTTTGATGTTTAGCAAATTTGAAAGCATTAAAAGCTTCATCCCAGGTTTGATTTTCAAGCTTAAGATCTCTTCCAGTTCTCCATGGTTTAAAAAGTGTTAACATTGTTGAACAATAATATTCTCTATCACCTTGATCACTTCTAGGAAGAATGCCACCTAAAAACACTGGAACTACTAAGGGATCATTGGTTTTATAAACTACCTCATGTGTTCTATACAAAGGATGACCAGGTAAGAAGTTATACTTTATATTAAGACTTGTTTCAGCAGGTTTATTGATAGTACTATTTTGAATATTTAATTCATCATCTGACTGGCTGGATTTGCCACCACCAACTTGTGAAATAATATCTAGCTCATCATTTGAATCCAGTTCCTCATTTAATTCTTCTTCTTCAATATTATCAAGCTGTCCATTAAGAATATCTTGCAAGGAGTCAAATTTTTTCAAGTTCTTTTTTGAGCGTCTTGTAGTTTCTGATCTTCGAATCCATTCATATAAAGTGATATTTTTGTGTATGTTTGGGCGATAAATATAATCATCAACTTTAGAAAGACCAACATAGTCTCCAAGATTCTTATCAAGAACAACTTTTTCTGGACTTTCTTCTTTATCATTATCACCCCATGCATCTCTGACTTTGCGGACATAGAGTCTCCAGTAAAACTTTATAAATTTGTGCTGAGTATAATGATCTGGATTTCCTAATAGATATAAAGATGCCATTGGACTTCCTATTTCCATTTTAGATGTAAGTGAGTTGACCATTTTAGTCATTAAAGCTCTAGCAGTTTCTTGGCGACTACTGCTACCACCTAGTAACTCTGAATTTTTAGAGAATATTTGGCGCACTGTATCAAAAATTGAATAAGTTGTAAGACCTGGTTTAGTAACATAATCTGTAACATAAGCAACAACAGCTTTGACTGAAGTTCCAGACAAAAGACTTGTTACATCTGTATTTGCTCTAATAAGATAAGACAGAGCTGGTGTAAATGTATTCATCCAACTTTCACCTTTTTTCAATTTTAGAGCACCTGTAAGAGGTTCAACCATTGTATTCTCAACAATATCTCTAGGAAATCTTGCTTTACATTCACCTTTGCTATTTTTGCAGCCTTTTCTTACAGATCTACCATCTTTGGTTTCAATATCAGTTCTACAGTCATGTCTATTAGATCTTGCAAGTATATCATTGGTCTCTTCTTCAAATTTAACCCACCATTCATTTAATTCCTTGCATTTGGAACAATCTGTACAATTTTTTGATTTACATAATTCAGGTGGAGGTTTTGGCATTGTTTTTGTTGGATCTGAGTAACCAGTCTGTTCTTGCTTAGATTTGAAAGATGCAAGGATATCAGCTAATGGCTTTTCATTTAACAATTCACCTTGATGAACACTTTCCAGATATTCTACCATTTGTTTTTGAAAGTCAGAAGTAGTATCCATAATGCGATCTCTGATCTCCTGAGGTGAAAGTGAATTTTTAATCCATAATAGCAGATGTAGATGCAAAGTTAGACGACCTTGTTGTTCAACTGTTCCATAATAAGCATTTGTTTTACCATACAAGCCTGGAGAGTTATTGCCAACACCCAATACATGTTTAATAAAGGTTTCACACATAAAATGAAAGAATCTTGCAGCTGCCACAGGATTTTGAGCAACAAGGCGGTAAGCTTCATCAGGCAGGCAAATCTCAGGTTTGAACTCAATATCCTTATCAGCAAAATAAAGACAGATTGGATGTTTACTATCTGCAGGAGAAAGTGTAATAAACCAAGAAGGAGCACCTATATAGGAAATCAAAGACCATATTTCATTGCGCATAGACTTTTTACCTGCTAAAGAACCTTCAACATGACCTCCAATTGTATCCAAGTCTTGTATGACTTTATAGCATAGTTTTTCCTCTTCAGTTTCAGGTTTTACACGCTCACCAAGAGAAAGGCGCTTGCTAATATTAGATAGCACTGAATGATTAAGGTTTAATAGGCGATTAGCCATTTCTGAAAAATAAGATCTTTGTACTACTAATCTTCCTCGACTTGTACTTTGAGAAATCTGTTCATGATTAAATGCAATCAAAGGAAAATTGGGATCAGTTTGAAACCTTTTATCATGATACATTAACAGATGTCTTTTCTGGACCAAAGGTGAATGGATTTTGTTCATTATTGATTGACCTATACCACCATGACCATATGGAAAAAGCCATGGAAGCATAGAAGGAAACAACTGAGGATTTTTAAATATTGAGCAAGGTTTTTCAGAATGGCCAGCAAATAAAATTTTTCCATTGCTCATAAGATGTTCCAAAGCTTTAGCCTTTATAGTATCAATAGAAAGCTCTGAAAACTCTTGTCCTGTAAGACCTTGAACAGTAAATGAGCAAGGACCTGATTCTACACCATCTTCTTCTTCATTATCATGTACACTAGTGGCTTCTGGATCTTTATTTATAATAGACTCTCTATAATCAATAACAACAGGACAGTCACTTTCAGGATATTGCATTAAGTTGTCTTTTGAGATACCAACATCAGAATAATCAGCATGATTTAATTTAAGCCAGTTTAAAGCATTAGCTACATGGTTGCGACGGACAAGTAAAGGAGTGCGTTTAATATCATCTTTGGTGGGTCTGCAAGGTCCAGTAAATATAAATGCAAGAACTTCATCAAGCTCTTTTACTGGAGGTGGTAAAACATCATATATTTTTGGGACTGGATTTTGAAAGGTAATAGCATTGGCTCTCATTTTATATCTGCCTGATGCTACTTTGACTATGCATCTATTGTGTCTTACACGTGCAATTAAAAGCTTTTCAACATAAGTCAGATTTTTAAGCACATCTGGTACTTCACCAATCCAAAAACCTGAAGCTAAAGCAAATAAGGGTATTTTGTTTTTCTTCAAACTAGCACAACAGGTTTTACATGCATGAGTACATTTTGAATCAATAATTGGACCAGTAATATCAGAAATAGGATCTTCAGGAGTTTTTCTTTCTTTGCGAGTAATACCTGGGTTTATTAATACCTTTAGTCTATTTTTTATTTCACTTAAGGGTATTAGATTTCTAAATGGTGTTAATCTTCCACAAACTGCACAGCCTGCTTCTACAAATTGAGAAGGACTTGTATCTTGTATAAAGCCTGAAATTATTTTATAAAGTAGACTTTTAGATGGTGGCTGAGGAGGAAAAGTTTTATTTCTTTCTTCAGACTCAGATATATCTTTTTGTTTCTTTAGGTTATTTTGGGCCGCTTTATTGTGGATATGATTTGCTTTTTTAACTTTATTAAGCTTGTTATACCAAGTAGTTTGACGTTCAGCAGGTGTTGCAGGTGTTAATATAGCTGGTGCAAGGGAAAAAATAGTACAAAAGCCAGCACAGTTACCAACACACTGATGAGAAGATAGTACATTCATTAAAGCTGGTAAAGAATGTGTACTTATTTTACAAATATCATGACATTTTGCAATAGTGCGGGCTTGTTTTAGAGTAATCTTATCACATAATAGCTCCAAAGGTACACGCACTAAAAGAATGTCATTCTTATTCCTATATTTGTCCAAAGCTTCCTTAAATACCATATGACCACTATATTTTAAATTTGTATTATCTATGCAGATTGAGGAATTTTGAAAAAGAATATATTTTGAAATAGAAGCATATGTTAGAGTTTTTTTAGGACCAGCCCCAAAGAAAGAAGAGTTATCAGGTTGAAGAATACAATTACTTCCATCCCACTTATGTGCTATTGAACATTTTAATTGGTTTATAAAGTGTTTAGAACAAGAATTAGTGATACAAAAATTAGATAAAGGCTGCTGATAATTATACCACCACTGCATAGATACTTTCTCTTCATGTAGATAAGGCATGGGAATTCTAGCCAAAACAAAAGTCTGAATAGCAGAAGATACTAATATTGGAGATACATCGTAAGTAAACAAAGCCAGCTGATGCAGGGCCAACTGAGAAGATTTAATGTTAAGCCTCATAAAATTTGAATATTCATGTTTCAATAGAAGGTTTCTGATAAGTTGTAAATACACTCTATGCACCTGATAAAAGATATCAGTGTCTAATGAAGCCATATATACATAGTAAAACAGCTTGTTTAAAGAACAGCTAGTTAAATAAATATATTCTACAAAAGCCTCAAACATATGTTGAGTGCATGGTTTAAATTTGCTAACTAAGTCATGACTATTGATGCTAGATATAGTCCTATGAAAGGTCTTAGTGGTAAATATATCAGATATATATTGAAGTCTAGTGCCAGAGATATGGGGTGTAGGTTGAATACTAATGTCAGAGGTATCAAAAGTATGCTGAATGCTAATGCCAATGCCAAGAATGCCAGATAAGTTTTGAATATCATAAGTGTCAGCTTTGAAGGTCAAAAAAGTCAGATTTGAGGCTTCAAAGTGTATTAAAGGTATACCTAAAGCAAAGCTTTGAAAGGATTGAGATAGAGAGCTGAATTGATTGAGCTTTCTTGGTATAAGTATAAAGAAGACTAGGAAGACAAGAAGCAATCTCATTGGAGCTGAAGATAGAGAGAGTAGATGGTGGTAAGTAGGAAGAAAGAGCGCTCTTCAAAAGTTGAACTTTCAACATTAGTTGATGTTTGTTTGGTTACTGATGTCAGACTGAGGGTATAAACATAGAGCAAACAAAGATAATTATAAGCGTAATAATACAAATGAAGTAATCATACTTCAGAAGATACAGGAGGTGAGGCAGAAGGAGAAGGTATGACCTGTGTTTTACGGCGTTTTGAAGGCCTTACAGCTACCTCTGGCTCTTCCTCTTCCTCTTCCTCTTCCTCTTGCTCTTGAACAACCGGCACAACAGGCTCTTCCTCCTCAGGTTCCAGATCACGAGCAGTCAAGTAGGCTTCTTCAATATCTTCAGATGAAAGTGCCCACCCTTGGGCGTTACCCGTGTGAAACTTTTTATCCGCTGCAGTTTCACCCCAGTCAAAAGGTTCACGACGGACTAGAAATGCAACAAATCAATATAATGAAATATAAAATAGATAATATGAACTCACGTAAAGGAGCTTTCAAAGCAGTTAGGCGTATCACATCATACCTAAGTGGCTCCAAGAAGGTGAAAACTTCATGTTCGGATTCCATAGCCTCATTGACGGGGTCTTCAAGAAAAGTGCCCTCAAAGCAGAGCAAGATTTGACGGTTAAGGGTTGCTGCTGTACTTCCTGGGGCGCCTTTAAATTTAGCCTTGTCCGCTTTCTTCCTGTAAAGGAGAAGAGCAGAAGCCTGCTGAGCAATGTAAGGAACCCAAAGAGAAGTACGAGGATTCTTGACGGTCCGTTTGGTCTTTTTATCGATGATATCAACTGACTTAAAAAGCCAGTCAATAAGAGCGTAAGCCTGTCCTCTGGCGTGTTGGTACCGCAAGCGATCCTTTGGATGAACTGCGTTGAAGTCGAAAGCTTCGATAGCTGCGAGACGTTCTGCAGAGAGTTCCTTGACGTTGTTGACCGTGATATCCTGGTTGTACATGTAGGTTTTGAAGTCGAGGACGTTGATCAATATGATGAGATTGCAAAATGACATCAAGTCGACGACGGAGGAGAAGTTTTCAAGATCAAAAACATGGGCATGTGCGATTTCTGTAATTAAGATAATATTAGGCAGAGAAAAGAATAAAAGCAAAAAGACCAACCATATTTGTTATACCTCTGCTTTACGAGACCTTCATAATATAAGGAGGCGAGGCGGCAAAGCAGGATGCGAGTGGGAGTATGGTTGGTGTTGGAAATGAAGTTATCGAGCATGAAAGCGTGAATGAGACCAATCATTGTATCGTGGATAGTTGAGGAAGCTATATAGTGACCACCCGAGCAGATAGTGTGAAATGGGGTATAAACCCAGTGAGGGCAGTCAGGACCCATTACCCTAGAAATCTGGGGTCAATAAACAAGTTATAGCTAAATAGAGAAAAACTTACAGCCGAGTTTTGTGGGTTAGGAGTATACCTTCCAAGATCCAATGATCCAAATTGGGAACCTCCAAAGAAAACTGAAGAAATATGTTAATGTTTGCCAGTTCCAACATAGCGGCAGCTCGATCCACTTCTGGGTCAGGGTTTTTCTTCAAAAGTTCTTTCCGGGTGGCCTTCATCCAAAACTTGGCGCCGTCTTGGTTCCTAACCTCAATGACAGTACCCTGGCCATCACTATCAATGTGGCCGAGATGTAAGGCGCCGCTAAGCCCGATGAGATACCATGACATATCCGAGTAGGGATAGTGCTCGGTTTGACGGTGGCAGAAGAGGTCAGCACCAGTAGCATTCCAAGCTATAAGCTCAGAAGAGTACCCAGTGGTCGGAAGAGGACAAGTGGAGTTAGGAATGTCCAAGACGTTCAAGATTTTGCCTTTATCACCCTGGTCGATGCAATCCAGGATCTGCTGAAGGTTTCCGGTGTGATGACAATCGTTAGGGTTCTTGCTAATGACTGAGTGATCTAATAAATAGTTAGTACTTGTTCAACCAGAGAGATTGTTAAGCTTACCGTGGATACAAAGAGCGGAGGTGAGAGAGCAGATATTGCTGAGAGAGCGCTGGGTAAATTCGATGCTGGACATTTCGCAATCAGTCAGAACAAGCTGTTTGTGGCGAACTAGATCCTGGACAGCTTCGGGCTCTAATTCCTTGTACGCCTTTTCATCCATGATAAGGAAATTACTATAAACTCCTTTCTGTGTATGACGCGGCTTTCCATTGACGTAACAAGACTCCACGGCTTTGAGAAGCCCATAAAAGTTCTGAGCGTCAGATTTTTTCTGAAGTGATAATTCCATAGTCAGATATCTTCGGTTATATTACCAGAAATGAGACTTACGTGAAAGGTTGGATGGACAACAGTGGGCCGGCCAAAAGCATCATAAAGAACCGCGTCATTGACTTCGGCAGCCTTCACTTCATCATACATCTTGACTCTCTATCTCAGAGGATTTAGTAAAAGTAGCTTAAATGTAAATATATTCTTACCTCAGGTGGATTTGTAACCACATCCAATTTAGCGTCTGGAAAGGACATTTCAATGTCCTGCTGAGGAACGTAGGTTTTCTGGTCTTCTTCCACGTTGAAGAGAGGAAGCGGCGAGTACGTGAGGAGTTTTGGGTTGGCTTTTCCTTTTCCCTTTGACTGAGTATTGCGCTTGGGGTTCTTCTTGACGATGGGCTCTGGAACTGGGAGAGGGCGTTTTTCACCGCGCTCACGCAATTTCCTCCCCAGGTCTAAATAAGATTAGAATTAGAATCAATACGCTTAAAAAGAAATTTAAATTCACCTTCGGTATTCGTCACAGGTGGATCAGCTGGAGCTGCAGGCTCATTAGCATCAGTTTCCTGCTCTTCCAGAGGATCTATAGAAACTAAAGTTAAAGCTAGCAACATATAAATGAATATTGGTTTACTTACCTTGAGTTCCAGGAGCTGACTGGTCAGCAGGCGCAGCAGGCGCATCTCCAGTAGTATCTATATAAACTATCAGGTTAAATCTAGAGAAAGGACATTTAGATAGATATTAATTTACCTTCTGGTTCAGGAGCTGGTGCGCCTGAGCCTGAACCTGAGGCTGTGCCTGAGCCTGAGGCTTCCCCTGAGCCTGAGGCTTCCCCTGAGGCTTCCCCTGAGCCTGAGGCTTCGCCTGAGCCTGAGCCTGAGCCTGAGCCTGAGCCAGCGCCTGAGCCTAAACCTGCGCCTGCGCCTGCAGAATCACCTGCGCCTGCAGAATCACCTTCACCATCAGGGTTTCCACTAGGCCCTTGCTGAGATGAGCTAGCAATCAAGCCTGGAAGTAGAGGGCGCAGAACTGAAGCCATAGGCCAACTTTCCGAAATTGGCCCTACAATCGTAACATCACTAGTAGAAGGCAAAGCAGTCTTCAGATTCTGATCTAAAGGTGAAGAAGTGTTAGTATATCACAGAAGATCAATCAAGTACATCAATAATACCTGGCTTGAACCATTCAATCTCAGAGTCAGTCATGTTTTCGATATCACTCCAAGGTAGCTCAGTAGCCAGATATTGCATGGCTAGATATGGCTGAGTAGATCCTTCAGCTATACCAAATAAAGTCAACCAGATCAGCCTTTCGATGCGCTTGATGATTTCAGGCTTTTGATTGCCCAAAGCCTTGGAAAACTTGAAATTTCTAGTAAGGATATTGCTTCAAAAGTTAAATTGAAAATAAAGACTTACACCAATCATCTCCGCTTTGTCCCAGGAAAGGGAACATAGCTTAAGGTCGCTAAGCAACATAATCGGAGAAACCAGTAAAGCTATCTGAAGAGAAAGCCGGAAGCCAGCATGTTTATAGTCCTCAGCAAGCTTGGTGAATATGGCCTTTTCTGCCGGTGTTAAGGAACTACTGACTCTATAAAGGTAAAGTTGATGATTAAAGATAAAGGATATATATAATATAAATCTGCTTACTCCTCGGAAGGGAAAAACAAGTCATTTAGATCATTTGGAACATCCGGTATACTATAGCTGTCCGGAGTGTATTCCATCGTCAACAAATGCCTAAGATGCATGGCGGCAAGTTGCAAATTCCATAGAGTTTGCAAGGAGCCGCTATTGGCCTCAACGTTGCATAAAAACTTGAGCGTGCTCAGGTGTATATTGTTAGTGGCGTAAGGCGTTTGCAGGGTATCTTGGCTCCTGAAATTTTCCCGTGCGTCTAGCAGTATAGACCGACAATCATTCACCAGTGATAACCTCTGCAAATATTCAGAATAAAAGACTTAAATAATATAAAAAGAAACATACGCGAAAGCTCAATTTAGGAAGAGGGAGTTTGGGATGCTGTGGAACCAGTATCGTGGATTGCCTGCCAAGTAACCAGGCAGCAACATCCAAAACGCGATATGAACAGACCAAAATGGCAAGGTCGTTGTTGACTTTGACAGGTTTCTTGCCTTTTTTGTAGGCTACCACGGTATTGCTGGGGGCAGGCTCGCCAGTTTCCATGTCTGGACCCTCAATACGCAGGAGCTGGCGAAGTCCACTATCCCCTGTGATGCGGTGTGCTCCAAAGCGCTTTTCAAACATATCCATGGAGTTACCAAAGTGCTTCAGATTGAAACCCCAGATAAGAATAGCGTTTTAAAACCCTTAAATTGAACCGTACCTTCAGCAACTTGTCTAAAGTACTGGAACCCTGGAAAACATCTGCAAGAACTGGCTCAGTTAAGCTATCAGTATCCCATGGGAATGCTGCAAGCAGCAAAGAGTTTGCTCTGGGAGAATAAGCCGCTGTGGCTGGAGCTGGAGCTAAGAAACAACTGAATCAACAAGGCTTTTAGTTCAGTAAATGGTTTGAAATAATACCCTGAGAGAGGGGCTGAGAAGAAGAAGAAGCATTGGTAGACATTTTCAAGAAAAGAAGCAAGAGTTGTAAAGGGAAGTTGAGGTTGAGGTTGAGATTGACAGTAGGAGACTAAAAGAAATCAACTTCAACATGCGTCTTAGGTCAGGCATGTGGCTGTGCTAACCCTACGAGGACCGACGCGTCGGTCCTCTTAGGGTTAGACGCTACTCTTAGGGTTAGGGCTCAGTCTTGACTGTGCTCAAGCGCAGGCAACTAGGGCATATAATTATAAGCACATATATTTTAAACATTTTATCATACTTCTAGTTGTCTAAGTTAATCCTATATCATATTTCCATATGCCAGTACCTATTGCAGTCTTATATTAATAAAGTACACTACAACTGTACTTATTGTATTCTAATAACTACATTAATTGATGACATTGAATTCATGGTGGGGAACTCAATGCACGGGTGGTGGATTCCCAAACGCGGGTGAGCGGGCATCGAGTCTGGCGGCGCGGGAGGCTAAACGCACGGGTGGCGGGTCGCGAATGCGAGTAGGTGGGCGTTGGATCTCGGCGACGCGGGTGCCAAACCATCGGATGGGGGAGACCAATGGCCGCGGGAGGCTAGACGCACAAGCCCCCGAATCCCCGAATACGAGTACGGGGGCCTGGGTCGAGCGGGGCGACTAGCCGGCAGCTCTGTTGCAAGCAAATGGGCGGGGCCGCAAGAGGCTCGATGCACAGGCGTCGAGTCCCTAGATGCGAGTGCGTGGGCCGGCGGCCGCGAATGGGATTCACGGGCACGATAGGATGAGGGGCGAGTTGGGGGGGGGGGTTCAATGCATCGGCGTCGGGCCCCCGCTTGCTAGTGCGTGGGCGTTGGGTCAACCTGCGAGAAGGCAGTGACGGCGCTGCGAATGCCCGTGTTTGTCGTAGAGTGGCAGGCGAGATGGGGGGGTGGGGGGGTACCGCGTCACAAACGGCGGGTGTTTGGGCTAATCGTTGCCCGTCGTCGTGGGCGTGGCCGGAACGGGCTGCTGCGCAACCTGTTGGTGGGTTAGCGCAGTGGGGAGGGGAATGTGGTGGGTGTGCTTACGGCGGCATTGCTTCCGCTGCCGTTGCTCGCCAACGCACATAACAGCAGCAGCAGTTGTCAGGCTGCTGCTCGCGGTCGGGCGTTTCGAGAGGCGGGGATGGTGGGAGGGTGTAGCCGACGGAGCCGCTCGCACGTCGAAGGTGATCGAGTGCCTGTGCAGAGGGTAAGGAGTGGGCGGGTGTATGCACCCTCTACGAGGTAAGGGGTTGGCCTGGAGGCAGTTGGTGAGGTGTGGGGTGAGGGCAGAAAAAGAACAGCAAAACGAGCCTTGCGACTCGTTTCACGACACACCTGGTGGGTCTCCCATTTCACGGGTCTCCCCTTCGTATTCGTCACCCCGCTAACCCAGTCCACCGTCCAGAGGTCGGCCCACAGCCCTCGGGTTGGAGGGGGGCTCGCAACGTGGCGACGCGATATGTCGTGTTGGTTCGTGCCTTGCAAGTGGCGAGCGGACGAGCGAGGGAGGCGACGGGGTGGTGGTTGATGTTGATGTGACACGGAGGAAGTGGCGGACGCGGAGGCAAACGCAGAGAGAGACGCGGAGGTAGGAGCAGACGCAGACGCGGAGGCAGAGGCAGAGGCAGAGGCAGAGGCAGAGGCAGAGGCAGAGGTGCCCTCCACGCTCAATGTCATACGATATGGCAGAGCGGAGGGGTATTCCTAGGCGATGACGAGGGCGGTTAGTACCAATCTCGCATGGGGGCTAGCCACGTACCTGGTGCGTTCGTGGTGTGGTCGCAGTTCCCGGCGCTGCTGGCGGTCTTCGTTGGCTGGGGTGCTGAGCCTGTACGGTGGTGGGTGTGGGTCAAGGTAAGGTGGCGAACTTGAACGTTTGAAGTTCAAATTCGGACTTCACGTGATCCACGGACCGATTCGCCGTGTCACGCCACCGTGGAGAATCATGGAAATCGTTTCCATGAGTTTCCATGATTCCTTGGCTCTCTCCCCGCCCATCTCCCCTCCCATCTCTCCCACTTTACCGCGCCGGACTCAAAAGAACGTCATCGCCACCCCCCATCTCGACGACGGCAACGTCGAGCAGCAACACTGGAGTCGTGTGCCCCTCGCCTCGTTGGGTATGTGGGCCGACTCGCCGCTTGAGAACTGGGCGGCCTCCGCCGCTGCTCCTACCACCCAATCGCCATCGTTGGGCTCGAAACCGGACGACACAACACGAACCGGCGTCAGATCGCATCCAAGGTCACCACAGGCATAGGAAGTAGGGACAGGAAAAGCAGGAAACAAGTCAAAAAGCGGCAGGTAAGCACCCCCCGCTGCATCGTCCCCATAGGTAACCCACTCGCTAACCACTCATGGCCCAACCAATACACGATGACGTCGCCAACTCCCGCAACTTTCACGACGACGGGCAGCAACTGGCCCGAACCCCCGTCTTTTCGCAATACGGCGCCGCTCACCTCTCAACGAGACATGCGAACTCTACCAGGCGCAGCTTCACGACCCCGGGACCTAATGCCCACACCCTCGCATTCGCGGTCACTACGTCCCATCGCATCACGCGTGTAGCACCCATTCACGACAGCTAGGCCATGCATTCGCATCTAGGACCCGACGCCAGTGCATCAAGCTCCCGCGACCCCGTCCACCTTTTGTTGCACACCTGCGGCGCTGATTTGCGAATGCCAGGTCCACATACTCACTTTGGAACCCGACGCTCCTGCATGCAGCCTCCCTCCACCTCATCAGCCCGTTGTTTATCACCGGCGGCGCTGATTCGAGACCTTCACGCACACCTACTGGCATTCTGGAACCCGGCGCCCATGCCTAAATCCTCCCGCGATCTCGCTCGGCGGGCTCTGTATTCATCCCCCTCCCCGTGTCTTGACCTCCGCCTTCGAAGTTCACCTCCCGCGGGTCATTTGTTTATACCCCTTATTTATTTATCATGAGAGCCTATGTAGTATAGTTCTAGAATTAATTACAAATAAAATTTATTTTCTACAATGAAGGGTTGAGAGGGAGGGCTAAGTTGAACGGGAAAAGAGCAAGGGAAGTCCCGAGAGAAACAAAAACGTACGACTTTGAAAGTCAGGTGCGTGTTGAACGTCACCTGATGTTACGTGACGAGTGACAATTTGCGTTGGCTTAAAGTCATCGCCTCCCTCCTTCTCTCCCTCCTTGAGCGCGTTGGCTAAAAACCTTCGCCTCCGTTTTTCTCTCCTGCGAATCCGCCCGGATAGGCCGATAGCGCATTCCCCACCTAGGGGGGGTGCCACGCTGTTTCTTTTTCTTCTTTTTTTCCTTCTTTTTCATCTTCTGGGCTTTTCTTTCTGCGAAGGCAACTCAGAGGCGTAAGGCTCTGGCTGTGACGGCCATCCGATGTCGCCTCTGCTGCTCTTCGCGGTTCCTGCGCCTCAACTGTTCAACAAGTAAGTTTATATTCATTTTTTACTTACTTTTTGAGTTGATTTAACAACCCCAGAGACCCCTCTCGCGTCACGCCTCGGCTCCGTCACCCTTGACGCAGACATGGTGCTTGACTATTGCCCGACCATCACCTCACCTCGCCTCGAACTGCTCCCTCACCATCGCACCACTTGGCCGGCTCACAGCACCAACGTTTCGCCTCGCCTCGGGCCCCGTCGCCATCCAGCCGCGATTCGCACTCCAGCGGGCCCCGTCGCCATCCAGCCACAATTCGCACTCCAGCTGGGGATTTGGACGTCGATGTTGTCACCTCGCGAAGGCCTTCCCCCACCGCAATACCCTTCCCGCGGCGTGTATGACGCCCTCGCTCTTTTCATGCAACCTTCGACTTCGAGGAATCTCCTCCCGCGGCGGTTGGACGCTCCCTCAAAAAAGCCATACACGTCCATGACACCAGGCGCGAAGGCCAAGGGTTTATGAGGTGCTACGAGTAAGTAAATACCGGTTTGAGCTGCGATAAATTGCTTACTTGATAGATAGTAGGTTCTCCCTCCGCTCCCCGAAGCCAGCAACAATCTCGACGTCCGCGTTCAGTGTTCGGCAGGCCGCGCCGTCCAGTCCAGTGGACTGGCATCGCGCTCACCAAGAAACGAGCAGCCCGCACGAAACTTGCATAGCAGCCATTGCTGCGCATGGCAAAAACAAGTCCTTACGTACTTTATGTCAGGTAAATGATTAATAACGCAGTCAGATCTTATCCGATTGGGCTGATCTTGGATGCGTTGGAAAGGGAATAAAAAGGCGCATTTTTAGGTACTAAAACGGCCTGGTCACGTGACCAGGTTGGCCCTGAATTGTGTGATTTTTCTGATACCAAAATCATTGTAAATGGTCAAGAAATGGCCAAGATATCACAATTTTAGTGAAGTTTGACAGCGTGAGAGAAAATGAACGAAATCTGTGGTCGCACTGCAAGCAATTTGGCTTGTTCTCTGGATAAGAACAAGTCCTTTTACTACGTAAGGACTTGTAACAAGTTATTGGGCTAGCAAGCTGAATTCTTAACGGATTTCCTTGAAATAAGTTGTGTAATTAGCAGAAAATTTAGCCCTTTAATATGGTGGTCCGTGCATAAAAGTCAGGTGACCGGAAAGTTGCCAAATTTGGAAATACTTGAACTGGATTGATTTAAATTGGAAGAATTTGGTAATTTGACCAAGTTAAACATTTCAGTGGGTTTCCAAACACTTCAAAATAATAATCTCAGGGTCCAGGTCCATCAAAAGTGTTTTTTATTGGGGTATTTACCTTCTATTTTATGTGACTTGTGCAATTTCAGCCGTGTTTATCATAAAACACAAGATTTGGAGGCTGTGGGAAATAATTTAAAACTCAGGGACACCAAATATTTGGGTCCTAAGTGAAAAAGCTTAATTTTGTGATTCCAACAGTATCATTATCTTCAAATTTGGCTTGTGGATGGTGGAAATCTGTGCTGTTTTGCTCAAAAAGACAAAATTTCGGAATGTGGGAAATAGAATTCAGGGTCCGCTACATGCACCATGTTATAGCCCTGAATTGTGTGATTTTTCTGATACCAAAATCATTGTAAATGGTCAAGAAATGGCCAAGATATCACAATTTTAGTGAAGTTTGACAGCGTGAGAGAAAATGAACGAAATCTGTGGTCGCACTGCAAGCAATTTGGCTTGTTCTCTGGATAAGAACAAGTCCTTTTACTACGTAAGGACTTGTAACAAGTTATTGGGCTAGCAAGCTGAATTCTTAACGGATTTCCTTGAAATAAGTTGTGTAATTAGCAGAAAATTTAGCCCTTTAATATGGTGGTCCGTGCATAAAAGTCAGGTGACCGGAAAGTTGCCAAATTTGGAAATACTTGAACTGGATTGATTTAAATTGGAAGAATTTGGTAATTTGACCAAGTTAAACATTTCAGTGGGTTTCCAAACACTTCAAAATAATAATCTCAGGGTCCAGGTCCATCAAAAGTGTTTTTTATTGGGGTATTTACCTTCTATTTTATGTGACTTGTGCAATTTCAGCCGTGTTTATCATAAAACACAAGATTTGGAGGCTGTGGGAAATAATTTAAAACTCAGGGACACCAAATATTTGGGTCCTAAGTGAAAAAGCTTAATTTTGTGATTCCAACAGTATCATTATCTTCAAATTTGGCTTGTGGATGGTGGAAATCTGTGCTGTTTTGCTCAAAAAGACAAAATTTCGGAATGTGGGAAATAGAATTCAGGGTCCGCTACATGCACCATGTTATAGCCCTGAATTGTGTGATTTTTCTGATACCAAAATCATTGTAAATGGTCAAGAAATGGCCAAGATATCACAATTTTAGTGAAGTTTGACAGCGTGAGAGAAAATGAACGAAATCTGTGGTCGCACTGCAAGCAATTTGGCTTGTTCTCTGGATAAGAACAAGTCCTTTTACTACGTAAGGACTTGTAACACAGGGCTGTTGAAACCAGCCGCGGGAGTTGGGAAGCCGGAGGCGAGAGCTGGGAGGTGGGAAGTTGGCGAAGTTAGGCACTAGAACACTGAGTCTGCTGCCATTGCATGGACGGCGGCCTCGACTATTCCAGTCGCAGCTGTGGTTTGTACATGATGACTAGGGCATACTCGCAGCCCTGGTCAGACGAGCGCCGTCGCAAGACCCCTCTGCCTTGCCTTGCGTCGCCTCACTTCGCGTCGCCTTGCCTCCCCTTGTCTCTTGCTTCACCTCGCCTCTCGCCTCTCATCTCCATCTCGCGTCGCCTCTGACCATCGCCTCTCATCTACATCTACACGTCGCATCGCCTCGCGTCGCCTCTCATATCGCGTCACCTCACCTCGCGTTGGCGCATCAGGAGACTCCTCACATCTCCCATCCCGTAAGCTCTTTGGCTTTCATTTGTTGTTTGAACTCTTTTTGATGTAATTTTTGTTTTGCAGTCAAGCCTCTGGAAGATATCCCGCCTGCATATTCGTTTGCCACCGCCGTTACCGGTGCCTCTACCCTGCCAGCACCAGACGAAATTGAACGCGTCATCAGCCCAAGTGAAGACGGGTTATTTGCAGGGGGACAGATATGGCCTCAAGGCGTGCCCGACGCCTTCGACGATTCTTCACCCCACCGCCCCCCTTCTCCCACCTCCTTCCACCTCCCTCGCGTCCGTCGATGACGCCCAAGGCCGTCGATGGTTTTTGTAGCCACCAAGCCACCATGCCCGTGAACAAACACGTTGCCCTGGGACCTGCTCCCACCTCCACGCCTCTCAAACGGCGTTGAGCACCGTCGACGTCAAGATGTCGACCACCACGAAGCAAGGACGAGGAGGAGAGGGCGAGTGTCAGGTATGTGGCCAACCACCACCCATGCACACAACTAACCACCACTGTCTTCACCCCTCTCCCCCCACAGAACCCGTCTCCTCACAGACAACTGCCCTCCTCTGCATCGCATTTGAATAACGGCATGCCTCCGCTCTGCCCTATCCAACGGCATCGAGCTTGGACAACGGTTCCCGCGCCTTGTTCGCTCTGCCACATCGACTGGCGGCGAGTGCTGGGAATGCCGCCCCGCTCCTCTCCTCTGCCATGTCGCTGACGTCTGTCCCTCTGCTCTGCAATGTCGTCTGACATTTGCCGTAACCCCTCTGCTCTTCTTCACGGCATGGCATTCGCCCCGGCTCTGGCGTTCACCCGGCCTCTGGCATTCACCCGCCCGCCTCTACCTCCTCCTCATACGCTGTGGTCATCACTTCCGCCACCAATTCTGCCTCTCACCTCATCCCTCATCTCGCGTTGTGTCGCCTCTCACCTCCACCTTGCCTCACCTTGCCTACCTTGCCTCTCACCTTCATCTCACCTCACCTTGCTTACCTCACCTCCACCTTGCCTCACCTTCCCTCTTACCTCACGTCGACTCACGCGTCGCTATCATGTCGCCTCTCACCTGAGCTCACCTCTCATCTTGTGTTTAACATTTTAGCTGGACTTTAGTACTTTATTATCTTATCACATCTTGTATTGTTTGATTGGTAAATTATATATAAGGTCCTTCCTTATGTTACTAAGGTTTGAAGCTGTAAGTTTAATTTTTACCGCCTTCAAGTGAGATCTAACAACTTGTGACGGTATGGTCCTGTCTTGTCACATCTAGCTATTAATCTTCTTGTTATCAACCTTCATCATGTCCAGCCACACCCCTGTTCTTCTCCCTATTTCTTCTTTAGAACTGGGTAACCTTTTGACAGCCTCTTTTGCAGAGCTAGAGGGGAAACCAATTGATAAGGTTACCAGTGTCTTGTGGGAGCAGAAAATGCTGTCCAAGATTGTGGCTGATCAAGCCAAATTTGTAAGTACCCTGCTGAACTCTATATAGGCCCAAGACAAGATTCTAAATGATCTAAGATTCCATCTATTAAAACCTGGCTCAGGAGGAGCATTTCTATGGAAGTAAAGAACCTCTCAGACTCTGAACTCTTGCAATTTTTTGTTGGAAACCAGTTTTTGCAGAAGTACCATCCAGAGGTTGCTATAGAATATCTAGACCAACTTCAACACATCTTGGATAAGAGGCAGGTAAGGATTTTTACAGTCCACTTAAGGTATCATCTTTAAATTCTGCTAGTTTGGAACAAACAATCCTCAACACCATCAGCTGAACTTCTTGGAAGACATCACACGGCATGACTTTGTAGACTCCAAGGAATTTATTTCCGACTCTGGAGAGGAAGAGAATGAGGATTCCGACTATGAAGATATTGAATCTGGGTCTGTTCCTTTTGATCCTCAGTCACCGCCTCGAAAGCGTCAAAAACAGCCCCGAAAATCTATAAATAAAGCTCAAATCCCTACTTCTGTCAACCCCTCCGTATCTTCTACTACTTTTGAGGCTTTTGACAAGATGCCTATTCTTTCCAACAACCTATCGCAATGGAATCAAATCCTAGAAGCCAATCCAAGCTTTTGGGAAATGAAAGGTCGAAGCTGGAAGACTTTACTGGATGAAGCATACTCTCTTAGAAAGGTAAGTATTAATTTAAAATTTTCCTGTATGTTATTGATCTTATAAAACCCCAGGACCTTACTTTATCTAAAGAATCCAATGAAGAACAATATCAGAAGGTTCTTGGAGTCTTAAGAGAGATACGGAAAGTCAAGCGTAGCATCTATTCCCTTCCAGGATGGCAGAAGGCTATTAAGGTAAAATATCTTCCTTAATTTAATAACTGATTAACTGGTATCTTTAGGACTCAGAATTACCCAAAAGTGTTGAACTTTGGAGCAGCCGTTATATGCTTTTCCACTGCAAGGCTCCTTTCGCAGTCTCTCTTATAAGGAAAAACAAGATTATTGAGTCATTAAGTTTGATTCTATATTCTTGGATACCTAAAGAAGAAACCCTCACTTGGACACCTATGGATAAAATTCCGGAGTTTACCGTTAGTCATGTTGTTCTCTATAAAAATATAACATCTAACAAATCGTAGATGAAGGGCTCCAGAAAGTTAACAGCAAGCGAGGTACTACAATTTCTCAAAAAAAATCCCGACGTGATTCCTCGACAAAGTTATCCCTCTTCTATCTATTTTCTTTTGAATCGGGACAACTTCTTGATAGCCTACAAACAGTGGCTAGCCTTTGCCATAAATGAAGCAAACCAATCAGAAACCAAGGCCAAGTATATCTATGATGTGCGTCTTTATTTATTTTATTTAATTCTTAAACCGGTTTAAACTTTTCATAGCTTAACGGATTGAAAGAAGACCAAATGATCCATTGGCTATATTCTGATCTTATGCGTGAACTCAAACAACAGATCAAGAGTGGAGCTATTGATTATTATAACAATCCTGCTCTAGAAACCATATTGCGTAGGAGTGATATCTTTCGGGATATTAAGAAAGAACTAGGCAATAAAATACTTCAAGGACGTCCGGTAGGTTTAATTTTCAAAATTTTAATATGATACTGATATTATTCCAGACTGCCAAAGCTACTTGTCTAAAATGTAAAGATTTGGATGTCGACAAAAAGTGCCGAAGAAATATATATGTCTCTACAGATAACAAGTTGGACCTTTCTCTGGCTGGCATTGGGGTTTCTTTTGCAGATAAAAAGGATCAGATTGAAGCCATTCCAGTCTGCTTTATTACTTTAATTGTCTTGAAATCTTACTGATTATTCTGGTAGGGCAATAACCTTAAAAGTGGCCAGAAACCCACTATTCTGCATCCTTCTGATAGCAGGTTACAACTGGAAGAGATTATGTACGATGAAGAAGTCATTCAAAGATGCGGCTCTCAAGTTTTCAGGTTTTATGACCAGAAAAATCCTACAAAAATGGTATAACATCTTTTTTAATCAAATAATTATCTATCTTATTTGATTACAGCTGGATTTTTGGGTCTATAACCCCTTTCCAGCAGAGATCTTCAAGATTCTTTTATCTAATCATGAAGGTCTTCGAGAGCTCAATCTTAAAAGCGTCAAGCGTGGATCTCAGTTTGAATTCTATTCTCAAGGAACTATGGTTCCAAGAGGTTCTCGAATTCCTATGGGAGGGCTTCCTGGAGATGCATATGTTATGTATCCAGGAATGGAGGCTTTGGATTGTGAAGGAATTAATATACTATTCAACGATGCCGAGGTTTTGCTCTTATTTTAATTTAAAGTATTTGGCTCTGATCATATATCCTTTCTTTTAGACCTCTATGATTCTTTCAGAAGCTGCTAGAATATTTTCTTTTGATCATTTCAAAGCTCTTGATAAGGCAAGCAATGAAGGGGACAGACTAGGCACTTCAGGGGCCACCACATATCACTGCAACAACTATACTGCACCCCTCCATAAGGACAATGACACTGTTCCTGGAATTTGTTCTCAATATCAGCTTCAAGCTCGAAAAGACCTTAAGGAATACTCTTTTATTTACGGCGACTATCGGAAATATGTGGTGGCTAGGACAAACTCTTTATGGTATTGATTTTTAAGCTAATTAGATCCTCTGACTAATATTTGTTTTTTTAGGTCATTCAGTGGATCCACTATGCATGGAACTATGCTACCTTCTACACTGCCTTTAAGGCCAGAAGATATTACAATTAAAAGACATCAAGATAGTGGTCAACAGAAGCTTAGACAAAGAGATCAAGGTGGTGATGGTGGAGGTGATAGGCCACCCAGAGTCTCCAACGGCGACCATAGAACGGAAACCAAGAAAAACAATATAGCTGCTCGAAAGTATCAGAAAGTTCGGGTCTGTCATCAAGAAATCTATAACTACTGGAATGAGTAGAATTACCTGATTGAATACTGCGATTAAACTGTTAGGTATTTGCTTACAATATAAAAAATGTTATTCAATTTATAGTTGCAAGCAAAATGAACATATAGCTTGGACAGTACTTTTAAAGCTAACCCTAAGAGGACCGACGCGTCGGTCCTCTTAGGGTTAGGTTGCACAGCCACCAAAAAATATATAAAGTTACTTTTTACCGCTTGGTGAGTGGCTGTGCTAACCCTAAGAGGACCGACGCGTCGGTCCTCTTAGGGTTAGGTTGCACAGCCACTCAAAAATTGTAAAGTCTTAGAAACACGTCTGTTACTATAAAAAACATAAAAAGCTATAGACATGTGGCTGTATAAGAATACAATTCATTAACCTTCTCTGTCTTCTTTCTCTTATAATAGGCAAGCCATTCATCTGTGAGATAACTAAGTTACAAAAACCCAGACTATATATTTATTCTACCCTATCTCCTTCGCCCGATGATAGGCAAGGGATTCATCTGTGGGGGAGACCCCCTTCCAAAGGTTTCTATGAAAACAATCAGACAAGTGATATAATAGATGATAGTGGATTTACTTACTTTGGACTTTTAACCTATGAAAACCAGGTGTGGAAAATGCTGTTCATCCTGTTTCCAAGGTTTTCTGATAAAGGAATCAGACAAGTAACAAATAACTGCCAATTTACTTACAAAGTTGCATCCTCAGCCTTTAAACTCTGGAAACCAGGTGCATGGAAGGTCATTAAGACCATTCTGTGTGATAGAGAAAGGAAGTAGGCAAAGAAATATAGAATATAGGTTGATATAAGCAGATGTGGAGAGTCTTGCGGAAATCGCTACTGATCCACACCCAGGTCAGTCGCTTATAAAGATGTTGAAAGACAAAAATAGTACAATAAATGATGGATAGTGCTGTGCTGCGCAGCCATTAAAGCCATGTACATAGCATTGCGCAGTCATTAAAACCATATACATAGCATTGCGCAGTCATTCACAGTCATTAAAGTCATATACATAGCATTGCGCAGTCATTAAACCTATGCATATAGCATTGCGCAGTCATTAAAGCTATGTACATAGCATTGCACAGTCATTAAGGCTATTTATATAGCATTGCGCAGTCATTAAAGCTATGTAAGTATCATCACACTGTCCTAAAGCTATGCATGTAGTGTCGCATAGCCTGTAAAGCCATGAAAGTAGTATTGCACAGCTATTAAAGCTATGAGATTAGTATCGCGCAGCCTTTAAAGCTATGAAATTAGTATTGCGCAGCCTTTAAAGCTATGAGATTAGTATGGCGCAGCCTTTAAAGCTATGAAAGTAATATTGCGCAGCCTTTAAAGCTATGAAATTAGTATCGCGCAGCCTTTAAAGCTATGAAATTTGTATCGCGCAGCCCTAAACCTATGAGAGTATGTCTATATAAGATTCCAGGATACTACAATGAGCTTTAATTTCTTTCACTCACTCCAATGGCAGACTCTGCAGTTGCTTCTACCTCTCATCCTGCTATTACCTGGAATCCAGCAAATTCCATTCAATTCTCTCTTGTAAATGACTTGTCCCTTTCTGTTCTTCCTTCCCAGGCTATACTACATATCGACCCTCTTATCGTCAATGCTCTTTTTGGTCAACAGAAGCAAAAATCCCAGAACAGAAGTCATAATATCCAAACCATCTCTTTTGATACAAATATGGAACCTTTCGGTCACACTATGATCTGGTCTATGTTTGAAAAGGTCAAGCACAACCTTAAATTTCAAGATCCACACGGATATATAGCCACTGTGAAAAAGCTTGCAACTAGTATTCTTCATCATTATCCTGCACTTGTCTGGGAAAACAAGAAAAAAGAAAGTTTGGAAACTCTATTTTGGTGGGTTTTAAGATATCTATCTATCTATATACTATTAATATTGCCTCACAGGTGCATCACCGCCTACAGTTTGATTATTAATCCAGCAGCCATAGTGCATCTTAAGGTCAAACCTCTTGGCCATGCTAAACAAAAAGGTTTTGCAATTTATGCCAACAAGGACATTGTACAAGGAGAATACATCGAAGAACTTCTTGGTTTAATGCCAGAGGATCGTGCTGAAAAATACACTGATCTCTCCACAATCACTCCTCATGAAAACAACCGCAATGATGGCTCCTTTGAAGAAAAACTCTTGATTGGACCTATTAGGTTCATTAACCATCGCTGTGTTTCTTATAATGTTGAGGTGAGTTTCAATTCTTGTTTACAGGTATTTAATATTAATAAATCTGGATAGTTTATTGCTATTCGAAACACATATGCTTTTACCATTATGGCAACAAAGAATATCAAAGCCAAGGAAGAAATCTTGCTTTGCTATGGGGTTGACTACTTCAAGGAGAATGGAGCTGAATGCTTATGTGAAGATTGCAGGGAAATACCAGATGAGGAGGAGGAGGCAGAAGTATCTAAGAAGGGAGAAGGTCAGATTAACATTGAGGAGAGAGACAAAGCCAAAAAGAACAAAAGAGCAAAACAAAAAGAGAATCGCAAGCTGGGACCAAATTAACATAACATCTGCTGTATTTCCTCTTTGTATGTTTTTATAACCCTGAATTTCAGTCAAAATTTGCCATTCTGATATTGAGAGAAAAGAACAAATAATATATTGATTCGAAAAATTTTTACAGCCATTCAATGAGATATATACAAGAGAGTATGGCATGGTGTGTGACGTCGAGATGCAGAGAGAATACCAGATTATGAGAAGAGGGCTTTGAACATTGTTAGTTGAATAACAATGAAGACATCCATATGACTACAAAAACTCAATGAAGCTCTGATAACCTTTGTCTCAACATATCAAACAAGGGATCATCATGCCACATAGATCGAGGGAAGTCATAGATCCTTCTACCTGATAAAACCCTATTAATTAATATGTTTTTTAAAAGTATAAAGGTCATTGCACTTACGCCTTTGGTGTTGCCAAAACCACAGCCCAACAGATGTTGGTTCCAATCGTAAGCTCATCCGGGGACTTCTGCGAGTTATAACCCAAAGTGGTGTATCCAACAAGAGTCAAAGATCCAGTTGGAATATCTCCTGGAAAGACAGGAAGAGTTTCGGCAACCTTGCGTAGACCTTTTGGAAGATCAATCTGAAGAGATCTCCCATCCAAGATAGGAACTGGTTATAAAAAAGTTAATATCTTTAAAAACAAGATATCAATGAAAAACTCACTGGTCTCATCACAGGTATATCCCAGCTTCCACTTTGAATTTTTGAATTGAGCCTGCTGTGCATTGGCAGGACTCAACTTCTTGGTGCCCATAGGACGAGAAGGACCGGCGCGGCCATATGAATCTATTAGCAACATTATTGAGATGAATAAATGATTAAAGTCAAATAAACATACTTTGAGCTTTATTATTGGAGCTTCCGGGGCGGGATGAAAAAGACCAGCGATTGTTGGACATCAGGGTTTTGATACCAGGTACCTTGTAAACCAAGCAGAGAGTGGCAACCAATCTTTCATATTCCATAGTCTGAATTACGCCCGTTAGAATCTTGTACGATGAACCGTTAATATCCTTGGCATGACGAGTGTAGTCTTCATCAACACATATAAGACTGAGACAGAGAGCCGGAGTTTTCTGGTTTCGTAAAGTGATCAAAGGATAGATGGATCCAGTGTCCGGTTTTTTGGCGATAAGGTCACAAGGTTCAATCCTGGACAAGTTGACGGTGCTCGTGCCTGTGTCCGAAACAAAAGTGAACAAATCCAGCAAGTACCTATCAGAATAAAGTTAAAACAGAATATCAAAATAGAATAGAACGGTTTACTTCTTGCTAGTCTTTGTCAAATTTGGCAGCAGTTCTGAGACATACATCATAGGCTCCGGTGCTTCACCTGCAGGAAGATATCGATTGTTGGTGTATCCACTGAAATATTGTTAGTCAATTAGCTATAGGCAGTAAATAAATAGATAGATACCTAGGCAATTTGGGAAGATCCTTGTAAGTTTTGGCGAGGAAGACATCAACCAAGTCTTTATCATAAATCTGGCATTTCCGTAACTTGGGACGACTGTATATATATAGTATCAGGCAATAAAATTGATTAATCGACAGAAATGCATACCTTTCAAGAGGATCTTTAGTGATCAAATCCTCCAGATAAACACCAGTATCTTTCAAATCATCTTTTCTCTTAGCAAAAGATTTTTCTTCTTTTGATTTAGCCTCCTTTGCCTTTTTTCTATAAGCCAGAAAAAGTCAATAAAGTAAACATATTAAAAATAAGGAACATACATGGCAGTGTTGAGAATTTTTTGACGTTGAGGATTGTTACTAAAAAAACTGGATTAAATAATATTCTGAAGAAAATACACCATACACACCTAGTCTTAGCCTTTCCTTTGGACTTACTCAAAGGAAGCTCATCATCCTCTGAGCTATTATCCTCCTCCCTAAGAAAAGGAAAACAGAAAAGGGAAATTAGCTTAAAGTCAAAAAGAAAAAAAAAAAAAAACATACGCTTCATCATCTATGAAATTAGCATCAGAATCTTGTTCGTCATCTTCCTCCTCTTCATCTTCTGCCTCTTCTTCATCTTCTGCTTCCTCTTCATCTTCCTCTGCAACTTCAGCATCATCACTATCAAAAACCTCCTCTTCACTGATGATATCAGATTCTGATTCAGTCTCTTCCTTAATCGCCTTGGTAGTCTTTTTCTTTGTTTGAATCAAAACAATAGGCGATTTGAGTTTCAAATTTTTGGCAGAAGACTTCATTGTAGGAGTGTTGGGAGGCTTTGACTGTGAAGTATGACGAGGTTTTTTTGGTGACTTCTGTTCAGGACTAAAATAGCCTTTAATATAAAGGTTCATAAAAATGAAAACCAAAATACCTTGGAGTAAATGCAGCAGTGTCGATGTTTTTCTTCTTAGACTTGGAGCTGATTAATAAAGTAATTAATAAAAGAGGCAAAATATGTGAACTAACTACTCACAGGCTTCCTGCAGTTGCTTGAGGAGGCCCTACTCTCTGAGACCTTCTCGGAGTAACCCTAGAAAACGGTATTAGTGTCATAATATCTTAACATGGATAAAGAAGCAAAAAAGCACGGAGGTGGGGGCTGATCCGATCTGCAATGAAAGTTTAGCTTCAAAAAAGTAAAATACAACAAGCAGAACATACAAAGAGGCAGCATCAGAGGTTTCATTTTCACTCGCACTATAATAATACCAATAACTTTCAGCATATATCAAAGAAGAACAGATAATTCAATATCTACCTGTGATTTTCCTCTGAAGAGGAGTCTTGTTTGACTTTTCTTTTAGGTGGCATAATGGGTGTAGTGTGTATGAGAGTAAAGATTTGAGGGAAGACGACTGGATAGACAGAAAGAAATCTGTGGCTTCTTATACCTCTCAGACTTCCCCAAAGGATTTCGGATCACACAAAAGATCCGATTTTTTAGGAGTAGAATGAATTTACATTTCAGATCAATTCTGGCAGGTTACGTACAAATATATATTGAGCCCCTATAAAAAAAAGCTTCTGAATGACATAGAAATTAAGAACCGCCAAATTCTAACTGTGGGGACCCTGACAGGTTAGCTGGAAACCAGATCACCGTCTATTTAGTTATAGAAAAGAAGATCCGATTTGATAATGCCAAGATGTAAAAACAGGGTTCTAGATTCTTGTCTGGTCAGCAGACCTAACACATTTCCGGTCCGACTCCAAAGTTCCTAGCAACTGAATGGGAAAATTTCAAGTCTATATTGAAATAAAAAAGAATATAGCGCCATTTCTAAAGGTACACCGTCAAGGGTCCACAAGACTAGATTGATCCTACACCTAAAAAGGAAGTGACAAAGCTTTTTTTTTTTCGAGCATAGGAGAATTTGATTGATCGATCATAGAAGTGGAATATGCTTTAAAAGCGAGCAAAAAAATTTGTGAAAGTATTCCTTCTTTCTCCAACTTATTGACAAAGCACTATGGATCAATTCTATGATATGAAAGCTACCGGTTAGTCAAACTTTCATAGTTTTTTCTCTTATTAACGAGATTTTAGAAAGTAAAGTGGAAAGACTTGCGGAAAGCCAGGTACATAAAAGGAAGCAGTTATGTCATTTTAATGCGGTATGTAACCATGTATGTCTTTTAAAATGACAAATGTGACTGAAACAATACTAGACAGACGGCATTAAGAATCAGGTCCAAGTCACTCCAGTGGAGCAAAATAGAAGCTGGAAACTTATCCGTAATATGACCACTGAAGACGCTGAAGAAGTGGTATTGCGTGTTCAAGGTGTATTAAGCCAGAAGTCACTTCCACCTATATCGCAGCCATTTAATATGTAAGTCAGAAAAGTTGTCAAAAACACTAAAGAGCCACCCAATGTTAAATATAATATACACACAGTGAACCTAAACAACGACATTTTATGCGGCAATCAGTAACACTCACTGGACTGGGCAGCACACTTTTCTATCAGGCTATACAAAATGCTCAAGAAATTCACCAGATATTCTCACGCACCTTTCCACAAGGCGCTCTTGAGGATTGGAATTCTGCTTCTTTTGAAGGCTATCCGGCTATTGACATGAACAACCGCTTTTTCACACTTCGCAAACATGCAATCACGGATGAAATATTACCTTTCTCGAATGAAGTCGATCCACATGGAATCCTTGCTGCTGCTATGGATATTGATGAACAGTTTGTTCATACTACAGAAAATGAAGTTGAGTACTATGAACTCCTTGAGGATCGTGAACAAGAAACCAAGTAAGTTTCTGTTCTGATTACACCTTTTAAGATCTTTAATAATAATCATGCAGGTATCAACAAGTCAATCCTATAAAGTTCCGGTGTGGAGATATTGTTGAAGCCCAACTTTCCTTTATCTGTATCCAAATGAAGAATGGAAAATATAGGATGTTGACGGTTCTTCGGGCAATTACCATTTTGGACACCTCATCTTTAAGGGTGCGTATTGAGTTATTAAGCTTGTGATGATTAGACTCTGATGTAACTTGACTTTAGGAAGCTGCCATAATACGCAATCGAACTAAAAACCAGACAGTCAGGCAGGTTTCTTTAAAAAGAAAGGTTGGATATGCCACAGATGAAGTTGTAGAAGCACGCGATCGACTGAGCCGTATGAAACTGAAAGATTAGATATTTCATGATACTCTAATAGCAGTTTCTTTATTCAATATAAATATATTAATAAAAGATTTAACAAGTTGGATAATCTTATAGCAAATTTGTGACCGGACAGACCGCATACGCTATTAAGCAAGGGTCTTGTCTTGTGTAAGGTTACGGATCTTGTGTAAACGGATCTTGCATAAGCTTACGGATCTTGTGTATTTAATAGGGCTTACAAATCTTCAGTATTGAATAGAGTTGCGGATCTTATGCACTCAGAAGAGGTTACGGATCTTGCGGATCTTCTGGAGCTTGCCGCAAAAGAGTCTGTCACTGCTTCAGGGAAGACTAGCCGATACAATATATAATCTGGTTCAACTTCGTCCAATTTCTTCAGTTCCTTTCCTTTCTCCTCCACTCGTACTCTCTAGCTAAATATTCTCTATTCTTCCTGTTATCGTCACTATGGCCAAAAGTCAAACCAAAAAGCAAGCCACTCATGCTGGTGGGTTATATTTGAATTCAAAATTGTTATAAAGCTAATCTTTTAAATAATAGAAACACCTTACCGTCGTCGCTCTGCTAGAATTCACAAGGCCTCCACAGCTACCAATCAAGTGGATACGGCAAACAACTCTGGTGTTCCGATTATAGGTATGTCTAGAGTCTATGACTATGTCAATAATATTGACTCAATACTTTTCATACAGAGGCCAACAACTCTGGTGTTTCGATTATAGGTATGTCTAGAGTTTATGACTATGTTAATAATATTGACTCAATACTTTTCATACAGAGGCCAATAATACTGTAATAGAAGATACAAATAGTAAGTAATCAAACTTATATATAACTTTATAACTTACTGATTAAAATTAACCATAGTGTCTGAAGAACTTGAGTATCCTCTGGAAGAGGATGCTAGAGAGCTCCATCTAGAACGCTTCATTTCCAATAATCTTCCACTAGGAAAGTTCAATTGCGATGCTCTCAAGTTGTTGTGGAAAGGCACAGTTCAATCTATTGTCAACCAATCCATGAAAAATGAAGAATCTCGTCGTCATGCCATTTGTGTGGTTCGCCAAGCTGCAGCTTGTCTCGACATTAACTTGGGCGCAACTATACCAATTCCTGTTGGTGAAGACAGGGCAACCAAGAGACCTAACATCTTCGAGGTCAACAGTAGTATCCCTCACCTATCAGACGAACTCAAACACGCATCAAAAACTCTCTGGGACAGATGGGGAAACTCCAAAAATCTTGTTGATTTGGTTGCTTTAGCAGAAGAAGAAATTCTACAAGCAGATGTTCAGGCTTTTATCTTGATTCTCGCCAAATCTGTTGGAATCCTAAGCAGCAATACCAGTAAGCTTGTGTTATTATTTATCTGGCTATTGATATCTGATTATATGAACAGTCAACCAAGTAACATATGCTGTTCAGCACAGCAAAACATTCTTTCTTCCAGCTGCCATTCAGAACAAAATACTCGACAATCTCTCTGCATATGATCGCCAATCTTTTGCTGAAACCAGCAAAAGTCATCTTTTTTGTTTAAACCGGTATAACTGCAACTTGATTGGATCCATGCTAGAGGATTTTGGATTCACTCTGGATATTTTCATGTCAGCTCTGGCAGACTGTCAGGCCATCATCACTGGATCCTTTGCTCTTCAGCCCCTCCTTCCAAAAGACCAGCGCTTCAACTCCAATAATCTCGATATCGTCATGTCTACCCACGCAGTCCGACTCTTCCAAACCAAAATCCTCCATGGCTACACTCTCTATATCCCTGACACCAGATTCCATTCATATAATCCTGTCATCTGCGACCGCATCATCTTTTCCCACAAGAACACAAGACACACAATCCGGATTCTCATCATCAAAAATGGACATTCACCTTTGGAATCAATTTTCTACGAGCCAACCACCGCGATGATGAATGCAATCACTCCAAAAGGTCTATTCTCTGCCTACCCTGCTCTTCTTCACTTCCGCATCTCTCTAAACAACCCATGGATGGCCTTTGACCAAAACCGCAACAATCCCTACCTTGGAAGGCATGAAGCTGAAGAAATCTCGACCAACTTGCAAAGGAAATATGCCAATAGGGGATTCATCACTGCTTGCGATCTTCATAATATTGAAATGGGTGGGAATACCATGGCACTTGAGCATCGATGCCGCATTGATCCAGTCTGTCCACTGACTCCTCGAGTTATTGGAGATCGCGGATGTATTCTTTGGCCTTTCCTCAAATGCCAAATTGTTCCAGCAACAGGTGATATGGGTTATGTTATGCCTGGCATCAATTTCAACCACATACGACCGCGACTCGATACTATATACTGGACAGTTGGAGCTGGAGTATGTGGAGCACCACAAGCAGGGAGGCCATCTGGATTTGTAAGTTATCAGCGTAATTTTTATAACTAAATTTGAGTAAACTTGCTATTGATAGATATTTGCTGCAGCTGACGATTAATCTTATCATGTATGTAAATAGAGCTGACATCTGTATAGATATGTATATAGAAATGTACTGTATATAAAAGAATGCACTTTTTATTTATTATATCCACAGAGATTTTCCCCTAAGTTTATGAGTATACACTTTCTTCACTGAGCTACAACAGTTGAAATACATTTCTAATAGATTTAAGTTAAGTTTAACATGACGTTGTACTGTATTAAGCATCCTATGTATTTTATTCATCAAGAGTCAATAATATATCACTCTTACACCTATAACTTTGTAACCAACATAGCCACCCCACCTTCGCTAAAGCTCAGGGGGGCCCCCAAGAGGCTATATTGGTTAAAAAGATATAGGTGTAAGAGTGATATAATATTAGCTCTTGATGAATAAAATACATAGGACTTTAGGTACAGTACGATGTTCAAGCAAAGCAGAACTTTAATCTATTAGAAATGTATTTCAACTGTTGTAGCTCAGAGAAGTTTTGAATAGAAATCTGAGGTATAATTGTCTGTGCTAACCCTAAGAGGACCGACGCGTCGGTCCTCTTAGGGTTAGCACAGCCACAATCAAAAAAAAAAAAATTGGCTTGTGATGCTAACCCTAAGAGGACCGACGCGTCGGTCCTCTTAGGGTTAGCACAGCCACAATAAAAAAAAAAAATTTGGCTTGTTATCAATATTCAACCTCAGACTTATACTTAAAAAGCATTTCTGAGGTTTAAAAATTTAGGTGTGTTTTTGGTTCTAACCCTAAGAGGACCGACGCGTCGGTCCTCTTAGGGTTAGCACAGCCACAACACAAAAAAAATTTATTTGGCTTGTTATCAATATTCAACCTCAGACTTGTATTTAAAAGGCATTTTCAATGCTTAAAGTTTTTGATGTGTTCATTTTTAGCATGTCAATTCTCCTGAGATTGATTTCAAACCAACGGTAAACAGAAGTATTACATTGAAGGATATAGAAAGTACTAGGAGAAGTTGAACAAGACTTACAACGAGTATTATTTATTACTGGAATGCATCTAGAAGTATATAAATAGATATACAACTGACATGAACCATGTTTGGTGACTGTTTAGTCATATAAGCTATATATAAACCTTAGCAACCAGAGCAAGAGCCTGTAAAGGACTGCAAAGTAAAAGAAGTGATATTTAATCACGTTACTGACAAAACCTAACCTTAGTTTAGGTGTCCAGGAACAAAAGCTAAAAATAGACCATAGCAACGGACATCAGACAACCATTTCCATGGTCAATAATGATTTTGACACTATTAGAAAAGTTTGTAGACTTTTAATTCAGGGTCGCTCACAAAAAATGAAGCAGTGGGAGAATTTCGAACCATCGCGTTAGGAATCAAATCCTTCTGCTATCGAGTGTAGAAAACGAGTTCTTTTACTACGTAAGAACTCGTAAATGGAGCTGAATGCTTATGTGAAGATTGCAGGGAAATACCAGATGAGGAGGAGGAGGCAGAAGCATCTAAGAAGGATGAAGGTCAGATTAACATTGAGGAGAGAGACCAAGCCAAAAAGAACAAAAGAGCAAAACAAAAAGAGAATCGCAAGCTGGGACCAAATTAACATATCATCTGCTGTATTGACATTTTTATGACCTCTTTGTATGTTTTTATAACCCTGAAATTCAGTCAAATTTTGCCATTCTGATACTGAGAGCAAATAACACAAAATATATTGACATGCAGACATTTTACAAGCGGTGATTCAAGAGCCATTTGATGAGATATATACAAGCAAGTATTGCGTGGCGTGTGATGAGATGCAGAGAGGATACTTGGTCAGAGGCCATTGCTGCGCATGGCAAAAACAAGTTCTTACTTTCAAGGTGAGTCTGACTATAAATAAAGGTGAAATAAGTAAATAATGCATAGTCCGCTCAAATCTGAACCGATTAAGATGGTCTTATACTCAAAAAAAGCAGAAAAATGAGGCCGTTCTGGTAAACCTAAAATCGCCTGGTCACGTGACCAGGAAGGCCCTGATTTTTACGAATTTTTTGATACCAAAATCATCAAAATTGGCCCAGTAATGGCTGAGATACAGAAACCATGCAGGGTCACTATAGCAGTGGGAGAATTTCCAACCATTGCGTTAGAAACCATTTCTGCCTGCTATGCAGGCCGGAAAACAAGTTCTTTTACTACGTAAGAACTTGTAACAAGTATGTGACAAGATTGAGTTGAACATTGTTAGTTGAATAACAATGAAAACATCCGAATGACAAGAAAGACTCAATGAAGCTCTGATAACCTTTGTCTCAACATATCAAACAAGGGATCATCATGCCACATAGATCGAGGGAAGTCATAGATCCTTCTACCTGATAAAACCCTATTAATCAATATGTTTTTTAATAGGATAAAAGGTCATTGCACTTACGCCTTGGGTGTTGCCAAAACCACAGCCCAACAGATGTTGGTTCCAATCGTAAGCTCATCCGGGGACTTCTGCGAGTTATAACCCAAAGTGGTGTATCCAACAAGAGTCAAAGATCCAGTTGGAATATCTCCTGGAAAGACAGGAAGAGTTTCGGCAACCTTGCGTAGACCTTTTGGAAGATCAATCTGAAGAGATTGCCCATCCAAAATAGGAACTGGTTATAAACAAGTTAATATCTTTAAAAACAAGATATCAATGAGAAACTCACTGGTCTCATCACAGGTATATCCCAGCTTCCACTTTGAATTTTTGAATTGAGCCTGCTGTGCATTGGCAGGACTCAATTTCTTGGTGCCCATAGGACGAGAAGGACCGGCGCGGCCATATGAATCTATTAGCAACAATATTGAGATGAATAAATGATTAAAGTCAAATAAACATACTTTGAGCTTTATTATTGGAGCTTCCGGGGCGGGATGAAAAAGACCAGCGATTGTTGGACATCAGGGTTTTGATACCAGGTACCTTGTAAACCAAGCAGAGAGTGGCAACCAATCTTTCATATTCCATAGTCTGAATTACGCCTGTCAGAATCTTGTATGATGAACCATTAATATCCTTGGCATGACGAGTGTAGTCTTCATCAACACATATGAGGCTGAGACAGAGAGCCGGAGTTTTCTGGTTTCGTAAAGTGATCAAAGGATAGATGGATCCAGTGTCCGGTTTTTTGGCGATAAGGTCACAAGGTTCAATCCTGGACAAGTTAACAGTGCTGGTGCCTGTGTCCGAAACAAAAGTGAACAAATCCAACAAATACCTATCAGAATAAAGTTAAAGCAGAGTATCAAAGTAGAATAGAATGGTTTACTTCTTGCTGGTCTTTGTCAAATTTGGCAACAGTTCTGAGACATACATCATAGGCTCCGGTGCTTCACCTGCAGGAAGATATCGATTGTTGGTGTATCCACTGAAATATTGTTAGTCAATTAGCTATAGGCAGTAAATAAGTAGATACCTAGGCAATTTGGGAAGATCCTTGTAAGTTTTGGCGAGGAAGACATCAACCAAGTCTTTATCAAAGATCTGGCATTTCCGTAACTTGGGACGACTATATATATATATAGTATCAGGCAATAAAATTGATTAATCAACAGAAATGCATACCTTTCAAGAGGATCTTTAGTGATCAAATCCTCCAGATAAACACCAGTATCTTTCAAATCATCTTTTCTTTTAGCAAAAGATTTTTCTTCTTTCAATTTAGCCTCCTTTGCCTTTTTTCTATAAGCCAGAAAAAGTCAATAAAGTAAACATATTATAGAAACCAAAAATAATGAACATACATGGCAGTGTTGAGGATTTTCTGACGTTGAGGATTGTTACTAAAAAAACTGGATTAAATAATATTCTGAAGAAAATACACCATACACACCTAGTCTTAGTCTTTCCTTTGGACTTACTCAAAGGAAGCTCGTCATCCTCTGAGCTGTTATCCTCCTCCCTAAGAAAAGGAACACAGAAAAGGGAAATTAGCTTAAAGTCAAAAAGAAAAAAAAAAAAAAAAAACATACGCTTCATCATCTATGAAATTAGCATCAGAATCTTGTTCATCATCTTCCTCCTCTTCATCTTCTGCCTCTTCTTCATCTTTTGCTTCCTCTTCATCTTCCTCTGCAACTTCAGCATCATCACTATCAAAAACCTCCTCTTCACTGATGATATCAGATTCTGATTCAGTCTCTTCCTTAATTGCCTTGGTAGTCTTTCTCTTTGTTTGAATCAAAACAATAGGTGATTTGAGTTTCAAATTTTTGGCAGAAGACTTCGTCGTAGGAGTGTTGGGAGGCTTTGACTGAGAAGTATGACGAGGTTTTTTTGGTGACTTCTGTTCAGGACTAAAATAGCCTTTAATATATAAAGTTCATAAAAATGAAAACCAAAATACCTTGGAGTAAATGCAGCAGTGTCGATGTTTTTCTTCTTAGACTTGGAGCTGATTAATAAAATAATTAATAAAAGAGGCAAAATATCTGAACTAACTACTCACAGGCTTCCTGCAGTTGCTTGAGGAGGCCCTACTCTCTGAGACCTTCTTGGAGTAACCCTAGAAAACTGTATTAGTGTCATAATATCTTAACATGGATAAAGAAGCAAAAAAGCACGGAGGTGGGGGCTGATCTGATCTGCAATGAAAGTTTAGCTTCAAAAAAGTAAAATACAACAAGCAGAACATACAAAGAGGCAGCATCAGAGGTTTCATTTTCACTCGCACTATAATAATAGCAATAACTTTCAGCATATATCAAAGAAGAACAGATAATTCAATATCTACCTGTGATTTTCCTCTGAAGAGGAGTCTTGTTTGACTTTTCTTTTAGGTGGCATAATGGGTGTAGTGTGTATGAGAGTAAAGATTTGAGGGAGACGACTGGATAGACAGAAAGAAATCTGTGGCTTCTTATACCTCTCAGACTTCCCCAAAGGATTTCGGATCACACAAAAGATCCGATTTTTTAGGAGTAGAATGGATTTACATTTCAGATCAATTCTGGCAGGTTACGTACAAATATATATTGAGCCCCTATAAAAAAAAGCTTCTGAATGACATAGAAATTAAGAACCGCCAAATTCTAACTGTGGGGACCCTGACAGGTTAGCTGGAAACCAGATCACCGTCTATTTAGTTATAGAAAAGAAGATCCGATTTGATAATGCCAAGATGTAAAAACAGGGTTCTAGATTCTTGTCTGGTCAGCAGACCTAACACATTTCCGGTCCGACTCCAAAGTTCCTAGCAACTGAATGGGAAAATTTCAAGTCTATATTGAAATAAAAAAGAATATAGCGCCATTTCTAAAGGTACACCGTCAAGGGTCCACAAGACTAGATTGATCCAACACCTAAAAAGGAAGTGACAAAGCTTTTTTTTTTACAAGCATAGGAGAATTTGATTGATCGATCATAGAAGTGGAATATGCTTTAAAAGCGAGCAAAAAAATTTGTGAAAGTATTCCTTCTTTCTCCAACCTATTGACAAAGCACTATGGATCAATTCTATGATATGAAAGCTACCGGTTAGTCAAACTTTCATAGTTTTTTCTCTTATTAACGAGATTTTAGAAAGTAAAGTGGAAAGACTTGCGGAAAGCCAGGTACATAAAAGGAAGCAGTTATGTCATTTTAATGCGGTATGTAACCATGTATGTCTTTTAAAATGACAAACGTGACTGAAACAATACTAGACAGACGGCATTAAGAATCAGGTCCAAGTCACTCCAGTGGAGCAAAATAGAAGCTGGAAACTTATCCGTAATATGACCACTGAAGACGCTGAAGAAGTGGTATTGCGTGTTCAAGGTGTATTAAGCCAGAAGTCACTTCCACCTATATCGCAGCCATTTAATATGTAAGTCAGAACAGTTGTCAAAAATACTAAAAAGCCAACCAATATTAAATATAATATTCACAGCGAACCTAAACAACGACATTTTATGCGGCAATCAGTAACACTCACTGGACTGGGCAGCACACTTTTCTATCAGGCCATACAAAATGCTCAAGAAATTCACCAGATATTCTCACGCACCTTTCCACAAGGCGCTCTTGAGGATTGGAATTCTGCTTCTTTTGAAGGCTATCCGGCTATTGACATGAACAACCGCTTTTTCACACTTCGCAAACATGCAATCACAGATGAAATATTACCTTTCTCGAATGAAGTCGATCCACATGGAATCCTTGCTGCTGCTATGGATATTGATGAACAGTTTGTTCATACTACAGAAAATGAAGTTGAGTACTATGAACTCCTTGATGATCGTGAACAAGAAACCAAGTAAGTTTCTGTTCTGATTACACCTTTTAAGATCTTTAATAATAATCATGCAGGTATCAACAAGTCAATCCTATAAAGTTCCGGTGTGGAGATATTGTTGAAGCCCAACTTTCCTTTATCTGTATCCAAATGAAGAATGCAAAATATAGGATGTTGACGGTTCTTCGGGCAATTACCATTTTGGACACCTCATCTTTAAGGGTGAGTATTGAGTTATTAAGCTTGTGATGATTAGACTCTGATGTAACTTAACTTTTAGGAAGCTGCTATAATACGCAATCGAACTAAAAACCAGACAGTGAGGCAGGTTTCTTTAAAAAGAAAGGTTGGATATGCCACAGATGAAGTTGTAGAAGCACGCGATAGACTGAGCCGTATGAAACTGAAAGATTAGATATTTCATAATACTCTAATAGCAGTTTCTTTATTCAATATCAATATATCAATAAAAGATTTAACAAGTTGGATAATCTTATAGCAAATTTGTGACCCGACAGACCGCATACGCTATTAAGCAAGGGTCTTGGCTTGTGTAAGGTTACGGATCTTGTGTAAACGGATCTTGCATAAGCTTACGGATCTTGTGTATTTAATAGGGCTTACAAATCTTCAGTATTGAATAGAGTTGCGGATCTTATGCACTCAAAAGAGGTTACGGATCTTGCGGATCTTCTGGAGCTTGCCGCAAAAGAGTCTGTCACTGCTTCAGGGAAGACTAGCCGATACAATATATAATCTGGTTCAACTTCGTCCAATTTCTTCAGTTCCTTTCCTTTCTCCTCCACTCGTACTCTCTAGCTAAATATTCTCTATTCTTCCTGTTATTGTCACTATGGCCAAAAGTCAAACTAAAAAGCAAGCCACTCATGCTGGTGGGTTATATTTGAATTCAAAGTTGTTATAAAGCTAATCTTTTTACAAGTTCTTACGTAGTAAAAGAACTTGTTTTCCGGCCTGCATAGCAGGCAGAAATGGTTTCTAACGCAATGGTTGGAAATTCTCCCACTCATACAGTGACCCTGCATGGTTTCTGTATCTCAGCCATTACTGGGCCAATTTTTATGATCTTGGTATCAAAAAATTCGTAAAAATCAGGGCTTTCATGTGGCATGTGTATCCAGGGTTGATTAGGTCATGTGACCTGTTCACACAAGCCAAAAAGCGCAAATTTGTGTGAATTCACACTTGATACAGATTTCAGTGAGCTAGATATGCTAAAATATGTTGCCCAGACAAATCTAGAATAATGTACAAATATTTACATATGTTTTGCAATGATGTCATGGTGTCCAAATCAGGCAAACAGTCAGTTCAACTTGGTGAAAATCCGAAAATTGGTGTTAAACTGACTGGATAACCCATAAAAGGCACACCAAACATTGCAAAACATGACCAAATAACATGGAAATAATGTTCTAGAAGCTTACATAATCAAACTCACAGCAGGACTTTGTGCAAATCCCTTGAAATCAATTGAGGCACCAAGTTAGACCAAAATATTCTCAGGGATATGTCATGTGATATGTGTGCACAGACCATCCCTTAGGTAAAAAAAACATCATCTGTATTTTTATTTTATTTTAATGCCTTTAAATCTCCCAATATAGTGTATTTCAAACAATATTCCGCATTTGGTAAGTCACATAAAGGTGTGACAATACATATGTGACACCATCTTTTAGCCCTGATTTTTCTGATAATTACACACTTTGTTTCAAGGCAATCCAATAAAAACTAAGCGACGTAAGAATTAATCTTATTACAAGTTCTTATTGTAGTCTAATAATTAATCTTGTTACAAGTTCTTACGTAGTAAAAGAACTTGTTTTCCGGCCTGCATAGCAGGCAGAAATGGTTTCTAATGCAATGGTTGGAAATTCTCCCACTCATACAGTGACCCTGCATGGTTTCTGTATCTCAGCCATTACTGGGCCAATTTTGATGATCTTGGTATCAAAAAATTCGTAAAAATCAGGGCTTTCATGTGGCATGTGTATCCAGGGTTGAAATGGTTTCTAATGCAATGGTTGGAAATTCTCCCACTCATACAGTGACCCTGCATGGTTTCTGTATCTCAGCCATTACTGGGCCAATTTTTATGATCTTGGTATCAAAAAATTCGTAAAAATCAGGGCCTTCCTGGTCACGTGACCAGGCCGTTTTAGGCTTGTTAGAACCGCCTCATTTTTCTGCTTTTTTTGAGTATATGATCATCCAAATCCGTTCAGATTTGAGCGGACTACATATTATTTACTTATTTAACCTTGATTTATAGTCGGACTCACCTTAAAAGTAAGAACTTGTTTTTGCCATGCGCAGCAATGGCCTCTGACCAAGTAAATAATAGAAACTCCTTACCGTCGTCGCTCTGCTAGAATTCACAAGGCTTCTACAGCTACTAATCAAGTGGATATGGAAAACAACTCTGGTGTTCCGATTATAGGTATGTCTAGAGTCTATGACTATGTTAATAATATTGACTCAATACTTTTCATACAGAGGCCAACAACTCTGGTGTTTCGATGATAGGTATGTTTAGAGTTTATGACTATGTTAATAATATTGACTCAATACTTTTCATACAGAGGCTAATAATACTGTAATAGAAGATACAAATAGTAAGTAATCAAACATGTATTTAACTTTATAACTTACTGATTAAAATTAACTATAGTGTCTGAAGAACTTCAGTATCCTGCAGAAGAGCATACTGGAGATCTTCATTTAGAACGCTTCATTTCTGAAAACCTTCCACTGGAAACTTACAATCTTGAAGCCTTAAAATATTTGTGGAAAGGCACAGTTCAATCTATTGTCAATCAATCCATGAAAAATGAAGAATCTCGTCGTCATGCCATCTGTGTGGTTCGCCAAGCTGCAGCTTGTCTCGACATTAACTTGGGCGCAACTATACCAATTCCTGTTGGTGAAGACAGGGCAACCAGAAGACCTAACATCTTCGAGGTCAACAGTAGTATCCCTCATCTATCAGACAAACTCAAACACGCATCAAAAACTCTCTGGGACAGATGGGGAAACTCCAAAAATCTTGTTGATTTGGTTGCTTTAGCAGAAGAAGAAATTCTACAAGCAGATGTTCAGGCTTTTATTCTGATTCTTGCGAAGTCTGTTGGAATCCTAAGCGGTAATATCAGTAAGCCTGTGTTACTATTTATCTGGCTATTGATATCTGATTATATGAACAGTCAACCAAGTAACATATGCTGTTCAGCACAGCAAAACATTCTTTCTTCCAGCTGCCATTCAGAACAAAATACTCGATAATCTCTCTGCATATGATCGCCAATCTTTTGCTGAAACCAGCAAAAGTCATCTTTTTTGTTTAAACCGGTATAACTGCAACTTGATTGGATCCATGCTAGAGGATTTTGGATTCACTCTGGATATTTTCATGTCAGCTCTGGCAGACTGTCAGGCCATCATCACTGGATTACAAGTTCTTACGTAGTAAAAGAACTTGTTTTCCGGCCTGCATAGCAGGCAGAAATGGTTTCTAACGCAATGGTTGGAAATTCTCCCACTGCTATAGTGACCCTGCATGGTTTCTGTATCTCAGCCATTACTGGGCCAATTTTTATGATCTTGGTATCAAAAAATTCGTAAAAATCAGGGCCTTCCTGGTCACGTGACCAGGCCGTTTTAGTTTTGTTAGATCCGCCTCATGTTTCTGCTTTTTTTGAGTATAAGATCATCCCAATTGGTTCACATTTGAGCGGACTACATATTATTTACATATTTAATATATATTTATTGAATAACACTGTAAGTCTTCACACACTGCCTCACCCCAAAGTAAGAACTTGTTTTTGCCATGCGCAGCAATGGCCTCTGACCAAGTCCTTTGCTCTTCAGCCCCTCCTTCCAAAAGACCAGCGCTTCAACTCCAATAATCTCGATATCGTCATGTCTACCCATGCAGTCCAACTCTTCCAAACCAAAATCCTCCATGGCTACACTCTCTATATCCCTGACACCAGATTCCATTCTTATAATCCTGTCATCTGCGACCGCATCATCTTTTCCCACAAGGACACAAGACACACAATCCGGATTCTCATTATCAAGAATGGACATTCACCTTTGGAATCAATTTTCTACGAGCCAACCACCGCGATGATGAATGCAATCACTCCAAAAGGTCTATTCTCTGCCTACCCTGCTCTTCTTCACTTCCGCATCTCTCTAAACAACCCATGGATGGCCTTTGACCAAAACCGCAACAATCCCTACCTTGGAAGGCATGAAGCTGAAGAAATCTCGACCAACTTGCAAAGGAAATATGCCAATAGAGGATTCATCACTACTTGCGATCTTCATAATATTGAAATGGGTGGGAATACCATGGCACTTGAGCATCGATGCCGCATTGATCCAGTCTGTCCACTGACTCCTCGAGTTATTGGAGATCGCGGATGTATTCTTTGGCCTTTCCTCAAATGCCAAATTGTTCCAGCAGCAGGTGATATGGGTTATGTTATGCCTGGCATCAATTTCAACCACATACGACCACGACTCGATAATATATACTGGACAGTTGGAGCTGGAGTATGTGGAGCACCACAAGCAGGGAGGCCATCTGGATTTGTAAGTTATCAGCGTAATTTTTATAACTAAATTTGAGTAAACTTGCTATTGATAGATATTTGCTGCAGCTGACGATTAATCTTATCATGTATGTAAATAGAGCTGACATATGTATAGATATGTATATAGAAATGAAATGTATATAGAAGAATCCACTTTTTATTTATTATATCCACAGAGATTTTCCCCTAAGTTTATGAGTATACACTTTCTTCACGGCTATATTGGTTAAAAAGATATAGGTATAAGAGTGATATAATATTAGCTCTTGACGAATAAAATACATAGGACTTTAGGTACAGTACGATGTTCAAGCAAAGCAGAACTTTAATCTATTAGAAATGTATTTCAACTGTTGTAGCTCAGAGAAGTTTTGAATAGAAATCTGAGGTATAGTTGTCTGTGCTAACCCTAAGAGGACCGACGCGGGTTAGCACAGCCACAATCAAAAAAAAAATTTGGGTTGGGTTGTGATGCTAACTCTAAGAGGACCGACGCGTCGGTCCTCTTAGGGTTAGCACAGCCACAATCAAAAAAAAAAAATATTTGGCTTGTCATCAATATTCAATGTCAGACTTATACTTAAAAGGCATTTCTGAGGTTTAAAAATTTAGGTGTGTTTTTGGTTCTAACCCTAAGAGGACCGATTCTAACCCTAAGAGGACCGATTCTAACCCTAAGAGGACCGACGCGTTGGTCCTCTTAGGGTTAGCACAGCCACAACACAAAAAAAAATTATTTGGCTTGTTATCAATATTCAACCTCAGACTTCTATTTAAAAGGCATTTTCAATGCTTAAAGTTTTTGATGTGTTCATTTTTAGCATGTCAATTCTCCTGAGTTTGATTTCAAACCAACGGTAAACAGAAGTATTACATTGAAGGATATAGAAAGTACTAGGAGAAGTTGAACAAGACTTACAACGAGTATTATTTATTACTGGAATGCAGTGGAAGTGATCTAGAAGTATATAAATAGATATACAACTGACATGAACCATGTTTGGTGACTGTTTAGTCATATAAGCTATATATAAACCATAGCAACCAGAGCAAGAGCCTGTAAAGGACTGCAAAGTAAAAGAAGTGATATTTAATCACGTTACTGACAAAACCTAACCTTAGTTTAGGTGTCCAGGAACAAAAGCTAAAAATAGACCATAGCAACGGACATCAGACAACCATTTCCATGGTCAATAATGATTTTGACACTATTAGAAAAGTTTGTAGACTTTTAATTCAGGGTCACTCACAAAAAATGAAGCAGTGGGAGAATTTCCAACCATCGCGTTAGGAATCATTTTCTTCTGCTATCGAGTGTAGAAAACGAGTTCTTTTACTACGTAAGAACTCGTAATAGTAATAGATGTTTCTTACCGTCGTCGGTCTGCAAGACTTCAGACAAACAGTCAAGTGGATGATATACAGGATGATATACAGGATGATATCAGTATGTTGATCAAAGGTATGTTGGGCTTTTGTTTATTATATGATTCTAATTCAAATACTTTACAAGTTCTTACGTAGTAAAAGAACTTGTTTTCCGGCCTGCATAGCAGGCAGAAATGGTTTCTAACGCAATGGTTGGAAATTCTCCTACTGCTATAGTGACCCTGCATGGTTTCTGTATCTCAGCCATTACTGGGCCAATTTTGATGATTTTGGTATCAAAAAATTCGTAAAAATCAGGGCCTTCCTGGTCACGTGACCAGGCCGTTTTAGTTTTGTTAGATCCGCCTCATTTTTCTGCTTTTTTTGAGTATAAGATCATCCCAATTGGTTCACATTTGAGCGGACTACATATTATTTACTTATTTAACCACTATTTATGTAATAACATTTCTCAAGGTACTGCCTTACTCCCAAAGTAAGAACTTGTTTTTGCCATGCGCAGCAATGGCCTCTGACCAAGTTCTTTAAGATGATATTGAAGACCAAAACGACAAAATTGAAGAAGAAAGTAATCCAGATGGTAAGCACTTCAACTAAAAATCACATTTTTAACCAATAATTTGACGCTTTTTGTACCTACAAAAGATACAATTCTGCGAAACTATCTTTCCAATAACATCAAAACTGGCCAATATGACAATCAATTCCTTCTATCATTATGGAAGGGGAACATTCAAACAATTATTGATAAATCTCTGGATGAAAATGAAGAAACCCGTCGTCATGCTCTTTGCGATGTCCGTCAAATAGCCAGTTGCCTTAATATGGACTTAGGAGCAACTGTACCACTACCTGTGGGCATAAAAAAAGCACTGGCCAAACCTAGCTACCAGGAGATTCAAAAGAGCACTCCACTTCTGTCCAAAGATCTTGCTTGTCTATCCAAAGAACTCTGGGACATATGGGGCACTAGCAAAAGCCTTTTCGAACTTCTTTATCTTGCAGAAGAAGAAGCCAACAAAGAAAATGTTCAGGCTTTTGTTCGGATTCTTGCTAAATCTGTAGGTATATTGAATTCTGATATCAGTAAGCTTTTTTCTTTCCTTCTCATTTATAAATCTTCTAACTAAGTAAAATTATAGTCAATAATGTGACATATGCAGTTCAGAGCACTGCTATATTTGCCCTTCCAACCAGTATTCAAGCAAAGATCTTTGATCACCTCTCTGGTCTTGATCATCAGTCTTTTGCAGAGACCTGCAAAAGCCATTTTTTGGCTATGAATCAATACCATTGTGACCGCATCATTTTCAAACCGCAGAATGTAAAGGCTTCTGTGTGTATTCTTCTTGTCAAAGAGGAACACACTCCTCTGGAGTCAATATTCTATCAGCCAACAACTGCTATGATGAACGCAATTACTGCTGGTGGTCTATTTTCGGCTTATCCTTCACTCCTTTCCTATCAAATCACTCTACACACTTGGTCAGAGGCCATTGCTGCGCATGGCAAAAACAAGTTCTTACTTTGGGGTGAGGCAGTGCCTGAAGACTTACACTGTTATTAAATAAATATATATTAAATACATAAATAATATGTAGTACGCTCAAATCTGAACCGATTGGGATGATCTTATACTCAAAAAAAGCAGAAAAATGAGGCGGATCTAACAAGCCTAAAACGGCCTGGTCACGTGACCAGGAAGGCCCTGATTTTTACGAATTTTTTGATACCAAGATCATAAAAATTGGCCCAGTAATGGCTGAGATACAGAAACCATGCAGGGTCACTATAGCAGTGGGAGAATTTCCAACCATTGCGTTAGAAACCATTTCTTTCTGCTATCAAGTGTAGAAAACAAGTTCTTTTACTACGTAAGAACTTGTAACAAGATTAATTCATACGTCGCTTAGTTCTTATCAGATTGCCTTGAAATAAAGTGTGTAATTATCAGAAAAATCAGGGCTAAAAAATGGTGTCACATATGTATTGTCACATCTCTATGTGACTTACCAAATTCGGAATATTGTTTGAAATACATAGTAAATAAGCCATTTTAAGAGATTTTAAAAGGCATTGAAATAAAATAAAAATACTAATGATGTTTTTTTACCTAAGAGATGGTCTGTGCACACATATCACATGACATATCCCTGAAAATATTTTGGTCTAACTTGGTGCATGAACTGATTCCAAGGCAATTGCACAAAGTTCTGCTGTGAGTTTGATTATGCAAACATCTAGAACATTATATTCAAGTCATTTGGTCATGTTTTGCAATGTTTGGTGTGTCTTTCATGGGTTATCCAGTCAGTTTAACACCAATTTTGCGATTTTTACTGAGTTAAGCTGGCTGTTTGCCAGATTTGACACCATGACATCATTGCAAAACATATGTAAATATTTGTACATTATTTTAGATTGGTCTGGGCCACACATTTTAGCCTATCTAGCTCACTGAAATCTGTTTTAAGTGTAAATTCACACAAATTTGTGCTTTTTGGGTCGTGTGAACAGGTCACATGACCTAATCAACCCTGGATACACATTCCACAGGAAAGCCCTGATTTTTACAATTTTTTTGATACCAAGATCATAAAAATTGGCCCAGTAATGGCTGAGATATGAAAACCATGCAGGGTCACTATAGCAGTGGGAGAATTTCCATTGGTTTTGTTAGGAACCATTTCTGCCTGCTATGCAGGCCGGAAAACAAGTTCTTTTACTACGTAAGAACTTGTAAACCCATGGATAGCCTTCGAGACCAACAGAAACAGTTCATCTCTTGGAAGATACGAAGCCAGTCAAATTTCTTCACATATCTATGACAAATACATCCGAAGAGGGTTTCTCGCCACATCCGATTTACACAATGTCAAAACAAGCATGGACTCAATGACACTTAGGCATCAATGCCGTGTTGATCCAGTCTGTCCTATGACTCCACGCGTAGTTGGTGATTCTGGCTGCATCAATCTGCCACTTCTTAACGTCAAATGCATTGCTACTGAAAATATGCAATATCTGATGCCTGGAGTCAATTTCAACCATATTCAACCACCACTTGACAGTATTTATTGGACTATTGGAGCAAGTACATGTGGAAATCCTGGTATTGGAAGGCCATCTGCATTGGTAAGTTATCAGAAAAACTTTGTTAATTAGAAAATCGTAAATCATGTTTGAATAGATATTTCTGGCAAAGTAGAATCATATTTTTGTTATATTCATGTATATATGTAGATTTATAGTTATAATCAGTCAACTGCCATGTTAATTATAACTTGTTAAGAGGCCATTGCTCTGCATGGCAAATACGAGTTCTTTTTCTTCTTAATTCTCTTTATCAAAGATTTTTCAATATATTATTGGGTTGTATATCAAAGATAGATTTTATTATATTTTTACCTGCATAGAGTAGCAGCACATGGCAAAAACAAGTCCTCATGTACTATGTCTCAGTAATTGATTAATAACAAAGTGAGATGTTATCTGATTGGACTAGTGTTTTGAAGTCTGGTCCAGTCTGGTTTTTTCACATTTTTGGCAAGGACGGGGACTTTAACTGGTCCTAAAAATTTATAAATGTTCAGAAAACTGGACTGGACTGATGAGGACCAGTCCTCATTGGTTTTTTGCAGTCCTGGACCAGTTTTGGTTTTAACCGGTTGCCAGCTGGTCTCAACTGGTTTTTTGATACATTAACATCAAGATTTAGTGTAGATATATGAACATAATTTGTAGAGATTATATATACCTTTAAAACGAGTCCAAGAACATTAAATTCTATTGAGAATTGGCAATTATACGGAAATATTCACCATTTCCTACTCTTTTGGGAGTTTCAAAATGTTTTTTTTTATTTTTCAGTGTGAACTTTGTCTAAAATTATGATACATAGTGCGTTTTAAAGGAAAAAATAAGGGCTACAAAACTACTGGTTTGGACTGGTCCTAGGACCGAAAACTGGTCCTAGGACCGAAAACTGGTCCTCAAAGACTGGTTTTTTTCCAGTTTTTCATTCTCAAATATCAAAAGACCAGACTGCTGGTCCAGTATTTTTGCAGTCTGGTCTGGTCTTTTTGCAGTCTTTTCCAGTCTTAGGACCGGACTTCAAAACACTAGATTGGGCTGATCCTGAACTCATTGGAAAGGTAATAAAAAGATGCAGTTTATGGTATAAACCAGAAAATCACTAGTTTAGCTTGTACACAGTACTTATGCTTGCTATGCATTTGTAAAAGTAGTCTAAAGATATAAATCTAGTAAGTTATTGCTTTATATCAAGTTTTAATCCACACAGAAAGCAAAAAAAAAGGATACAAAAGCGCCAGCAAAGCACTTTTCTAGCCTATACACAATCAACTGACATGACCTGTGCTAGGAAGAAAGCTATCTACAGATAAAAGTGCCCTAAAAACATATATCTAGCTATTTACTACTGTCTATCAAGGTTTACTTGACACAAAAAGGTAAAAAAAAGGTAAAAAAAAGCGCCAGCAAAGCACTTTTCTAGCCCACACACAGTCAACTGACATGACCTGTGCTAGAAAAGAAAGCTATCTACAAATAAAAGTGCCCTAAAAACATATATCTAGCTATATACTACTGTCTATCAAGTTTTACTCTACACAAAAAGATAAAAAAGAGGTAAAAAAGCGCCAGCAAAGCACTCTTCCAGCCTCAGAATCTATACTAGGGACTATCTACTAATGAAAGTACATTAAAGACTCATTTTTTGCTAGTTAGTATTGAGTCTATTAAGTTTTAAACTACATAAAAAGCACAGAAAAAAAGGGGGAAAAGTGCCAGCAAAGCACCTTTCTGCTTTATACAAACTTATAATGAATCTAAAAAGAAAGAGACAACAGTTAGTAAGCTTTGACCAGCATGTCATGGTATCCCTCCAGTGAGGGGTACACTATCGACCTATCCGGGTGGACTGACATGCTGGTAAAGAAGAAAGAAAGAAGTGATGAGCTGGCAGTTTATAACTATGTGACATATGTTACAAGTCACACAGATTTATCTAATCCAATAAGATAAGATAAGATAAGATAAGATAAGACAAGATAAGACAAGATAAAAAGATAACCCTAGTGTATTATATACTGGATCCTTCATACTTATAAATAATTGTATTGAATGTGGCCAAAGACAGAACTGCTTATATAAATTCCTATTTGGATATTATTTCTGTTAGCACAAGATCATGTTTAATAGGGTAGTTCTTGAAACCTTTTCAAAGCTGGTTTTATAAATAATAGTACATTTAAAAGGCTTGAATTTTACAATTTTTTTGATATTATTTTTGTCAGAATTGATCCAGCAACAATTGAAAAAGACCAAAGGCAATATTTAATGTGGCTCTGCAGAGTATCCTGTGGCTGTGCAAAATACCCATAGAAAGGCCTGAATTTTACAATTTTTTTGATATAAGTTTTGCAAGAATTGACCAAGTACTGATATTTTAAATGTAAAATTAGAGATTTTATATTTTCTGTTGTGGCTGTGCTAACCCTAAGAGGACCGACGCGTCAGTCCTCTTAGGGTTTCTGAGGTTTCCTAGTGATAACAAGCCAACTGGACTGTACTCATAGGGTTAGCACAGCCACAACAAAAATCATATTTGTCTTGGTATCAATATTAAACCTCAGATTTATATTTAAAATCCATTTCTGAAGTTTAAAATTTTAGGTGTGTTTTTGATTCTAACCCTAAGAGGACCGACGCGTTGGTCCTCTTAGGGTTAGCACAGCCACAACACAAAAAAAAATTATTTGGCTTGTTATCAATATTCAACCTCAGACTTCTATTTAAAAGGCATTTTCAATGCTTAAAGTTTTTGATGTGTTCATTTTTAGCATGTCAATTCTCCTGAGTTTGATTTCAAACCAACGGTAAACAGAAGTATTACATTGAAGGATATAGAAAGTACTAGGAGAAGTTGAACAAGACTTACAACGAGTATTATTTATTACTGGAATGCAGTGGAAGTGATCTAGAAGTATATAAATAGATATACAACTGACATGAACCATGTTTGGTGACTGTTTAGTCATATAAGCTATATATAAACCATAGCAACCAGAGCAAGAGCCTGTAAAGGACTGCAAAGTAAAAGAAGTGATATTTAATCACGTTACTGACAAAACCTAACCTTAGTTTAGGTGTCCAGGAACAAAAGCTAAAAATAGACCATAGCAACGGACATCAGACAACCATTTCCATGGTCAATAATGATTTTGACACTATTAGAAAAGTTTGTAGACTTTTAATTCAGGGTCGCTCACAAAAAATGAAGCAGTGGGAGAATTTCCAACCATCGCGTTAGGAATCATTTCCTTCTGCTATCGAGTGTAGAAAACGAGTTCTTTTACTACGTAAGAACTCGTAATGCCATCTGAGCTTATTAACGAGCCACCATCCAAATTATAAGGTTAGGGTTTATATGTGGCTGTGAGGGCTCCATTGCGACGGAGGTCTCACAGCCACAACCAAAATTATAAGGTTAGGGTTTATATGTGGCTGTGAGGGCTCCGTCGAGACGGAGCCCTCACAGCCACAACCAAAATTATAAGGTTAGGGTTTTCTGAAACTTGTTTTTATCACGTCTTTTACATTTTTTGTCTACATGTTTTATTAATCAATATAAATAATCAGAGTATAATATTATTTTCTTTTTCCAAGCAATTAAAGTTACATTCAATATGACATCATATATCTACTTGGACATTTTCTTATTATGATCAAGACTTATTGATTTATAGGTTTTTTTGGCTCATAGATGTTGTTGTTTAGGTTAGCCACCCCTCCTTCGCAAAGCTCAGGGGGGCCCCCAAGATGCTAACCTAAACAACAACATCTATGAGCCAAAAAGACTTATAAATCAATAAGTCTTGATCGTAATAAGAAAATGTCTGAGTAGACATGATGTTCAAATATAATGTAACTTAAACTGTTAAAAAAATAAAATAATAGTGCAGACTGCTTCTAAAACTGTCACATTTTGCATGTTACTTCATTCATTGTAAATGCTTATTGTTTTAGCATGTAAGTACAGCCATTAGTATGACGTAGCTGAATATTAAAGCTATGTAAGCACTTCAGTGGCCCCTACTTAGGTACCCGGCGGGAACTTTAATATGGCGTATATAACCTACCCATGGGGGTGTCTACAAAAAAAATAAAAAATAAAAAACAGCAGCTACAATTTATAAAAATTGTTAAAAATTTCAAAAATAAAAATGTTTTTGTTATAAAAACATGAGAAATATTTTAAAATTGTAGAAAAGTTTTAACAGGAAATAGAAATAGTTATAGATTTGTTTTTTTTAATAGGTGCCAGGGGTCTTTTTATAGAAATATTAAATTGTAGCTAGCAGCTCAACCAGGGTAGATAGATAGAATCTGTAAAGAGATCTTGTCATGCAACCCTGAGTACTATGTATCCTCCAAAAA